>OX326949.1:43922987-44595130 GCA_946800315.1 Misopates orontium
AGGGAACTATTTCATTTAGTTATTCTTCATCCACGTAAAATTTTACATGCAGAATCAGGGATTGACAAGTCCATATTTATCAAACCAAAAACTTTTCACTTAACTGTTCTAATGCTGAAGTTATGGAATAAGGACCGAGTTAAAACAGCTGCGGAGGTTTTGCAGGTAAATTTTTTCTTTGTAACATATATTACTATATGATGCTGACTGTAAATAAGAGAAAATAATGCAAATTTCCTGCTTGTAGAGTGTTTCACCAAAAGTAATGGATGCTTTAGACGGCCGGCCTGTTGTAATCCGATTAAAGGGACTGGTATGGTTCCCTCTTCATTTATATAATAATGATGTGTTTATCATTGATTTTTTCACCATTTAGTGGCTGCCCTTGCTAGTAAGTTTTTTTTTGAATTTTTGCAAAAGTGCTCATTTCTCAACAACTAAATCTATGATGTTTCCTGAGGAATATTCACTTTTTACTGTACCAAATATGCCGCTTCTATTTCTAAACTCATGTTTTGCATACACGAGCTGATATCCAAAAACAACCACGTGTGTTATGAATGTTCCTAGCAAGTTTCTCAAACATGTTGGCAGACGCAAACCACACTCGCACATCTGAAAGCTGACTCTGTAGAGTGGAGCTAGGGACAGTTTAAAGCAACTATATATTACATGTTTTTTGAAGCAATTAGGTAATAGGACCAAAATATTTCTTATGTTTTCCTGGTAATATCTGAAACATGGATTCATAAGGTTTGGTTTCAATCTTTCTTTCAGGATTGTATGAGAGGGTCTTTATCCAAGGCTCGTGTTATATATGCTCCGGTAGAAGAAATTGGTGTAGAGGGTCGACTTTTACGTGCCTGCCGTATCCATAATTTCTGCCTTATATGGTCTAACTTCCATGCTAAGTTTATGTACTTGTATATGATTCAGAGCTCTTGTTTTTATTAGTAATTGTTACTTAATAAATTACCTTTGATTTCCTTGAATTTTCTTAGAAACGATTATTGATGCATTTGTTGAGGCCGGTTTGGTCCTTGAAAACGATGCACAACAGAAGTTAAAGGTACTCCTTTTCTTATTATGATAATTTTGAACAATTTGTAATACTTGATATTCTATAATCTGAAGCATCTTCATTTTGTTTGGTGGAAATATTTTGATGCTCTCTCTCTTTCTCACACACACAAAAAAAAAAAAAAAAAAAAAAAAAAACGAACAGAGGCGCACACACATTCTGCTCCCCGGCCCCTCTGGGACTATAACAGATTTAGTTTTCTTGAGATTCATTGGTTTTTATTTACTATTTGTCGTCACATGTTTTCTCATTTATTAAATTTATCAATGATTATCTAGGTTCCTGTTGCAAAACTGCAGCTATTGTTATCTTTCTCGTATACTGTAAAGTTCTTTAACTGTAACAAACTCTTGTGACTAATCTCTGGTTTAAAGGTTAGGGACATTAATTATCAGTAAGGGTTATATAGTTGCTGATTCAGGGTTATATAGTTGCTGATTCAAAGTCCTACATTTATATTTTTTTCATCAAAATCCAAGACTGCTCCTGCTCAGTACACACACTATGCTCCTTGAAGTACATAAAAATGATGTTTAACTGCTCAGTTTTGGATACACGTCGTTTGAGATATTGATGACTGGTTGTTGTCCCCTTAAATGCAGTTGCACGCCACGCTTATGAATGCACGACACAGAAAAAGGTGCTTCATCAGTTCTTCTGTTTATCTACATATTCATGTACTTAGTCATGTTGTAACTAATGGGTTTTATCTGTTTGCTAATAGAAAAGCATACTAGTTGTGCTTTAATTAATGTTAATAATATATTTTCAGGATAAAGAGAACCAGGAAGGTCGACTCTTTTGATGCCAGAGGCATTTTTGATCTCTACGGCTCTGAGGAATGGGGCGTGTATCCTATACGAGGAGCTCATCTTTCTCAAAGGTTTTTGTTTGATGAGAATGGATACTACCATTGCTGCGCCTCAATTTCGTTTCCTGAGGACATGCAAGTAGACTGATTCAACCTTAATTTATCCTTATCGTGCTTTCCTTACCATGTATAGTAGTAGACAAAATGGTTGTTATTTTGTTAAAGTTAATTCCGTGTTGCAATGAAGCTTTTAAATGAAAGAATTGTTTTGAGATTTGCCACTTAAAAAAGGTGAATTAGCTTATCTAGTCATGATGGTTATTATTGGTGAGAAGCACTTATCTGTTTTGCTTACGGCCTCCCTGTGAGGCATTAGTTTCCTATAACCTTGTGCTTATTGGGCTTTGAAGAATATGGAGGGTGAGGTTCAAATGAGAGAAACAGATTAAAGATCTGATTCATATGGTCATTAAGTAGACATATAATTTGAGGTTTGCACAGTGGATTGGTTCATGGTAAGTATACTCAGTATGTTATACAGAGCAGTTTATCTTGAAGGAGGCTATGGTCACCAAGTTTGAAATAAGTTTCACTGTGCCTGTTTGAAATTGTGCACGGGAAATGCATGTAATTCCTTCTATCAATAGTCGTCACCATTACCAGTTACTAAAACAATTATAGAGTGCAGCAATGAACTCAAATCTTTATTGCAACCTTTATCGCAACACATATTTTTATGTTGGAACAGTAGATTTTGAACTTTGTTACGTATACAGTGGACAGAGAGTAGTATCAGACTAATTTCAGAAGGATATATGTAGGACTTGGGGATGATAATGAAGCAACTAGTTTCTTCTTAGAGAGTTTGGTATCACATTTGCATAGAAATCATATGCAAATACATGAGTGAAAATGTCTGTAGGACCAAAACAATCTCATATCTTGTTTTAACGCTTTCAAGAATTTAGAGTTATTACAATACTTCAAACACTCTATAATAAACAGCAGACACTTATTCTAATAGGAATATAAGGTTAATGTTTAAACTAAATATTTATCAGAAGTTCATTAATGTTGCCTGCTGTTGCTTTATACCGAGACAGACATTAAATAAACATATGACTGGAAGTTGCTGGCTCATCTGTCTCCTTATCATTGCTATCTGTGTTTAGAATTCGCTAACTTGAATCTTCTTCTCTACCCATGAAGGCGATAACACTGGACTCATTTTACTCTCTATAGTTTCTGAGTGTTGATTGTTAGCTTCTGACTTAACTAACTCGTCTTTCTCTCTAGGGTAAACTTTGACTCGCCATACCTTAAGAGTTTGGTCTAGGCTGGCACTATAAACTAACAAGCCCTTAATGATTTCACTGGTTTCCAGGGCAGCGTATAGGCACTTCACTGGACCATGATGACCATCAATCACCGTAAGACATGAATGTAAGGAGTTAGCATCCCCTCTCTGCCATATTCGTATAGTAGTATCCTCTGAACCACTCAGGATTAAGTTTTCAACTGTCACTAAACAAAGTACTGCAAAATGATGACCTTGTAAGAATCCCCCGTGATTGTATCTTCCTGAAATTCTTTCCTTTTCCCAAAAATTTATCAGTCCATCTGATGATCCTGAATACAGGAAGCAGTCATTAGGAGACACACTTAAAGCTAGAGAATTAATAGGAGATGGTTGAAATTTAAGTGTCATTGTCAATATATGTGTGCATTCCTGAAAAAGCCGTCTCCATATTTTTACCGTGCAATCAGGGGAACAGGTGAAAACATAATCATCTTCTTGGTTGATCACAATTGCACTGACATGATCTTCATGAGCTACAAATGAATCAATGCATCGCTTTTCCGAGATTTTCCACACCTTGACTGTTTGATCCCGTGAACCTGTATATATAAGCTTCTCTTTCTTGTGGTAAGCTAGACATGAGATTGGACCCTTATGTTGATGAACAGTCTGCTTTGCGTATGAGAAGATTGAACGTCTTAGAGGCAAGGTCATTGTCTTTTTTAGTCGGAAGTTTTCAGTTGAGGACACTTCCCACGCTCGGATTCTGCAGTCACCATGGGCTGTTAAAATCAGGTTTTCACTAGCTAAGATGGCTCTTATTTCACCACCTGTAGTCTTTATATAACCCATCTCTATGCAATCTGGTTGTTTCCAGGCATGGATCCGACTGTTAGCTGATCCTGTAAATATGTAGTCCTTTGTGACTGTTATAGAAAAGATTTTACAGTCACCACTATGAAGTGATGCTAAGCAATGATATAGAAGAGGTGTTTTTGAGGAGTTATGGAGTGGAGATCGTTCCCATGGTGTCTCTGGGCTCATTGGCAGAAGATGGAATGATGCTGCGGACACAGAAGACATTCTTGGAGAGGCTAACGGAGAATCATCCTCGTTGTTTTGAAATGAAAATCTTCCAGGTAAATCTACATTTCTTCTTTCTTCTTCAAGAAACTCCCGCAGTTGTTTCTCATTGCTGTGATTCATGGAAATTGGGTAGGAATAGTTGAAAATTTCGGCAGGAAAAAAGTAAATTTTGAAGTATTTGATACGATGGGTAGTGCTTGTTATTTCTTAGCTTAATTGATGAAACTGATTTGAGGTTGTGAGGATACTAGTAAACATGGTTACACTAACTATATCAAGGCATTGTATATGGAGGTGAAAGAAGCTTTTCAAATTAGCATAAGATGTGAGATTATTTGAGCTGGTTTCATTTATGGGTACAGTGTAGTAGCTCAGAAAAGGCTGGAATATCGGCGTGGTCCTAGAAAAATTAAAAGTTGTAGCAATTCAGTTTCCTTGATCTATATGATTTATTGTTGTAGACAGTAGGGTGGGTGATTCCAACTAACTGCATAAGATGCCAGAGTTATATTTGTGCTCGAGTAATTGTTTAATCTACTTGTGCCGCCTTAGGCTCTCAGTACTTGATTTCAAGGATACATTTTTGGTTATACAATATTACTGATTTATTTGGATGAAATGCCGAGTTCCAAAGGTAGACATTCTTGATGAGCACATGACATTTGGTTGTTAAATTTGGTTTGTTGTTGGATTGTTAGTGGAATTGACAATTTAATTGAAAAACCATGGCCCGTGTTGGGGGTGTTTGCAAATGTTTCTACAATCAACTTCTTTAGCGTTTTTACTCTACAAAAAAAAAAAAAAAAAAAAAAAAAAAACATTTTTGATGTTTAAGGTTTTAAAAGAAGAGGAAAAAAGCGCAATTGAGAAAGTTGGTTTGAGGTGCTTGTTAAATACTTTAAAAAAAACATTTTTGATGTTTAAGGTTTTAAAAGAAGAGGAAAAAAGCGCAATTGAGAAAGTTGGTTTGAGGTGCTTGTTAAATACTTTTGAAAATAATGGTGTTTTAGAAAGTTTAATATCGGGCATTTGAGAATGAATATTAATAACGCATATTTCGAATATTTTAGACGAATTATATGTTTTCAATTTTTACTATTTTAATTATTATGTATTTTCTTTGAAGACTATTCTTGGGGGATAGTAACGTCTTTTCCTTGTTATTCTATTTGTTATAGTTCAGCAAAATAATATTCCGAAACCTGCATATATCTAAAAAAAAATCTGTATCTCATCATATACTAAAGTATAAGAGCTACTTCTCTTATAAGATATTGTAAATACTTTGCTAATGATTTAAGCAGTTATATTTAGAAGGTTTATGAACACGACTAACTTTTAATCAAAAGTAAGGAACAAGTATACTTTAACATGTATATACATGTAATGCGAATTCAACGAGTTTGTAGACATTGCAAAATTACCATACGCTCTGCCGATGAGCTCCGGGGCAAGATATGCAGAGAACATGGCAGTGAGTCAGTGACTTAATACTACACTGTAGCATTTGAGAGCCTAACCCTCGTCAACGTGTCTTGCATATTTCTCTATTAAAGCGTTTAATTTATTTGAATTACCAAAATATGAAACGCTTTTAGATGATATTCTGGAACTGTTTTCACGATTAAGTTTTCAATAAGTTTATTCAAATGACGGCGAAAGTCACTACTTGTAATAAATTAAGGTCATTAACTTGTGATAAATTAATTGTTATTGTGGTTTTCTATGGTACCTCAAAATAAAGGACACAATTCTAGGGCGTACATTGCTTCGGTATTTTAGTTATTACGGATTGGATTATTTGGTTCCTGACATTATTGCAATTCCTCGTCCTTTTCTTATTCATGCGCTGTCATTTGTTCGTTCGTAGAAGGGGTCTGAATTTTATGCAGCCAGTTGATACGAATAATGAACTGTTTGATGAAAGTACACTTATTCACAACTTTTATGAGAAAATCGTAATGTTGATGGAGATAAATTAGTACATTTAGGATCATAAATTAGTACATTTATTCAACTTTATGAGAAAACTTGTGAATAAGTGTACTTTCATCAAGTTTTATGAGGAAATCGAAATTATTCAACTATTCTAATTCTACCACAATTAGTGTACCAAATTGTTTCAGCTATTTTCTTGGATCCTATAATCTACAAAGTGACGCACATTAATGTCGCATCTTTGCTGGTCTATCTTGGATATATTTTATAGCAAAAAACACCCAATTATGCGCAAGGCAACTGCAACAAAATTTATAGATATAGAAATTAATTGGAACAAATTTTAGTGACACAAACATCATCACTGCTACTCACTAAAAAGGGCGGGATCGGAAGAGTGCCAACTGCCAATTAACTTTGGTGTAAAAACCTTTTGGAAATATTTCTATCACTAAAATTTCTCTTCAAGTTTAAATATGTAGATATGTTGTCTGATTGTTAAGTTCAAATAAACCTTTTAAGAAATATTTATATGACTATTTGTAGCTTTGAATAAAGTGATGAAGTTATCATTATAACATCTAAAATCTAAATAACTGATTTATTCAAGATCCATTGATTAGAGGGCGACAACAAAGAAGCAACCATAAAAAATTATATATACATAATTAAGTAGCACCTATCCTATCAAGATCCACTACAACTAAACATTAATTTAGTGTGCAACATATTGCTTGCAATTTGATCAAGATCGCTTGTTAATAGTTGTTAGCAAGTAAATATATTTTGCTTGCTACAAATCCACTAGCTAATAGTATTAGCATGTAATTTTCTAACTTTGCTTGCTAATTAGAAAGCAAAAACGTACTTACTAATTTGACAATCAAGTTTTGCAAGCACTGATACACTTACCAAAGTTTAGCAAGCAAGAGTTGCATATTAAATTTACAATTCCTAACATGCTTACAAAAGTTTGTAAGCATGATGTAAAGCAACTTTTTTAATGATTATAGCAAGCAATGTAATTTGCGAAATTTTTTGAAAAAAAAAGTGGCGGCAATTTGGCTTGCCACCACTTATTTCAATTGCCATGTATATATATATATATATATATATATATATATATATAGAGAGAGAGAGAGAGAGAGAGAGAGAGAGAGAGAGAGAGAGACTATTAATATAGTTATACATACGTATTATATATATAACTAATAAGTTATATATTGTATATTATATATATATATATATATATATATATATATATATATATATATATATATATATTATGCAATATATAATAAGAAGACAGATGTAGAAGAAGACGAAATTTCTTGCCAGCTTTTTCTTTGATTTTTAGTAGGTAAAAATTTCTCGCTAGAAGGGCCCTCAAAAATAAAAATATGATATATTATTGACCACTTTCCAGATATTTCCGTTTAGCATGTTACTCACGACAGCTGATGTTTCAACAACTACTTTTGTTGGATTTGCATGGACGTTTCTTCCAGAATTTATATTAAACTTTATTTAAGTTTATTTTCAGTGAGCGTTAGATAATCAAAATTCTATATTGCACTTAAATTGGACTAATATATTTAAATTAATGGAGTGGTTAACAAATGATTTCTAACAAACTAGAAAAATAAGTGTCTCGTATAATTTTCGTGAGCTGGGGTGAAATTGTTTGACGTATTTTTTTGATTTATTAATCAGGCTAGTACATAATTTTATGGGATAATATCAGTGACACCCCCTGAGGTTTGGTGTAATATCACTCACACCCCCTGAGGTTTGAATAATATCAGTGACACCCCCTGAGGTTTGATTTTCAGGGGGTGTCACTTTTAGAATGACACTTATACCCTTTAGTTTAATATTAGCTAAAACTCCTAAAAAATAAAAGACACAAGTACCCTTTATTGTTCAAATAATAAAATCAAATAAGAATATAGTTGGTCATCTTGCATACATTAAAACGATTTATATGGATTTATATAAATATTTTTTTTGTACGCTTTACTATTTCAATACTCTTGATTGAAGATATTTTTTGGACTATAAATTACATGAAAACTTTTGATTACTTACCTTTTTTTCTTTTCTGAAGAGAGTGAAATACTTACTGCTTTTTTTAACCTTTTATCTAAGAGAAAGGATATTGTATTGAATTTTGAAGATAATTAGATTTTTCATCAGTTGAGATTTATTGTTGGATTTTATTTAAAATCTTAGTTTACAAGCCTCAAAAGTTTTAGTTAGAATTGTTTCTATCTTTCTGTCCGTACTTAACATATATCTTTACATATATTGAGGGTATATATATAGCAATAAATAGGCAAAAATATCTTGGGAAGGCTATAGGCCTATACCCCCCCCCCCCCCCCCCAAGCCCCAATGTGCCTACGCCCTTGGGTGGGTGGGACCTTTTTTTTCCTTCTTATAATTATATATATGAATTGTTTTAATTTATTATATTCTAATTTGATTTTATTATTTGAACAATAAAGGGTACTAGTGTCTTTTAATTATTAAGAGTATTTGATAATATTAAATTAAAGGGTACAAGTGTCCTTTTAAAAGTGACATCCCTAGAAATCAAACCTCAGGGGGTGTCACTGATATTATTCAAACCTCAGGGGGTGTGAGTGATATTATACCAAACCTCAAGGGGTGTCACTGATATTATCCCTAATTTTATTCAAGCCTAGACAGACGGTATTTGGTTTAGATATATATAGTATTATACGTGTTGTAATTGGCAATGACTAATAATTCTTATACACTTATCTGACATCTCTAAATATGTTTGTACATTTTAAAACAAAAATTAAGTTTCTCTCGTGATACTAAACTTAATATCATAGTTTGACCACTCTAATTGAAATGGTAACCTAACTCCTTAGATAGGTGATTCACGAGCAATGGATTGGCGCGAGTAATAAAATGGGATGTCATGAGTTGGCCAATGTAGCATCAAACTTTTGGATGAATATGATTTTGTTATATTTATTTTTCTAATTTTCTTTTAATAATGTAATGCATATTCACTCTAGCTATAAATACAAAGTGCATTATATATTAAAGTAGTATATATGAAAGATTCAGTCTACATAGTTTTCCATTTACATTATATACGGATTTCGTACTCGGTCCAATTAATTATTTATAATCATGTTTTCACAAGTAATATCTTTTTTCTTTGTTACAATTTACAATACAACATAGTCATAGTCAACATTATTATTTCAACCAAAATTAGGAAACGATATTTTAATAGCTCAGATGCAGATTGAAGCTAGAAATCCACGTAAGATGCACCCCTCCATCCTCGTCGCGTAACGAGGCAAATAGCATATGCCAAATTGAACTAATAATTATTTAATTTAGTTCGTTTTAAATAGCATATGCCACCGCACTGAATTTTGTCATATGCTATTTAACCTGAACGGAAATAATTATTAATTCAAATCCCAACTTAAAAAAATCTTAAACTCTCATAATATATACGTGACAAGAAAGTCCGGTTTGTGTCAATCCAAAGAATAATTATCTCTTCTTCACACTCCGTTTAATTTGTTTTTCTTTAAAATTTCCAATAAACTTTCCTCAAACATTACCAAAAAATGCCTTCAATCGCTTTAGGACGATTCGATGACTCATTCGGCCTTGGCTCAATCAAAGCCTACATCGCCGAGTTCATCTCCACCTTGCTCTTCGTCTTCGCCGGCGTCGGATCCGCCATCGCCTACAGTTAATATTCATTACAATTAATCCACTTTATTTATTTGCTGCATTAGTTTGGAAGATAATTTATCTGAAACTAGATAATAAGCTAATAAACTATGCATGGCCATGCAATGCAACAATTCGATATTATTCTGATACATAATGTGTAACTGCATGTGATTAATTAATTTTTACAATTACTTGGACAGACAAATTGACTGTCGATCTTGATCCAACGGGTGATATTTCACTTGACCCATCGGGACTTGTGGCGATTGCGGTGTGTCATGGATTTGCTCTATTTGTGGCGGTGGCGATCGGAGCTAACATCTCCGGTGGACATGTCAACCCCGCCGTGACGTTTGGGTTGGCCTTGGGTGGTCAGATCACAATCCTTACCGGTATTTTCTACTGGATTGCTCAACTTTTGGGGTCCACCTTGGCATGCTACTTGCTCAGTGTAGTCACCGGTGGTTTGGTAAGTCAAATTTTGAAATACTACGATAGATAGATATGTTGTCACAGTTATATTTCTGATTTTGTAAACTTTAACCTCGTGGTAATGAATCTATTATCAGTAGGACAAAGCCTTATATTTAGAAAATCTCAAAGCTTTGTGCCTAATTGTCTCTCGTAAACTGTATCGTGTAATAATCATACAGTAAAAATATAGATATTTATTTCTCTAACTATCCACCGTCACTAATAACAACAACAACAAAAAAAAAAGAAAAAAGAAAAGTGCAGGTAGACTTAATTATGTTGAAAAATACTTGGTCCAAGAAAGCATACGTTGGTCTAAGTTTTCATAAAATTATCGTGATAAAACTATGGGATCGATGGGGGAACAATAATCGCCTCTACCTGCGCTAGAGTAATTCTCACTTACATTAAGGACTTTAATTATTCCCATCATACGTTGTGTCTCATTTAGCAATTGTGATATCAAAATATGAAATAGACGTTTAATTCTAGAAGGTGTTTGGTAGCCAAGAAGGGATTAATTACGGATTATAATAATTGAAGATTATAATATGTTAGTTGCAAAATTACATAAGCGTTTGGTAATATTGTTTATTTCTAGTACAATCTCTTTTACTTTATTATAGATTGTAATTTATCCATGAGGTGAATTATTATCTACATAGTACTGGGTTGGGCTAGATTGGATTCCTACTCAATATTACAATAGGTTTACCAAATACACTAAAAGCATAATATTCCAAATTGCATATACGGCAAACAAGAGTTAATTAAGTGCTACCAACCGACTCCATAAAGTTTCAATTCATGAAAGAGATGTGACCTCAAAATCTGCATGAAAAAGTTACTAAATTCAATCATCAACGAGTTTTCTTGCTACCTTTATATATATACTAACTAATTTCTTATTACACACAGGCTATCCCAACCCATGGTGTTGGTGCTGGTGTTGGAGCCATTGAAGGAGTTGTGATGGAAATTATCATCACATTCGCATTGGTCTACACAGTCTACGCCACAGCAGTTGACCCCAGGAAGGGCTCATTGGGCACAATTGCACCCATTGCCATTGGTTTCATTGTTGGTGCCAACATCTTGGCTGCAGGCCCATTCTCTGGCGGATCCATGAACCCGGCCCGATCATTTGGCCCAGCTGTTGTCAGCGGCAACTTCATTGGCCACTGGATCTACTGGGTTGGCCCACTTGTTGGTGGTGGGCTTGCCGGACTCATCTACGGTAACTTGTACATCGAGCACGAGCACGCGCCACTTTCTAGCGAGTTCTAAGTTTGTTTTGTAATTACTTTTTCGCATTTTTCATTTGTTTGTGGTCCAATTAATGATCTTGTATTTTTGCATTTTGCATGTGTATGTGGTCCAATTATTCTTCATTTAGCTATCCATCCTGGGCTGGAATTGAGAAACTTGTCACTTTTCAGAATATAGTACTTTGAAATTTGAATAGCTTCATTTGATAAAATATGAATCCAGATAACGACCTAGATGATATCCTAGTTAAACAACTAAAATTACTAACTGTATTACATCTATAGTTCTATACTACAATACAGTACCCTAAATTAAATAACATATCCTAAAACAAATATTCTACCGGTTCTACTTAGTTAAATATAAACAAGTATATACACGTGTCTAGCTGTCATGCTACATATATAAATTAAATAGCTCAAAACCTACATCCTTGTAACATACAAATACAAAAACAGAAAAAAGAAACTAAGAATATTACAAACAATATAACACACAAATTTCTTCCCTATAGAGTCAAGACTTTTTTTTTTTTTTTTAATATATAAGTAATTGATATCTTCGGTTTAATTAACCATGAATATTTCTAGTTCGATTTTGTACTGCATGCATGATTTGCAATTCAAATTTTACTTTTATATTACGAAATAGAGAATATAGCGAAGTTGGACGATTTTTAATCCACATTTCTAGTCTCGACATTCATAATGCTTGTAAAGACAAAAACAGAAAGGATAATGATTGAGCTAGCGAAGTTGGACGATTTTCAAAATATTGGACAATTTGTTGTTTTTTAACACCTAGATGGCGATGTTAATAGATAAGTCGATGGTCAATTGTTGGACCGGGTAATATATGAATTCAGTATTACCAATCATTTGATGATTAATATACCATTTCTAAATCAATTTTTAGTCGATAATTAATGCTCATGTCAAGATTGAGACTAACTACTTAACTCATAATAATATATTGCGTGATTTAAATGCTGCTTTAAAATAATGAAAATTGAACGGGGAGACGACTTCAGATTTGATGGTTATTGAAAATGCTTATCTAGGAAAAAATATTCATACCTTACACTATGTCTATGAGCACTCGTAAACCCTGTGGCCACCGTTTAACTATATTATTTCGTTTAATCAAATAATTAAGAATGTTTTTAAATAGTTAACCCAAGCTAGACTGAAGTAGTGAACTAAATAATATCTAACTTTAATTTTGGTGATCTTTGTCGTGCTAAAATAAAGAAAGCGTAAATTTATTTTGGTGAGTCATTTATACATTTGTATAAGATAATTTTGGTTACAACTATGGAGATATTAAACATCGTAATTTCTGTCACTTTAGATGAACTATATATTCTATTGAGTTTTTCCTTGTGATTTGTTTCTAGTTGGCTATAAATGTTTGTTCTTGCATGCATGTTTCAACTTCGTTAAGTTGGTCAGCACTATTTTGGAGAAATCAAGGTTATAACGTATCAAAATATTGTGGTAAGTACGTATAACCATCACCACATATATAAAAGAGTTGGGCCGCAATGAGTATTTGCTATTTTTCTCCTAAAAACGAATGGACTTTCTATGATTAAATTTAAATGGATTGTACGACCATCTTTGTCCAAGCCTGTTTCATTGCTGTGGTCCCCAATTCTCTGATTAAATAAAGAGAAACAAAGAAACAAAATGGAGCGCGTTTCTCCTTAACTTGAATAGGAATAAAAGAGGCATCAACGTAGGCCGGAATCAAAGCGGGGGGGCATATATCCCCTCGCTCCAGGCTCACCCTTGCTGCAATTTCCGAACAAATTGTCACATAACTTGTCCCTTTTGCAACGATGATTCCTTAATTTAATTTTTCAGATTTTGCTCAACTAACTAAAATTAATTGTAATTTTAGTCCTGTGTTAACAGAATATTCCATTTATTTAGGAAATATTCCATTAATTAAATGATTAAAATCGGACAAATTTAAGTTAGGAGATCATTGTTGTAAGAGGGACAAGTTATGGACCAATTTTTGCAAACTGATTTTAGGTCGTATTGAAACAAAACGACCAAATATTTTGCAAAAATGGTCCTCTAACTTGTCATACATACAACAATAGTCCCCTAATTTAAATTTGTCAGATTTTAGTCCTCTAATTAAAAGTATTCTCAATTTTAGTCCTCCCTCAATGGAATATTCGATTTATTTACAGAATATTTGATTTTCGTTAACGAAGGACTAAAATTGCGATTAATTTTAATTAGTGGACCAAAATTCGGCAGATTTACATTAGGGGACCACTGTTGCAAGAAGAACAAGTTATGAGACAGTTTTTGCATAAATCCCTACCCGTGCTTATGTGTATGTATATAGTTTTGTGTTAGCTCTTTTATAAATTTTACCATAATTGTGTTACTTTTATTATTGAATATATATTTCTTCTGGTACTTACTATTTTCAAGATGATTTACTATTTGAAAGAAACTAAAACTATCAATAACAAAAAATCTCCTATCTACAAAAAGAATGTCTGTGTGATTCCGCTTCTCGAAGCCAAATTCTCAACATCAAGAATAATTTAGTAAGAAAACTTGGAAATAACGTAAAAACAATTTAAATGAACGCACGGTTTAAGGTTACTGACCAATCACTAGAATTTTGCGCCATATTATGTTTCATTTATCTAAAAAAAAAAACACAAAAGAAAAGAAAAGGAAAACAACAAACGACGAGCCTCTCATGAAAAGGAAAAAAAGCATAAAACTTTTGTTCATCAATATAAAATCATAACTTTTATGGATGTAACTTTAAGCTTTAATAAATTTGCTCAATGAAATTCTAATCCTAATTTTTTTGGTCTCTCAAACCACATTATGCCGGGTATAATTCCGTCGCACGAATAGCGTCACATCTTCAGAAAAATTACCAATAATTTAGCGGATAACTTTGATTTAATTAAATTGAATGGCACTTTAAAAGCTCTAGACAGCATCACAAATGATAATTTAACACCGACCATTTCTTTTAAGAAGTTGACATTTGCTTTGTGCACTCCCACAATCATTTACTTGTCATTATTATGCTTTTTTGCAGCAATCATTTCACAAATTTCTAGCTTCATTGTCAGGTGAAATATTTTTCCCTTATGAGTTGAATTAGACGACCAAAAACCATTTTTTATTTGTAATTCATGGCAAACTCAGGTTTGTCAAGTGTTCTGGTGACGCGTTACTTATCTTAGTAATTGAATACTATAAATAATAATACCACGATTACTAAATTTATAATAATATGAACTTTTCGCTGATATTAATTTTACTCTAGATTTCACTTTCATTCTCCCGCTAACTCGTAAGTCCTATTCGAGACAATTGCAACACAAGTCCACAATACCGATTTTGGTTTAAGAATATTAGCGAGCTATGTAATCACAACGTATGTTCGGTACAATGCATATGTATACTTTATTTCCAAGATAAATTTATTAGAGAGGATGTTAAGATTTATAATAATCTCACGACTTCAACATTTTTTACGCATTAAAACTTCTAGCATAATTATACATCATTAATTCAATATTAAAGTTTTTCAATGATGTGATAAAACTATCATTGTAAAGTCTAAGATAACTAACTTGTTCAAGAGCCACTCATTAAAGGGCAACAAAAACTAAACGGGAATAATTACGATTATTAGCTATACTTAAATTTAATAACATCCGCCACTTATCATAATCCACCAACTCTGTATCACCAAAAATAAGTAAATACATAAAAGGAAGAAGAACTCTTCACCTTTGCAGCACCCAAAATAACCCATATTTGACATTTTTCTAAAGAAACAAAACCATCACACTAAGAACAGCCCAAAGTAAGTTAATTATATTTCAATATTTCTTAACTAAAGTGAACCCCTAGAGCTTAATAAAATCAAGATTCCCCCTACCACCCATCACTCTCAGCCGGCTAATTCGAATTATTAAACCCTTATCAAACAAATTAAAATGACATTATCTTAAACTCTTACCTAATCTTTGCAGCCCACTCTAATCACATATACGTATATAATTTGTGACCAACAAACCCAATAACGTTCATTTCAAAAGAGTTGGTCGGCGCACAATGTGGCCCAACTAAAGTTAGCCATGACCCATCACTTTCGTTTTAATTATTATTACCATTTTCTCAATACAAAAGTGGGTCCCGCGATAAATAAAAATCTGCACTCCCTATCTCGAATGGTCGGCTCACATGCTATATTATTAAAAACCTTCCAGACATTTCCGATTAGGCACGTTATTGACAGCTGGAGTTCCAACAACGTATTTTGATTGGATATGCATGGATGTTTTGAGCACTAGCACATATTCCTCTTCCGCAATTTAATTTGAAAAAGAAAAAAAAAATCAAGTTCATTTTATGTGAATTTAAGAGTACACTTATAATTTAATCTATTAAATTGAGAAAATTATTTAAGTATGACAAATGGTCTTTAAACATACTAAAAAAGGAAGTGTGTTGTAATATTTTTTGAGCTCGTGTAAATTGATTGTGTGTGTTGTTAATAGGGTTTCATTAATTAGGTCGTTTAATTAGACTTTGTAGACAGTTTTATGAACACTACTGATAAATATGAGCTGTTTCTTGAGTTGGGCTAGACTTATTTACGTGTTGGAATAAGCGATGCCTAATCATGTGTTTAGCCTTATCTCTATCAGAATTTTAAAAAGATAAATTTCTGTCGCGATCCTAAAATTAAGATGGTTTGACTTAGTAACTGAATCACAGAAATTAGGCACTCTAATTGAATGGAAACTTAATTCCTTGGAGAGGTGATTCACGGGCAACGAATTGAACAGGAATCATGTAATAAAATCACCTTTCAAGTTCAATGCAATATGTTTTTTATACTAATTAGTGAAGCCTAAAGTTATGGGATGGCAAATAGCAAGATAGGTTCTTTTGTAAAATTTCCTTGTTTTCTTTTATTAAGTAATATATATAAATAAACATAGCTATGTATTGTTACAATGATCTCCCAAGATTTTATATGTGCATTAATGCGGTTTAATCTTGATTTTCAGCTATTTCTAATATGAATAGTTTTATTTCAAAACTTCATAAAGAAACATAAAATTGGTATAACATAACATCTTGTCATCATCATCATCCTCATTGTTTGAACAACTTAAATAATTAATATTTTATATTTAAGATGCATATTGAGGATAGAATTCCACGTAGGATGCATCCTTCCTTTCCATCCTCTATCTTGTGACGAGGCAAATAGCATATGCCACCGATCAGATGCTTCAAACTGAACAAAATAACTAAAATAATTAATTCAAATTCCACCTTAAAAAATTCTTCATTCCTCGTTATATATACGCGATAAAAACGCCCCCTTTGTGTCATCCCAAACTATAATTGTCTCTTCTTCACTCTCTTTAATTCCTTGTACTTTAAACCTTTAATTTAATTATTTTTTTCTTCAATCATTAGCCAAAATGCCTTCAATCGCTTTCGGACGATTCGATGACTCATTCGGCCTTGGCTCAATCAAGGCCTACATCGCCGAGTTCATCTCCACCTTGCTCTTCGTCTTCGCCGGTGTCGGATCCGCCATCGCCTTCAGTAATATTCACTACTAATCCACTCTATTTAATTTAATTTATATATTAATTTCATTATTTCGGCATGTAACAAGATTTGACCTAATAAACCATGCATGGTCATGCAATGCAACATTTCGCCATAATAAGTTCTTGATCCGTAATTCTCTAACTGATTAAATTTTTGTTAGACAAACTGACGGCCGATGCCCCCCTTGACCCATCGGGACTGGTGGCCATCGCGGTGTGCCACGGATTCGCTCTATTTGTCGCGGTCGCGGTCGGAGCTAACATCTCTGGTGGCCACGTCAACCCCGCCGTCACCTTCGGATTGGCTCTCGGTGGACAGATCACAATCCTTACCGGTATCTTCTACTGGATTGCTCAACTTTTGGGATCTACCTTGGCATGCTACTTGCTTAGCGTTGTCACCGGCGGTTTGGTAAGTCTAATTATTAAATCCGAGGATATATATATATATATATATATATATATATATATGTGGTCACAAAATTATGAGTTTAGCATAAACTACAACACTGTGTTAATAAATCTGTTACATAAAAGACAAAGAGGCCTTGATTTGAAACATCTCAAATATTCCACAAAATGTTGTATCACTATTAGATTTATGCCCGTATAATAATTATATGATAAAAATGTAAATAATTATTTTTTGAATGACCCATTACACATGCATTAGAATTTCACTGTGACGTACACTTATCATAAATTCATCGGTGAAACAAAAACTAACACATTATTTTTGCAACACATAAAACTTGAACATGCTTGAGTAGATCGGAATTGCGAGGGCCTGTCGCTTCTACTTGTACCTAAGAGATTCTTAACTAAGTTGATGCGGTATCTGTAAATTTTTCTCAAAAAGTAGATTTGCAAACATCCCAAAAACTAAATCCTTTAAAGAGTTTGCAAACAACACCAAGTACTTGAATTACAAATTTTCCTACAAATTATTTTATCATAATTTTGTCACGTCAAAAAGTTCTGATATTAGATGTGAAATAGACTTGTAACCGTAAGTTTTAGTATATAGTACTCTTTTAGCCGTAAACTTATAGTATATGAAAGAGATGGGACTACAAATTCCAATAAATTATTAATAAACTAGCCTATGTTTGAGATTTCTAGTTATGATTAAATATTAATTAATCTACTATACTAAATGCAGGCTATCCCAACCCACGGTGTTGGTGCTGGTGTTGGAGCCATTGAAGGAGTTGTGATGGAAATTATCATCACATTCGCATTGGTCTACACCGTGTACGCCACCGCAGCTGATCCCAAGAAGGGCTCATTGGGCACAATTGCACCCATTGCCATTGGTTTCATTGTTGGTGCCAACATTTTGGCTGCAGGCCCATTCTCCGGTGGATCCATGAACCCAGCCCGCTCATTCGGCCCAGCTTTGGTCAGCGGCAGCTTTGCCGGCCACTGGATCTACTGGGTGGGCCCACTTATCGGTGGTGGGCTTGCTGGGCTCATCTACAGCAACTTGTACATCAACCACGAGCACGCACCACTTGCTAGCGAGTTCTAAGTTTGTTAATTTGTAATTTTTCGTATTTTCCAATTTGTTTTGTGGTGGTCCAATTAATCTATTTGAGTGTCTATCTCTTTGTATGTAATAAAGGAACAAGTTAGGGGAAATTATTTTCTCTTTTTTTGTTCCTTTAATTTGCTTTGAATTTGGTTTGCAGCTGTATATCCATTTTCTTGGTGTAATGTTGCTATCTGAAAAGATTCAATTGAAATTTGTTGAAAGATTGCGGCAGTTCAATTGAGGTCCCATTTGTCAGTGTAGATGCTATCTACTATGCCGTGCTATATTGGAAAATTGGTTGGCATTTTGTCCTTTAATTTCCTTTGGCTTTGTACGTTTTATTTGTTCAATTGACGACAAAAATTCCTCCTTGAAGCACTTCGAAAACGTTGTTGTAACTCACTGATGACCAACCTTACGTAAACACCGAATACCAAATTACATTTTATTTAAAGAAAAAAGATATGAATCATCGCAAATACAAATCACATGCATACATAGAGTATAAAGGCAAATTTCCATTACTATACTAATGTAAAACCATGTATTTTTTGCATGAAATTTTCAAATTGTATTGGACCTTGAATTAATACTTTTCAGAACGACGAGAGTGTTAAATTACTCTAGCACCAGTCTACAATTGAGCCTTTATTACTTAACTATTGGGTGACTCAGAAATAGATATTTTACCATTTCACCAAAAAAGTGGAAACTGTATATTTACTTTATTAGGTAAGTAAAAAGAACAGTCACGAAAAGCAATTATTTTTTTGTCAATACAGTGAAAAATAGTGACACTACATCATTTGGTTCCACTTTTTAGCTATAGTCCAATTCTGGGCTTGTTACTTTAGTGAGAAAGCTGTTGCATGACAGGATCTGGCTGCATGTGCACAAGCAAAAGATGGGGTAAAATAAAGTTGGAGGTGCTAACTAACAAACAATGGACATGGGCACATGGCAAAAACATAAAGAAGTTTGTCACCACTATCATGATAGTTTGAAGTACAGTAAAGGAATTTATGCAAAAACTTCTCTTTCTTTGATGAAAGTTTATGCAAAAACTTGAAAGTTGAAACAGCATATATATATATACACACAATGATATTGTATCGTTATATACTTCAAATGGTGTGAGGCAAAAGAAAGTTGGAGATCCTAACACACAATTTACAAGCTAAAAGCATCAAGAAGTTGTCACCATTATCATGATAGTTTTGAAGTGTAAAGGATTTGATGAAGCCTTTGGTCCATAGACCAGGTCTTATGTAAAAACCCAACATTTACAGAGAGATATTGCATCATTGTAATGAAAATGGTGTGACAAGATTACAACCATAAATTCAAACATATTAAAACTCAATCAATGTATAGTCCAAGAAGTCGAGTCCTATTTGAGCATGTGGTGTACTAAGAGGGGTCTTGTGTACTTTGAAAGACAAAGATATCACAAAGAAGAGTTAAATTATATCCTAATGCCTAACAAATTAACCAAAATGACCTTATTATACCCAGGTTCATAAGCCTCTGACCTTTGTGCTCTTAAATAACTACATTCAGTGACAATCCAAAATACATAGTGTTAGTCTGTTAGATAGCCTGTACTCTTCAGTTTTGGTTTACAGGAAAATGTGTATTAGTTAGTTAGTGATCTCTGTTTGATGAATTGCAAGTTTAAAAGTGTTAATATTTGAGATCAGAGAGAAATGAAAATATTACTGATTGTATTGATCAAAATCGTTCAACTGAAATCGTTACACGAGCTGCTAATTATATACACAGCTAAAGACTAAAACAGAAACTAAACCGCTTAACTAACATAACAGCTGGCAATTAACTTAACTAACTATCAACGTGAAATGACCAGAATACCCCTGAACTAACTAACCAACATCCCCCCGCAAGTTGAAGGCTTGTGAGCATCTCCAAGACTCAACTTGGACAACCAACGTTTGAAAAGAGGAGCAGCAAGTGGCTTAGTGAAAAAATCAGCTAACTGTTGAGATGATGGATAGTGTTGAGGAAGTATCAATCCTGATTTGTAACAATCCCTCACAACATGGCAGTCTATATCAAGATGCTTTGTTCTTTCATGAAACATAGGATTTTTTGTGATGTGAATAGCCGCCTTGTTGTCGCAGTATAGAGGAATTGGAAGAGGTAAGTTCACTTTCATCTCATGAAGCATATAGGAAATCCATTTGACCTCACACACTGTACTGGCCATGCTCCTATATTCTGCTTCGGTAGAAGATCGAGAGACTGTGGTTTGCTTTTTAGTTTTCCAACTAATGAGAGAGTCACCAATGAATAAGCAAAAACCAGTGAGAGATCTTCTTGAATCAGGACAAG
Source organism: Misopates orontium (assembly GCA_946800315.1). Taxonomy (NCBI): domain Eukaryota; kingdom Viridiplantae; phylum Streptophyta; class Magnoliopsida; order Lamiales; family Plantaginaceae; genus Misopates; species Misopates orontium. The sequence goes on from OX326949.1 coordinate 43,944,200, forward strand.
AAGCCCAGTCTGCATCACTATAAGCCTTTAGAGAAACATCAGACTTGGCAGAGTAAAACAAACCAACAGATGGTGATCCTTTCAAATAGGCTAGCACACTGGTAGCTGCATCCCAATGTGGCTGGCGTGGAGACTGCATGAACTGACTAAGTTGGTTAACTATGTAGCATATGTCAGGCCGTGTCATATTAAGGTAAAGAAGTTGACCAACTAGCCTTCTATACTGCTCTGGATTGTCTAAAAGAGCTCCTTCATCAGTGAGCTTGAGCCCTTTTGTACAAGGAAGGGACAGTGGCTTGGCACCCAACAAGCCAGTGTTCTTCAAAATGTCAAGAACATATTTCCTTTGGTTGATGAACATACCAGCTGGAGTTCTCAGAATTTCAAGACCAAGGAAATATTTGACATCACCAAGATCTTTGATGGTAAATGCTCTGTGAAGATGAGCCTTAACTTCAGTAATGAGTTTCAAGGATGGTCCAGTAATCAACACATCATCTACATAGACCAATAGAGCCAAAAAACTGGAGCCTTCACCCTTAGTGAATAGGCAGTGATCAAAAGGAGATTGACAGAACCCAAAAGTAGTTAAACACTTTGTAAATTCAAGATTCCATTGTCTTGAGGCCTGTTTGAGGCCATAAAGAGACTTATTGAGCTTGCAACAGTGACCAGCAGGGACCTTATGATAACCCTCAGGTGGTAGCAAAAAGATTTCCTCATCAAGAAATCCATGCAAGAATGCATTGTTGATGTCAAGCTGCTGAATGCACCAATTGAACTTAGTAGCCAAGGCAAGTAAAAGTCTCACTGTTACCAACTTTACTACAGGAGAAAAGCTATCTGTGTAGTCCAGACCAAACACCTGTGTGTAGCCTTTTGCCACAAGGCGAGCCTTGTATCTCTCAATACTTCCATCAGGGTGCAACTTAAGTTTAAAAACCCATTTGGATGCAATAGGATGCTTGCCTTCAGGTAAGGGAACTATATCCCAAGTGTGATTAGATTCTAGAGCCTCAAGTTCCTTATTCATAGCACTGATCCAATTAGGGTCCTTTGCTGCCTGCTTGTAAGTGTGAGGTTCAGCATGCAAAGTAACATTTGCAATGAAATTGAGATATGATGGAGTAAAGTGTGAAGGATGAATATATGGAAATGTAGCTGGTGTATAAGGTGAGGACTGTGAAGAATCATGAGAATTAGAAGCCAGAGGATCAATGGTGCATGAAAGTATATAATCCTTCAGATGAGTAGGCATGGAGTGTGATCTATGACTCCTGCGGGGAAGTATGTCCAAAGCAGAAGGATCAGACAAGTCAGAGTTATGTGACTGATCAGTGGCAGTAGATGGAGATGGAATGTCCCCTGAACCAGATGACTGAACCTCAGTAACATGAGTCTCATGTGAATCATCAATACTCATATCACTATGAGAAACATCTGAACCAAGTGAAGGATCAGCAGGCGGAATGACAGACAATGGAGAATAAGGGATGTCCATTGAAGTCATAGGTACAGAAGGCATTGGAGTAGCTGCAGGCAATGAAGTATAAGCAGCAAATGGGAACTGATCTTCATGGAATGTAATGTCTCTGGTAGTAACAACTTTATCATGATCAAAGCTGTAAACCCTGAAAGCCTTCTGACCAGGTGCAAAACCAAGGAAGCAACCTTTGAATGACCTTGGAGACAACTTGTCTTTCTGTGGAGATAAATTGGCATAGTAACACAAACATCCAAATATTTTGAGGGATGAAATGTCAGGAGGTTTCAAGTGTAAAACCTCAAATGGAGACTTCCATTGTAGAATAGCACATGGAGTCCTGTTGATGAGATATGTAGCCATCAAAAGGGAATACCCCCAGAAATGAGTGGGAATGTTAGCCTGGAACATAAGTGCTCTAGTTACTTGCAGTAAATGGCGGTGCTTCCTCTCCACCACACCATTCTGCTGTGGAGAGTAAGGACTGGATTTCTGGTGTATAATGCCAGCATCAGATAAAATATCAAGGCAAGTTTTGCTTGTGAATTCAGTACCATTGTCACTCCTCATGACCATAATCTTGGTTTTGAATTGTGTGGCAACATACTTGATGAAATGTTCAAGTATCTGTGGAACTTGAGTCTTTGTTTGTAGCAGAAATGTCCAGGTACAACGGGTGAAATCATCCACTAGAGTCAAGATATATTGAGCATTGGAAACTGTAGGAATTTTGTAAGGTCCCCACAGATCCATGTGAATCAACTCAAAAGACTGTTCAGAATGTGATGTACTAGCTGGAAAGGGAGATCTATGATGCTTACATTTATGACAAACATCACAAGAAGAAAAACAGTCTAATGGAGGTATAAAACCATGTATATTGGTAATGTGTTTCAAAGCATTTACAGAAGCATGTCCAAAACGACTATGCCACAAGATTAACTTCTGTAAAAGAGAGTGTTTATTCAAAGTAGTAGCAGTATTACATGTGATGGAAGGTACATGTAATGTGGATAAATGTGAAGGTAAATCTGCTACAGAACAATGTGATGGATCTAAAATATAGAGGCTTCCAAGTGGTTTACCCACAGCAAGAACCTGATCAGTCTGTAGGTCCTGCAATAAACAGTGAGTAGGAAGGAAAGTGAATTTGATGTTTGCACTCTTAGCAAGTTTAGAGACTGATAACAAGTTGAACTTGAAATCAGGAACATGTAAGGCATTGTGTAAAGTGAGTTGAGGAGTAAGAACTACATTGCCAATGTGATGAACAGTTTTGATAGAACCATCTGGTAGATACACAGGTGTGAGCTTTGTAGTAGGGCATGGATTGGTCATGGAAGACATATGAACTACCATATGATTGGAAGCACCAGAATCTAATATCCAATCATGCGAGTGAACAGAATCAAGAGTAAAGAGACTGAGGTTTATACCAGCAAAGTCTCCAAAATGAGCAAAATTAACCCTTCCAGCTTCAGATTGCATGACATTCTTCATGGAATCATGGTTCATCATAGTGCGCATCATCCTGAAAAACTCATTCTGAAAGTTAGTAGAAGTAGAACTAACATCAGAGAGAGTAGGAGAAGAAACCATAGGAGGAGGAACACCCTCTGTAGCCACTGAATTAGCAGAAAATCTTTGAGAAGAACCTGCTTTCTTTTCCTTTAACTCCTTATACCAATCAGGTATACCCACCAGCTTGAAACAAGTATCCCTGGAGTGACCTTTCAGTTTGCAATGCTCACAAATTCTATCCGCATTCTTTTTCTTAAAATCCTTAGAATAACCAGCAGACTTGGTAGAAGAATCTGAATGTCTAACAAACATTGCAGAGTTCTCAGTAGCATCTCCTATGCTAACCTGTATTTCCTTCTGTTTTTCAACTCTCAAGACCATGGCATATGCCTTCTCTACAAGAGGTAAAGGCTCAATCCCTAATATTTGACTCCTAATGCCATCATATTGATCATTCAACCCCATAAGAAACTGCATCAACCGAGTAAGGGATTGAAAATCCAAAGAGTGCCGTGCCAACTGACAGGTACATATTGTGGCAGCCTCACAATGACAAGAGATAGCAGGTATTAGACACCCTAACTCATCCCACAGTTTCTTCAACTTAGTATAGTATTGAGAAACATTAGAAGAGCCTTGAGATATAGAGGCAACTTCTCTTTGCAGCTGGTAAAGTAAGGGACCATTATTCAGCCCATAATGAGCTTCTAACTGACTCCAAAGTTCAGAAGCAGAGGTAGCAAACAGAAAAGCATCAACTAATTCTTTAGAGATTGAGTTTAAGATCCATGCTGTAACCATGCAATCTACTCGAATCCAGTCCTCATAATCATCATCATTCACATCAGGCTTCTTAACCGCACCAGTAATGAAACCGAGTTTACGTTTTGCACCTAGAGCAAGCTTAATAGATCTACTCCATGGTAAGTAATTTTGTATACCTGATAAAGGCATAGTTGTAAGGATCATTCCAGGGTGATCCGATCCTTGTAGATGAAGCGGTCCATGAACAGAGCGCCCATGAGATTCAGCAGACAGTGTGATCGGATCTGCAGATTGAGGTAAATTCGCCATCGCAACTCCAAATCAACAGCAAATTGCACAAAAATTCACCGGAAAAGATGATCGGAAATACAGCGATCCGAATAATCGAATCCAAATCTGGTAAAATTCAACCGATTAATCGGAAGAACAAGTGTGATTACAGCAAATCACACACAAAATCAACAAAATTAAGCAGCGGAATTGAGGATCGCAACTGCGATTGATACCATGTTAATATTTGAGATCAGAGAGAAATGAAAATATTACTGATTGTATTGATCAAAATCGTTCAACTGAAATCGTTACACGAGCTGCTAATTATATACACAGCTAAAGACTAAAACAGAAACTAAACCGCTTAACTAACATAACAGCTGGCAATTAACTTAACTAACTATCAACGTGAAATGACCAGAATACCCCTGAACTAACTAACCAACAAAAAGGATACTATTTCTATCCAAACAACCAGATGCCTAAGGACTATAATAGACAAAAAACTTCATGTATCTAGTCATACTACCTCTGTTCTTATACATCTCAACCTTCAGATTGATATTTAAGCACATTTATTTTATTAGCAAAAAGTTTAATATTGGTTTGAGTTTGGCCAATATAATCAGATCCGTTCGAATTCCCAACTGAGAGAAGAGCAAGAAGCATAACTGCACTCATTGCCTTTAGTAAGTGATCTAGAGATCTTAGTCTGTCTTCTATCTCACTATAAACCAATATCTATAACTGACTGTGGTTCGAACTTGGTAGGCTGGAGTATCGAATATGCGTCGAGTGGCATTCAATCTTGCGTAATTTGATCCGATCTAACTTTCATATGTCTTTCTCATCATGAATATATTTTCTTATTTCTTACATTTAAGTTTCATTTCCAACATCAAAAGAAGCCAAAGAAACCAACCAAAAACAAAAGAATATATAAGCAGGTAATCTGCACGGAAGAGGAAGAGTGTATGGTTTTCGTTGATTCACTTTCCATTTACACAAAACTGGCAATGGCTGTGAAGCCCGCATTAATGAGTTAATTTGAAGTTAAAACTTTGATGCAGGATATATAACTTGTATTTCCATTTTCAGATAATAACGAAAAATCCAAATCTTGAATCAACACTGTAGAAACAAAAGTTTGTGTACTTGACCGCCAACAAATGCTATGAGATTCATCTTACTCCAAGGGCTAAATTCTAGTAGTTCATCTATTGGCTTGCCTTTTAAACTTTATTTGCTCTTGGTACGGAGAGAAAAAAACCCCGTTGTACAGAAGGAAGCCACAGCAGCAGTGCTCTATGGACTAAAAGCTCCGCGATCGCGGTGCTCGATCTCCATATCATGAGTTGGCCTATAGCACTTCTGCATGAGGATTCTGAACTACTACTAGGACAGAGTCATGTAAGCTTTCCTTATTTGGCGTAGTTAGCTGCAAAATTACAAGTACGATTTTAGTATGAGCCACTTTATATAGTTTAGCGAAATTGTAGGAATGTCAAGTCTCAATTAGAGAGAATTCAAGCATGGCACCATTGGCAGCCTTCTCAACAACTAAGAGATACGTTCGAGGAACAAGGGGCATTTAGTTTCGAAGAATTTATGTAACGTGAGAATATAAGCAAGCGAAGCACGAGGAATGTTAAAAAAAAATTTAGGATCCGAGTTCGCCAGAAGCTGCTAACTACCAAAATTACACAATGCAGTCAGTCTATCAAAATTAGGCATGTAACCACTTACGACCCCAATGTGCCATACACGACTTGTGAAATCTTTGAAAGTCTCAGCATTCGTTTCCTGCAAAGATAACCAGGATTCAGACTTCAACATATTTAATCAATAGTGATAAGACAATTTTACCAAGGATTCAAACTAGTTTATGTTAATTACAGGATCAATTCATGGCTGGAGGATTAAGAGACGGTTTTACGATAACTCTGTACAGCCAAAGTTTCAAGCTTCATATCAGATGGTGCAAACATATCTGTCATTCATATTTAATTTGATTGTGAAAGAGCTCAAAAAATCTTGTAAAAAGAGTGATTAATCTGATTAGACAAAGAAGTGAAAGTTTGATATAAACATACAACAACAAATTTAGTTAATACGCCATCTAGAACTTCAATCCAAGCATAATGAAGTTGAATAAAGAAACATATAGCAGCACGAACTAACGCCTCCCCAAGTTAGTGAAGTCCTACAAAAGCTTATCGAAGGTAAGCTTTTGAACTTACAATGCTGTAGATTGGCAGAACCGGCATTTCTGCTTTAGACGACATAACCAAGAATCCAGGTTCCAATTGTGGAGCCCTGAGCATCCAGCTATAGTAGAAAATCCTCATCAGAATGTTAGTATCAGTAATCGCATTATAAGATTTTTAATTATTACATACCGAATATGTATGTAAAGGAAGATCTGTGAGAGTTCTCGGAACAGCAACCGAAGCCAAAAATATTTGGGTGAAGTAGCCACATTCATCAAAATCTGAAAACCAAAATGCTCGATTACTGGACAATTATCTCAAACTTTAAATTTCTTATGTATTGACACAGGTTTTCGTACAGCAATTACTGCCAAAGCCACAACGTTCATCGCAGCTCCAAATTTCCTGCATAAAGGCCAATAGTAATACTCTTGTAAGATTGATTTATGCTTCAAAGGGAACGTCTAAGACGAAGATACGATAAAGCATACTTGGACGTGATGTATTTTTTGTAAATTGCATCATGCATTGCCCTGATGTTTTCATCTTCAATGTAGCTCAACCGATCTCGCAGAACTACTAAGTTATGAGATACATCGAATACCATGATATAGTTTATTAGCAAGAGCACCTATAAGAAAGGGAATGAAACAACATAAGTTTACGCCATATTTTTTTCGTTGTCTGTTGAAGATTCAGTCCAACAAACTTGTTGACGATAAAAGGATGCTACATGAATTCCATACTTCAACTCCTATGTACTAGTTATTTAACAAGCGCAAAATTCAACGCTATTACTAGGAACGGAAAACTCACAAAGAAGTGTGGTACACAAGCGCCGTAACCGACAAGAATGAAGTACGAAATACACCCCACAGCAGCAAGGGACCGCCGTTCAGACCGCGAAAAACGACGGCATGTAATGCAGTATCCATGAGAAAGGAGAAACAATGATATGAAAGAAGCTGTTTGAAGTAGAACTCCTGTTATATAGACCCCAAAAGACATCCAGAAAGAGCACACTTTTGTATAAAAACCAGCATACCTGCAAGAATAAGAACCATCAAATAACATTTTCAAATATTTGAGCAACTATAAGGACCATGAGAGATAGCATTTTCAATTACTTGTACAACTATCATCATTGTAAGATTAAATAAGCTCAACTAGCTAGTTATTGGAAAATATATGCAAAAAAAGAGACATCATGTAATCACTCTAAAAGCTAGATGACACGGCAATTCAATATGGTATGACGATTCAGGCCAAAGAAAAGGCCGTTAGTTAGAATCTCAATGTCGCCCATTTATCAAAAGACACGCCACATGTCAAGTGTAACAAAGATATTACAGGGTTTATTGAGAAACATATACGTAGTCTCTCTACAAGCTTCAACTTTCAAACAGACGGGAATTCATTACTAATACTATGCTCGATAAATAAATAAATGAGTTGTACATACCAGAAGATAAGACATAACATAAGTGGCAAAGGTTTAATCCTAATAAAAGCCATAAAAAAGTTGCAATTTGTTTGGCTGCTCTAGTGACAAAAAATTAACAAAGACGATAGCATAAAACTGAAGCAGAGTGGTAAAAGTGGCTTGTATATGCCGTCAGTGTAAGTTCCACCAACTTCTTCTACACAAAATTTGCGCGAAAATGCAACAGAACGTGACTTAGTTTTAGGCTTTTTTGTTTCTATACGATATATTTATGCACGTGTGTGTTTTGAATGACTAATCCTATAATTGGTGGGGAATAAATATGGCTAACAATATTGATATTCCTAACCGTATGCTTCAACAAAAGTTTTAAACTTTCTCATTCAAATAAGGGTCAATTGCGTTTAGACCCTTAACGTCTGGGGTGTTTGCGAAGTACCCCTAACGTTTCAAAAAAAGCACTTTTCCCCCTAAATTTTGTAAAAATGTGCGATTTTCCCTTGATGCCAAATCTAGTAGATGAAAAGATAGCCACGTGGCAAAAATGAACGGTAGATTAAGGACTCAGGGGGCAACTTTACAAACGTTAGAGGGCAAAGTGCTCTTTTTGAGACGTTAGGGGGCACTTTGCAAAACACCCCAAACAATAGAAGGTGATCGCAATTGACCCTTCAAATAATACAATATTTAATATTAAGTATATGTTTATACACACAATTCTTCCCGTTTTTGAAACATATATGCGGTAGTTTTGGAGAACTCACCTACGTCAGTTGATTATTTTCGAGTCCTTTTGCATGAAAAGCTCCGAATACTATATCTCTCCCTCGTTGCATGTATCCATAGCAGATGAGTGATTCATAATAACGGCAGCAAAAGAACTAGCATGAATCACCTATTTTACATAGAAAAATCTTATAAGTACACTATGTGGCAACCACAACTTGTATATTCCTAACTGTACCCAAGAATTAATATTTATTTACATACTACAGTATTCACCGTTTATCCTGAGACCTATGGCGAGAACATTTATGTGGAATTAATTAATGTTCCATGTCAATTTTGTATGGTTGAATTTGTTAGAGAATATATATAAATTACAATGTATTAATCATTTCTACGAACTTAAATTTAGATAGATGTCAATTCAATATCGTATTAGACTTCTCGCCATAGGTCTCGGGATTAAAAATCTCATTATCACCCATTTAATTAACAGTATCATGTGCCTAAAGTGACAAAAATATTGACTGCAATTCAATATGATTATCTTGTTAACGACGTGAAAACTTTTCTAGCACTAAATCTTTCAAATTAATTTGATTATCAGTTTATTTTCCAAAAAAATGATATTTGTCCAACTGAATTTTATTTTGAGTTCAAACAATCTATAGTTGAAATTACAAAATCTCTGAATTATAACCTAAGTATCAGCTTGAATAGCTATTGAAAATGTAGAATTTTAACAAAAAAATATGGTCGTTCTTTCAATGTCCATTATATCTTTCAATCGACTCCACATCCCATGGGCTAGATATGATTTCAGACTTACTTCTATAATTAAAAGCCCAATTCGATATACAGCCCATGGGGTTATCTGCTTTCTTTCCCACATGTCTAGGCAAGCATACTTCAGATGGCCCAATTTGCTTGTTAATGTGGTTTTAGCCCCGGGTATCCGAAAATTATTTCAAGTATCCAGAGTACCATCAAAGTTGTGTAATACTTATGAGAGATTATTAGGTGTAGCAGCCATACAATGAAATATTGCATTTAATTCAACTATTGGGGTAAACATATGGTTGGGACCAGGTGATGGAGAGTTCATGCCCCTATAATTTAATAATTATTTATAATATTAGTCATTTAACCATGTTGTCATGGAGTGGCTGCGTGAAATAACTTTTCAATATATAGAGTTCCTACTTGTTAGCTTCGGTACATAAAGTTTAAAATTGGTTACGGAAGACCTTTACTCCTTGTTAGGCAGTAGTCTAATAATGTAGACGGATATTTATTTTTAAGCATTTTTTGGTTTGTTTAGTGTTATGGGGATATACTTGATCATTGACCCGGAAGAAAAAAAAAATAAAAAATAAAGCAATCCATCTATAGCTAATTAAATTTAGCACTAACAAATTTAACATCATCTGTAGCATTGGTGAGCGTCTGTCATGGGTAAAAAGGAAAAAGAAATTGTAACCAAAGTGAACTCTGCAGTAACCAAAGTAAGAAAAGGTCAAATTAGAGATAGAGAATTTTAGAATTTAAACGTTTACAATGGCGGAGCTAATTTAAGTCATTTCACATAGTAAGAAAAGGTCAAATTAGAGATGTGAATTTTTAAAAGGGAGAATTACACAAACACCCCCCGAGGTATGGGCTAATTACACAGACACCCCCTCATGTTTGAGAAATTACACAAACACCCCCTATAGTATGCATCTCATTACACAAACACCCTTTGTAGTGTGTTTTTTTAATCGAATATACACACTTATGGTGTTGGATCATAATTTCAATAATGATGTGATGACTAACTTACAAAATCTTTCGAAATATACCTGATTTTTAATGTTTTTTTATTTTCTAAAATAGAATAAATGAGACTTATTTTCTATCGTTTTAGCAATTTTAGTTTATTTTTCATTGATTTTACAATATAAACGAGAGACGGAAATTTAAATTCAGCAAAACATAACAAATTGCGAAATTTTTTTTATCACAGGGGGTGTTTGTGTAATTTCTCAAATATGAGGGGGTGTCTGTGTAATTAGCCCATATCTCAGGGGGTGTTTGTGTAATTCTCCCTTTTGAAAAAGAAAAAAAAAACAAAAGTAAGTGGCAACGGACAAATCTGATTGATAGACCCCTCAACGGACATACAGACATACGTGGGCGACTGAGACAATCACTTTTTTTTTTTCTTAAACTTTTGAAGTTAATTGCATATACAGCATGTCCCTCCAACGAAAAGAAATGCTATATTATATAATATTTAACACGAGTTAATAGAAGTTGGCCTACCTCACAGAGATGATTCATTCATTGAGTCGATATAAAATCAATTATCTTAAAAATATTATTCTTTAAACTACTCAAGTACTCAAATGATGAGTAATAAAATATTAGTCATGTGAAAAATAAAAGTTGACTTGTCATAACTTTAAACTCTTGTTGGAGGACTTTTCGTTTGTTTATCCCTCGGCAAATCGTTATGCAACATGATCAACTCAGTCTGCTATTTAAATTTTCAGAAAGAATCTGCTATTGGTTGATGTTCACATGAACTGTTCCACAAACGGCTCATCCTATATAAATAAATGATAGTTACAACTACATTTTTGTAAAGAATAGTGTACTTATAGGAACAATTCTCTGAACATTACAGAGACAACCTTAATATGATAAATCTTACAAGTAAATCCAACGTTAAAGAGTGTCTCTGTAACATTTTTTTTTTGAACTTTAGAGGTGTATCTCTAAATGTTATGGTGTCTTTGTATAGAATTTAAAATTCAGAGAGAGATTCTGCAATTATATCAGTTTTATTAAGTTTTAACTAGGCGTTAACCTGAAATAATATATATTAAGATTGTTAAGTATATGTATAACCAGTCCGACAAGAGTCTCTTATTCTACTTTGTATCCAACATAGTTGTGATGACTATCACATTTCTGTCTTTTAATACATAGATAAATGGATGCGGTGAAGATACTTTGTTATGTACACTTTGTATCTCACATAGTTGTGATAATAAAGAGTACTGTCTTTAATCTCAAATAAAAATCTGTAATTATATACTATATAAATTATAAAGTGTCACACGAAATGTTTTGTCCAATTGATGAGTACATGAAAAATAAGGTGGAACACAAAGTATAAAGAGAAGATATTCTCTCCACAACCAGTCCAATTAAAATAAAGTCACATACATTGCAGAAGATAGACTATGTCGCATGAAAACGTCACATGAGAAAATTGTGAAACCAATAACAAACAAGACTAAGAAAAAGATGTATGGTACATACAGTTTAAAATCTTTTGTAATATCTCCAAAACCTGCACCCTTACAATTGGTCAAGATTTTTATTTTTTGCTCCTATTCCCCCCCATCACTCTCACTCTCTAACGTACACTTGAATCATTTGATATTTTGTCTCTTTAATTCAATACCTCCAATTTCATTTCTAATTTAATTTAACTTTGCGTCCGCATTTCACCTCAAAACCACACACGTAACATTAGCTCACAATCATACCTCAACCAACAAACTCTCGCTATATAAATTAGTTAAACAAACCGCAATAAATCCTCATTACTCCTCTCACCACCTTCTTTCATAATACACTATCCCACATCAAAATTGTTTGTCACATTCATCTTCTTATATACATACACACACTATCATCATTAACCTAAATAAACACTCTAAAGAACAAAAAAAAATGACAAAAGGAAGAGACAGTGGACAAAAGCATCCAATCTACAGAGGTGTGAGGATGCGGAGCTGGGGAAAATGGGTGTCGGAGATACGACAGCCGAGGAAGAAATCGCGCATTTGGCTCGGGACTTATCCGACGGCTGAGATGGCCGCCAGGGCCCACGACGTCGCCGTTTTGAGCATTAAAGGAAAATCGGCGATTCTCAATTTCCCGGAAATTTCGGCGTCGTTGCCGGTGCCGGCGACGAGTTCGCCGGCGGACGTTCAGGCGGCGGCGGCGAAGGCGGCGGCGATGGTGGAGTTGGGGCTGGTTTCGTCTTCCGTTACGACGTCGACGTCTAGTTGTTCGTCGACGTCTTCGTGTAATGCGGCGTCGTTTTCGGGGGGAGAGGAGGAGAGTAATGTGGATGAGCTGGGGGAGATAATTGAGCTGCCGAGTTTGGAAGGCGGGTTTGACTCGGGCGAGTTGGCGGTTGTTGACTCGGCGGAGAGTTGGTTAGAGCCGTTGTGGTGGGTGTTGGATGAGGATTTGATTAGTAGTGATCAGGCGCTTAAGTGGGCTTGTTGTTAAAGGAGGTGTGCGTTGTGCTTCTGCGCTTGTACGTTGGGTAGTGTACATAATTTTGTTTTTACTTTTTTTATCTTTTGGGTTTTAGAAGTTTGTTGTTACTTTTAGTTTTAGTTTACCATACTGTCTATATGATTGGAACACGTTTTTTAATTGTTAATGGTAGCGTGTGTTTGTCTTTTCTGGTTTGATGCGTACTGCATGTGTAACAATATATATGTGTATCTCCAAATTGATTAATAAAATAAAGTGGGACGAAAACATGAAGGGTTCTTGGTGATTTTTCTTTTCAGTTTGTTAAGATTCTCGTGTTTTTGTTACCTGTCTATGTCTTAGTACTTTAATTATTTTTTATAGAAATGTTCATGTGAATGCATCATATGTCTTACTCACCACAATTAGTAGTTTTACTAGAGTTACGAGTACATTTTGCTAGAGGAAAATGAAACACTCAGCAAACTTCCATGTGAAACTCGATACACTAACACTAAGTCGTACGAAAGCTCTGTCTTATTTTATAGAACCGCTAGTTTGTGACTCTCAACCACATATAGTATACTTGCTCAGACTAGTTACTGTCTTTTGTGTATGCTGATATCTACGGTTATCGTACAACAGTCACCCTCTCATTTCTCGTATACTAAAACTATACATCTGGCTTGAATAAAATGTTTGGTTTTTTCTTAACAAAATATGCTTCATATGTTCAAAGAATAATACAAAATTCAACCAGAAGAATACTTTTATATAATTATATAATCATTAAAAACGTAATCCACTTAAATTTTGATATAGTAGGGGATGTGTGGCTATCCACACCATTGTCGCGTATTAAGGGAGTTTTATTCTGGCTATCGTGCATTATTATGGACTGTAGTATTGATACATATTTTATGACAATAATATAATCTTTTTATTCTTTGCTGATTACATAATCTTCCCGAGGTTGGACTATAATAAAACTTACAAACGTCTCTCTTTATCAGACAAATGAAATTATAGTAGATATGAACTTATCATAGTCTGAAGTTAACTTTACCTTTTCACCAAATGGCGCCTAAAGAGTAATATGATATTAATTCAATTCTCTAGTATTACTACTTTTTGGCATAGTATGTTACAGTTTTAGATTTGATTTGCTTTCCTTTTCAAGGGATATAGCATGATAGCACCTTGCGGAATTAATACAAAAATAAATGTTACTTTCAAGATTTAGTAATTAAATTTCACCCATTAGAGAAAGAGTAACGTGCATGAGAGCGAGATAGTAACATCCTTATTATACTTTTCTGGCTTACGACTAAACTTTTTCAAGACATTTCTTTGGATCCATTTTTATCGATACTGACTCATTGGCTCTCAGTTCACTTTTTCTATTTCTTGATTCCGTGGTCAATTTATTGATACTTATCTTAAATAATACATGGTTTAATTAAGAATTGATATACGACCTACGCTCTTATAAAAAGACTTTTCCTTCTATGTGAAAAAGACCTTTAATTCTGCGGGGCAAGTTTTAAATCGTCTCCTAAAATAACTTTCTTGCTGTTATTGTTTTGGGTTGTAAGACAACGACTCTGCGGCATTAAACATTTAAGTCTTCCATGAGCAAATAAATTATTAAGTTTTTAATTAAAATTAGTTTATTAGCTCGTATGAATCAAATAATATGAGGTCAAACCCATGAACTTCTTTTGATCTTATATACTCCTGAATTATTTAGAAAAACAAAATATGGCTTACATAAGTAATATTTTAATGATAAATGATTACAACAATTAATCCTTTACTCCGTTCTCCTAATGGTTTCTACCTACTAATTTAAGTTTGTGTCAAAATAAGCTACATGTTTTCTGTTCGTAATACTGTTGTGCAGACTTGTGGCCTACCGACGAATATTTTTTTATTTTATTTTTGAACTTCAGTTTCTGTAATATTGCAACAATATATAACACATACAATAGAGCAGTTCCCAAAAAGTATATTAAAATTGTTACTGCAACCATAAAGTTAGGTTATATGTATAAACAACAATAATGGTACTTATAATTAAGTGCAGTTTATTAATAAGTATTTTATTTAAATATTTGACTCACTGCATGCTCAAATTTGTATTGCAACTTTGGTCCATAGATAAGAATACATTATAAATTTAACGTAAGGTGTATTTCTCTAGTTCACGAGGTCTCTTCTATTGTCCAGATTCTGCAATTTGCTTATCTGGTACTTTACTATATAACCTTGATTTATTTCATATGGTTATATGCCCTATTCTATATATAAAATAGTTAAGAAATAAAGAATGCATACATGAACTGCATGGAAGAATTGTGTGAGCCTAAAGCACATTTTAAATTTTCATTGCCAGCTAGATCGCGTGTAATTTATCATTATATTTAACTCGTTAGATAAATTATATTAATTATATGTTCGCCGTTGAATGAATATATGAAAGTTAGGTGATAAGTTGTGTTAAATGATTTATTAACTTCTTGATTTCAATTATATATGATGTGATATAACATAACTTGTAGCAACAAGTGAACATTGCGAACCATGGAAACAGAAGCCCACGTACGTCAATTCAATCCTGTTCCCAAATTATTGTTGAAAAATGACACCTTAACGCACTTCTCCTTTGCCTGAGGCAGCCCTTTCTCTCAATTTGTCAATATTACTTAAAGATTTATAAACCATTGTACCTCTTTTTTACCAAAAAATAAAATAGAAATAGCAGTAATGTTGCTTTTTTGTTTCTTCTCTTTGAATGGTGTAGTTGGTTATCATGCTAGTCTCACAACCCCGCACGCACACTAGAGGTCCCCGGAACAGAATCGGGCTCATCATACGCTCTTTATTAACTCAAAAAATTGAGTTTTTATGCGTTAGACGTTCCATCTAGCAAAGACACATTGTTTTTATGAATGGATCTACCTTAGTGCTAGGGAAGGTTTTGTGTACAAGGGCGTATCTATCTAATTACAGTCTTCCAAACTTTTTGGCCAACTTTATTTATTGTAAAATAAATAGCTCAACTTATAGGTTTATGATGAACTACATCCATGTAAATATATTGTATATCTTATGATTATATATTGATACATTTCAAATATTCAAAATAAATGGTATTCGTAGAAATCAAATAGTTAACACAAAAATAGTGTTTGGATACTCTTATATAACTCTGCCGTTTTGACTATCTTTTTGTGTCATGGAGAAGTTATTACAAAGTTTATTATTTGATATTTTAACTTTGTATAGTTATCCAGCTCTGTGAATTGTCTTATATGGCAAATTTTATATTAAATATTTGCTTTTTTGAAAATTATTAACTAGTAGATATATAGGACCATAAGTAATCAAGTTATGATAACAAATATTTGTTTTAAAAATGTTAAAAAATAATCAAGGTATGATAAAAATTAATCAAGGCATGATGGAAATTGCTTATATATATTTGATGATTCTCGCCGCACGCATAATTTCTTTGCCCCGCGGGCGGCAACCTCGTACTCTAAACAAAAATATAATAGAATAAGTAAAAGTTAGGCGAGTAAAATATTTTATTAGTTTCTTGGTTTCAACTTTCAATTATATATGATGTGATAAGAATAACACTGTTTGCAGCATAAGTGGAAAAATTATTAAACTACGCACGGGAAACTGAAGCCCACACATACGCCATTCGATTCTTTTCCAAAATTGTAGTTGAAAAGGGACACCTTAATAATGCGCTCCTTCTTTGCCTTAGGCGACCTTTTTCTATTTATTTGTCGATATTAATTAAGTTTTTGTCATTTTTTTTTTCCCTTTGTCTCTTTCCTTTTATATTTCCTAAAAGAGAATAATGGCAGACATGCATGAGCTTATATTTGGTGTTTCATATTATTTTTAGGAATATATGTTTATGGTTTTGGCATCAGAATTCTGAACTCATGGGTCAATAGTGTTATATATGTCCGTTTGATAAATTGTAACACTTTTCAAATTGTTCTTTACATACGTGTATACGTACAAAAAATTGAGAATAATAGTAAAAACACTACCCGGAACAGGCATGTATACTCTTTTTCTATTAATATTTATCAATTGTTATCATATTTAAAATTATAAAAGAAATATTTAAATTGAATATGGAAGTTATTACTCTTTCTGATAGAAAAATATATGTATCTGTTATTTGTATACTTTTGAATTAAAAATTGATAATTACTAAAATTGGACCTCAGAGGTCTATATGTATATACACACACCAGGTGTATTGGTCACGGACGTAATTACATTCACAAAGAAATAAACAGAAGGGAGAGTACTATTTTTAAAATTTTATCAAGTAACGTGTAGTTTGTCTATGGATATAATTATATATATAACACTACGGGTTATTTACATTAGAATATTTTTTGAGTGGGATGTATTATTACTTTCACGTTCATCTTATATTTATATAACTATTGAATTTCCAATCTTTTTAGTTAGCGTGCTAAATAATCCGCTCGACATTCATTATATTAGATTTTATCGCGTTAGAAAGTAAAGACTCAAGGATATATTTCCATATATATAGTTAATGATGAAAAGGAAGCAACATATTAGAAAAACGAAACTTTTTGGACGCTTCTACAGTTCTAACTACGTACTTGCCAATTTTCTTCTGTATCATTTATATTCCTTACATGTCCACTACGTGCAGTGTCTTTTCAATAATTATTATATGAGACAAAAAGAAAGTAATGAAAAGATCTGATATTTCTTGGTTACTTCCAAATGCTTTTGTCCTTCTCTATTCTAAATTCACGGATAATTACAGTTAACACTCTCTCAGGTTTGGTTTATAAGTACATGCAGAAGTATTAAACTACTATTTTAATCAATACATGAACACCCCTTAAAATTTGAAAAGAATATTAGAAATATACCCCTTTGAAGTTTAGAAGATTACAAAGTAATCCACTTAACCTTTGGAAAAAGCACTGGACATAAGGTCCCTTATTTTAATTTTTTTAAATTTCAACGGTGTCTTTGTAAAATAATAAGAAAATGTTATGTAACTACTACACCAGATCTCAGGGGAGCAGCTGTAATTATTTCTTCATATTTTGGTCTTATAAATATCTAGGCATATGGGAAGAAGAACATGGACCATTTTTATTTTTTTCCAGCAGAGAACATGGACCATTTAAAGGAGAAAAATAAAGTCTTAATATGGAATTTGCAAAAGGAGTAAAACTAAAAGTGAGTAATTAAAAAGGAGGAGTAAACCATTTAACAGTGATGAAAAGAAAATTTAGGGCTCTGTTTTGTGCACGTTTCAATCAATTTGTCGTACTCCCAAGTGCAGCTGGCACTACAAATTTTGGGGCCACAAGCTGTAGCGAAGAATGAGACGTTTGAACGTGTCAAATTAATACTATAAGGTATTTTTGGTGTACTATAGGGTAATATGAAATATTTTTGGAGTTTTCATAATATTGTTGACGTTTGTCTCTAAAAATGAAGCGATCTAAATTTCTATGAACTAATTCATGACGAGTTAATTTATATTAATTTTGAAGAGAAAACTCACCCCCACTCCAAACCCAAAAATGGTTTGCTAAATGTTTAGTTCGTTTCATTAAGTCTATTGGTACTATTTTGCAATTTAACGTGTTTTTATTTATAGAAAGAGATTTATTTAGATTTGGAAGATTGACAAATTTTATGATTTTATCTTCTATCTTAATCTAACAACTAGAGAGAATGTCATTGATATTATTTAAGTTGAAAACTCCTGTGTACTACGTTAAGCTTTAAAATTCTTATCCATTATCATCATTATGAAAGAAATGTTTCAATGTTATGTATTTACAACCCATCTCTAAGAGTAAAATGTTATAGTTTAAGTTATAATTTTGAAAGATATGTATCAAATTCTTCTTAGTAAAACCTATATCTCCATATCTTTTTTTTTATTATTTTATTTCTTTTTGCATTTTCTCTTTGGTATATATAAGTAAAAGAAGACGGCGGAAGACCTTTTGCTTAGATTTTAGATTAATTTATTTTGATGGGTGGACGTTTAAACTGATTATTGATATACATTCGCTATCTCTATGTATGCAACAGTTATTATTTGTTAATGGGTAACAAAAATGCATTAAGAAAATAGAAAAAATACTCAGGTAGATGAGGTCTTTGTACACTTTGAGCTAGTGAGCTCACAATTAATTCATGTATTAAAGACTTACGGCCATAATTATCTCATGTACTTTATATTACATCTTTTTTATGAAATAGCGCAATTATATATAACCACTAGCCCTATAAATCGAGTCTACATAAGCAGTATCATATCCAGGAAGATATATAAGTCCACTATTACATCGTTTCATCGATGAAGAATGTAACTCATTACTTGTAGATTTCGACCATACGAACCCAGAGATAATACCCCCGAATAAGCAGCTGTACTTAAGTGATCACGTTAACACGCACTTTACAAGTTAATGACTTAAATAACGCCATGTCGCCTTATTTTAACATTCAACAATTAATCATTTCAGGGCATGTGTGCAATATTAAAAAAATGAGTAAAGCAACAAAGACGACATTATTCTACCCGAAATTAAATATCATGCATGTTGGTAGAAAAACAAATCTTCTGATCGTACCATGAATTCATAATAAACAGAAAGACAAAGATTCAATCTTATGTTATCGGACACGTCATATTCAATTATTGTCTAACAAAAGTATTTTTTTTGTTACATTTAATAATTGGTAGTAGACAGACTAACCGGAGATCAGATGATAATGATTTGATTAGAGGTTTCTAGGTTTCTATGATTTGTCTTCGCCGAAAACAAACATATATAAATTGTCAAGAAACGGTTTGTGATTATTTAAATCGGGGAAGGCCGACTTTCATAAGGACAAAAAGAATTATCAATATATGAGAATAAAATTTTGAAAAGTAATGTCGATGTGACGAGATATTATTGGGTACAACGTCTGTACAATGAGATAGTTAGTACATCGATTATTTCAATAAATGTATGGTTGAGGTGGGATGTGAAGAAGTGTTTTTTTTAACGTATATATTTATTAATTAAGTTTTTATTGAAACATCAAGAAAAGTTACAAATTACAATGTAGAGATTTCACAAAAAAGAAAACCCTCATCACAAAATATATTTACGGGGAGTGGGTTGATGCCCTGTAGAATAATATACAATCACAACTAGTTGTAGTGACTTTTGATTATACGACATACGTTACTATGCAACAACTACATAAAATAATTTTTTTTAAGTGACAGGCAAATCATAGATCTCAATTTGGTGAACTATTAACGATTAAGCCCTTCACGATATTAAGTATGTTCAAGTGCCCCTAATCAGAGTAATTTTGGAAGGGTTGGCCGGAATAAATAAATAAAAATATTTTTCCAATTGTCGAATGAATACAAACTTGAAATCGCATTTGAGGTGTTTGAAGCACAAAGTCGCAGTATTTTAGGTTAATTATTTCTCACGAGTTTCCAGGTAGTAAAAATGGCATAATTAACTAGGAAGGCATGAACCAGTGAATTGTAAAAGACAGCTAAGACATACTACAAGCAAGGAAAGTTACATGGAGAAGACAAGAAGAAAGTGACAGACTCTCAATTATATTATTGTTTTAACACAAAAACGATTTATCTGTAACTTATTGTAGTTATTTTATATTTTATTGGTGAGAAATTAACCGATTCAATTAATTATGAAGTGAACTATATTGGAATTTCATTTATTTAATTTCCATTTTTAGAAATTAAATTATTTAGTTCGACAAAGAAAATAAAAGAGAAACAACAACATTTGTAATAAAAATCAAAAGTATCCTTTTGCCAAAAGATTCTAAGATTTTTATCAAACGACACAAAATTTAATTTCCTAACTCGCGCACAAAATCCTATCGAATTTCCATCAAACAGACGTGTGAAAACATGCATCTGCCAGATTTTCAAAGTTACTCATCTAATATTTAAAATGTGTTGTTGTTCGTAACTTGTTCGTTTACAATAAGAATCGTTATGCAAAAGATGAGACAATTGGCAGTCTTTGTTGAAAATTTAATCAAATGCGTTTTAGCATAAAAACACAATAATTAAACGCCTTTCACTTATATCAACTTTTAAGTAAACTATTCTTTTCAACATTATATTATATGTTAAAGTCAAAGAAGAAAAGAATCATAAGTTTAATAATTACCATTATCCTTAATTCCTTATATGTAAAAGAATTAAGTGCTAATATTTGCGCTCGCGTGCACACAAAAATATCCACATCAGAGACATTAAAACAAAATTGCAATTTCTTAAATAAGAAAGAAATATATTTTTTTTAGCCTTAAGTTAGGTATATATGGTGTTCCCTTGTCTTCTACTTTTGAGATTCTTTTACTAGACTGTGAAAGTAAATAATACTCATATGTTTTTCTAAATTTATGTTTTTTTTTTAAATGAAATTTAAGCTTTTTTTTTTAAATAGTAAAAAATGCAATCGTTTGAGTATTTTCCAAAGAAGCGTTTAAAAACTTTAAACCATGGTTAATTTTGCTATTTCACTGTTTTGTATGTTTGTTGTCTTTTACTACCCGACTTCGTATATAAGACCTTGTGTTCTTGATGAAATCATCAAACACTAATTAAGGTAAGGTAATTTGTATGAGTTACGACTCACGAATTCTCATATGTGAATGGAAATCAATTAAAAACCACGAAATCCAATTATAACTCCAACACGTTATATATGGAAATAATAGTTCTTTTTTTTTTTAAAGTCAAAATAATTTCCTTAAAAAGTCCACATAATTAATCATAGTGATAATTATATGTAGGAACTGAAACAAATATTTTGATGTTAGTTTTAATTTATTTTGAATTTTTTATAATTATATTTAGATACTACAAATAATATTATAGAAATTTTAACACTCATTACATTTGTACCCCTAATACATTATAAATATATCAAGTATACCTCTGCTATATATATATATATATATATATATATAGCATTAGATTTACACCATTTATATAAGCCTTTTAATTGACGAAGGGTAAAAATGAGGTGGATGGAATTTGCTGATGTGAGACTTTTGTATTGATTGTGTAATGTTCTTCAATCGTTAATTCCAAGGGGCATTGTAATTTCCAAACTTTAATTAGAGGAGATTTTTGCAATTACACTAAACCTCAGGTTGTAGCTGCAATTATCCATACGTTTTAAGATTCCCAATTGGGTACAAAATTGCAATATACTCCATTTTGATCAGTTGAGGTTTTCAAAATAATAATCACGTGGTGTTTAAATAATCTCGCCCGATTCATAATATCCTTTTGTACGTTTACAGCTTTTTCTTCACACATCTCCAACAAAAATCACAAGTGCCTTTCATTTTCAGAGGTACTCTTTTTTCAACAAGAAAACAGAAAAATCATGAGTACCTTTCTTTTTCCATAGATATAAGAAATGCATGGGATTCGTTTGCTATAAGGTTTAAGACTTTAAGGTATTAAGGATTTACCGATTAAATTATAATCACATCTTTAAGCCATTTTCAGGTAAACTATTATGATCTTATAAAATCAAAAGTGAACTCATGATCTAATATGTGTGCGTGTGTGTGTAAATTAACACAAACTATCAAACTAAGTACTAAAAAATTGAACTTAAGTTCTCACTTCTCATTACATGCAAATAGATCAACAACTCAAAACCAAAATTATCACTGATGTAGCCACTAGCGTTTCAAGTATTTCTTTTTCCTAATTTGTTACACTACGTGTGATATTGTTCCTCTATCTTATGACCACTAATGGCATGTTTCTTGTGGATTAACATAAAGTTATTGCACCACAATGAAATAATTGGTGAGGATTAAAGTTATTGTCTAATTTCTTGTTGAGTTTTCTTGTCAACTGTATTTGTCATGTAGATCTAGAGTGTCTAAAACTAGCCCACCATATTAATTATTGAGTTAATTTTTCATGAAGATGCCGTGTGCATAATGATATCCTAAAAGGACTCCTACTTTGTGGTGCAAGCCACCCATTGTTTGAATTATTCCCTTATAACTTTTAGTTGTGATGTCAAATACTAAACTAGCTAGTAGCGTGACTGCGTAATATGACAGGACTTTCATTGATTCATAATTTTGAAATAATAAGATGAAAAACGTAAGTATGCATCGTAAAGGAACCAAAAGCTAATTACGGCGCATCGTATTGTTGTTGTACTGGTTTACTACTTTACTTGATAATTATGCAATCAATTGTAATATTTGACATGCTAGTTGATAATTAATTTTAAATTTCGCCACAATATCTGACTGTCTGTTGGTCACAGGCTCACAGCTCATATATAGTCAGTTGTTCCTCGACAGAACTGGCCTCTTATATACACGTGACATGAAACGTGACCATATAAATTATATCAGGTTCTTTTATATTTAAAAGAAAAAGAAGAAGAAGAAAAATGACCATAGTGCGAAACAAGGGCCCATAAAATTTAATGAATTATAAACAGTTTTCAAAAGCTAATCATAAACTCAAAAGTGCTGTCACCAGACCATGAAGATAATAAAGCAAAAATCAAAGAGTCCTTAGGGGAATCATAAGAATTTGAAATAGTTAATCAAAATGACGAAAATCAAAAAATAATTTCTACTAAAATCATTAGAAAGCCTGTTCATTTTAATAAAAGATCAAATCCTAATTTCCCAAGACTCGCGTCATTAGATTACAGGCTTCTTTATTATATAAAGTGCCATATGAATGAACGCATAAAAACAAAAATAATCATTATCAGTTCGATCGTGTTTTTGAATTTTGATATTTCAGCTCTATTCAGATGACACATAATTATGCGCCGTAATATAAAGAGAAACACTACTTTTTATGTGTGATATTTGATCATTCTAAATCATGTCAAGTTTGTAATAGCAATCCGTAAACTTTTACGTATTTGACTGTATAAGTTCGATATGATACGTACGGTGCAACGGAAGAGAGAGTTTGCCAGATTATGGATAAGGATTGGCATCGATACAACTTAATGTTTTATATTAGTATTCATATAATCATACACTTATATAAATAATTTAATTTATAATGCATAAGAGAATAACCTATATATGTAGTAAAGTCTAACACCACAACCCATCCAAATATTCACCAAAGAAATATTGGTGTAACGTAAAATAAGTAGAATTATCAGAGTATCGACCATCGAGACATTATTGAATACAAAAAATAGTAGATGCGATACAGGCGGTTTTTCTAAATTCCATGCAACATAAGTCTTATCACTTCATGTGAACTGTAATACTTGTATTACTTCAACAAATAAGTGGTAAGACTTAACTACTTCAAGTTGAGAAAGGTCTAGCAGGCCCATAAGCATTTGACAAATCCAAAAAGGCCCAAATCCAACAAGAAAGTAGAGAGACATTGTACTGGCCCAAAGAAGCCGGAAGCCCAACGCTGACAATGGGAGAAATTATTTCATTTCCCCTTGTTTAAATTTATAAGGGATAATTACAGCTAGACCCCCTGAGGTTTGGTGTAATTACAGATACCTCCCCTGAGGTTTAGGAAATTACACTTACCTCCCCTGAAACTAACATCTGTTAAAATGATGGATGGAATTTGCTGATGTCATCATGAAATCACATTCAACTTCCAACTTTGCCCTTGGTCAATTTAAAAGCTTAAGGGGGTGTAGATGTAAGGTTATATAGCATGGTATAATTGATACATTTACTAAGTTTTAGAGTTGTAAGTGAAATATAATATAAAGTTTCTATTTTCTCCAAATCTGTACATCAAATAATTAAAAACGAACTGTAAGAAAATATGTTTTGATGTTTTAGTTTCAAGTTTTTTAAAACCTATAATATCTTTATTTTTTATTTTGTTTTATTTCCAGTTAATAAATAGGAAAATTAAATTAAGGTATAGTATTACTTTTATCTGATTTAGTAAACAATAAAGTACATGCCAAAATTCAAAACATGACTCACGTTGGATTGATGACATGGTGCAGAACTATATTCGGGCCCTTTTTTCAATTAAGCGAAAGAACCTTTGGTATTTGAAGAAATTTAATACCAGTTTTGATTAAATCCCTAACTTGTGAGTTGTGATGCCTATAAGGGATGAGTGACACAGTGAAGATTATATTCGCCTCAAAAGCATCAAACGTTTTGTTCATGCTAGTTAGTTTGAAATAAAAATATGCCTCAGAAGTAAAAAGAAATCTAATATTGCATTGTTTAACTTGATTTACTTGGATTATATGATGCACTTCTATTGGGATCCTCCAAGTCTGTAATGTGTGTATAAGTGTGTTGAAGCATTGCATATATAGATGGATGCATTGGGTGTATTCTAAAGATCAACCACTCTGAGAAATTATTCAAATCGGTTTATTTGATGGTATTAATTACTATTACAATAATGATAAATAGAGTCGGCTTGGATGGATTTCAGCTCTCTGATAAGAGCATTAGTTTAAAGGGTTCTTTTAGGAGTACGAGGAAAAAAGGTGATAATATTGATCGTCAAATATAAAACTACTTGCATCTTGTTAGCTTGTGTCTATACGTAATTAATTTCTGTTTACATAGGGTTATATATGAGTTTTAGGGGGCGCGGGGGGCAAGATATAAAATTCGAGAAATTTCTTCATAAGCGAGAATAAAGTCAATAAATTCAACGATCTTATTGATATTGAAAAAATACTCGTACAAATTGTATAGGGATTTATTTTTCCTTTTACAATACTGCATTAGAAAAATGTGGTCTTTTAGATAGACTTATCAAAATAAAAGATTAATAATGCAATTTATGTCAAGAAAAAGTTTTATTTTCTTAACAAATGGTTGGAGCGTAGAATATTTATTAATCCAAAGCAATAGTACACTAAGAATCCAAAATCATCGGCATATATTTATTTCAAATTAATATTTTTTTTTTAAATTTTTGGCTTAAACTTGTGTTACTTGTCAATTACAATAACTTATATCTTAATTTTGTTCTCTTTTTTTTTTTTTGTTGTTGTTAATTTAAAATGCAAAATACAGTTTTTAAAATTTGAAACTAAACTATCCAAACAAATCTGCTTTACTACAATTCTTTTAGTTTTATTTAAAGATTTTAAGTAAGTGCAATCTTTATATTATATTTTGTTTACAACCCCAAAACTTAATAAATGTATCAATTATACCATGCTATATTATAACATTACATCTACACCCCCTCAAGCTTTTAAATTGACCAGGGGCAAAGTTGGAAGTTCAATGTGATTTCATGATGACATCAGCAAATTCCATCCATCATTTAACAGATGTTAGTTTCAGGGGAGGTAAGTGTAATTTCCCAAACCTCAGGGGATGTATCTGTAATTACACCAAACCTCAGGGGGTCTAGCTGTAATTATCCCAATTTATAAACACATCCATCAAATATAATTAAATATAGCGCAGATATATTCCATAATTTCCTTCTACAATATACATAGTGTAGAAACTAAATAATAGTTTTAGAAATGTATAGACTGCTTATTGTGCAAGCTACAAGAAAAACAATTCTTCTTTGAATTTTGAATTTTTGATAGATCTAAATATAAACAGAGAGAAAATCATTCACAACTTTTACCTTGTGGGTTTTCCCTTTTCCATGCGATACTCTTTTCAATGTAATATTATTGATACTCTTTAACTAAACTTAATTTATTATTCATTCATTACTGAAAAAATCAACACAATTTCGATTGGTGAATCGCACATAGTTACCAAGAGGCTTTTCAACATTTAGTTATCAACAATATGAAAATATCAATACATAATCGTAAATTAAACCTCACACACGAAACTACTAAACAGTACAACAACAAACTCTAAACTCCTAAAATACTTACATACTAACAGACGCGGCAACAAAATTTAAAACAACATAGAACAAAACTAATTCAGGCAACGATCCTGCGCTAGAAAACGGTGACGGAGCGGGGGATGATGATGACGTTGAAGGTCGAGAATGTGGCGATATGACCTCCACCATCAACCTCTGCCCGTTTTTGCAATGTTCCGGGTCAGCACTCACGAAATAAACCGGACCAGGTCGATCCAGTTTGCACACGGTGTTTCCATCGTTGAAGGTTGAAACCGGGTGGCTCAAATCGCAGTGGTAAAATCCCCATTTGTCCACGACAAGCACCGAATCGTTCTTGTACTCAAAACCTGATCGTTAATAGTGTAAGAAACATGGATCAAAATTTTTAGTCTCGATGTATTTTTTGATTCACTAAATATCGTAATTTCTTTTTTAATGTTTGAGATGTTTTCACGTGCATGTTTCAAAAAAATCGTAAAAGTTACCGTTGCAATATTGGAGATGTGAAATATTTCTATGTATTAATTTCTATTAAGTCAAAAATAGAAACGTTCAATACTATTCCAAAATACATTTAGGAACTGGATGAAATGCTTACGCAATGCATCTCCGAGATGGAATCTCCGGGTTGCGGCCCACCGGGTGTACATCTCGGACTCGTTGGCGGCAGAAGGGGGGCGCCAACCGTCGTTGCCCCCGACTTTGAACTCCTCGGCTGACGTGGCAGGGGCAGAGCTTGTGATTGAAATTACGAGGAAAGTAGCGAGGCAGGAATACAACATTGATGCCATGTTTGGTGTTTGGTACGTAATTATTATTTGTAAATAGTGATAAGAGCAGTGAGTTGTGTAAATGTAGTAAAAATGTCTTTAGAATTGTTGGATTGAGATAAATATTAGTGGGGAGTGGGATGAGTGTAAATGATCATAACCGGCAGAGGACGTGGTCGCCGTGGTGGTTATCGACAGTTATAGGAGTTGAGATAGTGGGTTTGACTTGGTCAGAATTAAGGCTTATCAATTTTATTTTTTTTGTGATGTTTCTCGTTGGGCCACATTTGGTCCAGTATACAGTAGTCCGATTCGGGAATCAGTCCATCTCAGAGCCCAATCCACTGTGAGATCCAAAACCAAGGAGATTTATTACAACTCGAGATTAGTTATATATATATATATTTTATTTGGTAAAAAGTGCCAAATTAATTTATCCACACCATAACAAGTTCTCGGTGAAAAATTAACTATTGATATGAAAGAAAATCATTCATTGCATATAACTTGTATATGCACATACACATTGCACGAATAAAACAACGACAATATGTTTACGATACGATACGCGTACCTCGGCATACTTTTTTTTAGGAAATGGCGATGTGATGAAGCACTGTTTAATTGAAATGTTGATGATAATATTATGCATTAGTATAAATATCAAAATCTATAATATATCAAAATTCAATCTATAATGCATCAAAATTACTTAATTGTATATTATATAGTAACGTCTAAATACACAATTCATAACCATTCACCTAAAATATGCCAATGTAACATACAGCCATAAAATATTGAACATTGAAATAAGAAGTATCACGTTACATATACAATATATGATCGTAATTTTTTTTAAAGTACGTGTATGTCTATCAAACTAAAACGGTATTCTAACGACATTCTACATAACAAAATCTCCCTCTAACTCTCTCACTCCTCCCTCCAATCCAATCACATCCAGTTTTAAAAATAAAACTGTTAATATCCATCAATCAATAGGGTTCTTCTTAGATCTCTCAATTGCTCAAAAACATAAAAGACTATCACATCTCAAGCATACTCTAATCTTCGAGATAATGAGAAACCCTAAAAATCTCCACACAGAGATGTCAAATCACCTAATCCCAGCTCCTAAGCTAGCTCCTGCCTGCAATTCTCCCTCTCGGATTAACAAATTAATGGCGTATTCATCCCAATTTTACAATCATCACACGTTGCGTAGAAAATTGTCCAATAGGGTTTTTGATAATGGATATGGTGAATTGTTGTTTCATATGGAGTGGGGTGAATCAAAAGGAGCTGGAATCATGGGGAATTTTTTGTAAGTGGTCATTTTAACGGTTTATTTATTTATTTTTTATTTTTCGTTTGTTGTCATTTAAATGCATTTTTGTCTGTTTAGGTAGGTAGTAAAGCAGAGTAGAGATTACAGTAATGCTCACTTTGTTTTACTCTGGATTATGTGCATAGTTGTTAATGTATTAATATGGGTTTAATTTGCTCAAATGGTAATGCAAATATTTAGTAAGTCTTTTTCTTTTCCTAATTTGCTGGTGCATTTATGATTTTGGCTGACTTCGACCGGGCAATTTTGTTTCTGGTTTTTAAAATTGATTGGAAGTGGTGGTAAACTTATTGGCATCCAGTGAGGCGCGTATTGATTTTGAGTAGTTTATGCCCAAGATTGTTAGGATATAGTAGCTATAGACAGATGAACTTAATATGCAATGTACCGTTAGTGTTATGACTATATTCCGTGGTTATGTCTAAATCTAGACTCTCTATAAGAAGAAGATAAGAAAACGTATTGGAACCAGAGACAAAAAGGGATAAAGTTATATTGTTTGAGTTGAGGAAAACACGTTCCGTAGTAAAGTCCATAATACAGACTTAGTCTTACAGTCTTAATGCACCCTATTTAGAATCGTGAACACCTTGCTCACCACGTCAAGTTGTTCCTCTTCGTTTCTTCCGTCTCGCATTCACCGGCACAGAATCCTTGTTACATGACATCTTAGAGGATATTTTTGATACTTCCACTAATTGCCGTTGTGAGGCTATCTCATTTTTGCTACAATGCTAATAATTGAGAGACAACCAGGTTTCTGACTATCGCATATTAACATTAGTGCTAAACTTGGGAGAATCATCAGTTTTCTAGTGAAAACAATGGTGTTCTTTAATGTTGAGAAGACCCAAGATGAACGGCATTCATGGTGATGTAGACTAAAAAGGAAAAAAAGTGCCTTTTATTTTGGATTACAAATAGGACAAGTGTGAATAATCATTTTATAGGAAGACTGGAAATGTGAAAGAAATATCAATAAGAGTATATCAAACGTGTTGTTGTTGGTCCATACAGGACAAAAAATATTAGGTAAGAACTGTATGCTGAGGTGGCAATACAGCTCGACCTCTTGCTTGCGAAATCTGTGAGCTGCTTTAGCACCTTGTAATCCTTCTTAAATGCATTTATTCACGAGTGTTATCCCTCCAAAGCACTTGCTTGGCATAGTAGTCCTAAACCAAAACACAAGGCGCGGCCTTTTTTCCCTTTTGACCATCCTGCAGACTATTTATATCTATCCTTTTCCTAAAAAACACAGGCTAAATCAAGTGAATTTGTTATAGGTCAGGCATCTGAAATCAGTTAAAGGCTTAGCCCTCTTTGGAATTAATTTTTTCTGTAAAACCACTGAGCGCTTAGAACAATCCTTTTCTAGTTCCAGGCTTATATACTGTTTGGCATCTGAAAATTGAATATTAGAATCCGGAGGAGAACTGCTCCTGTCTAGATCTTGAACAGATTCTATTTCACGAGGTACTTTACTGATGTTAGACAACTGATGTTGGTGAGAATAGAAAAGCAACTGTGAATTTTCTGGTGATTTATTCATCTCTTCTAGTTATTAGTTCTTGTAGATCCTTTGTTCTATTTACTTGATTTCTGTGTTGACTTTGTTCTTTATGATATCTCCAATTAAAGACTAATTTCCTGATTAGCTTCAGGCAAATTTAGAAAAACAGTGGGTTTTAATTTTTTCCCTTATCTGCGGATTTCGAGATCTAGGGTTGCTTGTTCATATACTCTACATTTTCGCTGTAAATCTCTCTTTCTCTCTCTGCTTCTCTTCATTTGAGATTAGAGATCTATGTGCATTTACTTTTGTTTGAAAGAGTGTTGACAGTAGCCATCTGATATTAATTCAGGCGTCTTCAGAATTACCAGGACATGCAGTGGATGTCATCATTCTCGTGAAATGATACTGATTCATTGGTAAGTAATAAACTTGTATTTCATATAGATTCTTTCTTGTACTAATTGCACCGATCCTTGATATTTTGGTAATAAACACACCTGCAAATGTATAAATTCCTTTTCTTTATTTGACTTTCATTTGCTGAGGATCCTTTTGGTAAGTGCTAATTAATAATATTTGTTACTTTTTCATCTACTCCAAATGTTGATGTTCACTTTTCACATAGGTTTAGTCTGATTTCTGAGTGATCGTTTTCTTTTTCCTTTACACTTTAACACTGAGTAAGCATATGTGAAGGATAGATTGATTGGAAACTTTAGATTCATGCTCTATTGAAAACAGGCATATTGATTCTAAGTAGAACATATCTAGCTATTGTTGGATGAGTTAGTTGGACTAATCAAATGTTATATACCTCTAGAGGTAGCAATAAATTACACCCATTCAAATTTAGTATGTTATACCTCTGATTAAACCTGATTGTGTGGTATTTTCACATATTAGCTCACATTTCTGAACTTTTGTGACTCCACACCATTTTAAATGATTTTGTCATCTAAAGCTCAAGTGTTTTTGTGACTTCAACAACAGTTGTGTTTATTTTTTGGTGCGTTTCTTTGTCTGAGGAATACTTCTTTCTATACTAACTATGATAGAAAAAGAGCAGATTTGTTTGTTGAGTGAACAAATATTAAGTTCACCTAAGATTTTGAGGATTTCACCTTGATGGTTTTTGCAGGGTAATCAAGTGAGGAAAGGAATATGGTCAAGGTCTCTTATTGGAAATAACAGCAATTGTCACGAAGGATTTTAATTGGAATGTCATCCGTCTGATTGTGATTGTGACTTGTCTAAGAAAACGACAAATATAGTCAGATTCTCTCCGCCAACATTGTTTCTAGTAGTAACCACCAGTTCTCGATAAGCACCAGATCTGGGATGCTGATTTAATTGTTTGCAAGCCCTACAAGAGAACGGGTGAAGGAAAGTGCGTAACTTACTTAAGTTCAACACAAGAACTCTAGAAAAGTTTAAAGATGGAAACAAGTAGTTACTCAGGTGGAGCAACGGATACAAATTTATATCAATTTAATGATGAGGATCTCTTGGTCTCGATCTTTTTCAATCACAAGAAATTTGGATCCACTATGAACGTTGGAGGTCAAAGATTGCTTGGTGGTGTGGAACATGCTAGACCAGTAATAAGGTTCACACCTGGACCTCGTACAGTTTTCTCTTGGTTGATCCGTTCTGGGGTTATTTCTGAAGGTGAAACAATCTGCTTCAGGAATCAGAATGATAATACCATGGTGAAAAGAGGATTGATTAAGCTAAATGGAATATTATGTGAGTGTTGTCGAGATGTGATATCACTGTCCGAGTTCAAGAGTCATGCTGGTTTCCAATTGAACCAACCATGCAGGAATCTTGTGCTGGAGTCTGGCAAGCCACTAATACTGTGCCAGCTGGAGGCTTGGTCAAAAGAGTACAAGGCTAGAAAAGCCGGTGTCAGCATTAGTCAGGTTGGTGATATGGATCAAAGTGATGATCTATGCAACCTCTGTGGTCTAGGTGGCAATTTAGTGTGCTGCGACAACTGCCCTGCTACATTTCATCAGACGTGCTTACTCGAAGAGGTTTGTCTTTATTCTACCCTTATCTCAGTCCAGTAGCGCTCTTTATTTGTTCGCGTGTATTTAAGTTTCAGGTGTTCATTCTATTTTATATCTTATGTTAGTAAATCACCACAAGTATTTCTCAACCTAACCGTATCAGGTTGTAACCTAAAACAATGATATTATGGCTTTTCTTTGTAAACCTTTTATTTCCTTTTTCTTTGTTGTTTTTGCCCATGGAAACTTTTGCCTGCAAATAAAAGACAACTTTTGCAACTATTTATTAAGATAAGAAACTCAGTTTTTCAAGAATTGTATCGACATTCCGAATACAGGTACTGTTATTTTAAAAATAATTGAAGAAATTTAGACTATTGTGTAACATAAGAAACCTGAATACCTTTTACTATAGACTTATGCATACAGATGCACCTAACCTATATAACTTTAAACTCCCATGAAGTTATATGATATGAATGACATGCTCCAAGCTTGCTTAAAATGCATTCCTCTAGCTATGACACGCTGCTTGGTGAGATCCACAGATTGATCCCGGCTTTAACATGAGATGTCACATAAGCTAACCTTCTGCAAGGTCTTCTGCCGAGTAGAAGGCAGTCCACAGCAATATGGTTTATAAGTTTGTTGGTCGTGGAAATCATGGTTATTTGCTAATGATAGCTTATCAATTTTCCCATACAAGACACCTCCCTTATATCCTATCGTGTTTTAAGGAAGTTAGTTCTCATGTGCAAGTCACAGTCCTCTTTTAAATTAAGTACTTGACATTGAGACCTTGTTTTCTTACTTTTCCACGATACCAAGTTGGTCACAGCAAAAATGTGAACCTTTTTTATCATATATAAAACCAGCAGATAATTATCAACTTAGCCAACAACATCCAGATGGTCATGATTATTGTTAAGCGATCTGTTAGCAAATACTTTTTAGCGCCTAAAAATTCGCACAAATCTTTTAGTAGTCCGAGACAAATTAAGATACTAATATACTACTTTGACCGTGTAAGATGTCATATGGACTGTGATGTGATACTACGTAATCCACTCACGACTACATGTTTTTTTCGACAAAATGCAGTGCACAATGCAATAGGCACGTGACTATATGTATAAATAGTCATATAAATACCAAGAACATTATGTAAAATATATAAATGTAGTACACACACATACATATATATATATATATATATATATATATATATATATATATATATATATATATATATATATAACCATTATATGTTTTCAACAGAAAACAAGAACTCAGTGATAAAGCATATTGAAAAATCTATCAATATGCAAACATGGAAGCAGTTGAAACTGAATTACAACCAAATATGCTTTCATTTTTAGTATGTCTCTAGTATTACTTCAATTACTTACAAGTATATAAAATTTAAAATGTTAGGGGTGAACTGATTTTAGAACATCAAAGACGTCCTTAAAAAGATGAGAATTGTCGAAATGTGCATGTTACGTTGAACATTCAGTAACACGAGAAGAGAAAATGTGGAAAATAAAGTTATTCGCAGATTGGTGTAGAACCTATTGAAGTGAAGATGTGGGAAATTGTTGCGATGGTTTAATCTTTTGAAGCATTGGCCGACCTACAAATGAATCAGTATGACCCCTTGAAACTCTAGATTTGTCGCAAACATTTTGAGTTCGAAGATGCCTGAAAAAAACTTTGATATGGAGCGACACAGTGACCAAAATACCAAACGAAGACACTCTACTCAATCAAATTGAGTAAGAAAAGATAACCAATGTGTTCAACTCAACGTAATTCTCATTCGCTTCATATAATCTACCCTAGTTAATCGAGAATTAAGGCTTGGCTTTCGTTGTTGTAAAGACTTATTTTGATAGGAAAAGAAATTAAGGATTCAATGATGTGAGAGATTCTAACAGTGTACCCAAGATTTGATACATAATAGAAATAAGATCTATATGTCCAAATCTTTTCGAACGTACCTCAATTCAGTTTGAGTTGTTTTTAACCTTGTGTTTGTAGCTTCTTTCTTTTAATCATGAACACTCTTGGTGCTGTGTGGATAATGTGATAAACCGTCTCCTAGCTGTATTTATGCCTATGGAGTTTCCGGTACTACTTTTTGTAAACTTCTAAGAGTATTCATGCATCACGAACTGTCAAATAATTCTATCTGCCTATCCTGTTACGTATCATTCAACAAATAGCCTCAATTGTTCAGAAGTTTAACATTTATATTATTATGGGAGTATGTGAATTTGGCCCTAAGAACTGATAGTATATCAAGTGTAGGCGTGACTTGTAGTAATTCTGCGGTGTGGCATACATATCTGAATTGTCAAGGATATTTCAATGGTTCCATGTCTTTATTTAGTATGAAATTTTTATTGTAGAGATGACTTCAACTCCCTAGACTCCTACACATACATCTCTCTGGACATAAAAACTAGAAGAATCTTATTGTCTATGACCAAATCATGCATGGGAGAATGTTTCAACCCATACAAGGACTTCACAAGGTGATAAATGAACGGAGATTCCTCACAATTATAACCATACAATTGAAAAAAGGGATAAAAGAGTTAAACCCCCTATACTTTACCCCATTAGCACTTTGCCCCCTATCCTTTTATTTTTGGCGACTTGCCCCCTGTACTATGGATAAATAAGCACTTTGCTCCTTGAGTCATTGTTTCACCGTTGGATTTGGACACTCGTCAGCATTTTTTGCCGTTTGACTCAGGGGGCAAAGTGCTTATTTATCAATAATACATGGGGCAAGTCGCGAAAAATAAAAGGGTAGGGGGCAAGGTGTGCTTAATGTTTTTATCCCTTGAAAAAATGATATTCTTTTGCCTACGTTGAGATTTCAAACTTTTTTGTCAAGAAAAAAGAGGAAATCTATCAGGTTCAGGAAATACTAGTAGATCAGTTTAGGATTGCCTAATCTGAATTGTCAAAGATATCTTAATGGTTCCAAATGTTTATGCAGTATGAAATGGTGATTGTAGAGATGACTTCAACTCCCTAGACTCCTACACATACATCCCTTGAAATAAAAACTAGAAGAATTATCTACAATCACCAAGTCTTGCATGTGAGAATGTTTCAACCCATACAAAGACTTCACAAGGTGGAAGTTCAACCTAAATTCCCCACAAATATTCTGCTAGCTTCATGTAATATGACTATCAATCCAAAAAACAATATTTTATTGCCATCTTAATCAACCTTTTGTCTTAAATAAATAGAAAGAAGGCAATCAATCAGGAGCAAGAACAAAAAGGAAAATAGTGATTGAAGATATAGGTACATCCCTCTCTCTCTCTCTATATCCATGAAACATAAATCTATATAAAGCTTTAATGACGATCTATCATACTTTCTCGACCATGTCATAAAGATTGATAAATCTTCATGAAATGAGTATAATGAGGGAAGATGTGCTACAACTATCATAAAGCTAGCTGAAAAACGTTACCGAGCTAAGCTAGCGGGCGATGGCTTTCTTCGAGGCACTGGTGGTTTATGTAGTGGTCGGCATTGTTATATGTTCTCACGACAATCGTGAACTATCTGAGAATCATGACCGATCAAAGATGCAATGCTAGTATATTTGAGAACTCTTAATTGTTAGTTGTAAAAATTGCTAGTATATTTGAGAATTCTTAATTGCTACAACTATCATAAAGCTATGTTGAATGCTGAAGTTAATAGTAACTTATGAATATTAGTTTCTTCTCACAAAATTGAAGGTCATGCTCATCCCGCTTGATTTTATCCTTGAGAATGCGCCTGTGTATTTTTGAAGCTTTTGAACCCAAACCTACTTTTCTGCTTTCATAATTAGTTACAGCAAAACCATTACCGAGACAGATGTGCCTGCGGATGCCCCTGTTTTATTCAAAGTTTTTGAACCGAGCACCTACTTTTCTGTTTCCATAATTAGCTACTTGCTTTAATAACATAAAAGGCATTACCTTGACAGATGTGCTTGATTTTTCCCTGCCCGTGTTTTATTTAAATTTTTTGAACCCAGCACCTACTTTTCTCTTTCCATAATCAGCTACCCGCTTTAATAGCTGACATCTACAGGATCAAGTTTTAGATAATCAACTGTTTGATATGAGTCATTTGGCTGACTAAAGATTGTTTATTCCACAGAATGGACCTACAACTGGTATCAATGGTCTAGGTTACCGATTTCTATTCGTCTTTGTTTTGCTAATTTGAGTCTTGTTTCTTTAGATTATAGCTCATGTTAACATGAATATGGACACTTAACCTGTGTCATGGATTCATATATTATAAGAACTCACTATAAATCTCTTTTTCCAGAAGCTGCCTGAAGGAAGCTGGTACTGTAGACAATGCTGTTGCGTCACTTGTGAGAAGGTGATCCTTCGTGCAGCTCATTCAACGGCATCTGAATCACTGAGATGCTCATTGTGCAAGGATAGATGTAAGTTTATCCTAATTTTTGGTGGATTATTGTATTGGACTTCCTTCAATTCTTGTAAACATGACAAAGAAATGGTTTCTAATTTTTGACTTCACTAATATTGAGGATTTTTTTATGGATATCTGAATTTATATAACTTGTATTTATCACTAGGAAATTGACATATTTTTCCTTTATAAATTTTATATGCCGCTTACATGTGTGCCTTTTAACTTCCCTCTCGCTCTTTACCCTGAATGGATGCATTTATAAGTGCTGGAAGGCAGACTTGATACTAAATGAAGTTGTTATTGTAGTTTTCTTCACTGTGCCGGGATAATCTAACTTTCAAATGTTTGCTGATAGATCACTTGACATGTGTGAACCAAGAGGGCGTAACTCAAAGATTTGCCTCAGATACATGGCTGTGTCGAGAAAGCTGTCACGAGGTAAATACATATTACAGTATTGGTTCAATTGTAAATCATGTGCCAATAAAATAAATATCTGACACATAGCGATGGAATGTATATATCCGAAGTATTGGTCGTTTTTGGTGCCTTCTAGAATAGAATACATGAGATTTTCTCTTGGATTCTTGTAGCTGTACGGTCTTTTATCAGTTATAACGAGTTAATTGCAAAAACTACCCCAGGGTTGTGATAATTTTATTAGCAAAAACCCGCTTTCTTAGCAAGTCAAAGGCGAAAAAGAAAATAAAACCTCTGAATTCGCATTTCACGTGCCCAAAGTGCTGCTATAATTTTTGCCTTTGAAAGATTCTTTTTTGATTGGCAGACACCACGCGGTGTTATGTTAATTGGCGAAAATTCCCATAAGATGTGTTTACACGTGAATACCACCATGTGCTAATTTGATTAATGAATTCCGTAATAGTATTATTTAAGTCCCCCTTTATCTTTAGTTTAATTATAAAATATTTGATATTTAAATAATTCCCTCAAATGTTTTAATTTTAAAATTACAAGTTGTAAATAACTTAACTTAAATTAACATCCGGCCTAAGGAGGTGTTTGCAAACCCGTAAAAGAAGCTACAAACTACTTTTGGTCTCATTTAATCACTTTTAGAGTGTTTGATTGACAAGTTAAAATTCCACAACACTTTTTTTAAGCTAAAAATAGCCATAATCTAGAAGTTGCTATTTCCTAGCTTCTAGCTTGTGGTGGTTAATTTTAGTAAATTCAAATATAACTTTTTGTGAACTTCTAGATTTTTTTCCAAACACCCCCAACTTATGGTGAGCTTTTAGATTTTTTTGAAAGCACCCATCAACTTATGACTTAAAAATAATTTACAACTTAAACTTAAATTATGAGCTTCTACTTTTTAAAAAGAGTTTGCAAACACCACCTAAGAAGAAACATATAATTTTAAATACTTATTAATTTTGTTGTCGTTTAAACTGTACTGTTTTCTAATCAATGATGAGGAACATTGCGTACATGCTTTTTTTAGATGCTCAAATACCATCTATAATTTTGGCATTTTTATCATTAATGTAATTTTTGTGTATATTAATTAAGTGTATATACATAAATATATATCTTATGT
Organism: Misopates orontium; assembly: GCA_946800315.1. Lineage (NCBI taxonomy): Eukaryota > Viridiplantae > Streptophyta > Magnoliopsida > Lamiales > Plantaginaceae > Misopates > Misopates orontium. Next base: position 43,982,513 of record OX326949.1, read on the forward strand.
ATAAGCATCCATGGATGACCATAACCACACTTATGTTACATTTTTCATCTCCATAACATTAGCAGCATATACTCATAATACGAATTTAATATAGATTTATGCGTTCAAAGTGCACATAATATTCAAAATTAATACGTCATTTCCATATAAAACGAATTAAACCATGTTTATAGACAATAATCATCATCAACACATGAGCACTGTAATAAATTCTTAATCAATACTACAAAAACTTGAGGGAGTAGAATTATGGTTTCCTAGGATTAGTTAGAAAAGCAAAATTTAGGATCAAGGAAAAATTATATTTTGCAATTGTTGCGCACATTCTTAGTGCAGCAAGTAATTATATTTTGCAATTGTTACGCACATTCTTAGTGCAGCAAGTCAATATTGTTTTAAATTTCGTAAATTATAAGGCACAACATACTTTATCATGTTATTCTAACTGTATATTGTCAAAACCAAAAAGGATTTGCTGCAGCATGTCATATGCATCTTCATTTCATGTAACAAAATTAACTGAATAAGAGCATTGATATGTTGAGCAAACTCCCTCGCACTGTTCAGAAACCTCAGGGAGGTAGTTCAGGTAAGTGATTTAGGTTTCGCAGCTTGAATGGAACATATGAGAGCGTTTCAGCATATTGAGCGTTACGAACTGGGTAATATAATGTGAAGTAGATACTTTAAAACCCCCTCTGAATTACTCAAATTCGAGCAATGTTTTAGTTGTGTAAAGGTAACATAGCTGAAAATGCTGGGAGAGAGCCATTTGTCTGGAAGGGTCATAAATTGTTGTTCAAATCATTCTGTGTTTCTGTTCCATGATATGTAGTGTGGTTAAATGTGTTATAGAATAAGTCGTGTTATCTGCTTGTCAGGTATATACAGGACTACAGTCCCGCATTGGACTGAAGAATCAGATCTGGGGTGAAATCTATTGGACACTTCTGAGATGCCTAGATGGTGATCTTAAAGCCCATTCATCTTGGGAGTTTGTTTCTCTGAAGGCAGAATGCAATTCAAAATTAGCTGTTGCCTTAACGCTAATGGAAGAATGCTTTGTTGAAATGGTGGATGACAAAACAAAAATAGACATGATACCTCAAGCCATATACAACCGGGGGTAAGTGCCATTACTTGACATTCACTTGTTTTTATCATTTTCAAATGTTGCTTTTCCACCATTTAGCAAATGCCGGGGCTGTTGTTATTCCTGGTAAACATATGAGATTGGAATCTATTTCTCAATTTCTGAAAATTAGCTGTTGTTGGTGGTCTTCTGCTTCCAATGGCCATGTCGCAGTGTCTAACTAATCAAACCATCATATTCATACTTCGAGTATTCAATTTTATTTGCACTTCAGATGCGATTAAGACTAATCATGCAATCGGGCAATGGTTACTGTGCATTTCCTTCTTCATGTTTTCCTAATTCTGCTGTAAAAGGCATCAATAAGTAGTCTATTTTACCATTTTTCTTAAACTACTTGGATTTTACTTCTTTCAGATCACTTTTTGGACGTCTGAACTTTGAGGGGTTCTACACCGTTATCTTGGAGGAAAATGATGTGGTGTTGGCAGTGGCTTCCATAAGGTAAATTTAATTGAACATTTTTATACACGATTCTATTAATTCCCTGTACTTTTGGTTTTGTGGCATTTTTCCCTGTGTGATATTTTCTTGGAAAGATCCTGCACAATTGGTTAACTCATAGTACTTGGTTGATGGAAAGTGGAAATAACTCTTTGTCTGCTGGAATCTTAGTCAGGCTTCCAATTTGTGTGTAAGGATTTGTTAAAATCTATTTTGCTTACATCTTTAAGTCAATTAACGTCTTTTTTAAAAGGTTTTACTTCAGTGCTCATGTATGGTCAATTTCATAAAGTTGGATGCATGCGACAAGTACCTGACACCTCTACTGGAATCATACCTTGTGTTCTTTGAAATGATGGGTAATTTGACTGGCTCTAACATAAATCATGGCCTTTTTGGAAAGTTTTCAATAATCTCTGCCTGTATATGTAAAGATCATAAATGATCAATTTTTAATCACATTCATAAGATATTTTGCTTTCCAATAACTATAGTCACTCTCTTCACTATATGTTCCCTTGATCGTTATCCTTGTCATGTTCCTATATTTTTGCCGTCGTAAAAGTTTTAAGATAATTGTTAACTGGTTTAGCTTTTACCTGCAGAATTCACAGGGTAAACATTGCAGAATTACCTTTCGTAGCAACTTGCAGTAAAAACCGTGGTAGGGGGCTGTGCCATCTTTTTGTTTTTTCTATAGAGCAGGTAATCTAGGACTATGGAAAGTGCTGCTGAAATATTTTCCTTGGTATCATTTTATTAATGGTGTTCATTAACAATAACTGTAACAACTGTGCAGAATTTGTATAACTAATTCAAAATATTTCATTCTCATTCTTTGTTCCCTATGGAACAAGTGATTCTGCTAAATATGCAGCTAACTTGAGTTACATCGTGTCTATAGATGCTAAAGTCTTTGAAGGTTAAGAAGTTAGTTGTAGCTGCCCACAAGAATCTAGTCGGCATGTGGACGAAGAAAAAATTTGGTTTTAAAGGTTTGGAAGAGGACGAGAGAGAAAATCTGAGGAAGATAAACCTGATGGTGCTTCCGGGATCCATATGGCTTGCGAAGTCACTGTAGTGATATCCACCGTGGATCACAAATTTGACGATAATATTATTCTCTCATTCTCTAATGTAAATTTTGGTTAGTCTATATTACACCATTTCCTTAATTGGGTGGTAGCTGACTTAACAAGTTTGCGTTGCACCTGACAGATGAGCAACAATTCTGCATAAAATGGGGAAAGCAGTGTGAATGTTCTATATATATATATTTGTAAGATTGTGAGGAGACTTTATGATGGCTGCCCCTTTTTATGAGCTTTGCCTTCATTGATGAGGGGATTTCATCTTATCTGCTTTCTTATGTTTATTTAAAGGAAGTTTTGAGGAAAATTAAAATACTTCTCTAGACTAAGTATATGGTAGACTTTTCTGGTCAGACATTTAATCATTTATTGGAACTTGCAGGTTATAATGTATATTATATCAGTTAATGATACAATTCTAGAGATAAGGTCTAAAGACTTGATTTACTTATTAATGGCTCAAAAGTAGAAAGCATAAGGTAGAAACTATACCAATGTATGGCATCCAATGTTGCACAAATATGACGATACGGGTGCGATACAGGTGAGACATAAAGTGGTGGATAAGATACGGCATGGATATGACTGCTTATTTTTATAATATTGTTAACATTATGAATTAATATACATACTTTAAATTTGTAATACATCAAAATCTATAATGCCTCAAGAATTATTTTATAACGCACTAACAAAGTGTAGACTCTCAATTCATCTACATCTACTAAAAAATGTTTGTGTAATATAAAACCACAAAAGTATCGCAGTATCAAATTCAATACACTAGTAATTTTTTATGCATCCGTGCAACATAAATGGCATCATAAGAATGTGATGTCATGTCAATATTATTCCGCGAAAAATCGCGGAGAACTTGCTTCTCTAATTTGGGTTTGAGTTTTTGCTTCTTGATAGCTCTTGTACCAACTATGCCTTCCCAAAAGATGAGTGATATCAATCTTGTTTTGTTCGAGTCTTACATTAATACAGTTAGGCCAAATAAAGGAATCTGCCAATCTCGTAGCCCAAATCTACCGTGAGATCCAAAAATCATGAAGAATCTGAGTTGTTTTCTCTTATGTTCTTTGTGGAAACAAAAACATAAGAAAGGAAAAGGAGGTTGATGAATTATAAAAGAACACCATTTTTATTACTTTTGATTGTGAGAAAACCTTTTGTATTATTCATTTAGCAAAAGATTTTCTATCTTTCAAATGGCTATAAAGGTTTTCTGGACTTTAACCACATAAAAAAAGAATGTACTACGACTAAATCAGATGCGTTGCTTCTGCTATGTTTCACTGTGGTTGAGCTACATCCATTTGACAAACTCTCATAGACTGTTTTTTTAGAAGAAGCTGGCGACTTTTTCAAAGCTTTAACATTTGGTAGATACAAAAGACACCAAAATCAAGAGTTGATATTGGCATGTCCAACTGGTGACAAGCTTTATTAACAACTAATAAACTCTAATATACTGTTTATTTAAAAGAAAACGACTTTTGCAAAGCTTAAACATTCAATAGATACCAAAGACACCAACACCAAGAGTTGATATTGGCCATGTCTAACTGGTTACGAACTCTTATTAACTAAAAAACGATCTTTTGAAGTCTCCGAATATCATGAATCTACAAACTAAGGGAAAGTAGTGAAGAGTTTCCCAAGGATTTTCCATTGCTCCTCACAATGAATAATCAATAGAGAAACCTCATCTTTGCACATTTTCACGAGTGGGCAGATAATCGCAACAAGCTTTCTACACAAAGTTTTAATCTTTGGTTACATTTCAATCTGCAATAACATTTTCCAGCCTTCAAGAACAAAAAATTGGTGAGCAAAACCAAGGAGATTGTTGCATAGAAAATTGAGTGGGGTGAAAAGGAGCTCGAATTATGGGATTCTCACTATTTTCTTCATCATGGGGAATTTTTGTAAGTGGTAATTTTTAACGGCTACTTTTTTGATTTTCCGTTTGTTGTCATTTAAATGCATTTTCTCTGTTTAGGTATGTAATCAGCATGTAGAATCACAGTAATGCTGACTTTGTTTTTCCTGGATTAACGTACATATTGTTAATGGTTTAATTTGCTCAAATGGTGAATGCAAAAACTTTGAAACTGTTTCCCCCCCAAAAATATGCTGTTGGATTTATGATTTTGGCTGATTGGAAGTGGTAGTATTTATTTATTTTTGTTAATACTAGAATATAAGTAGGACAAGTGTGAATAATCGTTTTATAGGAAGACTAGGAGATGTGAAAACAATATCAATGAGAGCATATGAAAGGTGTTGTCGTTGTTCCGTATAGGAATATAATGTCGAAACTGTATGTTTGAGGTGGCAATACAGTTCAGCCTTACGCTTACGAAATCTGAGAGCTCCTTGAGCACCTTGTGATCCATCTCAAATGCACTTGTTCACGAGTGTTATCCGTCGAGATCACTTGCTGTGCATAGTAGTCCGAAACCAAAACAAAAGGCACACCCTTTTGCGCATCCTGCAAACTATATATCTATCCCTTTATTCTCAGAATATATATTGATTGGAAACTTTAGATTCCTGCTCTATGGAAAACAGGCATATGGGTTCTCATTAGAACAGTTCTAGCTATTGTTGGATGAGTTAGTAGGACTAATTATTTTTCTTTCTAAAAAATGGGGTTTTGGATAAATCATTTCACTTAAGGATGGCTATTGATTGTCTACCCGCCTAAAACCCTACCGATTACAAGTGCTATTTGGCCTTAATCATCTCTTGAATCTCGATTTTTTAATCTTTTGAACACCAACAACACTCGCAGGCTCCTTTTTTTTAGAACGGTTTGGCAGGTGTACATTATGTCTGTTTGGCAGGTGTACATTTATATAAAAATGTTAAATGTGTAATTCTATCGCAATTATTCATTACTTGTCGATCAATTAACTTAAGTTTGTTTGTTATTTTTGCTGTTTATTGATTGCATGTCTTTATCTGATTTGATGATTGGATATGGTTTCAGGACTGTCATTTGCTTAATTTGTATCTTGTTTTGAGTTCACTTTTGAGTTTTGCAGACTAAAACGGGAAAGTGCTTCAAGTGTGAATAATCATTTTATAGGAAGACTAGGAAATGTGAAAACAACATCAATACGAAATCTGCACCTTGTAATACATCTCAAATGCATTTATTCACGAGTTTTATCCCTCCAGGGCACTTGATATGCATACTAGTCCGAAACCAAAACAAAAGGCACCCCCTTTTCCCTTTTGAGCATCCTGCACTGCAGACTATATAGATATAGGTGAAATCAAAAGAATTTCTTATAGGTCAGGGCATCTGAAATCAGTTAAAGGCTTAGCCCTCTGAAAGAGCATGATTCAGAATCCGGAGGAGAACTGCTCCCATTTAGATCTTGATCTATTCCATGAGCCACTCTACTGATGTTAGACAATTGTAATGATGTTGGTGAGAATAGAAAAGCAACCATGAAACTTCTAGTGATTTATTCGTGTCTTCGATCTAGTTATTACTTCTTGTAGATCCTTTTCTTGATTTTTATTTGTTGATTTCTCAAATTAATGACTAATTTCCTGATTAAATTCAGGCAAATCTACAAAAACATTGTGTTCTAACCTTTTTTTCCTTATTTGCGGATTTCGAGACTCAGGGTTGCTGGTTGATTCGTAGGCTCTACATCTTCACTGTAAATCTCTCTTTCTCCCTCTGCTTCTCTTCATTTGTAGATTATAGATCTATGTGCATTTACTTATATAAATATATATATCCATAAATGACTATAACTAAGCTTATCTTACATTTTCTTTTATCTCCATAACATAAGCAGCATATACTCATAATTCGAATTTAGTATAGATTTATGCGTCCTACATGCACATAATATTGAATATTAATACATCATTGCCATATAAAATGAAGTAAACCATCTAGACAGAAAACAATCATTATCGAAACATGAGCACTGAAATAAATTCTTTAATCAATAATGCAAAAACTTGAGGGAGTAGAATCATGGTTTCTTAGGAAGTTAGAAAAACAATATATAGAATCAAGGAAAATTTATTTGTTGCAGTTATTGTACGCATTTTTAGTGCAGCAAGTCAATATTGTTGCAAAATTCGTATATTTTAAGGTACAACATACTCTATTATGTTATTCTTACCGTGTATTGTCAAAGAAAACAGTATTTGCTGCAGCACGTCATATGCAACTTTCTTTCACGTAACAAAATTAACCGAATAAGAGCATTGATCTGTTGAGCACTCCCTCGTACTGTTGAAAAATGCAGCAATCTTCAGGTAAATGATTTAAGTTTCACAGCTTGAATGGAATATGTGAGAGCGTTTCAGAATATTGTACATGATGAATTGGGTTATATGATGTGATATTTTACTGGAAGCAGATACTTTCAATCTATTGGACGCTTCTGAGGTGCATAGATGGAGATCTTAAAGCTCATTCATCTTGGGGGTTTGTTGCTCTAAAGGTGGAATCCAATTCAAAATTAGCTAGTGTGTTAGCACTAATGGAAGAATGCTTTGTTGAAATGGTGGATGAGAAAACGAAAGTAGACATGATAACTCGAGCCATATACAACTGGGGTAAATGCCATTACTTGACAGTCGCTTGTTTTTATCATTAGAAAATGTTGCTTTTCCTCCTTTTAGCACATGCCGCGGCTGTTCTTATTCCTGTTAAACATATGCGATTAAATCTATTTCTTAATTTCTGGAAATTAGCTGTTGGTGGTGGTCATCTGCTTCCAATGGCCATGTCGCGGTGGCTATTAACTAACCAAATCGGTGTCACACTCCTGCATATTCATGCTTCGAGTATTCAGTTTTATTTGCACTTTAGATGCGAGTAAGACTAATCGTACATTCGTGGTTACTGTGTAGTTCCTTGTTCCTGTTTTCCTTATTCAGCTGTAAAAAGCACCAATGGGTAGTCTATTTTACCATTTTTTTTTCAAACTACTTGCATTTTACTTCTTTCGGATCACGTTTTGGACGTCTGAACTTTGAGGGGTTCTGTACTGTTACCTTGGAGGAAAATGATGTGTTGTCGGCAGTGGCTTCCATAAGGTAAATTTAATCGAACATTATTAGCTCATGATTCTATATTTCCCTGTACTTTTGGTTTTATGGCATTTTGACCTGTTTTATTTTATCTTGGAGAGATCCTGCACGACTGGTCGACTCATAGTACCTACTTGGTTGATTAAAACAACTCTTTGTGTGCTGAAACTTAGTTAGGCTGCCAATTTTTGTGTAAGGACGTATTAAAATCTATTTTTCTTGCATCTTGAGATTAACGTCTTTTTAATGGGTTTACAATGCTCATGTATGGTTAATTTTCATGAAGTTGGATGCACACGACAAGTTCTTGAAGCTCCTGACAGTTGTACCGGAATAATAACTTGTGTTTTCTCAAATGATGGGTAATATGACTGGCTCGAACATAAATCATGGCCTCTTGGAAAGTTTTCAATAATCTCTGCCTGTATATGTAAAGGTCATAAATAATCAATTTTAATTACATTCATTAGATTTTCTGCTTTCTCATCACTAGACACTCTCTCGACTATATATTTCCCTTGATCATTATCCTTGCGATCTTCCTATATTTTTTCCGTCAAAATGTTCTTAGATAATTGTTAACTGGTTTGAGCTTTTACCTGCAGAATTAACGGGACAAGTAGCAGAATTACCATTCATCGCAACTTGCAGTGAAAACCGTAACAAGGGGCTGTTTCGGCTTTCTTCTTATTTCTATAGAGCAGGTAATCTAGGAATTGTGCTTACTGATTTTGGTCTGATATTCTGACTTGAACAAGGTTTATGAAGAATTCTGCTGAAATCTTTTACTTTGTATCATTTTATTGATGGTGTTCATTAACACTAATTTTAACAACTGTGCAGAATTTGTATAACTAATTCAATATATTTCATTCCCATGCTTTGTTCCCTACGGAACAAATGATTCGGCAACTAACTTGAGTTATATTGATGCTAAGGTCTTTGAAGATTAAGAAGTTAGTTGTAGCTGCCCACAAGAATCTAGTCGGCATGTGGACGAAGAAATTTGGTTTTAAAGGTTTGGACGAGGACGAGAGAGAAAATCTGAGGAAGATAAACCTGATGGTGCTTCCAGGATCCATATGGCTTGCGAAGTCACTGTAGAGCATGGATCACAAATTTTGGTTAGTCCTATATTACACCATTGCCTTGTCTGAGTGGTAGCTGACTTAACAAGTTTGGGTTGCACCTTGAGATGCGCAACGATTTTGTGTAAAATGTGGATGGAAAACAGTGTGAATTCTCGACATGTTTCTAAGATTTATTTCCTGGTTAAAAACTGAAGAGACTTCATGATGGCTGCCCCTTTGCATGTGTTTATTCTTCACTGATGAGGAAGATTTCATCTTTATCTCTGCTTTCTTTGTTCATTGGAAAACAATGCATAAAATCCCGTGTTACAAAATTATGCACCAAATCCCCCCGTGTAATATTCTTTTGCATAGAATTCCTTTTGTTTTCAAAAACTCTGTACCAAATTCCCTCGTATAATTCTTTTTGAAAAAGAATCCCCTCGTGTTATGAGAAACATGCACGAAATTCATATTATTAAAAACTATGCACCCTATCTTCTTATGTTACAAAAAATTTACATCAAACACCCTCTTATTAAGAGAGTAAGATTGATAATTCATATTTCATTACGAGGATTGGTGCATGCTTTTTGAAAACATGAGGGAATTTTGTGAAAAAAAATAACACGAGGAGATGTGGTGCAGGTTCTTTTTGAAAAACACGGGAGAAGTTCGTGCAATAATAAATCATGCACCAAACTTCTTAATTAGATATGAATTGTCAATTTTACCCTCTTAATGCGAGGGAGTTTGAAGTAATTTTTTAACATGAGGTGATATGGTGCATTGTTTTTAATAACATGAGGGAATTTCATACATGTTTCAAATAGGGATCTTGTGCATGACTATGTTGCATAGATATGGACGCGGAGACATGAACTTTTTAAAATTATTAGGATAAATACGATATGGGTACGAATATATTTATATTATTTATAAGTTACTAAGATAATAAATTTAAGTGTATCATATAACTGCAGTAAACAAATTTACAACGTTACCCTATACTAAAAGGTTTAAATAAATAATAAGTCTTGTGCTCTATTTCTTAAGTTCTAATAATATAAATGGACATTCAAGAAGAAAATATATAATAATAAGTTTATCCCAAAGTTGAGAAAGTTGTCACAACTTAAATTAAGAGAATTAAATCTAGTATAGAAAGACTGTAATTCGTCTCTATTAAAGAGAATTAAGTCTGGTATAAAAAGATTGTAATTCGTCTCTATTTATAATTTTTGTTATTAATTTTTACTATTGAAAAGGAAATATAATATGGATATTTGATGTGTCGAAAAATGTTTGGCATGTCCTTCATGTCTTCAACAAAGGTATTCATAATTTAACTTTATTTTAATTATAGAATACGCCATGTGTCACGTCTGACAGTTATATCAGGAGTAGCAATACAACACGTACCTGTCACTGCATCATGTAATTTTTGAAGTATCTACATAGGTGCGGGGGTTTTGAAAAGGGAAATTAGAGCAGGGTTTTTTGAAAACGCGAGTGGAATTCGTACAAAAAGAATATCACAAGGGGGTTTGATACAATTTTCTGAAATCCTGTGGGGGGTTTATGCACAGGGGCGGATGCATGTAGGGGCTGGGGGGGGCTATAGCCCCCCCAACCCCCACCCCCATTAATGGATATATATATATATATATATATATAGTATCATTGAAGTTATAAACTCACATCTAAATTAAACATGGAGAGAAAGTCCCTAAAATTCCTATTAATTTCAAAACCTAACAACAAAACACATTGTCATAAAAAAATAAATTCTATACTCAAATTTAGTGGATATTTTGCTTTTATGTAAAAAAAAAGATACTCGAATAATGTATGAAAAGTGGTATTATATAAATTTATTTTCCTTTTACATGTAGTATTTAGTGATTATTATTAAGCTTACTATGCTTTTACCTTTGCGTCATTATTTACTTTTGTGTTTTATTAGATCACTTTTATATTAATATTTTACTCATTTTGTAAGAACTTATTATTGTTACTTGTATTGCTTTTATATATTTCAACCTTCGTTTAATTTAAGCATGGATATTGACTTTTATTAAAATTTAGTATTAAATAATAAACTAATTTATTAGGCTAGCCCTCCCCAGACAAAATTCCTGGATACGTCCCTGTTTATGCATCTTTCCCTTGTTTATTGAGAGGAAGATTTTAGGAAATTACTAAGGTCTATAGGCTTGATTTAAGTATATGAAATTATGAATAGCTCATAAATACAAAGCATAAGGTAGTCATCGAACATTATATGGTACCACATGTAATATCAGTATTATTCTGCACAAAATCGCGAAGAACTTTCTTCTCTAATTCGGGTTTGAAATTTTTGCCGCTATAAGTCTTGATAGCTGTTATACCATCTATGTTTTCTCAAAGATAAGTGACCTGAATCTTATTTTGTTGGATATTATGAAAGATTAAATAGACAAGTACGAGTCTTACATTGATACAAGGCATCCTAGTTTAAATAAACTTGAGGAAAAACTTAGTACTTAGATAGCCAAATTACATCAAGAACCACTGAGACTGCTAATAAGAAGCAGCTGAAAAAAGTGAAAGCAATGGACATAGCAACTCGATCACAGAAAGTGTGCAGTGGTTTGCAGAAGTTGGGGAGAGCTGAATGACGGATCCCCGTTCGATTCAAGTTGGTCACGCCTGAAGCAGCTGATCCAGCGCTCATCATCGCATACGCAAATATCTGCAAATAAAGTTTGAAAATGGATTATGATCTTACTATAGATAAAAAGACTTTCAGTAATCTAATTGAATAAGAACAAACAACTCAAAACCATCCTGTTGATCGTGTTATTTTTAATTGGCAAAAAAGACCTTCTCGTGTTATTTGATAACTAGCACAGTGCCATCATTTTGGTTTTACGCGTTGACTAGAGGTAAATAAACCACTATTCCCTTTAAGCTTATTTCCCCATAACTCACAAAATTGATACATCCTATTGATGAAACGAAATTAGAGAGGAGTCATTGCCAATTTTACGAAAACACATGGGGCTATTTTCAAGTTTATAAAAACACGGGTTCTTTGCCAATTATATTAGAACACAGCGGTGGCAAAATCGCCCAAAATGGCTGCAAATCAAAAACAAAGTTGCAATCAAGCCAGTATTGTTCAATTGATAAAAAGAAAAAGGTAGTGTAGTTCAAAACTTGACCCCAGAATTTTTTGCCATTAACCAAATAATACACGGGGGTTTTGCCAACTACTATAACACGGGTTTTTAGCCAATTAGAGATACGGTAGTTTTTGCTATTACCTCCTATGCCAATGTAATAACTTAACCAAAGATGAACTTTTACTGTTAATCAGTCACATCTAAACATATATGAAATCTCATTAACCTAAAATCAAGAATCTAGCCTAATTTCAGTAGTAGCAACATTCCAAAAATTCAAAACTAATCTAAGGACTTTTAAATTATTACTACCAATTGCCTGCACAATTATATGATCAAGAATCATAAACTGGAGACCCTATGAAATAGTTATAATCAAGAACTGATCTTATATTTAGATATATTAGAACAATGTATTCAATGATACTCAACCTGATCTCCAGCAAAAAGTAGCCATGCATGACTCTTGGAAGGTATGATTGAAGACTTTCGCCAAATTCTGGACACGTTAATAAGCAGTTGTAACAACGAATGAACTGCCACGGCTCCCGACACTCCAACTAGATACCTGATCATATCATATGACGCTAGAGATTATATATAAACAAATAAATGTCATAGCTCTCAAAATTAGGACAAAAGTTCAAATCTCATCGCCACCCGCTTATAAAAAAATTATATTACGTGACAAACATTACAAAAATTGATTTACAGCAAACACGTGAGGACTGGTGGTGGAGATTAAATATAAATATAAATAAATAAATAAATGTCAAATTTAAGTTGGAGATATCATGTCATCACAAAAAACAATTTACATTACTCAACTACCCTTTATTCATCCAAACAGCATTGCTTTATTACCTTATTCTTGTCAACTTTAATTTCATTTAATGTGCTACATTTACTATCTTGCCCTCCTCTTTTCCCAACAATGTTGAGTAAAAGTAAGGGCAAAAAAGTCATTCAACTTACTCGAACGAGTCTGATAGAGACCATTTGGAGGAAACTGGAATACTGAAGCCATATAGAGAAATGGTGGAAGCCTGCTTTGCAGTCACCATCACTGACACCGCTGTGACGCTAGCCAACAGGCACAACAGCCGTATCACGGCATGCATGACGTCGGTTTTCCGGTGAACAGCATTAATGGGCCGTTGTGAGACCAATGGGCTGCTTATTGGGCCACTCTCCGCCGCCACCTTTGTCTCCGGTAGCTGAATGCTCACATCCGGCCCGTTTCTCGGCCCATTTGCCATCTTTGATTAATTAATGCTCCTTTTTTGTTTTGCTTAGAGTGGTTTTCTTTGTAATGGGAATTATATATGTTGGCAATATGGTTTGTAGTTTGTACTTAAGAAATAGGGTGAATTAGGTGGAGGGGACACGTGGCGTGATATGAGGTGGGGTCCAGGGTCAGAGGGACAGCCCGTGAAGCAGCAGTGTTTGTTTTGTTTTACTTGTTTTGATAACTGCGTTTTGGTTACTTTTCACCGATGCATGTGTTTTGTCTGTTTTTGTAGGAGTGAATATTTTGTGACACAAGGGCTTTTGTCCTTGGGAATTATCACTGTGTCGTGTTGTAGACTTGTAACTCGTAAGGTGGGATTCATTTAATTTATTGATGATTAATCAGGTTAATTAATTTAGATGATAATAATACTTTGAGACCCCAACTAATTCAATTCTTCCAGAAATTGTATAAGGGAGTTTGTGCTACTTATTATTAGTGTGTCTCATCAGACTTAGACGATACCTTTTTCTTTTAATCGCCAAAAGTAGAATTAGATGACAGACACTTCAAAATGACACATACTTTAAGTCAATCTATTTTCAGACAGTTTATTTGGCCGTTGCGACATCTGTGGACGGATTTGTTTTGGCAACAAAAGCCAATGTGAAGGATTTCTATTCTTATAAATATACGAGACAATATAAACCAACCTTAATGAAGCATTGCTCAACAAAAATCAAGAACAATGTCAATTGTGTTCTCTGAAATTCATCACTCGTCCATTTTTACCTCTCTGTATCTATGTTAGAAGAGAGTTCGATTGAAGCGGAATTATTTGGGAAGCAAATGGAATACCTGGTGGTACAAGTGTTTCAAAGGTGTCTTATCAAGTAGAGGGATTCTAATAACAAATTATTTTGTAAGTAACTTTTTGACTCAGAAAAAAGTGAATTTTTTTTGGGGCGATAGCATCTTGGACTAGATGGGTTAAAAAAATCACACTGAATCTGTGTGTCTGGTTTATCTTTACATTTCTATCTTATTGACAATCACCATTTCAGCTATTATAACAACCACCAAAAAGGAAAAAAGGTATGCGTGAGTGTGTTACTATATATCAAGGATCAAAGTTTTCATTTATCTCTCTAGAAAACTACAAAAACATTTTTGTTTGACTTTGTAGTGACGGGATCCGTTTTCAATCTCATTATAACTACAACTTTTATGAAGTTTTCAAAACATGCCAAAACCCGTTTTCAATCTCATTATAACTACAACTTTAATTAAGTTTTCAAAATATGCCAAAACGCTTTCGAAAACTTATTTCTAGTATCTAATACCTCAAAACCAAACTTTGATCCATAGTTACTATTTGGATAAGCAAAAGGATTTGCACACTGCCTAGGTAACAGACACTTCTGGGGGCAAACTACAAAGCATTTATTTTGCGTAAATTGTTGGACCCCCATTAAGTACTAGCAGAAAGGAGGTCTGACTACTTATAAATACCAGGCCTGCGATTGGGCCGAACCAGACCAACATATCAGAATACATGAACAGTTCTGAGACCAATCATGCCAAAAAGGATAAATATACAACTTAAATCGTGAATTCTTGAAAAACAAATACAACTTACACCTTCACAGTAAAGATATAATTAATTGAAAAACAATTATATATTATAACATAAAAGTGTGACGTTGGACAACCTGCATTCTTAGCAAGTGTGACTTCTGAAGTACTTGTAAATGAATAAGAAAACTCAACAGCTCAACAGTACTACCAATATAAGCTTTGCTGCATAGTCCTGCTTTTACTATCCTTCAGAAAGCAACACCAAAAGAACCAAAACATTGGCAACAGCCATAGATTGGGAAATGAATACTGGTAGGAGATTAAATCAACTAGACACCAAACATCAAATCCATGACTTTGGACACCATAGATTTGGCTGGGGTAGCCATTGTTCCCGAGGGTTGGCGAGCACCAGAGCTGCTATTCTGGAGATAGTATGGGTAAGGAGAGACCTTAAAACCACCGGATTCCAAGTTTCTGTTGGAAGGTGGTGGAGGTGATGTCATAAATCCTTGGTTGTTGAGTCGCTCATTCAGTGCCTGGCGTTGCATTGGATCGACGGGCTTCACTCCAATGATCAAAACTCCGTTTATGTCCATGCCATTCTTGCTGAGTGCTTTATGAGCATCAGAGCGATTCTGCAGCACCAAATCAGTAGGCAAGTTAGGACATTAACAAGAAGAAACTGTATTAAGTTCTCATACTTCACATCGCCAATAGGCTATAAGTCTAAAACAATTGATTGTTGCTTGTTTTTTGTGCTCAGTAACACAATTACAACTCCGATGAGCAAGAAAGGCCTGATATGGAAACTAGTGTATGTAAACTAGAAGGCAAAAGAAATTCAGCGAAACTCAAGGGGAAGTCTTGAGGAGATTCCACTTATTATGTACAGACTAATTACGTACCATTAATGAATTGTACAACACTCGGAGACATATTCTGTGTCAACTCCCATAAACTATGAAACTTTATATCTTACAAACCATGACATAGAACATGTTAAGATGAACTTAATTTTTAAGAAGAGTTTGAACATTTGCAGTTCATGGATCATTAACCCCAGTGATTTGGAAAATACAGCAAATGTGTTTATTTATAAATAAGCAACACGGTAATGCCCATGGTTCCCGAAAATAAAGCAGTAGTACAGTATGATATAAAATCCAACTACACAAGCCAAATGAACAGCAGGGGATTACATTGAGAACATGAAGCAATCAGCAGCAAAAATATGCCAAAAGATTGTTCGCATTGTCTTAATACAAGCATGAAACAAAGGAAATAATGCTAATGTCACTACCTCATCCACTGATATGCCTAAACTGGCTTACGGCCCAGGGTAGGAGACCCATTTTTGACAAATAACTGAGCTACAACTAATTATTCCAAAGCGCAAACAGAAATCATGTGGCTCAGAGACTTTACTGCAGAGCAGTAAAATATAATAGTGCGTCCTCAAAAACTATTTCAAGAAGCTGGCCCCAGAGTAATGATGATGTAAGGAATGAAACCTATAACTATTAAAGAAAAAAAAATGACGCCATATGATGAGACACAAACACGCTTCTGAAACTTTCAAGGAAAAAGATAGAGCATTAGAAAAAATGCATCATAATAAACATAATTCAGAGATCAATGAAATATCTAAACAACATCAGCTGGTACTACTAGGAAAAGTACCTGATACAAAATGTGCATCCAATTAGCATCTCTTGGGCCAGGAACATGCTTCAGAATCACCCCACACTTTTCAAACTCCCGCAATACAAGATTGGTATCAGCTGGTGGGAATCTGGAGATTAAGTTTTATCAGATATCATATCACATGTTTAAAACATTATTAATGGTGAAGATAATGAATTATGTGATTCTAGAAGAGAGTTGTTAATAGTTAGACATGTACATTCAGAGCGCAAGCAAGAAATACAAGTGAGCTAAGGCATATGTAACAAGTTCAAGTAGCTACATGTCCTAAATATATTTGCAGAGGCTCAACGTAAGTTAACTATCCAGTAGTCCTGTTTCAGATAGAATCCTAAACATACATCCCAACTGAAAATACTACTTCACATATTCAGTTCTTCCGCTACTTAAGTGAATGAAAATACCTGATGCAACGACGTATGAATTAGCCTTTCCCTACTTAATTTAGAGCTCAAGACAAGCCACTTGATAATTATTATGACGCATCGAGTCATAAAGCTTAAAATTACCACAAAATACCCTCACATGATACTATATTATCAGCTACCAGCTTGAACCCAGACAACATGGCAAATATACAGAAGCTACACAACCAATTAACTGACCATAGATCACCTATCTAAAATTGGTTCATGAGAAAAAATATATCTATTTCTGTTCTACACATTAACAGAAAAGGCATAAAGTTAAAAGTCACTAGGACAATGAAATAGAATATACAATGGCAAGGCTTGCACAAAATAAGAAATGTAGACTTTTTGTCTGGAATATGTTGATTGTTGTAGGAAAAGAGTGAAGGTAGTCCGTAAAAAATGAAACAATTGCAATAGTATATTAGATTAGGTGAGTTCTTAAACCATATAATGTTCCATAAAATAACAGTGCAGTCGCAATAATGTATTGAAAATTCTCGTGAGATCCTTTATCCATATAATCTTAGCAATCATTCACTGAAAAGTAAGTTTCAAATTTGACAATCGACATTTTGGAGAAGCAAATACACATATGCCAAAGATGGATGGAAGGTCACAAGTTCCTTGATTTGAAAAGTAATACAAAGGAAGCAACAGATCTTAATATTACACTTGACAAAAAAATTCTGACTATGAACTAGTTAACAACTAACATGGTACACAAGCTACTGCAAGCTACTTTGTTAAAAAGCAAAAAATAATTCATAGAATGTGACATTGACATTTGACATTTTGAGCTCAAGCCAAAAACATCAGAAGTTAAGAGAATTGAGCTGCATTATTTATTAATTAGATTTAGAGCCTAAACTATAGAAATAAAGCTGTTTGGCAACATTTGCAGGAGTCATTTCTCAATATTATCTATGTTGATATCTTTGACATTCTTTTATGATTGCTAAATACTATAAAATACTCTGCATAGCCCAACCAAAGAAAAAATGTGTAACGTGAAATATATAAAAAAGAAGGATCGAATAGTACCCATAGACGGTGACCCATTCCTCCTCGTCCAGATTTCCAACAGGTACCAAACTTTTCTTGAGTTCGGGTATTGCGACCTCCCTAGGCGGTGGCACGGTTATCAAAGCACCAGACTGAACCACACCTTCAACGGGCGAACCCTTCCCTTTATCCTCCATCTCTGCACTACCACCACTCTTGGCAGGCGACCACCAGCTAGAACTCATAACGGGGCTCTGCTGCTGGAACTGCTTACTGGTTCCCGCATACGACGTGCTAGCCTCTGACTTGCTCTTAGGAGTTGAAAATTCCCTGCCCGAACTCAGTATCGGAGTTCTAGGATCAGATTTTACTTCAGGAGACATTGGATAGTCCGCAATCCCCGATTCCGGAGAAAAATCCGACCGGTCCTCAAGGGTAAAAACTGGCGGAGGAGGAAGATCCGAGCTGGCGAAATTTTCACGCCATAGAGCCGAAACAGCAGCTTCCTGACCTGGGGTCGAGAATTTCCCTCCGGAACGCCTGGACGATACAGGGGTTGCTAAATCCTGAAAGAACCGGGATTGCCTCGCAGATTTGGGGGTTCTATGGGCAGTTGTACTCATCCTTCTTTATGGTTCACCTATAATAACAAACTAAGAAATTCTCAGACCTCCTCAAGGAAATTAAACACACACATAAACTTTATATCCCTCAAATAACTCATATAAATCTCAAATTTACACATCTAGCAAAACGAAACAATCATTTTCACTAACTAATCTTAAAACAACGTCCGCACAACAAATCCAAAAGTATGAATATACAGAAGCGCGCATTGAGCTACAATTTTAACACCAATAGCTGAACGCAAACAAAAATTGGTCTAATGCGCCGATAATTAAACAAAAACAGAGAATCGACAACAAAAACAAATTGAGCTGAATTGAACACGTTAATTACAGTTCGATGCTTGAATATTACAATTTACAGGTCCAAATCACACATTAACACGTTAATTTACGTATACAGCGAAGATAATATATACCTGAATTAGGCACAAGAATGATGAAAAAAACGCGAGCGGGAGCAAGAAAATGAAAAACCCTAAACAAATTGAATTAACGCGTGAGCTCAACGCTGAAGAGTTTTTGAAAATTTTGAATTTCTGTAGAATGCTTGAAATGACTAAATTGCCCTTGCTTTAATATCTTAGTGATGTCTCATGTCCGAAAAAGCGATTCAAGAATTAGAAGGAAGTTTTTTGTGTTTGTTCTCTTTTGATAATTGAGTTAGAGGGAAGTTTCGTATTTTTTTAAGATATAATTTTGAATAATATCTTAGTCCATATTATGTATAACGTTTGCACACATAAATCAAATTGTACATGGAAGAGTATATATGTATAATCAATGTCTAATTAATCTTTGTTTGATTTAAGAAGTTGGTTCTCAAAAGAAAATGAAGGAAATTAATTTCGACGCTCTTAACACACTACTTGCTTTTATCAGTGATATATCATTTTATATTATAATATGTATGTTGTGATTAAGAGTATTTATCGTAAATTTCCTCACTTTAGAAATCAAACCCAATATGGACTTTATCGTATATTCATTTTCGATTTCTATTTAAAATTGTTCGACATAGTTTTAATCAATATGAAATCACATATATCCGAAAAGGCAAAAAATCACCCCGGATTAGTCCTATAAAAATATTAAATTATAAGTAGCACTTTTCTTATTTTCACCAAAAAAGGAAAGTACTACCTTTTTTACATTTGTCATCACAGTTGGTGGCAAACTCAAGTTCTGAAATTGGTTATTAACACTTTGTCCCCTTAAAATTTGTCTTTTTTTTTTTTTTTGAAACTGATATTCATTTCACAAAGGCAACCAAGCCAGTTTACATGAGGATAAAAAGTATGCAACATACGCGAAACACTTTCACGTCCAAGACCCAAAACATTAAGAAAGCAACCAGAACTAGGAATAAAACATCCTAAAAAACAACTGATGAAACAAAGGAAACAAGATTTGAAGAAAGAAAGACGACCCCTTCAATTCACGCAACGAGGAGCGATTGATTTATCACACCAATCCTTGTTTGTTGTAGTCTGCTTAGCGAGCAGATGGGTGGCCTCATTTGCCTTGCGACTAGCCCACTGAAAGACGAAAGATTCATGCCCGCCACATGTTCGAAGAATGTCCTGAATGAGAGTGCCAAAGCTGGAGTCCTTCAACTTCTGCTGAGTGATGGCATGGATCGCCTCCAGGCAATCTCCTTCAATGATAACCAATTCCCATCCCCTAGAAATAGCCATTTGGACAACCAACCTTGCTGCATACAATTCAACGCCCAATGGGGCAAGATAACTTTTAAGATGACGTTGAGCCCATGCAATTTGCTCACCCTCACAGTTCCTCGCCAAAACACCCAACCCCACTGTATTATCTGACTCGAACAAGGCGCCATCGAAATTAATCTTAACCCATCCCACAGGAGGAGCTTTCCAAGAAAACATATCCTGGACATGTGTTAAAACAACCCTTTTTGCAAATACTTCTGTAATCCGAAAGACCACCTCATCTGCAAAGCGGATAATATCTCCTGGCTGTACATGTTTTCCTCCTGCAAGTATGCTGATCCGATTCTGCCACAAGGTCCAACATATGACAGCAAATTTTCGCAATGAGACTGTATCAAGTTCTTTTGCAACTCTTCGCACCCATCATTCGGCAGAATCCTCAGAACATTGAACTACACGTGTTGGGAGAAATGATAAGGCCCAAACCTGACGAGCGACGGGGCAAGAACATAGACAATGGTGAGCATCTTCTACCTCGTATCCACAAACTACACAACAGGTATCTACTTCAATCCTTCTACGTTAGAGATTTCTTTTGGTTGGGATAATATTTTTACATAACCTCCACATGAAAATGTTGATTTTGTTAGGAGTCCGGATTCTCCAAATGAAATCCCAGGTACTGCTGTTGCTACCGCTACTAGACACTGGTGTAGATTTTTTATGAAGGCCTTGGCTCATAACTAGATGGTACGCGCTTTTAACACTGAACTCACCGTTTTTTGAATAATGCCAAATTTGTTTATCTTCGCTTTCTTCACTGCCCACTGGAATAGATAGGATAATCTTAATATCCTCCTCCCAAAACAGTTGTTGAATGTAGTCCACGTGCCACCAGCCCGTTACTCCATCAATGAGGGTAGACACTCTATCATCAACAATATTCGTCGGTCGGGGTGTGATAATTCGAAAAGAGAGTGGCCTAGGTATCCATTTATCTTGCCATATGCGAATATTGCGACCATTTCCCACACGCCATCGCACACCCTGCTCCAAAACTCCCCTGGCCTCCCAAATGCAACGCCAAGTCCATGATGGACAATTTCCTTTTGGTGCCTCCAAAAACGAACAAGACGGAAAATATTTAGCTTTATAAATGCGTCCCACTAGGCTGTTTGGGTAGTGAATGATGCGCCACGCTTGCTTAGAAAGTAAAGCTAAATTAAAGGCCCGAAGATCTCTAAAACCCATGCCTCCGTCCTTCTTACTAACACACATTTTTTCCCATGCAAGCCAATGAATTTTCTTATCATCCCCGTTTCCTCACCAGTAGTTGCAAATCAGCGACTGAATCTCCATGATCAAGGAGTCAGGGAGCTTGAAACAGCTCATCGCAAAAGTCAGTATTGATTGAATTACCGCTTTAATCAAGATTTCTTTTCCAGCTCCTGACAAGTGCATCCCTTTCCGACCTGTAAGTCTCTTCCACGATCTGTCTCGGATGTATGCAAATATCTCTTTCTTTGATTTCCCCACGATAGAAGGTAATCCCAGATATTTCTCTTGTTTTAAAGCTGCCTCGACCCCCAATACATGTTGCACGCTTGCACAAACATCTGCTGGTGTATTTTTACTCAACACCAGTACTGATTTGTCGCGATTTATAACCTGGCCTGAAGCTAACTCGTACCTCTGAAGCAGCGAAACAATCTCTTCAGCCCCTTCCTTCGTGGCGTTACAAAAGAGAACCGTGTCATCGGCGAAGAGCAAGTGCGATACCACTGGAGCATTTCTGTGAATAGCTATGCCTTGGATAGCTCCTCTTTGTTCCGCTTCAGTGATTAAAGCTGAAAGCACTTCTGACACAAACAAGAATAAATACGGGGAAAGAGGGTCTCCTTGTCGGATTCCTCTTCCCGGTGTAAAACAACCGAAAACACATCCATTGATAACAACTGAGTAAGAAACTGAGTTAACACATGTCATAATTAATGATACAAAGCGAAGTTCAAAACCTAAACGAATCAGAACCTGTTCCAGAAAGGTCCACTCTACCCGATCGTATGCCTTACTCATGTCGAGCTTCAATGACATAATACCCTGTTTACCTTGCCTTTTGTTTTTCAAGAAATGATTTAGTTCGAAAGCAACAAGAATATTATCAGTGATGAGCCTTCCAGGAACAAACGCTGATTGAGTAGGAGATATAATATCATTTAGCAGGGGTTTCAACCTATTAGCTATGACTTTAGACGCGATTTTAAAACAAACATTACTTAAGCTAATAGGTCTGAATTGGGACATCACTTCAGGTTTAGCACATTTGGGAAGAAGGACAATGTGGGTGAAGTTCAACTGTGGCATGAATTCTCTTGTGGGTAACGACGTTAAAATTTGTCTTTTGGCAACTTTGTATATAGTCCACCCCCGGAGCCTTTAGTTTAGTGTAAAGAATTGAGACATTTTTGGGCTTTATGCAAGCTTAGCAAACCAATGTTTTTCCTCATAGATGTGAAGTTGGCTCATAATTTAGGAAAAGGCCCATTAGAGCTCAAATTTAAAGGCCAAACTTTTTTTTTTTCCGTGGACCCATATTCTCAATTATGCAAATTATAATTGCGAGTCGGATTACTTAAACATCAAGTTGGAATTAATGGTAGATGTTTGAAAGACCCCATCATAAACTATTTCATACAAAGCATTAAAATTTGGTGTAGTTGATTCTTTTTATTTTTGATAATATTTGATCATGTCTTGTATATCAGTGTTGTTGATTTGTGGTATCACGTAGTCGTGCAACAACTTTATACAAAATAGTATATAGCAGCGTTGTTGATTTGTGATATCACGTAGTCGTGCAACGACTTTATAACAAAAAGTCCCTATATGAGGGTCGTAGGCACCTATGACCCAATGACAAACTAATAATCTAACTCAAAAGAAGTAAATAACTTGAGAATATAAAACAAAAGTTGCCCACTTGGCAGAGAAGACCTACAAAACCTATATGCTGTGTAGCCTTAGCTGGGAATTCAGCAGCATAAGATACTAACTTTTACAAATTTCATCTAATCTTCAAATATGCGCAGATCACACCCTTTTTAATGTAATTAAGCATCACATGCATCCAATATGTTTAAGCTACCTAAAGTATCTAAGCATGCGTTGTGAAGTACCTAATACCATCGAGCATATTATACTCTTACGGCCAATAGACCACAGAGGGGAGTTTGACTGGGTTTTGCAATGTAGAAACTTTTCGTTATGGTACATATTGAATAGTTCGATCTTTTTTTAACACATTGTATATAAGTTTTAGGGCATTTTTTATGTTCCATCATATAATAGCTTGCGTAATCATTTCTATACATTTATTGTATATATGCCTGTAACAAGACTCTAATTCATATTTGTCAACATGATTATAAAACGTCCAGTCCTCTATTCTATATTTCGTTTTGCAACTTTTCACCTATCATTTAAAAAATTGTAATAGGCTCATGCCTATTAAATATGTGGAAAGTATCCCCTCACCAGCTTCGGACACAATTTTTTCGCTTGAAAGTTTGTTTAGCGCCGACTTAACCATAACTTCGATAGAAAACCCACTTTTCCCTTGTAATTCTTACCTTTGAAATCCCGATTTGTCAATTTGGATATAATGTGAAATAAATGAGGGTTCTTTACAGAAATTATGGTTAAATCGAGATGAGGCCCCTATTTACGTTCTCTGACAGAAATAATATTCATCTCAAAAGTTACAGTGTGGTGTTTTGCATCCATGAGAAAATTTAGAACCCAAATTACAACTTTTCAAACGATAAATGCACGTTGCAGAACGAGTTTGAAAAGGAATTCTTTACGTTTTTACCCTGGTTTATAAGATAAAAAAAACTTCCGAATATCAAACCTATCCCCATTTTAATATGACCGACGTTCCATGCGCAATGTTTAACTCTTTCTAGCATTTATCAAACAAGAGCAACAATCAAATATTCATTGAAATCTGACTTGTTTAATTCCGTATATGTTAGTCCTATTTGGCCCCATAACTATGGGCATTTAATTCTTTTTTAAATTTATTCATTTAAGAGAATTGAGAGTAACTATCAAAAAGAAAGAAATGATAAATAAGAGGAGACAGGTATAATTGCAAGCCGTTACCAAATAACATGGAAAGATCCCTAGACATGGACACACTGCCATGCCTCGGCCTTGTTCAATATATTATCTCAATCATCCTGCACATTTAACCAGTCATGCACGTCACATACATGTGCTCCTACTCCCCACACCACATGCATAGTCTCTACTCTATTACATGTATAGATACAATTTTATTCGTCGTATGTGTATACAAGTACATAATTTTGGATTTTTATTAACGTGCACATACATTGTACTTGCAAGTACATTTAATTGAAAAGGTTATTACGATAGGTAGTGCATGCCTTAGTGCATGCATTGGTGTGAAAAATATGGTCCAATGGTTCATTTTATGTGTTATATGAGGCTAGCTAGCTATATATACAAAATTGGCGGTTAAGGTGTATATGATATATTAGAGAATGTAATTTAATATATGATGTCTGGATTTGGTTTCCTAGTGTGGCATGTGACATGGGATTTGGTGTAGATAAATGTGAAATTATAATTGTCCCAATTCCTCGAATTATCTTATTGACATTTTGGCTATAACCTTGATTATTATTATTTGTGATGCGCATATTAAATATTTGATAACACAATCTTATAGCTTATAGGTGGAGGAGGAAAATCGAGATGTCAATTACTTCATCTATTCAAATACATTCTTTACAACCTCGAGTTCTACACTAGAAGACATATTTTATCGACCGTTAACACGAGCGTCGTCAAGGTCAAGAGTACGATGGAGTGTAGTGTACATGTGATCATGCCTCTTTGCAGGGGCGGAGCCAGGGGGGGCATTGGGGGCCACCGCCCCCCCCCCCAGCCCCACCCCACCCCCTATAGGCTATATACACATATATATATATATATATATATATATATATAAATATATATATATATATACATATATGTGTATATATATATATATATATTGTATATCTTTTAATACTATTTGTACATATATATTTTTAATATAATACTTATATATATTGTTAAACTTAATTTTACATAATCTGAAATTATGACATAACTATATACTCAAAGTTTTTGTAGTATTTTCTAATAACTTATAAAATGGTTTAATTTCACAATAAAATTAATTCGTATTTCTTATCCTACTTTCTGAGTTTTATCTAAATTTTCTCTTATTCCTTTATATAGTTAACAAAGTACATGTAATATAACATTTGAGTGTATATTTTACTTTTAGGATGATTTAATATTTTTCTTAAACTTTTTAACATGAAAAATGTTGTTCTGTATTGAAAAATTAATTGACGCAAAGTTAAAGATTAGAGCTAAATTTAATTTCTTTAGTATTGCATTAATAATTTATACCTTGATATTAATTTAGATATAAGTTAATATCCTCTTAAAACATGCGACACAATTGTAGATGTCTAAATGACCATATATATCTTAGGAGCGTATACAATATCTCTAGTTAGTATTCACATATTTTTTGTATATATTAATCTAGTTTTACTTTAAAACTCTAAAAATTGTTAGCTATATATATTCTGTTAGTAGTTTTTTAAATTTTAATATAAATATCTAGTTAAAATACTTATGTTTTGACGATGGTTTATTATTTTTAAAATGAGTATATTAACAAAAAATACTCATTTTTATTCAAAAATTTCTTCCCATGATCTCGCCCCCCAACCAAATTCCTGGCTCCGCCCCTGCCTCTGCCCCTGCCTCTTTGCATGTTGCAAAGTATGCTTATATAGACTAGTGGATGCATGGTGTGTGGCATGAGATACTTGCTAGTGGTCACGTATTAATTTTACTAAGTACTTGTACATTGTAATTGCTAAAACTGAGGACAAAAATTATTTTCGAGGGGTGTGACATCAAATAGTGACTGTGTTACGTTGACTTGTTGCAATAATACGTACGTCGTCATAAATATTGTCGGAGACGGGGGGTTGTCTGATGGACCATGCCTATACGACCCGTAATTTCGTATAAAATGTATCATCAATATTGCCGTATATCCTTCCAAATAAAAGATAATATACCTTTTGAGTAAGAAAATTATAGCACCACATGACATACCAACCCCAATTATGTTACTGCCACGTATCAACAAGTTTGAAAATACTTTGGAATACATGTGGGTGGGTGGGAATTGTACGTATATATTAGATTTGCTGCATATACAACAGAGTATGGATATTGAATTTCAAAACTTGAAATATGGAAAATTTATAGAAATAAGGCATGCACATTCATTGTATATAATAATAATAAAAAAAAGTCATTAGTGGCATTTTATACGCCTGAATTGAATTTTCTTCACAATCACCAGAATGCAAAAAATTTCTCCTATGAGAAAATGACAAATTGTAATTTTTATTCTTTAACTTTTGTAAGGGTAGACGCAAAAATAAATCTTTACTTTTGTATAACGAGCAAAACAGTATTTTATCTTTACATAGCCCAAAAGTATTAGTTATTCTCCACAAGGGCTTGTGAATATAGTCTCATTTATCTTTACCTATTAGTAATTACGTTTTCCCCTTCAATCTTACCTTAGGTCTTAACAAATTTTTATGAGTTAATTTCAATATTCTAGCAGCTATTATTTAAAAATTTTAATTCGGCGTTCCAAAATAAAAAAATAATTCACTTCTCAAAAACATGGAGATAGAAATTTAAAAATTGTTCATTTGGTGACTAAAAACATTTCAAAAAATAAATTAAAGAAAATGGGTGTAAATTTCTTAATAATTAAAGATGAAGAACTGCTGTACGCAAGTTTCAAAAGAAACTACAATTGCAAAAAAAGTGATTTTCGTGTGGACTACATAAAGATAAATGACTAATTCTGTAAGTTACAAAAAGAGTTAAGATTATTTTTACAACTACGTACCCTCAAGTTAAAGAATTAATATTGCAATTCGCTCTATAAAGAAAATCTTGTTTTAGTTTATGCCAAAACAATTTCTTAAAAGAATAATGCTGCTACATGGACATCTTTTGGGTGGATATTGGACATTTATTAGATAAAAGTGCTTTTAAAAACTGCTGAATAAACTCGATATATCATACTTCTCATTCGAAAATCTTTCTCCGGTTATCGCGGTGGGACCCTAGGAAAGGCAACTGTCGAGGATCAGGTTGACAATTATATCGTCCCACATTATTTCACACCTCAACTAATTTCATAACACTGACCGTACCATTTAAGCTTCTTATTTTTTTTGTTAATTAACAAGCTCTTAACAATTTCTATTATATATTTTCGAGATATTCTCATGATTCTAACCGCACTTTCATGCTAGTACTTCGTACACCACACGATATTCTTCAATGCTATTTTAATTTATACATAAACTATGTCTTAATCAATTAGGTCAATGGTCCCTTAAATTCATGATCGTGTTTACTTGTTTCTTAATTCCAATGATGATTATTTCGAAGTATCGTTAGTATCTGAATTTAATAGTTGGTAGAGACGGTCCCGGTTCATGTGACATGATATGCAACATGCTAACTAACAGTTGTTTCTTATGTCTCATAATCAAGATCCAGAAGCGAGAAAATCAATTTCTTAACAATTTATTAATTGTTGAACCATAACATTTTTTTTGGAATAACGAGTGAAAACCTCATTAGTGAGAAATTATTCCATGCACTGTTGCAGCTTATAACGTTGTATAACAAACTTAATTCACATAGAAAAAATAATTTTAGAAATTAGAAAATATGTTTTTGTACTTATATGTATTTCATTCCCCGCCATGTGCGAATGGCAAAACTTTCAAGATAATTAGACACCATCTACTACACATTGGCCCATGGTTCCTTGATAAAAGCTTTGCACCCATTTCCATGATAATTGCAACATCTTTTCAACTTTCCAGCTGATAATTTTTGATTTCTTCAGTCACACTCACTCCTTTTTATTCTCCTTCCATAAATATACATCATCTTTACTTTGTTAACAAGCAAAAATAAAAATCACCCATCACTTTTTCCACCAAAAGTTAAGTAACTTCTAAACTATGTAATTAATTAGTCAAAGCACAAAATCCAACACTAATTTAGGAGAAAACAAAAAGAACTAATTAAAATAAACAAGAAAAACTAGGAACAATTCGCATTACATCTTCTACAATTGAATTGATCATACCATCTTATAATCTCTCCCTCTCCACTTAAAAAAATCTAAACAAAATAGTAAAAGAAAAAAAAATTAGAAAAATTGGGTTATGACTTGTGACTTTAGGCTCAACACTAAAAATTAGTAAATCACGTGACATGACATGCACTACATCATGTGCCTATAATGTGCAGCATTAATCAGGAACTCATCGCCACCGTTGAAAACCGACGGCTGATGATGATGACCCATCATTGGTTGGACCTCCTTTTGCCTCCGGAGCTCCATGACCTTCCTATGCGAATTCGAATGCTTAGCCGAGACAAAAGTCGGGCTCGACGCGGGTCGGTACTCGGGTACGAGCCGACCCGACTTGTACCGAACTCCACAAGCATTACAAAGTGTCTTTGGGCCCAATGGGCCTGTTCTCCATTGCGGCGTCTTTTCAGAGGCGCAGTGGAGACACTTTCGTCCAAGTGTCTCCGTAGCTGGCTCCTTCTTCTTATACGACGTCGTTTTGGAAGACGAAGGCGTAACGAGGAGGAGGCGCGAGGACCAATCGCAGGGCGCGGCGCGTGAGCGCTTGCTCCGCGCCTTGCCCGGGACCGACACGTCAGCAGGAAAATTCGGAGCTGTTACGGTAGAAGACGAGGAGTCTGCTGCAACGGCGTCGTTTTTGATCGGGATGAAATTGATCTCGTCCGTTGAAAACGACTGCTCGACGAAATTCGATAGCCATTCCAGCTCAGCTATATCATCATACTGTTGTTTTAAAAAATATCACAAACAAAATCAGATACAATTTTTGAAAATTTGAAAAAACAAAATTGTTGAATTAATCAGTTAATCAATTAATTAATTACCGGAACACAGAGCTCGTTGCCGGAGAATTGAGTGTCGTTGAAGCTGCGGCAGCTGACGTTGCCGTTAAATTGACCGTCGCCGCCGCCGGAGATCGAAGAATTACAGCTGTCGACGGCGGTTAGGGTTGAGGAGTCGGTTGAATTGACCGGTAAAGTGTCGAAAAAAGCGTCGGTCATTGTTTCGTCTTCTTTCGAAAAATCGAGCAAATCGTCGACGGTGAAATGAACGCCATTGTTGTTGTTGACATTTGAATTGTCTAGCCAAGAGAAATGATCGGCTGAATCACCGACGAAATACTCCATTAATGAAGAAAGATCGAGGTTAACGGTTACAGAGGATTTTGTTGCTGTTGTTTATTCAGTGTGTGTGTGTTGAAAGTGAAGGTGAGAGGGCGTTGGGTTTTTATCAGTAAAGTGAGGGTATAATTGGAAAATTATAAAGTGTTTATTTTATTATTAAATTTTTTTTTGGGAGCAGATTTATTATTAGGTATGTGTCTTTAGGCATGGTTATTAAATGAATGGATGGATGTTTTTTTGTGTTATGTCTACATGAAGTGAATTTTGGCACTTATATGTTACTTGCTAAAGTTATTTTGCTTATAATTACTTCGTCGTGTTAATTACCCATAGGGCACTTTGCACTTGTTGTACCCTTTCCTTTTAGCTCATTTTATCTTTTCTACCAATAATTGTATTATGCAATATCACATGTGAAATACCATAATTAGTTTAGTTATTTTTTTAATTGATGATGAACAATATTTTTTTAAATATTATTTGTATTTGGGGCTAACTGCAGTGAACCCTCCAACTTATGGGGCCTGTTGCGTTTTTTCTCTAACTTTTAAAAATGCAGAATATGTTCCACAACCTATTGAATTTATCCTCTAATACACAGTCTAACAAAACAAAACGCAGAAACATGAACGAACGATAAATCAAGTATTTTAGGGGCAAATTGTACTATATCTTATCAAGTATTTTAGGGGCAAATTGTACTATATCTTAAGAGGCATATCACACGTAAATTAGTAGTAAAGTGCAACAAATGCTGTAGTTAAGAAGTTTGTAGTAATTAACTTTTGTTATTTATGTGATAAGAGAGCCTAATATTTTGTTGATACATAGCCCGAGGGACGGTGTGAAACCAATAATTATTTTACATTTGATTTTATTGGACGATACTGATAAAGCATATAGCCTCACATGAAAAGTCACAAACTCCCACTGACTTTTGCTCTGAATGATATAACCACAGAACTGCTATTTTCTTTATTTAGCATAGCCAATGTAAAGTTTCAACATTGGGATTCTCATTTTCAGAGGCCAATCATAACTCAGACAACATTTTGTTATACGGAGGTAATTTCTTATTCTTTTTCGATGAGGCCAAAATTTATTGCATTATTCGATTGCCATGTGCACGTACTTATTCTCTGTACTCTTTAAAGAGTAAAAGTAAATTTTCCATTAAATATACTTAGCAAAAATGGTTGTTAACTATTAACTTAAGTAAGTAAAAAATAACATATAATTAGACGTTACAAAATTTAATCTATATTTTCCTAAAGAATCGTTTTAGCAGGTTTTGTCGCCGTGACTCCACCATTTGTGTCCAAGTTTACAGCCCGATTATCTCTCTCTCTAAAATTATTTCTCCCTAGGGAATAGCGCTTTGCCTCTATAGTTTTTTAAATTCATTATCAGTACTTTTATTTACCTTAAACGTAGTATTACACATGTTATTATATTCCTTAAACCACGTTCAGTCACGATGGTTACAGCTCGGATTTGATCTACTGAGGGTTATGATTACTCCACGTGTCAGCTTGCAGGTCTCGAGTAGATAATTTTACTGCCATGTAGGATAAAAATTGTGGCTGGTCATAAATTTAGGTGGTCGCGGTGGTGAAAATTTCAATTTTTTTGCTAAAAGTGGATGGACTATATTTGCTGTCCTGTGGATAATGTAGTTGCAGTAAATTAAATTAGTTTTATAGTACTTGGTGAAAAGGGTTGAGGACTTGGTAACTTAAAGCTCATCAATGTAATTGATTTATTGCCCTAAAAGGGGTGTTGCTGATAATGTGGATAATAAATCTTTCATAAAACTGAAGTTATTTGTAGTTATTCTTCGAACTTATACATACGGAGCACACTCTGTTCTAAAATAAATATACAATAAAAAACACTCATATTTCTCTTTAAACTTGAGATTTTTATAGGTGATATAATAATTTTATATGGTATTAAAGTCGAATCGAAATATGAATATGAATCTATTCCATTTTCACCGAACTAAATAAAAAATGTCACATGTTAAGTGTAACCAAAGATATAGCATTACACTTGAATGACCATATCGGAAAATAAATATGAAATAATTATTTTGTTTACAAACTTGACCATTTGATGAGATCATGAGAGTACAATTCAAATTCTTGATGGAGAGCAAAATTATGTGACATTCAACATGAATATTACCATTCATTTTACGTTTACGTTCTATTGAGCTTCAAACCAAATTAACTACTATACTTTCAACTTGAATTCACCATTTATTAATTTTTCTTGTACGAGGATAGTCATTAGTCATTACTACGTATTTATGTAATGACATCGATTCCCTAAAAAAATTGCGACTGTTGCCCTTTAAGAATGAAGGTTTTTTTTTTAATTTTTAATTATCACCCCAACGTCTCCTTAGCCTTCAACAATTAACTACTAGCCCCAATTGTCATTTGTCCTAATCCTAACATTAACCGCTCCCACAAAAAGGTAATAATTGCTTATTAAAAAATTAAAGGTGTATCAGTTACATGCTAATTACAGCTATTAACTCAGCTCTGAACCCTTTGCTTTCTTCTTCCTTTAACTTTCCTCCTAAGACTAATAAGTGTTCCAGCACTTGATTTTCTTAGTTCCATCACCTTTCCTCAATTTACTGCAAATACTTTATTATTTCTTTCGTAAAAAATAATAAAGTAAAAGGGTAGATATACGGTCCGTAGATCTTTTCCTAAGGAACCTCATTTAAATATTGTATTCCTTTTTAATTTTTAGTTCGTGGGGTCCAACTTAGCACGTGACAAAGGTGAGGGGGTATTGTCAGCCATCATGTGATAGACTTTTTCTATATCTTCAATCTTCTTTGTTCTTTATAAGTAATATATTATAATAGTATCGCAATAATTTATTTAAAAAAAAAATATACTAGTGTCGCGGTATTGTACATTTGAATTATTTTGGGTAGTACCCTAAGTTTGTATGTTAGTACATTATTCCGCGTTGGGTTGGGTTGGCTCCTAAATGACCAACATAGCGGTGGTCAAAGCTCAATAGCTGGAAACTAGAATACCATCTTTGGAGTCTATGTACTCTTCTTTTGGTTTTAATTTATTTATTGGGTTACTTCGTGCCAAAGATGTATGAGGATTCTCCTTACTTTTGATTAACTTGTGCGTTTTTTTTTTAAAAAATATTACGGAATATCTCTGGATAAATACACTAACCTAAAAAATAATTGTCTAGTTTTTTTTTTTTTTTTTTTTCGAAGAAGTATAATGAGTGGCACATTTATTATCTTTTGTCAATTTTTTCCTTTGATAATAAATCTTTTCCATTTTCTTGGCAAAGATCTCTAATTATAGCAAACTTAGGGGCATGATGTGAACTCCATAGTCGTAAGTTCTCACAAGAAATTTTCTTAATCAGTGTTGTAATAATTCATTTGTCTCAATAAACATTTAATTTGCAAAATTGGACTTGCTCCTTGATGCTTCCCACACGAGCGCCAACAAAAGTGCACCAACGTGGTTGCACGTGTAGGAAAGTGACGTGGATAGCAAGCCCCGCACGTGCATATTCCCTTGATGCATGGCTTCAAGTATGGCTGGTCTACGCAGTTGAATCATGTCATCTTCCATCACGGTAGTTTTATTAAGTCAATGATGAACCATATTTGAAAATCACACTTACCTCTCCACAAAATCAGCCACATATCACTAAGCTTAGTCACAATTGTAGCCGAGATGCGAGGCTATATAACTAAGGCCGACCCTCTAAAGATATGTATCAAACTACGATCAATTTCTTAAGCTCGAGATGCTCTGCAATCGATTGAATTGACTAATGTGTCAGATTCAATCAACCCCTCGGGTCATCACAATGAAACTCGACCAACCCCTCTGGTCATTACAACGAAACTTGATACGGTTCAATATGAATTAATGGGGATTACTATACATATACTACATGTAAAGTGAGAAAAATAAATCACTCTTAGCTATCTTAACATATTCAATCGACATTCACACACTTCTTGTGCTAACACGACACCATAGGGTCTTCTTCTAGTGACAACCCTAATGAGATATAATTTGAATGTAGGTTGTTCTCGTACAAGTACGACTTAATTTGTGAATTAACAATGTGTTACGAGTTTGGTTTGAAATGGAGTATCTAAGTTGAGAGCAAAAAGTACCGCATAACAAGTGTTTATAATCGATAGATCATCCAAAAAGCTGCAATCTATTTTTTGTCTCATTGAAGCACTTTTACAGTATTTGGTTGACAAGTTAAAATTCCATAATCAGTTTTTTAGAGCTGAAAATAGCCATAATCTAGAAGTTGCTATTTACTAGCTTCTAACTTGTGGTAGAGCTTAAAATAGCCATAATTTAGAAGTTGCTATTTACTAGTTTCTAACTTGTGGTGATTGTTTTTAATAAAAAAAAATATAACTTTTATGAACTTTATATTTTTTTCCAAACACTCCAACTTATGGTGAGCTTTTAGATTTTTTTGAAAACACCCCTCAACTTATGACTTAAACATAAATTTAAAACTTTAGCTCAAATTATGAACTTCTACTTTTTGAAAAGAGGGTGCAAACACCACCTTAATTATTTATCCATCCTCCGTTTTACATCTCATTGTTGTATATCGAAATATAACGGAGTTACAGTCGATGTATCTTAATGTTAATAACAGCCTCCATAAATCAGTGATCTTGTATGATTTAAGTTTACAGGCCTTTCTATCGTCAGACGGCCCCAAGTTCCGAACCACTTTAAAATTCAAAGCAAAGGTCAAATAACCAAATAACATTTGACAAAACTGGGCGTCTGCAAATTCAATAATTTAGGCGCGACCAAACTTTATAGTTTCTTTGTCAAGCCTTCATGCATATTGCTTCGCTAATTAATTATCAAGAAAACCTCTTCTTTTTATCTTCTTTTGGCAAACAAAAGCATATTGTTTATCGAGCTGAACTGAGCAATCAATATTTCCATAGATTCACTAAGAAATTATAGCAGGACTTCTGTTATGCACAAAAACAAGCATATTATATTGATCCTAGAAACAGATAGGTAGCTTGACCTCATTTCTTTGGGGCCAAATGAAAGGGGCTATGTGCAAACACACATCACTGACGTAAATGGAAAGAGGGTCCAAATGATTGCTCATATTCAAACACATATTTCCATGGTCACGAGGAGATAGGGTTCTCACACAAGAAACTTGTGTCTATGAAATAACCTGATCGTGTTTCCATCTTGATTTGTCAACATGATCAATGAAAGCTCAAACAAAGATGCTTAAGAAATTTATGTTCAATGATGATGAGGGTTAGGGCACATGTTTGCTATTGACCTATGATCTGGAGTTAGAAAAGAATGTGATTGTCCCAGAAACTCACAAGAAACTTCCACAGAGTTCGGTAAAATAATTCCGAAAATCTTCATGACAAATGTGTATACTGAATACCAACAGTTCGTTTGAGAAACCACAAAAATGTGCAATAACAATGAAACATAAGCCAGTCCCAGCATGGTGCAGATTAATGGAAGTCGATTTCAGTAATAAGTAAATGCAGATATACGAGGGCGGTTAACGTTGAATATCATCATGAGAAGGAGAAAAAGCCCATACTAGGAGAAGTCCTCAAAACATCGATACGTATTATGATTCAACAGAAGTAACTGACTGCCATTCCCCATCCACTGCTTCTTTCCACAGCGTAACATTGTTTTTCCCATCAGCCACAGCAAGAATGTTTCCAGTAAGCGACCAAGAGACCCTCCAAACAGGAGCTCCAAAATCTTTCAAAACTTTACCATCCCACTGATCACCTTCCTTGAGTGCAGACCATATTATAACTCTTCCATCTTGAGAAGCGCTTGCAATAGTTGACTTAGGAAGTCCCAAGTTGGGTGCCCATGCTACATCTCTCACCCAATCGGTATGCATACTAAGAGCTGGAAAGCAATCCATTCGCCAAGTTCCATTGTCGAACTTCCAGACTTTCACAGTATTATCACAGCCGCCAGATGCCAGCTTCTGCACTGGATCTAGTAAACCAGAACCTACAAGAGCACCAGGAATCGTTGATGGGGCCCACGAGACCGAGGTAACACCAACTGGGTGAGCCTGGTCAATTCTTGATTTATCCCATCCACCATCAGATCTAGAAGTAAAGACCGAGATGTTCCCATCTGAGGATCCACATGCAAGGCAAAGGCCCAGTTCGTGAGGAGCCCAGGAAATAGAGTTAACGGATGCCGTATGATCATCAAAAATATGGGCCTGGGTCCACTCATTTTGGTTGCCCTCCTTCCAGATTATGACTTTTCCATCATAAGAACAGGAGGCAAGGAGAGAACCAAACTTAGGATGGGCCCAGGAAGCTTGCCAGACAGGCCCTCCATGACCAGTTAAAGTAGCAAGGTGCTGATGTGTGGTGTTGCCGACTCCAATTATCTTAACAGTATTGTCTGAAGATGCTGTAGCAATGCGCTTGCCGTAATAATCCATTGCCACATCGTGAACAACGTCTTGGTGACCAGTCTCTATCTTTTGTCCTGGCATGCTTGGTGTCCAAAGTAATTACAACTACAGGAGTCCTCTAAAACTAGATTCTTCTGTCTTATCTACTCCCACAAGACTGAGAAAATGTCAGTTTCTGTGTTACGAGATTTTCCATCAAACAATAACAGTCAAATAGCGAGTTCAGAGTATAGATTTTCCTTAAGCATGATGATAAGATTCTGTTTCATTTCTATGAACTAAAAAGCATGGTACAGAATCAGATAGCCAGAGAAACAGAGATTTTAACATCCTATACAACAAATCTTTCAAAAAATTATAATTATAATGCAACCAAATAGGAACAGTCAAAACCGAAAAACAGAAAGAAAGAGGGAGCAGGAATATCCAATCTACTGCTCACTATAAGAGTTCTCCAATGTATTTGGTGCAAAATGAGTATCTTGCATTTCAAACTAAAAGATTGCAAGCTCCTTTTGTTTGTTCATTTATATGGAGGCGAGCCAGGTGCTGAAACGAAAGCAGTAAAATAAGAAATTCTTCTCATATTTGACAGAGAAACTATATAAAAGACATGTGACCTCAAAATTCATATCAATGCTAAATTGAATTCTAAGATTAGATCTCCCCAATATAATTGATTTGCTCTCCACCTTCCTCAACTTTACGACATTACCCTCGAATACGATTAGCTAGAAACTCCACGATATCTTTCACATTTTCTTAGACTTACAAACGAGTGATTCCAACATAGACTTGCCTAGCCAAAACTTCCGTATGAACAGATACTCGAGAAAATTCAGTAAACCCCACATAAGCAAAGGGAATTAAAATGTGCCATTGGGCAAAAGCATATTTATGTCTAAAGATAGAAACAATAATAAGTAATAATTCATCGACTATTCGACCAGTTAGGATTCGACCAGTAATCCTAACGAGAAAATCACAGCTCAACATCCAAATAACACTGAATAATTAAAACACAAAACACCATTGACACTTAATCAACCATAGCTACTATATCGCAATAAATGTCTATTCTTCCATAAATCAAATTGAAAACATAATCAAATCAACATAAAAAAAGCCCTAAAAATGTCAATCAAATCGGTTGTCATTCAATCGACAGAAAAAACTCGTGATCTCTAAATTTAATTGGAAAAACATAGAATCAATCAACGGTATGTAAATCCAAAATCAAAAATGGTACTTTTTACAAGTCAAAGAAGGTCTGACCTGTAAACTTGACGTCTTGTTCGATGAGATTTTCTCACTCGAGTTTTTTGCGAGAATCTGGTTTTTATATGAGTCGGAAAATCATGCGTACGACGCCGTTTGATTGAATGATAATGGGCCTATTTATAAAGAGAGCAATTGATGTTGTATATGTAGTGGTCTTATCATCTAGGACCTAAAGATCGAGCCCATTCAAATTAAAAGGGGCTTGAACTGTGGTAGGAAAAGAACTAATTATTAAGGGTAAACTACAAATTTACAACTTTAATAATTTCAAATAATTATTTTACTTGCTTTTGATCTAATAAAAATTACGTGGATAATTAGTAAATACAA
Source organism: Misopates orontium (assembly GCA_946800315.1). Taxonomy (NCBI): domain Eukaryota; kingdom Viridiplantae; phylum Streptophyta; class Magnoliopsida; order Lamiales; family Plantaginaceae; genus Misopates; species Misopates orontium. Next base: position 44,020,288 of record OX326949.1, read on the forward strand.
AAATAGAAACTGCATAGGATAAGTGTGAGAACTTAAATTTTTTAAATTGTTTTATCGGACTATCTCTATACTAATATATAAAGGAAGCGGGATTTGTGACACCGAACTTTTTGATTTTCAAGTTTAACATTATAATTTATCTTCCACTATAGCATCTTATAATTAATTTTTCAGTTTAAACCTATAATTTAATTTAGATGAAATTAATTATACAATTTATTAAGAAGGATGATTTAGATTCCCTGTCATTCATATTCTTTCAATGGAAATTATTTTTCTTTCCATTCTACTCCAGTTATGATGATTCACTTTCCCATTAATTAAACTCTTTCCATCTAGGCAAAAAAAATCTTTAAGATTTTATTTTTCTCTTCATTCTTAAAGATTAACTTCTAGTACCCCGTTTCTTATGTACTACTAAAATTAGATTCATGACTTTGCAAACGTGTAATTACTTTCCTCCGATTTATTCAAGCCTACATATTAATAAATCCAATTTTCCGTAACACATCTATTAAAGTTTCTCCATAATGTGAATGTCCTCAGTGATAAATGTACTTAGAACTTTTAGTCATGTAAAACCTGATTTTTTTTGAAATTTTTTTACCTTTGTTTTCTTTTTATTACCGAAAGTTAATTTGAATTGAATGTAAACTGAGTATTTAGTTTTGACTTTGCTATAATTATCTAACTCTATTTTCATGTTCAAAGGTAAATAAGTATAGGTAAGATTTTGAAATTTTAAATTTAAACACATCCTCTATTCACTTGCTCAACTTCTCATTCCAGAACTCAACAAAGAATCCATTGGCAGTCTACCTAAGTAAATCTTGTTTATGATAGAACAAAACCACCATATTACATCCAATAACCATAAATTAACATAATAATCTTGTTATTGTCTTTCAAGATGCATTTCAACAAAAAAATTTAGGATTAAGTTAGTTCCTGACTGAAGAGAGAGTCTTAATCAAACGAACGATTAAGATCTACAAGAAACATGTAAAAATTAGCAAACAATCTAAACAAATAACACTAGCAATCATCATGAGGTCTCTTTTTACTACATGACGGGCATTTGTACTCTTTGATGTGCTCAACCCCGGCAGGAGTCATTTCGACGCATGGGCCGTGGAACCATCTCTCACACATGTCACAACAAATCCAAAAGCCATCTGGAGCATTGCTCTGCTCACATTTTCCACATACAATATCGACACGTTCTTCCTCCTAAAATAAGTAAAGAAAATAACAGTTAACTAAATGATAAATTCGGTTAATTCAATCGAACGACCCTTCCGGATAAGCAAACGAAATGTATTAGTATTTTTATTTATGTTTTGGTATCATATTTTTCAGAATATAATCATCCATCCGCCGATGTAAAGTAAAATAAAAGGATCATTGGGTTTTGAGGATGCATTAGTAGGCGCAAAAGTGGGTTTGCTAGCTAGCTAGTACACACAGAAATTATCAAAACAATCGACAATTGTCGACTTAATTCTAACAGATTTAGAAAATCAAAAAAATCTTTTGCAACTTATGCCACTTAACTCTATGGTTTCCATAATGTAAAACAGAAAAAAAAGAAAAAAGAAACATGACTTAGTGCCACTCTGATTCGAGGATCTAACCTTTACTTGCTTCTCTGTAGTTCCAGTGACTAGTTCAAAAATAGTGGGGAGATCATTTATCATATTGAATAAACGTTTCCTGCATTCAGATGATAAGAGATGTTATGCAAATCCCAAATCATATATCTAAATTTGAAAAACTTATGCTAGTTATTATCTGCGTTCTTCTATATCCAACAAAAGCAATCAACCAAATTGAAATATACAGAAGATGCCATGGTATTAGGTATATGTTTATCTAGACATCCCTTAAGAGTCCCACGAGATGATTCTAACCACTTTTACATTACAGTCATGATGCACGAAGAACAAAGCCAAGAAATTTAAAATATGAGATCTAGTTACACGTGAAATTTCCCTAAACATTACAAATTAGAAAGGCTACTCAGGGCAAAGTCTATCTGCAGTGACCAAGTACGTGCATGTGTTCCACAGCAGAGTATATATATAAGAGAGAAAAGGAAACAGAAACGAGAACCCAAAAGATAGAAAGTAAGTCTCGTATCACCAAGACGCGTAGAACGTTACTCCTAAGCAATATTATGTATCTTATAAGATGATAAAACAAAGTGATGCCATAAATTCCAGAAATCAAAAGGAGGAAAAAAACATGGAACAAACACAAACCAAAAGAATAAAAAAGCATTCTTCGAAAGTTCGTAGTTTACAAACAGGCCTACCTGTCATATTTATCAAAACCAAACCGACCACCAAAATAGTAAGCGACGGAAATCAGCCAGGCATCACTGTGCATAGCTACGAGAGCCAACCATTCCTTTTCTTCCATACGGCCTTTGGCAGAGTTTATACCTACAACGGGTTCAGGAATCTCGGGAGGCACCTCTTCAACGGGCAATTTAACTTCCCACTTGTCGTTAGGTAACCCATAAAGACAAAGTTGGTCCTTCTCTGCAACATGTTTGTTTACATATAAATTCCAAGCGTATGAAATCAGAGGATCTTAATTTCATCGACTTCACTTAGAAAGCAAATGTGCAAGAGATACTTTCAAGAGACTCTTATTACATAATTAACTCTAGTGGCAATAAGCTATATATTTAAAGGAAACATAATCGTACTTAACATTAAATTCCTTCATACAGCAGCAGTTATACATAGCGTACTTCACTATATATTCATGTTGATAGCAAGTCCTCTACCAGCATATTCACGTACTTGAGTAAGACTTTTAACTAATAAGCACAATAAATAACAACTCCACTCATAAGTACAAAATAGAACAAACTTCAAAATCACTGTACCAGTAACAATAAGAACTAACCGTTTGCACACTGCTGAGAAAAATCTTCAACATCTGGAAAGAGAAAACCATTAAAAGAAAAAAAAAAAAAAAACTCAACATTTAGTCCAAAAGCCATAATGTCTCACGAATGAAATCCTAAAGCTACATAAACACAAGTAGAGAAAAAAAAAAAAGCGAGACACACTGTCGAGTATCACTTTATACGTAACAACATAAGAAATCGATAAAAAATTAAAAATAAATTCAAACAAAAGTTTTACCCGAGGTTAGAGCTTTGATCAAGCCAAGACGTCTATGCGTGAAATTTTTGAAGACATCTTCCACCGATTGATCTGAGAGGATCTCGCTTGGGTCCATTGTTCCTCCGTACAAAAAGAAATACGTTTGCAGTGTGTTTTTAGGCGATAATGTTTCTAATTGAGAAGAAAAATGCTTTCCTATCGTAGGCTTACGCCGCAGAAAAGCATTTTCAAACGAACGAAAAAATCAAACCATGCAGTATATATATTGATCTTAGTAAATAGAGTAAAACAAGATCGTATAATAGATGACTTCTACTTTTTCTGGAGAATATTATTGCTCCTTTAATATTTCATATCGTTTGAAAAATAGGAATTTCGAGAAGAAAAGGAGAATTCATTATCCTCTAGAAGTAAAGTAATCACTTCTCACTAGTGATTAAATACGACAACCTAATTTTGTTGGAAAACAATCAATGTCTTTAAGGCTAAAAGCAAATCCTTTTCATTTCTTAGGTTTCACATAGTCCTCAAAATATGTATTTCGACTTGCATAGCTTCTAATCGAGGGATCATGCATATTAAATAAAACAAAACGATATGACAAATTGCAAAATACATTAATAGAATAAAAATAACTTGAGAAACTTAATTTTTGATTGAAGAATTCTTTTGGGAAAAATGAAAATAAACTGATTAATGTTGCTATTAATTATTCTTTTGTTTGAAATAAAAGTATTGTAGCATTACAGGCGGGTTTCCTAACTTCTTGCTTTATATTCCCTCTTTTACTAGTCAACAGTCACAATTTTAGGATCTCTTGTTAATTTTGTATACTTACTAATTCTAGTAGGATTAAAATAGTTAAGATTATATCTTCTCCAATAAAAAAGATTTGATACCTACCTTCCTCAACTTTATGATATTACGTACTTGAATATGCATGATTAGCTAATATCTCCATGATATGTTTCCTATATTCTTACACTTACAAACAAGATATATCAACATAGACGTTCCTGGCCAAAATTTCCAGTATGAACATACACTAGATAATATTCACTAAGTTCCACGTTAGAAATGGAATTAAGTTGTACATAATAATCCATCGAGTAGTGCAGACAAAACATAATCAACAATTACATTAATCAAATCGGTTATCGCTCAAACGCCATAAAGACTGCGTGTTATCTAAATTTAATTGCAGAGACAGATAATCAATGGTACATAAAATCCAATAATAAAATTGATAGTCTTAAAAAGCAAAAAAAAATGTCTGACCAGGAAAGTTGAAACGTCTTGTTCGATGAGCTTTTCACTCGAATCCTGCAAGAATCTACTTTCTTATATAATAATGGGTCTGTTGAATAATAATGGGCCTGTTTAAAAAGAGAGCGATTGATCTTGCATAGATAAAGTGGGCTCGTTGAAGAAAATGCCTTATCTAGCGCCGATTGGTGTGTCATCTGTGGAGGGCCTCAAAACCGAGCCCATTCAAAGTACTGTTAAACAAACTAACAACATAACTTATTGAGAAAAAATATTTTATGCAACCGTTACATCTTTATACTCGCACGTTGAGCTATATATGAAACACAACATAACAATTGTTATGCTAAAAGAAAATTGGGCGTACTCATTTAAGATATCTGATAAGGTGGATTGCAAGATGATCCTGACTTTGCCAAGAGAGTTCATGGCAAAAACCAATCAGAGCCCCCCTATCGGGTTGCTCTCCGGTCGCCCTCGAGATGCTCCCTACGGGTGGCATCTCTCGGCTGCGAAACGCCAGCCTCTTACGAGGATATATATTGTACTTATTTAGTTTCTGAAAAAACAAAAATATGTACACAATGTGTTTTAAATTTTAAATGTTCAACAACTAACACAATATTATTAACTAATTATTCTTTGTGAATATAATAACTGACTTAAAAATAAGATATGTTGTTGATATATAAGTAATTAACATTCAATATTAGATTATCAAAACTATAAAAGTATATCATTGTTTATTCTAAATTTACAATGTAATTTAATTCTAACAAATAGTATTCAAATATAAAAGTATAACATCATGTTATTACATAATGAACGAATTTATGTACCATGAACTATGGATCGCCTTATTCAAATTATTCCTTATATTTGAGCAAGTTAATTATACGAGCACCTTTGAGGTTGTATACTCGTATATATAACTTCTCCTAAAACTCAATATACCTTTTAAGGACAACTAGTTATAGAGGTATTTTTAACAATAGTTTCTTTTTATTCTGAAAAGATCAATGATGAGCATGCTTTAGATAGATTTTGATATCGTGATGTTCTCGAGCAAGTCGTTCGCTTTGTAAATAGCGCGATGTTTAATCTATATCTGAGCATGCCTTCTCCTTATGTACATTAACACATCTTGTTGTACTTTGATTGTTGAGCCTTGTTGAAGAACGTTTATTTGGATAAGAAAAGTGTTAAGAGATTCACCAAGCTCTAAACCTAATTGTTGTGCCTTGAGGTAAAAATACTCTAGATTGAGATTCATGAGAGAAGTGATTTCGACCATCTTTATATGATATGCATTTGAGTCTTTCAAGCTTTACTCTTTACAAATAAAATAATATCTAGTAATTCAAGAAGTTTTTGTAATTTATAAATTAGGAATTTTCAATATTTTCTTCGTTTCCAATTTTCGAGCATCTCTTTCTAGAAAAAAGTAAGGGGAACGACCGAATAACCGGTCGGAACCAACCGTTACCGGTTCAGTTTTCGGCCAGCCGTTTTATGCATTATCGGTTTAATTACTACATAAACGGTAAACCACATCGACCGGGCCGGTGAACCTGCGCCATGAACACTCCAATTTGAGAAGTAACGTGAACATTAACATTTATGTACTATGTATTATGGTGGATGTGATGGGAGGAAATTGTAGCTGGTGACGGCAGAATAGGCATGCGGGTTGAGAAACAAACTGTGGGGATTAATTTCACAATGTCAGCGTTATGGCCGGTGGATATATATATATCATTGCATTTCTTTTTGCCCTTTATTATTATTATTATGCGTTTATATAGGCCCCTGCAATAGTTTACATTCAATTTAATTTTGAGCATAATAGGGGTCTAAATCTGAGCACCACTTTTCCAACTTAAATGCTCCAAAATCCAAATCATATCTAATATCTTCCAGTACGCGTTGGCAAAAGTTAAAAGCGGCTTCAGAAGGAAGATTTCTATTTGAATCATTATATAATAGTATCTGTACGTACGTAGTTAATAGTTAGTTGGTTAGTGAGGGCCTAAGGAGTAAGTAACAAAGAAACTGAGGAAACACCATAATTACAGCTAGCCCATCATTTCGGTGCAAATTAATTAGCTAGTGCTTTAGATGAATCCAGCAATATTTGGCAATAAGATTGCAAACCCTAGCTAGTGGCGTAAGTGCAATTTAGTTGGTTTTGTAATTTGCCGTTCATCATAACCAATGAATGGAAAGGAAAAAGGAATATGTGACAAAAATTAGAAACTACAAAAAGATTTGGCAAACACATTCTGGCATTATGATTATTAAGAGGCAAAGAGTTATTGAATAATATGTTATACTAGTTTTTGGGCAGTAATTAAACCTAAGATGACTAATCATAAGGTTGAATCGTGAGTTAATAACATTTAGGACAATCACATTCTTAATTGACATAGAGAAAAAAAAAAAAAAAGAACTTTGTAGATACATAACGAAATGGCATGCCCAAACAAATTATCAAATTTGAGATTTATGTCTGCAAACAAACTGTCAAACTGATTGAAAATTTATAATTGATCGTTGGCCATACATTTGTCATATGTTCTTCATTCAGTGCTCCGTGCTCGTGAATGTTTGTTCTCCACCGCAATACGCATTAATATTTTGTTCAAAATGAAATAACACCCGCTTGAAAAAGACGTAGCTTGAAATGTTTCATATTAGTTTAATCATAACTAAATACATTATCCTTCAAAGTAAAATAATAATTAAGATTTCTAAGTGAGTATCTATAAGATATTGAATAAAAGGAAAGGAGAACTCGGATTTTCGCTCAGATTTTTCACAACCAAAGACGAAGCAGAATTTGAAGAAGTCATATTGAATCAAATCAATTGACAGAGTAGAAACAAAAATTGACGAGAACACAAATTAGTCGAAGAATTGAGGAAGAACAAAGTACATTAGAGGCGGAATCGGATTATAGATCTAGTAACCTAGCCGATTGATACAATGCTAAGATATTGAATTCAACAACATACGATCGAATTGATAGCAAACATGAATTCACATTTTTTGAATTGAAAGAGAAACGAACGAGAAATTACTTAAACGACTAACGCCTATTTCTTTCCTAATATGGAAGGCGGATAAATAACGACTATAACAGAGATTCAAAGAATTTCCATATTTAGAAATAATGTTTTCTACGTTTCAATGATATCGATTATGAACAACTACTAGGAGTACAATTGCAATAATTATGCTTATTACTTATATGGTTATATATATATATATATATATATATATATATCCTAGGATATAAATATGGATAAAACGATATTTCTATTTTCGAGTTATATGCAACATTTTATCTTTATTTCTCACAATAAATATTGATTATCATTGTGTTTTTAGATAATCATTTTTTGTAATAAGAGTTATGTTCATTGTATCAGTAATTATACTACTTCAGTTAACTGTTGTTTTTTGTAGATATAAGTAAATAGATTTTATAACTATTTATGTTAATTAACATAAATAATATTTAACGTTCGCCCCTTGTTTGAAACCCTGGCTCGATGTCCCTCACTCATCAATTATGCATAGTAGGTAGATGATAGAAGCAACCACCATCCCATCTTTACTCTTTCATCCTCCAAATCACACTTTTCGTTCGTCACTTCACGTTTATTCTCCCTCATCTCAGTTCCAATTATCCCATTTTTCATGTTCATGTATGTCCTCATGTATGCATATGTTATGCATGCATGCATGCATGCATGTCTTCTGAAACAGCTGTCTAATGTTGAGTGAATTCTTCAAGCATGTACGAAATTGCCTTTGCTTTTGTATACAAGAGTGGAGTATAAAATAGTTGTAATAAAAATTAAGAATATGTAACAATAAAATAAAATAGAGGAGAGAGCGCATGCAAAACCCTCATCATGATTTTCTCTGTTCCCCACGCAAATTAGCTCATGCTTCTCTTCTCTTTCCACTGCATCTTGATTCCCCCATTCGTATATTACGTTCATGCCAATTTCACTCCACAAGTTTTACACTATTGCCACTCTGTATTACCTTTCAAGATCTTGAAAATAAAAATGAAATATATATGCATCATTAATGTATATCCCGTCTTGGAATTTATTTCCACTTTTGTCAACTAGCAATTTTTGCCAGAGACAATATAATTTTTTTTTCCACCCTAAATAGAGTTAACTGACACATAAGTTTGACAAATGCACTTGGTCATATCTATGTAACAATATACCGGTATTACGTCAATGTTTGGATAATTAATCTAGATGCAACATATTGTATTGACGTTTCATCCAATGACCAAAAGTTGTAGATATGATTGACATTTATTGATTCACAATTTTTCTCTGTAAATCTCTTTCTTACGTCTAGCACATGATTTTTTGACGAGTTTATGACCATAAAATTCAAATTTAAAACTTCTCGTTTTTCTGAAATCTGATACCATACTGATTTATTTTCTCGTCTAAAACTCATGGCTTGTAAAGAGTACTAACAATTACTAAAATGTATATAAATTCCTCAACACAACAACATCTATCTATGCCAAAACATAAAAATGCTTAGCTGAATACAAAATGAGGCAGAATTACAAATTAGTGAAATTTCAGGGTGATTATTCTCTACTCTGAACAAAAATTTGTAGAGGACAATATAGTCCTAAAAAAATGTCCCATTCATAAAATATTCCAAATCCAGTGTCTTCCTGCACATCAACAGAATCTAAATTCTAAAGCCGCACATGAAGCTATAGAAAATTAACAAAGAAAAAAAAACAACACCACAGTTGTAAGCGGCAAAGCTGAAATAAATCAATCATCCAAAAAAAACAAGACAAGGCTCCACCATACACTCACAAAAACCCCTTTCTGTCATTTTTTTACTTCCATTTTCTTTATCAACAACAACAACTCCTTTTCAGTTCCCATTTCATCACACCCAGATCCATTTTCATAGGGAGTTTTAAGCACAGTTTTTGTAATATATAACATAAGTATGTATGTGTATCACTTGTTGCATGTGGGATTTTTGTCCTGCTGAAAAAAGATTTGATTTTTAGCTGCAAGAGTGGAAAAAGATGAGATTTTGTTGTCTGTGGTTTGCTTATTCTATTTGGGTTTACTCAGTGAGGCTTAAAGCTTCGATCTTTACATGAATCTCTTTCTATTTTTGTGAATTTTCGGACCAGTTATTGTAAAGGAACAAGCTTGGTGGTTCAAAAAACGATGAGAAGTTAAAAGAAAGTTTTTTTTATTGAATGATTGTTGGGGGTCTGTTTTTCTAGTGTTTGGTGAAGGGGAAAATTAGCCAACGTTTCAATTCAGCTATTTGCATATGTGTTGTGCGTTACACATCAAGATTTCTTGCTTTTTGTGAACAATCTAATTTTATAAGTTTTTAGTTTTTGTCCCCAAGGAAAACATTCTTCAGTTGTCTGCTATTTGGGACTAGTTTATAGTTTATATTAGTGGTCACTGATTAGGCCTTTGAACTTGTGTTCTATCCAAAAAGATGGGTTCTTGGTAAATGCCCAAATAGTGTTGTTTTACCATTGTGTAGTGAAGTGAGGAAAAAGTTCTGTTGGGGTTAGTAATTTGTTGATTAGTTTGTGGGACTTGTTGAGATTGTAATTTGGGAGGTGGCAATGTCTTGTAAGGACAGTAACAAGGAGGACAATGGGAAGTATGTGCGGTACACGCCCGAGCAGGTTGAAACACTTGAGAGGATATATTATGATTGTCCAAAGCCTAACTCGATGCGCCGACAGCAGATTATTCGCGAGTTCCCTCTTCTATCCAACGTTGAGCCTAAGCAAATCAAAGTCTGGTTTCAGAATAGAAGGTAAAATAAATGTTTTCAGTAGACTTACTGCAGTATTGATGGATTGAATGAGAATTTGAAGAGTTCTTAAGGAGTAATGTAAAGTTTGAATCTTTAATTGAATTCTTGGTGTTATATTTTGTACTTTGTGAATACAGGTGCAGAGAGAAGCAAAGGAAAGAGTCTTCAAGACTTCAATCTGTAAACAGGAAAATGACTGCCATGAATAAGCTCTTGATGGAGGAGAACGATAGGCTGCAGAAACAAGTATCACAATTGGTGTATCAAAATAGTTTCTTTCGACAGCAAACCCCAAGTGTAAGAATCTTCAAACATCTTTTTCACAAAACTGTTACTCTAATCTTGAGTAATTTGACATTGGACCTATAGAAAATTAACATAGTTAATGTTTTATCTCACTGCAGAATGGACTGAGTACAAAAGACACGAGCTGTGAATCAGTGTTGACGAGTAGTCAGCATCCGCCAAGGGATGCTAGTCCTGCAGGGTAAGTAGTGGGGCTGGCTATGGTTGATGAGTCATTTTCTTGATTGAAAGAAGAGCATATAAGTAGCTATCATTCTCTGTTTTACCTTGGTGGTGTATGAAGGTGACTTGAGAGTTTGGTTTTCTTTTTGTATTCTTTTCAGGCTTTTGTCCATTGCAGAAGAGACTTTAACAGATTTTCTTTCAAAGGCCACTGGAACTGCTGTGGAGTGGGTCCAAATGCCTGGAATGAAGGTACACTTTTTCTGTCTTGAATCTATTACTGTTTAAATATTGTTTACTCTGTCATTATATATCGTGTTAAACTTAAAATTAATGTGATGCACATATTTGATATAGATAGAAATGCATGTACATACAAAGTTATACACAGCTTGTGCACTCGTTTATGCAAAAGTCCAGTTGCTATAACAGTTACTGCGTCTCCTAATTGATGGTCATTTACCTCATACAACAACAACAACAACTAATCCTTTAATCCCAATTAATTTTAATGGTCTAGATGAACTAAACTGAATTAAATCACATTGAGTCAACCACATGAATTCTCTTTCTCCATTGATTTTGGTTGGGTAGAGTAAATTCTTGATCATGAAATTGTTCTTTTGTTTGACAATTCAAACGACATATTAGCATTCTCACCATTTGGGTGTCTGTTGATTTTGAGTAGCCTGGTCCGGATTCCATTGGAATCGTTGCTATTTCTCATGGTTGCACTGGCGTGGCAGCAAGAGCTTGTGGCCTTGTTGGTCTAGAGCCTTCCAGGGTAAGTTCACTATGACAAGTTTTCAGCTTGTTATTGCTGTATGATCTTGCTCAGGATTGTAATGAACCAATGTTGATGTATATTTCAGGTTGCAGAAATCCTAAAGGATCGACCATCATGGCTTCGCGATTGCCGAGCTGTGGATATTGTAACTGCACTGCCTAGCGCGAATGGTGGAACCATTGAACTTTTATATATGCAGGTCATTGCTTAAATCAAATTTAATGCGTCACAACAGTTGTTTGCTTTTCATATTCATAGATGGTGTTATAAATTTGAAAATGTAGATGTATGCCCCGACAACTTTAGCTCCTGGGCGTGACTTTTGGTTGCTGCGCTATACTTCTGTCATGGAAGATGGCAGTTTCGTGGTATGTGAGGCTTAAATTCTTGACTTTTAATGTTTTCCAGTTAAATTCTGGAATTTGCCCTATGCTTGCTTTCTGGCAATAATACCACTGGTTTTTCAATGTTATGCCCAGGTCTGTGAAAGATCACTTAGCAATACCCAAAATGGTCCAAGTATGCCACCTGTGCAGAGCTTTGTGAGAGCAGAGATGTTGCCTAGTGGATACCTAATCAGACCTTGTGATGGAGGAGGCTCAATTATACATATTGTAGATCACATGAATTTGGAGGTAAAAAATACTTGCACAATCTAATACTGTACTGTTATTCCTTAACTTCCTTACTAGCTAGTCAGCATGTCTTTGTGAGTTTATGGTTTAAAGAACATTTAAGACATCCAGTTCATCGAAGCACAGAAGCATGAATGCAGTTCCATTTTTGTAAACTCCTCAAAAACCAATGAACTTTTGTTGAACATTGCTGTAAGACTCAAAAACAAAACATGATGAATTATCGATGTAAAAGAACTCTTTGTCGAACATCCTTCCGCCCAACTTTACTTTGTTTGTATGGCCACTTGTTTATCAGCCATACAGCGTTCCCGAGGTGTTACGTCCACTCTATGAATCTTCAGCGGTGCTCGCACAGAAGACTACCATGGCTGTAAGAATTTATGCCAGTTTCTCGAATGCTTACAAGACTTAAATATCGGCAAGGGAATTGTTAATCAGTTGACCTAAATAATGTCGTTTTCCTTCTGTTTTGTCTTCATTTATTTCCCAATGCAGGCTCTTCGCCATCTTAAGCAGATAGCTCAGGATATCTCACAGTCTAATGTAACTAACTGGGGCAGAAGACCAGCGGCTCTTCGGGCACTTGGCCACCGTTTGAACAGGTAGGACTATTCTACTCGAACAAGAGATTCTTGTCACCATCCTTGAAAGGTGGAATCCCTTAGTTGCAAACAATTGTACCGTGACTACATGAGTCAGATTAGAAAGATATCTTTTATAGCCTTAAGGTAGTTCACCAATATTGAAAGATACTGGATATGTGTATAATCATTTTAATTGTTATGCAGGGGATTCAATGAGGCTCTTAATGGTTTAAACGACGAGGGCTGGTCCTTGATTGGTAGCGATGGCATCGATGATGTCACTGTTCTTGTAAACTCCAATGCAGACAAGTTGATGGGCTCAAGCATCTCTTTCAATAATGGATATACATCTAATTGTAACGCTGTCTTGTGTGCCAAAGCATCTATGCTGTTACAGGTCTGCTTACACCACACATTTGCCGATTGATGCCAAAGATATGGTCTTTCTAACCTTTGTGTGATCATTGTTCGTAAAGTTGGAGGAAATAAAATAACGATTATATCATCTCTACAAGCTTAAGTTTTTAGACGAGACAGAATACAGTTGGTATTGGAGCCAGGGCCGAAAAGAGGTCCTGTGTTTGAAATCCACCCCAACCTATTTAACATAAAATCTCGCGTGCTAGGCTTAAGAAATAGATTGCAGCCTACTCGTAGGGGGACTTCTTAGAGAATAAAAAATGGAAAATGTTTATCCTCTCGACAAGCTTAAGCTTAGATGAGTAATGGAATACCATATAATTCTTTGCTTGTTCACAGTATCAGCTGCCACTTATGCTTGCTACTTAAGAGGAACTCAGTTCCTAAACTTATTAAAGTGCCTTAATCCTTTTTTCATCCAGTCGTCTCTGTTGTTTTGGTACTTACCTGGATACAAGGCTGCTCATGTACTTTATCTATATGAGTTGAGTTGCGGTTTGTTGTTATGATTCTTGTCTTGTATAGTCGACATATGATGTTTGGAATAAACTATTTGCCTTAGTTTAGCAATTCTGTCTGAGTTGCCCAAATTAGAGTAGTTGCTTTACAAATTTTGGTTGATTTATAGTTTTTGGTCTCTTGGACCTTCTGTTCTCTTCATAAGAGAATATCCATAGCTGTTAATATCTTCTTTTTTGGGTTCAGAATGTGCCTCCTGCGATACTGCTCAGGTTTTTACGGGAGCACAGATCAGAATGGGCAGACAATAATATTGATGCTTACTCAGCTGCTGCTGTTAAAATTGGTCCCTGTATGTTTTTAGGGCCTCAAGTTGGTTCTATTGGGGGTCAAGTGATCCTTCCATTGGCTCAGACTATTGAGCATGAAGAGGCAAGTATTCCGAATTGGTTTGGACTAGTTTTAGTACTCAGTCATGTATCTTATTAAATATCTGTTGGCACTTAATGCGGCATTGCTCATTATCTTATTTTGACTAAGTCTGTGCGTTTATGTATGATAGCTGCTGGAGGTAATTAAGCTAGAAGGCATCGGCTATTCTCCTGAAGATGCAATGATGCCTCGGGATGTATTCCTTTTGCAGGTAATTTATCCATTGGCATTTGTACTATTATTAGCCAATTGAAGTGTTATTTTTGTGAGAATATTTTTGACTGGGTATGGAGGTAGTTTCTGCGGATGTATTAAGTATTAACTGATGAATTTCTTGGTACTCTTTTCAAAATGATTGACCTTTTTTATGGCACATCATGCACAACCTTATCTCTCTACCTTGTTCTGTTTCGTTTGTTATTATGCGGAAGGCACACTTTCTAATTTTAGTGTCGCCTACACATATTTGTATGTTTAACATCTCATATTGCTGCTTGAGGATACCCTGATACTAATTCACCATCGTTTTAGTCTATACACAATTTTTTTTTATCTCGATACTTAATTAATGCTCAAGTTAAATTGACTTTGCGTTTTGATTCATTACTTTTTCATATATGTATTGAAAGGCAATCATATGCCTGACGTTTTCTATCATTGACATTGAGGTCCCTCGTATTCGTGCCACCATCCCACTAAAATAAGCTAATCCATTCTCTTAAATGCAAAGAACTTAGCCGGATCTCTTTTCCTTTTAGTGGTTTTGGCCAATTGTTTATTTTCTCTTTTTCTCCCTAGCAGTGTCATGCTAGTTGACGTTTTAGGCAGGGGAGACTGATGTTTGTGAATTAAAAGTGGGTAGGGAGCTTTCTTGTCCCATCATCCGTCTCTTCTGGTTCTCATCTCTTAAGATTTAGCAGATGTGCAGTGGAATGGATGAAAATGCAGTAGGCACGTGTGCTGAACTCATATTTGCCCCTATAGATGCCTCTTTTGCTGATGATGCTCCTCTCCTGCCCTCTGGATTCCGCATCATTCCCCTTGATTCCAGCAAGGTAATTATTAACGACCGACTTCTGCCTTCTAATTTATCTCGTGCTTTAGTACCTCTACAAAAACTGAATGTTTGTAATTGATGATTTTATATGAATGTCTTGAGTGGAACACAATAGTATATACTTATTATATAGATTGATGAACCGAGTGATTTTTTATTTTTCATTGATGGATCCTCACACTACTCTGATCGTCTTTGTTTGTCTCTTCATTTGTATTATCTATTAGTTCATACTTTATTGCATGTTAACTACATGCACCATTCATTCATTAAAATACTTAACTACTGCAATCAACTAGAGCAGACATCCCAGACATTACATGTGATTCTATATTTTTAATTTAGCTGCATTTTATAGGAAGCTTCCAGTCCTAATCGCACTCTAGACCTGGCTTCTGCTCTTGAAACTGGGACGACAGCAGGAAACAAACCCGCAAACGAACTTGCTAATACTAGTGGCACATCAAGATCTGTGATGACAATTGCGTTTCAGTTTGCTTTTGAAAGCCACATGCAAGATAATGTTGCGTCAATGGCCAGACAATACGTGCGCAGCATTATATCATCAGTTCAAAGGGTGGCGTTAGCACTCTCACCTTCCCACCTTGGTCCTCATGCTGGTCTTCGATCATCGCTTGGAACTCCTGAAGCCCATACCCTTGCTCGTTGGGTTGCTAGAAGTTATAGGTACATGTCACCCCATGAGTATCGAAATCTGAATATATAACTTGCATATTTGAACTTGGGCTGCCGCAACTCGTACTTTTTCATTTAAGATGATAAATAAAAAGACATGTTATTGTTAGTCTGCTAGCACCATCAGTAGATCTCTTATGAATGACCATTCTCAAGTTGATATCTTCCTATATTTTGTTTTAACTCGTTTAACTTGAATTTTCTGGTGCTATTTTGGGCTTTGGCTTTTATTAAGTGGATTCCCCCTTTACTTCTAGTTACGTTCAAAAGCATGGTTTACTAACCTATAGCAGAGAGCTTTAAGTTATCTGAAGTTAAACTTCACCTAAAATTCCCGATTATATTTTACTGAGGCAAGGCATGGAGGATTCATAGCCGAAAAAGGTGCAGCTTTGCCCTGGCTTGTCTGAGGCACAAAACTTGCAACAATATTGAAACCTGTGAATGAAGTTTTTCTGCATGCTTATTCCTACAAGCAGCCTTCTTAGGAAAATCGCACTTTTGCATGTCAACCTTTACCTATGAACTCCTTCTTCAGTTTCTATTGTTTCTCTAATTTATAATTTACTGATAGCGTAAAAGAAGACAACAGAAGTGTGCCCCCTTGCCAGAGGGCCTCAGTTGTGTCTATAAATTCATTTAGCATTTTTGTTCCTTTATCAAAAGAAATTTCAATCTCTTCGCATATATAGGAGCTATATGGGCGTGGAGCTTCTCAAATCATGTGGTGAAGGTAGTGAATCCATTCTCAAAGCTTTGTGGCATCACTCTGATGCCATAATGTGCTGCTCCCTCAAGGTAATTTTTCAATACAAGCTTCACTTCTTTTACATCAAATGAATGCATGAGCTAAATAACCAAGGATGGATATCCTCAATCATCCATATCGTTCTTAGTCTTATTCTAGCATGGATCTTCCAAACTTTTACAGGCATCGCCAGTGTTTACATTTGCAAACCAGGCTGGTCTCGACTTGCTAGAGACAACCTTAGTTGCGCTTCAGGACATATCCCTGGAAAAGATATTTGATGATCATGGACGCAAAAATTTGTGCTCTGAGTTTCCACAGATAATGCATCAGGTCCGTTGATATATCCCATAGGCCACTAGTACTATGGATCTTGCAGCATATAGTCTATTACAAATTACCTTAAACTTCAATAACGTCAGCCAACTGCAAAATCATAAGCGCCATTATGAAGTTATTTTAGTTCCCTACTTACGTGAACGGAAGTTTGATTTACTACTAAATATGTCATCTAATGCTTCCTCGATGAAGGTACTCACTGGAGCTAGTATGCATTTCTTTTTTCTTCCTAATGTTGGTAAATTTAAATTGTGCGACAGGGTTTTGGATCGCTTCAAGGTGGCATCTGTTTGTCGAGCATGGATAGACCGGTTTCGTATGAGAGGGCAGTAGCATGGAAAGTCTTGAATGATGAGGATATTGCTCATTGTATCTGTTTTATGTTTGTCAATTGGTCGTTTGTTTAGTTATGCGGGTTGATAATTGTCAGATGCTTTGAGATGTTCCCGTTTAGTTCACTGTTTTAAGGATATACTAAAACTCCTAGTTTGATCATGTTTTTTCTGTTTCATGATAATGTTTGAAGGATGTTGTGCTTATTTTCTTGTCTACATTCTGTCCTTGGTTTAGAAAATTATCTGCCACTCTTTTAGTATTTCCTCATGTGATCATTAACTTTGAGCAGATTGGTCGAGGCCTTGGAGATGTATAATATTATTGTGATTCAGCCACAAAAATTAAGATTTTTTTTGTTAAAACCCAAACAGTTCCCTCTCATCCTGAAAAATGATTCAGGCCCGAATATATCATGGTAATTAATTAATTAATTAATGTACTAGTGTTAATAATGATAAAGTCATTATTTATAACAACAATCAAACTTTAATCTCAATTTACTGGGGTAGGATATGGCACAAATGAGAATGAAACACATTACAAATGAGAATGTTGAACCCATAAAATTTAAGTTATCTAGTTAGATAGTGGCCGGTGAAAAGTTGAAAACTAAAAAGTTGAAATTCTTGCCTAGTTTGAAAATTTTCCCCGTGAATAGAATCATCTCGAAAGTTCGATAATGCCCAGAACTATACAAGTGTAGTTGTAACCTAAAGTTCTAAAAGTTGGCAACTTTTATAGATCATTAAAAAAGACCTCTTAGTTACAGTAACAACTTCTGTAAATCGCGGAAAAACGTAGTTAACAGGTAATAAATTTTTCTAAAGATTAACGTCTGTCTGCAGTCGATGAAGTTTGGAACTTTGGACTTAATAAAGGGATCAGTTTAGTACGCAAAAAGCTTATAAATTTTTATTGTATTTTTTTAATGTTGTGATTCTATGCCAAATCGTGTAACTTTTTGTGATAGTACTGTCAGATTTATGATACTTATACATAACTCGAGTAAGATTTTAATACATGTGGTGGTAAATGATTGAATAAAAAAGAAATTAACTCAAATTTATTACAACGGCAGAGATTGACATGTCATTCTAGCAAATAAGGTTCTTTGTGGTCTAACTATCCTAGATCTAAGTTTGTTCAACGGGAAACACATTAGAAAATTTTCAAATTAAAAGCAGCCAATTTCTATATGTATTCATCCAATCATATATGCACAACTAGTAACCTTCTTTTTCATAATTGTACAGCTATAGTACCAATCAAATAATTTCATGGGGCCATCTCGACAAAAAAGTTATTCCATTATTAACCTAGCTAGTGGAGGACCTGATATCACTAAAAATATTATGTTTTTAGTCTTAAAAAATGAAAAAACTTGCAGCTAGCTAACAGTCTCACATTATATACCACAGTGAGGTAATTATGATATAAAAGCCTAAAATATAATTTCCATAAGTATTTGAAATAGTTAGCCTTTTAAACTAAAGCAAAATGCCCCAATTCACTCAACCCCTTTCCATATTATAACACATTTGTAATTATATAGTAAATATACCATCTTCATGATATACATACAAGCTTTCTAATAACCAAACTTACTAGCTACATCTCTATATCATTTCTATTTTAGTTATTCTTTTAGTTTTTTCCATTATCATAAACTGGAAAAAAACTTACAAAATCAAAACCACCAAATTAAGTACACTTGGTAAC
Source organism: Misopates orontium (assembly GCA_946800315.1). NCBI lineage: Eukaryota > Viridiplantae > Streptophyta > Magnoliopsida > Lamiales > Plantaginaceae > Misopates > Misopates orontium. Next base: position 44,039,236 of record OX326949.1, read on the forward strand.
AATAATTAATATTATACATCCACAACAAGAACTAATCCATATCATACTGCCGATTCAAAGCTCTATAAAACTTCATTATAAACTCCTCCGCAGCCTCATCCACATGACTATTCACTTGATAATAATTATCGCTCAACGGGAACGGCGAATCGGTCACCCTGACCTGCCTAACCATGGGGCTGCTGCGACAGAATACCGGTGACTTGTCCAACATCTCAAGGTTTGGAGGTGGTTTGTGCTTGTTGTTGCCGTATTCGTTTACGGGGAACGGGTTGTGGAGGTGGAACATGAGATTGTGTATGGTTGCTAATTTACCGGCTATTTTGGCACGTTTGAGCATGACGTTGAGATCGGCTAGTAATTTGCCTTTGGATATTCCGGTTCGTGCCATAAAATACATGACACGGATTATTTTCCAAAACTTTTTCGCTATTATGGGTAGATTTTCACCCATTTTGTTACTCTTGTAAGTTGTAATTTGGGATGAATTGTGTGGGTTGATTTGAGGAGAGTTCATGAGACTTGAGAGAATATTATAGAATTAGAGGGGAGATTATTTTCAATTGCGAAAGTGGAGGTGTATTATGGAGTGGTATTTATAGGGGGTTGAGGACACACGAACTAGTTGTACTTTGAGGTTTACACCTCGTACAAACTTAACTAGTATGGAAGCGGCCTATAGTATATTTTAGCTCATGTATACAATATTTTATTTCAAATTGGCAATTTAAAACGTTAAAATATGAATTTATTAAATTAGAGCATGACCGAACTGCACATATATCGTCTAGCTAGCAACTTTTATTAACGTGATGACAGTTAATAGGCGAAAATATATGTTGTATCTATATACTCTACACTCTGAAACAATACACAAAAAAATTAATTTATCAAAAAAACATACTTTTCTTTGCATAGGCTAGAATATTATGCCACTTTTCGAAGTCTCGGACTCGAAATTCAATAAATTTACTGGCTTTCTTTTATTTTCTTTTTGACTTTGAACGGCACTTAACCTAATTAATTTACCTACTTTTCTTCGTGCAGTGAAGGTTCGGTGAATTAATATCTTACTGCTTTGCAAATTCAGTTAGATGAATGGGTCATTTTTGGTTCGTAAGCACTCACGTTTCACTTTCACAAGTTCTAGAATGACCCATGGTATTTCCTTTTCTAGAGAAGGTTTATGGCATAATGATCTCTGTTGTACCACCACGAGTAGCGGAGTCAAGAATTTGGGTTAGGGTAATATTAAGCGGGATTTCATTTTTCTTTCTAAGTATAAGAATTTATATAATTAACTATTTTATTTATTTCAAAATAATAAAATCATAGTAAAAATAATAGTACATTAAGAAAAAAATATTTAATATCTTTTGTTCTTATAAAAGTAACTCTAAAGTGACACAGTTTTAGCTAAAATTTGTAAAATAAAACTACACAAACATATAGAAAAACATGTCATAAAAAGTGAGATTGTATACTCATTATGAGAGTTTCTCGTTATGTGGGTTCACTATAATATTGATAACAGTGTTACAAGCTTTTAAAGAATAAATTGTAACTAAATAAACATCAAATATTACAATAATAAAATTAATATTAGTTTTAATCTTTAACTTTTTTACCACAAGTCTTTTTTTTAAAAAAATTACATATATCTGTGTGAAGGATGTTTATAAATAGTTAAAAGAATATTCTAAAAGATAATTATATAAATGCCCAAATATCATATTATATGATCACCTTTTATCTTATTTATTATATAAATAGAGTACTTAAAATTTAAGATAAAATTTAAAAATTTGTAGAACCAGGCAAAACCTTATGATACAAAAAGTTGATAAGTCAAAAAGTATTTGAATAAGTTATATTATAATTTATTGCATGAAAAGAAAGAGTACTTGAGAATTAAGATAAAATTTAAAATCTGTACAACAAGGCAAAACCTTATGAAATATTAAGGGATAAGATTAAGTTAAAAAACACAGAACAAAAATATCCGGGTAAAAATTTAATTTATAGAATTTTCATAATATACAATATGATATAATAGATATTAAAAATATATAATATAACTATTATATTATGAAATAATAGATATTAAAAATATATAATATAACTATTATGATATACTCACATATAGATCACCACATAAATATCAGCCCACAATAGCATTTGTATTTTGATAACAGGCCCAATATAATTATTTAACTTGTTATTATTAATATGTTAAAAATATAAGTGTACCCATATGAACATGCACAATATGATTCGATTATATATGGAACACTGGGTTTTGAAAGTTCGGAATAATATACGATGAATATACACATTTATTGTATATATCAAATTATAAGCAGGAAAAATATATAGGAGGTCGGTTTACCCGCCTTTTATTCATAGTCTAGTTTATGATAATTTATGTAATATGATAAACTATCGATTTTGTTGAACTCTTTTACTTTTCTTTATTTAATAAATGAATTTTAGGGGACAACGCACTATGAATTTTAGGGATAGCGTACTGGTACCAGCTAGTTAGGATTTTATCACCGCTTTATTCTAGTCTTCACTTTTTTTAAAAAAAATAATATTTATATAATTATATTATTTGTAAGTTAAAAATAAAATAGTATCAATGTTAGTTAAAACTTCAAAAGTAGCCAGTGTGGCACAAAAAAAACTGTATTTAAGTTATATAGTCACCATGCACATTTTATGCGCAAATATAAATTTAATAATCTATTTTTTCAAGTGTAAGACAGAATCTAGTCCATATCTCATTTCTATCTATATAAGAAACGAATTGAGTGTACTATTGAATGGGATAATTTTAAATTGAAAAGGTTCCATATTCATGTAAAACTAGTAGCTCACTTAGTTTTGAAAATATGAATTTTAATTAGTGGTGTTGTCTCTTTGTTGGTCTTTCCTTTAGGTGAGTGATTGAGTGGTGTCTAAAGAAAACAGGCTAAGAAAATTGAAAAAGTTGTTGCCAATATAATTGTGTCCTATAACTTAACCCTGGTCCCTTTTATTTTGAACCCTGGTCCCTTTAAGCCAACGAGTGTTCTTTATTGGTTGTCGCTCTATGACGGTTTACTTAGCAACAAAGGTTGCCCGAAAACACGTGCCACTTCTGCCCCACAAACCCTAAACACGAGATATTTGTATTTATAATTGCCATCATGCAAATAAATAAAGGTAATGTGTATATAAAAGGAAGTGCTTACTTTTTGGCTTGTTCTGAGGAATACCAACGACTATAAAATAATGTGCATTAAGATTTAGGAATTTTGAATTCAAATTTATCATATTTTATCGATACATTTACGAATTAAAGTTAATTAATGTTAGTAATTTCACCAACTAAATGTATTACTTTCATTTCTTTTAAATTAGCTTCTTTTTATTGTTCTCAAATCTATGCTCACATCGTCCTATTTAGAAGCCACAAGTGTAAGGCTACTACATTTTCGTACAAAGATACCACCACCTCCGTTCATGAAGCCATATATGTATGCTAGCTTGTTATAGAATTACAAGATTATCCTCATACTTTTGTTATACATTAGATTTTTAAGACATTCTTTGTAAGGTATTTTTCGACAAGAGATATATTATTTTAGAATATATACTTATTTCTTTCTAATTTATTTTAATAAAATGTATGCCTATTTAAGTAATATGCACTTTATGTAATTATTCACATTTACTGGTATTCAGGTGAACAATTAATTGATTACCTTATTGATATTGTGATGACCAACTAATTATTTATAATATCATTGTTTTGGTGAATAATTATTTTCTATTTACATTAATATCTTCAATAATAAGTTAGATGTATGTGATAAATTTGACTCCAATTTAAATATCACTGACGAGTAAATTGTCTTCATAAATAGGTTAGTATTTTATACAAATACAAAATAAATTTTAATACAGAACATCGACCATTTGTTTTATTTTTGGCAATGAATTATTAGTCACTGAAGTTGACTCTAAAAAACTTCATGACATAATTGAGAAATATTCTGCTTTTCGTTTTTCTTGTAGTGGTTTTTATAGGTGTAAAAATAACTAAAATCTGAGAGTAGCCATTGTTCTCTACACTAAAATCCTACCTGTTCGATCAAAATAAAACTGAGAGTACGTAGCCGAAGTAAACTGTATCTCTACTATAAACCCAAAAGAAAAAAAGAAGAAGCTAATATATACATGTTTCACTTGTATGAAGTGATCAATTGTGATTCATGTACTTGAATTTTCTTATTGATGTTCATAATTAGGTAAAGGCATTACGTAAATTATTCAATTAAAATGTTAAGAATATATAGAATTTTATATATGGTCAACAAGATGTTTATTGCTAAGAATCATCAAATGCCGGTAAAGGAGATGGTAGTAAAGAAAAACTAAAGTGTTAATAGGGATTTTATATATATACAACTCCAAGTATATAACTTTACATGAAGTACGTACAAACTTTTTACTAACAAATGCAAATTGCAACATTGTATATGCATGTCGCGTCTTTGTTACTTTTTGGTTTTCCAACTGGAAAATTACAGAATTTAAAAAAAATGACAAAAACAATGTCTCAAGAATTAATTAAGCCATGGCATTTTGCCGCTTCAAATCTTTGTAAAACTTCGTTATAAAGTCTTCAGCAGCCTCATCAACATGATTGTCAACTTCGCTATCCCTCAACGGATATGGAGAGTCCGTGACTCTAAGCTGCCTCACCATCGGAGTTGACCCGAAGCCCGGAAGAGCCGGTGACGCCGCCGTGCTGTTGACCATCTCCACCACCGTTGCCATGAAGTCATCGTCGGTAGCATGGTGGTGGTGGAACATGATATTGTGTATATGTTCCAATTTGCCAGCGAACTTTGCACGCTTCATCATGATGTTGAGATCAGCTAATAGTTTGCCCTTTGATATGCCTTTTCTAATCATGTAACACATCACTCGAACTATTTTCAAAAACTTCTTTGTTATTTTTGGTACGTTTTCTCCCATTTTTTTTTTTTTTTTTTTTTTATGGAGTTTTGATGTGGATTTGTAGTGAAAGAGAGAGAAGAATTTGGATATGTCTTTTGGTTGGTTTAGAGAAAAATCTAGAGAGAGAAGATTGTTTTGGTGTGAGTGAGTGATGGAGCATTGGAGTGGTATTTAAAGGCCTCAAGAAGAGTTAGAGGACACGTGAAATTGTACTTTAAGGTAAGGCACTAAGTACACCTTAAGTTGGATGCATAGTCTGTCGCTTTTGATTAGTTAATACTTAATAGTTAATTTGATCCATTATTGAAGGCTACATGGAGCGTGCATTTCCTTCTATACTTGGAAAACTTTAATTAGTCGGTTTAGTCACTGATGAAGTTGCTCATTTACGTTTTTTTTTTTAATTATTATTATTATTTTGAATTACTAACTATATTTATTATGTCACTGTCACACCATAATTTCCATTGTACACTTGTGAAAGATTTTAAATGGTCTTAATTACTTGGTTTTGAAATTCACGTTTCTCCTTTTGATGGTGGAGGTTTGGTATTCGCTTTTGCTTTTCATTTTGTAGTCAAAGTTAATTAAAACTCGATCAGCATTTTTTGCTTTGCAAAATGCAACAGAAGAACGAGTCAAGTTTTGCTACTTATAATGCTTGCTATGAAACTATGATGAATTATTGATTTTAAGACTTAAGTTTTGCTTAAATTCATCTCCCCTTGGAAAAAAAGATTTAACTTAATTAAGTTTGGCGCTCTACTTGGCGAGAGAGAGGTTGTCCGTGTGGACACGTGTTGCTTTTAGGGAGTTTGCTAAGAAAGAAAAATAATTATATATTAACATCTCCTTTTTGAATAATAATTTTCTTTTACCTAACATATATAATTATATATATATATACAGTAGCGGAAACCCAGTGTATGAAGGAAAGTGCTATGTATTTGGCGTGTTCCGAGGTAGAATCTGTGAGACAATGATTCCCCGCAGCCACATCACAACAAAGGTTGAACCACCTACTAATTAACACTCAACAGCAATATATACTCATGTCTCATCTTATTAACGTTTAAACTTTATAGTTTTCTGTCGTTACTCTTGCTTTAATATAGCTCAAAAATTCATTTGCAAAAGATCTTCAGATCAATTTTACTTTACACATGTTCTATTTTTCTTAATTCCAAACGGGTATTCTTAGGAAGCTTACAGGATTAGGATTTATAGTTTTCTCTTTAATTGGAGGTGGAATATATATATAACTAATAAGTCATAATCTATTTTTCAGACACACCCCCTCCCCAGTATATATGATCTATTTTTACTTTTTAATTTGGCACTAGTTTTTTTTTTCATTATATTTCACTACTTAATTTCATAATAACTAATTTGTGACTTGTCATAACCGCCTTTTGAATTATGTATTTATTCTCTACTTCTATTATTTTTATGTGATGAATAAAATAAATTAAGAAAATTGATAACATCTGATGCTCATATGCACTATGGAAAATCATCCTAGATCTGTGAAAAAAGAAAATAACGCAAAAAACACATTGCGTATGCGATATATGCAAAAAAATGAATAAAAAAGATCATGTGATTGAAAGGAAAAAACCTTCCATGAGAGTAAAAATAAGAGGAAAAAAAATCTGTTTGTACAATGCTACCAAACATAAAAAACAAATTATCTATATATGAGTGTATCTTCTTGAGCGCTATTCATGACTAAGATGCATATGTACCTATTTACACCTTTTTATTTTCCGCACATTTTGGCTTTCGAGGTTCTATTGCTTCACCTGCTGTCTAACATGTACTTATTTTTTGATTTTTTTCATTTTAGATGAAGTATAGTACCGTACATACAAACTTTTGGCTCGTGCTTTCGACGACTACGTACCCTTTATGTATATCCTGTAGACTTTTTATGTCATTTATGCCGCGGAAAGAACCGCCATCGTCTTGATCTACATCCCTATTTCGCAGTCGTTTTGTAATACAATTAATTATTTAGTTTCTTTTGTCCTTTGAAGTACTATTTGCTAATCTGAAATAATTTATTCATAGGGTACGTAGTTGAGTACTATAATTAGTTGTTTGGTACGCACAATCACTAAATCATACTCTCCATCATGAGAATTAAGTGAATCTGAACAATCTCAATATATATTTTTTTGATAAGTACTTAACTAGATTGTCAACTTCAATCATGAAAAACAAGCCATGTTTTCCATGTGATTCGTCCAGTAAAAGGAAAAAGTAGGTTAGAAAAATGTCATTACTATGGAAATTGTTCATCAACAGGGATATTATAATACTGAAAATTTAGAAATTTTAATGGTTTTGGTCTTATTTTCAAATGAAAAGTTCAAATGCCCCTTTAATTAGGATATTCAAAAGCTAATATATAGGGGTGTTCGCGGGCGGGTTTGGGCGGGTTGTCGTTAAAAATATGATCATACTCAAAATTTGCAGGTTACCAATTTGTCAACCCGTGCGGGTTAAGTTAAAAACTAAACCATGCGGGTTGCGGGTTGCGGGCGGGTGGCGGACGGGTTTAAATTGTAAGAAAATATAGTAATATTTCGTTATAAATACAAAAACTAATCTATATTGCATTCTAAAAACAACAAAAACTATACCATAACTTAATAAAAATATTTAAACCACAAATTAACTTAATTAAAATAACAATGTAAGATGTAAACGGACATATTATCCACGTACATTATAAAAAAAACAATTTAAATTGATTTACAACCCAAATACAATTATCAAATAACATAAAGTAACCAAAAAAAAAATTATATTATAGCAATATTATGAACATATAACTATATAACTTCCGAAAAATTTCCTTGCTCCCTTCATTTCTATACAAATATACAAACTAAAGGTGTATGTGGGCGGGTTTTGGCGGGTTGTCATTAAAAATCTGACCATACCCAAAATTAGCGGGCTACCAATTTATCAATCCGAGCGAGTTAAGTTAAAAACTAAACCATGCGGGCTGCGGGTTCGGCGGGTCGGGCGGATCTGGCGGGTCATGAACACCCCTACTAATATATATTAGCCGCTAAACATCATTATATATCTTTCGGCTAATCTAACTGAAATATCTAGTAAACGTAGGGTTACAATTAAGCCTCGACTTACGTCTCTTAAGCCATCTCTCCGTCGAATTATCAATACTTTTAAATTTCCTATTTAAAGATCATGCTCGTATTTAGTCATTTCAGGAAAACACTAATGCATATACACCATAGTAGAAACATCAAAATGAGATGGTTATTCAATTCGCTGGTCTAAACTAGTTAACCCTAGTATTTCCGCTATTAGTATTAAATGCAGCTGTTCTAACAATGGTGTACAGCTTGTAATTGCAAAAGCTAATTGAAATTAACAATGCGGGCAAAAGACTTTCAGACCACTATTGCTCCAATCCACCTTAATTTAGTAAAATTTTCGAATACTACAAGTGCTCAAAAAGATTTTAAAAGAACACAAAAGTGAGAGGAACCATTCTTAGTACAGATTTCAATAACACACAAAAGAATAGGAGCGCTCGACTTTAGGAGCAGTGAACTTTAACAGGCTTTGCCACGCATTATTATATGTTGTGAACAGCTGGGCTGAACTTTTGTAGACAGAAAACTAGGTGTAACTTCAACTAGAAATTCCTAATTAAGTTTAACTATATATGTGCATTGAACCGCTTTGCATTCTTAACTTGCATCTTAAGTTCATCCTTTAATTAATTGGCCATGTTGCACAACTAAAGATGGTAAAGGTTTCTACCATATTATTTTATTTTGGGTTACCACCTTTTCTAATATTTTCTTTTATTTATGGTAGATCAATTAATCAGTAGAAAAAAAAGAAAGAAAAACAGCACGACATATTTCGGCTATCTGCTTAACCATCAAATCATGAAACCTAATTTATCAAAAATAAATAAATTATGAAACCTAAATATTTGCAAGTTTACAATAAATTAATTATTCTACTCATTCGACGATTTGCACAGTTTAACTGTCATTTTCAAATTCTTTTAATAATAATAATAATAATAATAATAATAATAATAATAATAATAATGATAAAAATAAAAGTGTTAAACTTTTTATCAACTCTATTTCATATTTACTTCTTATTTTGTTTCAGGTCCATCAAGAAAATTTCAGAATAACTAATAAAATTAAATAAACCAATGTTCCACTGGAATAATAAGTTTGAAATTAACGATTACAAATGAGAAATTCAGAACTTTTAAATTAACGGTTACAAACGAGAAATTCAAAGAGGGGTGTGTAGAGAGTAGAGACAAACAATTGACACAAATGTCTTCTCTGTCAAATTTGGTATATTTATATTATATTCTTTTGTAATGCAACGGATATTTTATTTTTGTTTTTCATTGTACTTCATATTGGTAAATTCCTGTAGCAGAATTGTGATGGTAAAGGTTTTCTACTCATAGTATTTAGAATAATTTAGAAGCTCTATCCTTGTACCATTTAAGTAAAGTTACTAAATAGAGAAACTTGAGACTAAACTAAAATTAAATGTATAACAATAATTTTCCAGTAGCCGCAGTAAACTATATATGTATTTTCTTGCGAAGTGATTAATTACTTGTACGTGATATGTAAAACAATTTCTAGGTACAGTTAAGGTGGTGTTCTTAAATCAAATAGTACAAAACTAATTAAGGAAAAGAACACATGCAACTCAACAAGTTAATTATAAGTAAAATCAAGAAATCACGTGGATCTTATATATAGCTGTAAATATATATGATGATACAATTCTTTTCACTAAACAAAATATAATTCTATATATAACTTTTTTTTTTCCAGGTATGAAAGACCGGGAACTACAAAAGCAAAAATTAGAAGGAAAAAAATGGCCTAATTTCTCAAGAAGTAATTAATTAAGCCATGCTAGTTTGCTGTTTCAAATTTTTGTAGAACTTCATTATGAAGTCTTCAGCGGCCTCATCCACGTGATTGTCAACTTCATTATCCGTCAACGGATACGGAGAGTCGGTTATCCTTAGCTGCCGCACCATCGGAGTCGAACCAAAGCCTGGCGAAGCCGCCATGCTGTTGATCATATCAATTAAAACGTCGTCGTTTGAAGGCGGGGCGTTGGAGTGTTTGCGCTTCTTGAGGTGAAATGGGAGATGGAAATTGGTGTAAGCGGGGGTATTACTGCAGCTGAACTCGTATTCGTCTAGTGGGACCGGGTACGATAAGTTTTCGTCGACGGAGGCAGAGTTAGTAGTGGTGTTGTGGCTGTGGTGGTGGAACATGAAATTGTGTATATGTTCTAATTTTCCGGCTATTTTTGCCCGCTTCATCATGATGTTGAGATCAGCTAATAGTTTGCCCTTTGATATTCCTTTTCTAACCATGTAACACATAACTCGGACTATTTTCAAAAACTTCTTTGTTATTTTTGGTACGTTTTCTCCCATGTTTGTATTCTTGAATTATGATGGACTTTTGATGTCTATTTGTATTGAGAGAGATAGAGAAAACTTGGATGGTTTTTTGGATACTTAAGAGAGAGACGATTGTTTTGGTGTGGGAGAGTGAAGGAATGTTAGAGTGGTATTTAAAGGCCTCAAGGAGAGTTAGAGGACACGTGAAATTGTACGTTGAGGTTACCAAGTTGCATAGGAAACTCTTTAACGCTTTTTGTTCAATAGTCAATTTGCTTCAAGCAAAAGTTAGCGGGTTGTATCACTTTAATTGTTCAGCCTTTTCAACTTATATAAAATATTATGTATTTCTAGCATATACTACTAAGCTCCAAAATAATTCAAAAAGATTATGGCTATTTGATGTGTGAAAATTCTACTAATCAAGACTTCCAATTCAAGTTTTATTTTTGCATGACGGGATGTTTGGTGAGTTAGTTTCTTTTTTCGGTCAAATTTACAAATTATAGATATAATTAATTTGTTGCTTTGCAAACCGCAAAAGCAGAACCAGTCGAGTTTTACTAGTAATTAATGTTTCTGTGGAAATTTGTTACATTTGCGATTTTAAATAATTCTATCATTTTCAAGCTGGCACTCAAAGTGCCGCGTAAATCTCACTTCCCTTCCGCCGCAGAACTAAAGTTTTAACTTTAACCAGCGGGGGTTTTACTACTTTACTTGGCGGGAAGACGTGTCGCCTGTAAATAATTTGCAAATAAAAACTTAAGAAAGAAAAAAGTTATTCTTACCCTTTCTAATATTTGAGAAAGAAAATTACCATACACATGAAGAAAGGGTTTAGCGTTTAGGGAAAACTAGTGCATGAAGGAAAGTGCGCTGTGTTTGGTGTGTCCCTACAAGTACAACCAAATCAAAAGAAAGTTTGACCAATGTACTTCACAGCAAATAGGGTGTCTGATATTGTTAATGTTTAAAGTTTTCTGTCTTGACTCAACTATGCTTTAATTAACAATGAAAAACTTAAACACTAGTTAAGGTGATATATTTCTTCTAGAATTAATAATGGAACTATAATTAAACTCCATTGTCAGATCCACTGGAATGGGGTAACTCCATTGTCAGATCCACTTTAATAATTAGTTTTTGAGGTTGAGTTTTCACAAACTCACATCACTTAATTAAGAAAAAAAGTAAGTTTTTCGTGTCATTGAAAATTATATATAAGTAAATTACTTAATCAGGTGCCATGTAATAATTAAACAAAAGAAAAATAAAATTATGACATAAAAAATAATATATTTTTACTGAATTCTGGACTCAAGCCAGACTTTGTAGGCCAAGTTTATACGCATGTTAAAGGTTTTCTTTTTTAACGAGACAATATTTTGGTACATCTGATGTATCAGGGATGAGTACCCCATGTACTCAATTTTACCAATTAAACTTCGTCTTATAAAGAAAAAACTTGAATACAATAACAAAATTTGAAAACTATGCTTAGAACCAGGAGTCAACTTAATAAAGCATACGTAAAGTAAACAAGTGCCTTTTGGTTTTGTTGTGGCGTCCACAATTCAAAATAAAAATAAAAATGGATATTAATGTTCAATGGGCGGGGAAGGTGGAAAATTAATTATAGGCGCAAGTACAATCTTACAAAGAGGCTTTACAGAAAGTTTTCACTCTTTCATGCCCAAACTGTCTCTCAGAGGACAAATTACATCTAACTCCCAACCTTCTGAAGTAATTATGGAAAGCTGCTTTATTTTCTTATCAAACTACTGTATACTCGCTCGCAACATAGGGTTTAACATGTTGGACTCTGAAAATAAGTCTATTTGGCACATTACACCTCATAATTATAAATTTAACGGATTGCGTCTTGAAAATGATTATTTTGGGCAAATGCACCCTAGAATTACATTTTTTTTTTTTGCATTTTGTGATTTAATTCATTATGTGGAGGGTATTTCTTTTATTGTTTTACTTTTTCTTATATTCAAAGTGCTTATGTAAGACATTCTTGTAATTTTCAATTACTTTTATTCCACTTAAATAACTCAAAAGTCGTAAAAAATTAAATATAATATACTACAATTATTAAAAATGATATTTCGTACTTGAAGTAGTCAAGTTAATTATCTATCTTTTAAATTTCCATAATAAATTAAGTCATGTACTAAACTTGAATTATATTGTTTAAAGCTATTTCATTTTATAAATAAAATACTCAACTAAGACATTTATTTAACAATATCATTCAACAAATTAAATCCAAATAAATTGTAGTTATTTAAAAATATTTTTGCAATGAAAAACTTGAATTATAATTGTTTAAAGCTATTTGATGTTTAAAATACTCACCTAAGACTTTTATTATATAATATCATTGAATAAATTAAATCTAAATAAATTGTAGTTATAAAAAAATATTTTTGCAATGCCAATTTTGCCATTTTCAACTTTGAGGGCGTCCACCCTATTACATTTCTAGAGTGCATTCTGCTAAATATAATTATGGGATGTGTGCCAAAGAGACTTATTTTTATTGTGCAAAATATTAAACACCTCGCAACTTAATTAAGAAAAATGAAAATACACCTTGAAGTGAATATTTAGTAGACTGATTAAATAAATTTCGATCTTAATTGTTGAATGAAAAAAATTTCAACGACAAAACTATATATGTTGATAATTTCAGGTTATAAAATGTTACTTTTTCCTTTATTTTACAATTATTTTCGGTAGTAAGATGACAGGTACACATGTAGTTTCTTTGGCTATCAATTTATTCGTTAAATCCAAATTCAGTTCTTAATTCATTCCAAATAAAGTAGGTGAGCAGAGGGACCCATATCCATGAGATTGAACTGCGGAAGTTCTAATAATAGATTAACAAAGCAATTAATCTGGACAATCCAAAGATTTTACTGGAATCATCTAGTTAACAACCTAACTGATTAATTACCAGCGAAAACCCCAGGATGCGTGTAATATGTCACTACTTATTACACTTGATCAGATATATATAATTAAAACTTTAAAGATGAGCACTACTTAAGTGGATGTAAAACGTTCGATTATGACATTAATTTATGAATATTAACTTCGCAAGTTATCACCGGTGTGTGCATAATGGCCAACAAACTTTGTCTAGTAGGTTTTCGTTTATAAAATATATAATAAGATCTAAACCAAAATCAAATTAAAGGCAGAGCAGAAAACGACTCCAAAGAAAAAGAGAAGCGGTGGAGGTAATTAATGTAAGTGCTCAATTATTGAACTCAACCATCTGCAAATCAAAAGTCTTTTTCTCTCTTCCTTTTATCAAAGTTTATTTAATATAATATTGCAAAGAAATACTTCCAATGATTCATCTGGCTCCTCCAAGTTTTCGTGAACTTGTAATGAATATTCAGCAGTTATTGCAAAAAGACATGGACAATCCCTCTTCCATACGTTTCTTGACACGTAGCAACTATATGCCCAAAAAATCTATAATTTCGCCTCTGTATTCTAAAACTTTGATTACTTTTGACATTTATAGTCAAAAGTAAAGGCTAGAATTCCTGCATCTATGAAACACGTAAATTATCAATTTCTAATTGCGTACTCCGTGTTACAAGTTACAAGTATAGGCTCCTTATATCAAAGTTCAATGATACGAAGTTATACAGGTATAAGCCAGGAAATTAAAGATTTATTTCTTTGAATATATTGATCAAACACGCAATTACACCATGAACTTACTGACTAGCGATACATTCTGCAATGCAACAACCATACATGTACCGAATAGCTTTGTAGATTAAACTAATTATTATCGATATAAGTAAACACACACCAACATCAACCTTCCAATAAAACTATGAAATATGATCGAGAGAACTCATAATTTTAAAGTTGTAGTTGAATCATTGTATGGTACGTATATACCTGAATCAGATTAATTTTAAATCGTTTGATAAATAAATGTCTCTGTGAAAGAATGTACAAGCTTAATCACCTATGCCACATATTATAAGTATGTTGTTAAACTAATTTTATTTGTGGTTTATATTAAGATCCGAAATATTCCTTTTTGGTCTAGCAAAGCAAAATTCTATTTTTCAGTTGATATCAAGCAGTATGAGCTCGTTTTTATCCTCATAAAAAAAGTTAATATATAGCTTAAAATAAGAACCAGTTTCTAGTTTAATTACATACATACATATATACAAAGATCAACATTATTACACTTTATCCAACTTTATGTACATAGGTATCAGTTGCTTTATATCCCTCAAGGATATGCTCCATCTAGAGTTATTATTGGTGTCAATTAACAAACTAACAAACAAAAGTTGTGTCCCTTTATTACAACTCAGGCAGGAGATTCACAAATGACTTTCTTCTTATCCCATAACACCGATTAAGTACAATTTTAATCCAATGCAATCTCTAAACATCTTTATTACAACTCGTGCTAGAGATTCAGTAATTGATACCTTCTTATCGGTACCAGATATTAATCCAAAAGCATCTCTAATTAAATTATACACTTGGCAGGTTTTAGCTTTCTTTTCTTCTCTGCACTACTAAAGCTAATCAAGTGCTTATATTATAAGGAAACTGTGCCCTGAATTATTTGACAACACCACTTGTATTTTGAACGAAGCATATATCCTTGAGCAGGGAATAACTTATTCGAAATTTTAATGCCGATACATGCACTGTCTATCATCTATATCTTGTTGAAATTTATTCCACACTATGTAAGAATGAATTTGGTCATCTGTATATTAATAATTCCCTATATATCCCGATCTCGATAAAATATTTTAGGATTTCTATATCAATTTATGACGGACTACGTACCTCTAGCGAAATTCAAGAAATTTATTGGATGATCGAATTGATATACACCATGTAAGAGCAGGACAAATTGTATCTTATTAAAACAAGGTATTTGTACTCATTATTTTCATGTTAAGGACAATGGATTTATGCTTAAAGATATCTTGACATTACGTATTACAATATCTTTTTGTGGGAAGAATGTACCATTACGGAACGTAATCGTGCCTAATTCGAACGTCCATGATTTTCGGGGACTAACTGACCTCGATCTATTCCTATCTGGATTTGTTGCAACGACAGATGTAATGAATTCATGTTCTTTCTCGGAGCAACACGTTTAGCTATTACCTTAAATAGATGGAAATCTCGTGCTTGATGATCATGTTGTCTAGGTTTGATTTGCATGCCATGGAAATTAATCTTTACTTTATGACTTACAATATTGCCAGAACAAAAAATATTACTCCCAAAGCAACCTTTTGAAAATCTCTAATATATTATTATTAATTACATGACATAAAATTAAATGTCTAAATTCCTATAACTAGTTAAATTAGTCATCCCTTCTCCTAATATCTATTGCTGTAGTTACCATCCATTAATTATAGTAACTTTAAACATTTAAATTCAAATTGTTGCTCTTTCCCTTAATTGTCATTAACTAATGAAATGATCATAACAAATTCTTTGTTAACATAAAAAGCTCTTTTAAAAGAGAAAGGCTTATTTGTCAGTAAAACTATAAACAATTAAAAGAAATTAATCCTCTTGATACCCAAAAACAAAATAAAAGTTGGCTTTTTAATGCCGTCATTCCGTCGGTTTCTGACTTATACTAGTTATACATATATGTGTGTATCATATAGTAGAATCGTAAAGAAAAGAACTATGAATATACTTCAATAGAGAAATTATGAACTAATATATTATAGAAATCGAACCGTGCTTCAAATTCGGTAATTAGTGAAAGAAAAGTTAGAAGACCCTTAGAAAAGTCTAAATAAAAGATTGTTTCAAATCATAATTTCATATACTTCTAATGATTTATTCTTTAACTAAATTACTTATCCATTAAATGAGCATGCATATTGAGTAAAAAATGTAAATATTTAATTGATAAGAGAGAAGATTCAGTTTTCTATAATTAACTCCTTAAAGAATGGCTATATAAGATAACTCAGAAGTTATGGGAATATGAGCATTAACTTCCGCATTTCTCAATTAAGAGGGTATAATAGAGATATCGAAAAAATTGCTTTGGCAGCAACATCTTTTGGTCTAACATTATCGCTAGCCTCATTTTATTGGTCAATATAACTTTTCCAAAGTCAAACATCATCTAAATTTGATTAGATTTTTGAAAAAATATATCTGGTTTTAGTATGCTATATGTGATTTGTATAAAGCGTTGAATTTTGTAGTCTAATCACGATTTAAGGAGCTGAATAGCGCACGATTTAAGTAAATAATTTGAAACATGTCGTAGGCACTTAAATTCTGTGTCTCTTTAAATAAAGACACATGTTTTTAATCAAATAATTAATTTAATATTTACTATTTTCAATTTGAGATTTTACTAAATTAAATTTCAATATAAAATAGTTAAATTAGTTGGTTTTTCTGAAATATTTTGTTGACAATTAATTGGTACCAAGTGGCAATGTGTGGAGTTCAAGCCAATCAAGTTCAAGTTGAAGTTTGTGGCCAATCAAAACAAGACACGTGATACAGATGACATGTTTTGACCAATCAAAATGTTTCTTGATAAATATAAATTAATTAAATTTGTATTTATCATGAAGAATTGAAGAAGCAATCAAAATGCTTCTTTATAAATATTAATTAATTACCTCAGAATTGTTGCAAGATAATATGACGAGCAAAGAAAGAGGTTAAGTTTGCTAATCTTATAAGTAGCGAGTTTCCAGCCAAAGCAACCATTGAAGAGCAATAATATAGAATATGTTATAAGGTTCTTGAAGCTAATTTTTACTAGAAAATTCAGACATCTTGATTCCACTCAGCAACTTTCATCTTTCGAGAAAAGAAAATGAAGTCTCTACGAAGATTATTCGTGTTTGAAGAAGAGTTCGACTGAAGCGGATACTAGTTGGAATCAAAAGATGAGTAGCTAATGAAGTACTACAACTTAATTTATACTAAAACAAGGAGCTAGCCTTGTGTTTGTGAGCTTGGCATGTATAAGCAATATTTGATTAACGAAGACTACTTGATTGTTGGTGAAAGTCTCGTGAATTAAGTTAGTTGACCAAACTGTGTCAAGATCTTACATGTTTTTTTTCTCCTTTGCCAAATTATTTTATCTTTCATGTAACCTTTTACAACAAATCATTAAGGCTAAATTAAGTTTTTATTTTCTCGTAAATTTGTATAACATTTATTACTGTTTTAAACTATTGCCATGTATATATATGCTCTGATTTGAATTATTGTATAATAAATCGAGCAATGCCGGTAAAAATGATTTAGAGAAAGTTGATGAACAGTTAGAAATTTAAACAGCTATAAATTTCTTTACATGAATTACGTACGTCAACTTTTTTTTCTCGTTACTAATTATAAACTACAATTTATATATCTTTTTCTTTTATTTTGTTTTCCAAGTATACAAGATTGGAAAATTACAAAACTAAATGACCAAAAAAAATAGGTCTAATTTCTTCCACCTAGTTCCCTATTGCTCAACAATTAAGCCATGGCATTTTGCCTCTTCAAATCTTTGTAAAACTTCATAATGAAGTCTTCAGCAGCCTCATCCACGTGATTGTCCACTTCATTATCCCTCAAAGGAAACGGAGAGTCGGTTATCCTAAGCTGCCGCACCATTGGAGTCGAACCAAAGCCCGGTAGAGCCGGCGAAGCCGCCATGCTGTTGATCATCTCCATTAAAACGTCGTCGTTTGAAGGCGGGGCGTTGGAGTGTTTGCGCTTCTTGAGGTGAAATGGGAGATGGAAATTGGTGTAAGCGGGGGTATTACTGCAGCTGAACTCGTATTCGTTTAATGGTATTGGGTACGATAAGTTTTCGTCGACGGAGGCAGAGTTGGTGGTGTTGTGGTTGTGGTGGTGGAACATGAGATTGTGTATATTTCCCAATTTTCCGGCTATTTTAGCACGCTTCATCATGATGTTGAGATCAGCTAATAGTTTGCCCTTTGATATTCCTTTTCTAATCATGTAACACATCACACGGACTATTTTCAAAAACTTCTTTGCTATTTTTGGTACGTTTTCTCCCATGTTTGTATGTGGATTTGTAGTGAAAGATCTAGAAATATGACTTATATGGTTTATAGATGTTTAGAGAAAATATTGAGAGAGAAGATTGTTTTGGTTGTGGTGTGAGTGAGTGAAGGAACATTTGGGTGGTATTTAAAGGCCTCAAGGAGCGAAGAGAACACGTGAAGTTGTGCTTTGAGGTTAGCAAGATGCATAAGAAACTCTTTACGCTTTTTGTTCAATAGTTTGTTTGATACTTCCAAAAGTCTTAAATCACTTTTAATTGTTCAGCCTTTTCAACTTTATTTACTATTGACATTAATAATGGGAACATGAAGAAATTTCTATTATGTTTTTCGCAAGTGTATATTACTTTCACAGTTATATCAATTACATTGTCAAAAAGAAAAAAAAAACACAATTACATCAATTATGAAATGTAGCATAAATTTATTAATAATTCAGAAAATAATGATTGGGTTACGTTGATGGGTCAAAAGTCTTATAATTTACTTTACTTTCGAGTTCAAGCTTTATTTTTGCATGGTGGAGGTTAGGTAAATTACTTGCTTTTCAGTTTGCAGTAGTCAAAATAATTAATTTATATAGCAATGTGTTGCTTAGCATAACGAGTCAAGATTTACTACTAGTAATGGTTGCTAGCTGTCGAAGTCTTATACGTTGGCGATCTAAATAATCTATCAGTTTCAAGCCAGCCCTTAACTTAAAATGCCGCGTAAATTTTACTTCCCTTGATCTGCTGGAGAAGCAAAGTTTTAACTTTATCAGTAACGGTTTACTGCTTTACTTGGCGAGAAATTAAAGTTGTCATGGACGTACGTACGCGTGTCGCTTGTAGCTAGAATAAGAAAAAAATAGTGAATTGATGAATAGTGCAAAAAGGAAAACCTAGTACATGAAGTAATTAACGAGCGCCGTGTCCCAAAGGAGAATCAATGATTCCCCTACAACCAAATCAAAACAAATTAAAGGTTGACCTGACCCATCGAAATGGCTGTCTAGTAATCTTGTTTAACGTTTAAAGTTTTCTGTCATGACATGCACATTCTTCTTTAATAGCTCATTGGAGATTTCTGTCGAGTATTATTTCTGACATAATATTTTTTTCTTTTCAGTGAGCATCTTTAAGAACATGAACAGTTAAGTTATATATATATATATATATACATATATTATTTTATTTTAAATTCTAGAATCTGCAGATTCACTGGAAATTATCGTGTTCTACTCGACCTCTCTTTTTGAGCAAGTACGATTTTTTTAATTGTAACATTCAAATTTACAATCTGGTTAATTATGCACCAGATACATAATTATCGGCAAACTTCGACATTAAATTCAAGGATACTAATGCTTTAATTTGTAATTCAAATTACTGGCATATGGAATTAATCCTAATGCATATGCAGTATTCGACGGGGCTAATATGTATTAGTTAATGATACATTATTGGTTACACAAAAAATATCTATAATATTCGTAGCCTAATTACGTCCCTCCTTTATTATTTGTATGTCCTTACCTGCTAATTGGCATATCACATGTAAGATGTACTTTTCTCGTACTTATATATGTACTCCTTTTGCACATTTTGTTTTGCCAGGCTCTGCTTCACTTATCTCCAAACACATATACTTCATTCTAAAAATAAATAAAATAATTTGGGATGATGAAGCATCCTATACTTCTAAAATATTGGTTTGTACTTTAGACGTATCCCCTAAAGAGCAACATGCATGTCCGGGTAGCTAGATTTGGTTGGTTATTCCGTACGTACAAAAATATTATCAATTGGAAAAATTTGGTTCATGCATGTACCGACCAATTCCAAATCTTATTTTATTTATCATTCATCTGGATTGTTAACCACCAAATTAACTTAGGACAAATCCAAAACCATATGCCATGTGATTTGTGGAAGTCCGGTAAATGGCGAACGACTATACATATATATATATGTGTTATATGTTAAAGCTTAATCATTAATGAAATTGCTTTTCCAGAGAGATTTTCTACAATATGGCGTATTCAAAAATTTAATCTTAAGTGGGGTAATACAATAATTCTTTTTAAGTAATACAAGACTATGCGAAAAAATACATAATACTCTATAAAAGACTAAGTTAAAATATGTACAAACAATATAAGAAGAAAAAATTTCTTTTTGATAAAAAGTAATGCACTTATAGCAGAAATTACGTGATATTATATATAACACACACAAAACTGTTAAAAGTACTACATGATAACTATTAATACAAAAACATTTCGTAAACTATTTCAGTATTTCTTTTCTATATCCACGTTATAATTAGAACTTCAAGCTACTTGAATTATATACGAGTGCTTTATCTTTTAAATGTTCGTAGTGTACTGTGTGGAAAATAATTATTCAGAAGAAAAATAATTTTGTTTGGTGGGTATAATTGTTTGGTGTTGGATAGAATAACGCTTTTCATAGCTTAAGGATTTGCTAACAGGCTTCACCAAATTCTGATTTTGTAATTTTAACAATTTTAGTTAAGCTTTTTCTCATTTTCTTTATATATCTAATATATAATAATATATATTACTAAATAGAGAGAAAATGAGTGGTTTATCTTATTGTTACAAGTTTTTTTTTTTTTAACAAAATAAAAACGTCAAATATATTACTACATTAAAATAGTTAATAGAAAACTAATATATATCATTAATCCTCAAATTAATGTTATTGGCTTTTGACAAAAACTTAACCGAAAATTCTATTCGGCGGTAGGGGTATAATTAGGCCAAGTGATCTCACCTGCATCCTCAATACATTTGAATTCTTATTTAATTTTTTAATGCCCAGCACTTTGTTCATTTCAAGAAAGTGCTAATGCATGCCACACTAGAAGCAACTAGTTAACGAGACCTAATATTTCTTCTATTAGTATTTATTTCAGCTGTTCAGACATTGGTGTACAGCTTGCAAATGCAAAACCTAATTAAAACAATGCGGGCAAAAGTCTTTCCGGCCTTTATTGCTTCAACACCACCTTAATTTAGCAAGATTTTCAAATGCTAAAAGAGTAAAAGTGCTCCAGAAGATTCAAAAAGAACACAAAAGTGAGAAGTAGCATTCTTAATACAGAATATAAACAACACATTAAAGTAAAGAACTTTGACAGGCTTTTGCAATGTTTATTTATATGTTGTGAACAGCTGGGCTGAATTTGTTGGCAGAAAACCAGGTGTAACTTCATTAATTATACTTAAAAGTCTTAACTATGTGCATTGAACCAATTTTTGCACTCTTTGCATCTTAGCTCATTCTTCTATTGCTTCATGTTACCAATTAAAAATGGTAAAGGTTTGTCCTCTATTATTTGATTTAGGGTTAAACGAAATATGATGGAAGTTGCGTCGAGCATTATAATATTGTACTTTAAGAGATAAAGATCCTACAAAAGTTAATGACACCCGAAAACGAAAAGAATTATCACGACATATGGCAAACTAGTTACCTACTAATCCAAGATTAAACACAAAACAATACAGATAGCATTTATCATGCCTACGCCCTATGTTTTTTAATTATGAATATTTTAGGTAAATTTCATAAATTCAATTTATTTGTACATTACTTCTTGTTTCGTTTCTGATTTAAAAAATAAAATAAAATGAAGCCTTTAATAAACGAATTTGCACTTGGATCGATTTGTGATTTACAAGTTTAACTCAAGCATAGAGTATAAATGAAAATTAGGAATTGATGGTGGATAGTGCAGTAACCTAGACAATGTATCTATGTTAGTATATACTTTACAAGATTTGGTCATGAATTTGTTTGTAAAAGCTAGGAAGGATCTGTTTTCGATTTTTTTTTCTTTCTTTTTTGGCCTCTTTACATTTTTCTTTTGTACAGATGGAGTGAGAAACCTCCGACGCTAAGCAAACCTCAAGACTAACGGCCGAATTTTGACAACCCTGATTCTGTGACTCCTGAACAACGGCTGTAATTAGAGGACAATAACTATAGTTGATTTTCCTAAAAAGTAAATAAATTGTTGAAGACTTATATTTCATACTCACTTGTTAAAAGATCATTAAACATTTAAATAGAGATACAAAATATTTATTTAAAATCCATGATATGCAGGTTCTTTAGTTCATGTAACATAATATTTATCAGGTCTCAAACAAGAACATTTGGAATTCATTTTCATATATTTGGAATAGATAACTATTACACTATATATCTTAATATTCACCTGTCCATAAAAAAAGCTTCATTATCCTGTAAAAAAACTAAATGTTTAACGTTTTTGACACTATAATCTTTTGCAATTAAAATTACATACGCAATCACATAATCGATCGTGATACATATGCATAATTAAAGCCTTCCAAAGCAACAATATTCTTAGGGAAGAAAGTAGTTTCATCTTTATTTCCCACTTATTATATTACTATAGGCTCTTTTTAATTCAGTGGGTGGGCTTCCATCTTTGTAGAAGATCTTTACTGTATATTAAAAGTCGAGTTTGCTTTATGACCCGATATATGATTGCGTCCGAGAATTGGTCAACTCGAGCGATAGCAAGCTAGGGTAAATATATATTCATGTTTCTAGCATGCCGCTATATCGGCAGTCAAAATAAACAAACGTGTTGTCGTTGAACCATGCATTAGTTAAAGAACCATCCATGCAAATTTAAAGCAAAATACATACAGCTTCTCCAAGAAATTGATACATCGCACGACTCTATGTTACGAATATTTGAGAACAGTATGCTTCTAATAACGGAGTTTATTAATTATCTAACTAATTAGAATTTGTTATTGGTTTTGTCTGGAAATAATCAACTTATAATTTAAAAGTCCCAACACGAGATAGCATGTTTGTCATCAAGATTCAAGTTCAGCGCTTGTCCGATCCACAACTATTCTTCTCCATCATTAATGAGGAAAAAGAATCATGAGATCGAAAATAATAAAAAGAAGAAAAGAAGAGAAAATGCCTAATATCAACTTCATTTCGTGATTATTAAAAACTGAAATGATACTAAACCTAGTATTCTTGAAAAGCTACATAAATCTAATTTCGAATGTTTTAAACCTTGTGATATTTAAAGTTTTCTATAAGAAGTTATTACAATTTTTTTTAGAGTGAGCCAATACAGAAAATTGCACACAGGAATATGAAGAGCTTTAAGTGTGCGAAGTGCGAACTTATATCTTCAGTGATTTTCTTGGATTATATTCATCCTAATTCAACTTTGTGAGGTCAAAGAAGACATTAAATATAGTTAGGATTTACGCTCTTTAGAGTAGGGGAAATTGTAAGCATCCATTATTATGGCTAGAAAATGCAGTTATGGCACCTATAAATAGCGTAGATCTTGTCATTTGGTCAAGCAATAAAAATTGAGTTTATTGAATACTTATAGTCACTTGACTTCTTTAGAAGAAGAATTTCTCTATTATCCTACTTGATGGATTTTTTAGGATGGTGAGTTAGCTCTTACTTTGGAGAATTTCGTTGGGTTACGAATGTTCAATTGATTGTTCTCTTGTATATTTTCTTACTTGTTCTTTTATCGATATCAAAATATTTTTAGAGCCAACGTTAATTAGGACCCTCGCGCGCGTTGTAGTTTTTTTTCTTTCTACGAAGCTCCAAGTGGTGAACGTGATTTCCGTGATATCGAGTTGGAGAATTGAGAAATCAAGTACAACAACTACCTTGTAGAGTGCGATTCCCCTACAGGCACATATAGTATACTGTACACAAACACACACACACATTTATATATATGTATACTATATATATATACTATATCATAAATAATGTATCTCTAAAAAATATTTTATATAATCTGATGAAGTTTTAATTTAATTTTATCAGCAAACTTTTTTTGTTTTTGTTTTCACTTGTTCAATTACTTATTTTATGATATTTATTCGAGTAGTAATTTTATTCTTATCTATAATAAGCAAAATAAAAGATGATCATCTAATATAATATTTGAATGCATATCTTATTTTATGATACGATGAATATTGTTTAATATCTATTCAGCCTAGGAACGTGTATCTTTTAAAAAATAAATGAAAATATAGTTATTGATTAAAGATACTTTCTTATGTATTGTAGTAATACACGTTAAGAAAAGATTCAACGAAGTTTAATATTAATTTTGTGTTTGCACGTGGATGCAAAGATCATGTAAATTTTATGTATTTGTACTCGCAACCGAAGTAAGTGAACAATAAGTTCTCATGTGCAAAGATTACATGAAATTATTTCTCTTACATCTTTCCTTTTTTTTTCTTTCTTGAAAATAAGCTCCGGCTACGTCTGATAATAACTTCACGCAATCTCACTAATAATTGAATAAAGAAAAGTATACCAAAGATTTTTTTTTTTTTTTTTTTTAAAGAAAGAAGAAAAGACTAAATGAAAACGTGACGATTCCGTGCAACTTAAGGTGACATTAGTGAAGTACAACGTGTCCACTTCTTTCGTTGGAGATGCCTTTAAATACCCACTCTTGTTTACCTTCCCATTCATCGAAATGAAAACAAACATCTTTTCTCTCCTAAAGTCAAACCAACGCACACAAAAGAAAGGATCGAGAAAATGGAACAAAACCTACCAATAATAGCAAAGAAATTATGGAAACTAGTCCGAGTAGTCTATTTCATGTTAAGAAAAGGCATATCAAAGGGCAAACTATTAGCCGATCTAAGCATGATGATGAAACGTGGCAAGATCGCCGGAAAAGCAGCAATATACAATCTCATGTTCCACCACAACACCGACAACAACCATCTCGCTTACCCGATGCCACTAAATGAATATGAATTCAGTTGTAGCAACACACCTGCTTTCCACCTCCCCTTTCACTTCAACAAACGCAAACAATTAAACGACGACGTTTTGATGATGGCGGCCTTGGAGATGATTAATAGTAGTGTCACGGCTTCGCCGGCCCTACCGGGGTTTGGGCCTAGTCCGATGGTGAGGCAGCTTAGGGTGACTGACTCTCCGTTCCCGTTGAGGGATGGTGAAGTGGACAATCATGTGGATGAGGCTGCTGAAGAGTTTATAACCAAGTTTTATAGAGATTTGAAGAGGCAAAATGGCATTGCTTACTTGGGTTACACTTGAATTTAAGAATGTTAATCTTCATGAATTGAGCAGAATTTCATGCATGCAATAATGTATGGAGACTTGTTCTTGCGAGGGGCAAAAGGTTGCAATAGCTCTTTTGGACTTGTGCAAGGTGATGTCGGAAAAGGATTTTCATCAGTTGTACACCGAGGCAATTACCCCGGTTTGATGATGTCCTTTTGTGAATTTAAAATATGCCAAGAGAATTTTCTGTAATAAATGTATTGGATTCTTGTACTACATGAATTAATAATAAAAATCTTGTTTCAGATTATTTAGGTTTTCTCGATTAATGTTGATTTTTTGCTATTTTCTATATTGATTGGTTAATATGTACGAAAACGAAACATAATAACACGTGGAATTGTTATAATGACGTAGAACGAAAATATAACAATGAAAAAAGATGAACATGTTCTTCAAGAAACAAAGCTGGAAATCAATTAAGCGGAATTGGAATTAATTTCAATTTTGCTAGTAGAATATCGTGAACAACGAGTTTTAGTACAGCTATACAAATAATCTAATTCTAAACAGAAAATGGAGTACAAATTAGAAACAAATGTTATTAATACTTAATCTAGAAAATTCATAAAACCCTAACGAAATGTGCAAAGGAAACTGTTTCAAGCTGAAAATGCCTTAAATTACATTATTATGCGGCTTGAAGTTGGGCATATGTGGTTAAACTTTCGATTTGACATATTATAGGCCTCAATATATCCACGCACTAAGTTATAGTCTTTTTTATCTGAGTTTTTTCAGAGGACTCTTGCCTCTTGGGCCTCGGCTCTTGTTCCACATAAGTAAATCGATGGAGGACTAACTAGGAAAATCAAATCAATTACATAGAATATCGAAGGGTTTTTCACGTTTAAAGTTTGGTTTAATTTTAAACACCTTCCATATAATTTGGGGCAAATAACTCTTCTCGCGTTAATATTCATTAGCAAAACTTGTAATATAATATTTCAAAATGTTGGTCTTTTTGCGTTAATAATGGAATTATATAATTTATTATTATCAAAATATAATAAAAAGTGGTTTTAGTTTTAACTTCTAAGATGTCATTTTGACGTTCAAGAAAATAATGTTTAAACATTGTGTTGCATTACATATACACCTTCTAAAATTTTAAACTTAATAACTAAACAATTCTTCTTATTAAAAAGATAATTTTGTCCACAAGTTTATTCAAGGGTTATTAAAGTGTGCCAAAGGCAAACCAAGAATTTTATTATAATTTAATAGTAGCATCTGCTATTCTGCAAATTCCGTCCAAATCAAAATTGAATCCTGTATGTATTTCTTCTTGTAAGTTTAATTTGGTGAAGATTCTGAAACAATATGAGAATTTCTTTCAATTAATTAGTCCAAGTTTCACGGATGTAGATGTAACAAATCAAGAAAAGATACACTGGTAGATCTGTCCAGATTCCACTATGGTAAAGCACAGCCCACGGAGCTCCCTTTTGTTTAAAGTACAAATATTAACAATATTGTTGCTGTAATATTTATTTTAAGTCTGTTTCGCCTAAGTTCTTTTATATACTTTTTTTTTTATCTATTTATGAAGTTGTATGGCCAAGCAACTCCATTACTTTCTATGTTGCTAGTCGACTTGGTAAGCCACTCAACCAAAGTGGTTAAAAGTTCAGGTTTTCTAGGTACCAATTTTGGCACGATTCAGTGTCCTTAGCCTTTATTTAAAAGACAACAAAAATCTAGTACAGTTATTTTACAGCCCAGTCTGGCTTGACATTATCAAAGAGCAAATTTGGTATAAAAAAAGATCGAGGAACTCCATGTATGTGTTTTCGTCTAATCTCTTGGAAGTTAGAACTTGGTTATTTGTGTAAATAAATTAAAGGAGCTAATAGAAAAAATATCTTGTGTTATGCGTATCATGAAACAAGACACACAGAGAAAAAAACTAAATAAAGTTTTACATGTATTACATAATTGTATAAAAACCGCAATTAAAGGAAAACTATTTGAAAAAGTGAGCTCTAAAAATAAGGCAAAATGCTCCCTCATATTTTTCTACGAATAATGAAGGAATAATGGGGGTTCTCCTGATTAATTTTTATAATGGAGGGTTTTCAGTCAATTGTGTAAAAGCTATGTTGTCTCTGTTTTTTTTTTTTTTTTTTTTTTTTTTAATCTTTTACACATTACATAGAGGTTTTTTTTTTAATTTTACAAAAATCTAAACAAATTAATTAGCCAAACTACCTTCTTTGCTTTCGTTTATAATCACATTTTTGCATATTTAAAATTAATAGAGGAATGAACCGTCATGAACTACTCCGGACATGCAATTATAATTTTCGGAGAACCAAAGGATTCTTTTTCTTTTCTTCATGGGTGACAGCCAAAAAATTCAAATGTAGAAAAAATGAACAAAAAAAGCCAAAAGTTTAGGTGAATTTGCGGGGTAAAAGTATGGACAATGAGAAATATTGGACACTCGTCACTTTATTAACTTGCTTTTCGACTCTTTGGAGCCAATCGCCTGTCATCCGTGCTAGTTCCATTATTATTGTGGCCTTTCCTTCGATTTTAGTAAATTAACTTTGATTAATTGATTTCTATTACTTTTAATGGGAACAGGAGAAATCAAATGATTATGAGGATATTTAGCGACGAGTATTATCTTCGTCAATTATGGTTTTCTATATGAACAATTTGTGATTGTGTCAATTCTCGTAACGTTTTAGAATATCCATTTATAAAATAAAGAAAATGCGACAACGTCCCATCAGTTTTAAAATCACTGATTATTTTTGTCTTTTTCCTAATAATCACGCGATTTTCTCCACTATTGTAAATGCATAATATATAGGCTTTTTTTTTATTAGCTCTAAAACAAGTGATAATGGCCGAAATTAAAATATCGTTGTCATGATTCTTAGCCAGTTCAACTAAATCCAAGAATCAATAATTTCTATATTACTTCAGATGGGACTCCAAAAAGCTGACAAGAAATTGGTTGTCCAAGTAATCTCTTAATTAATCATATGAAACTCCAATAAGTTTTACGCTAATAGGCACTATGAGTTATGGAACCATCTAAAATTCAAAATAATCCATGTCCCGTCAGTTTAGATTACTCGAAATCATTAACCTTAGTAATGATTGTTTGTGATGGACAACTATCTTATGCTGGTCCCATGACATGATTTGTGCACATACTATACTTTAAGAAACTTTGACGCTAATTAAGCCACCTGTACGAGGATTATTACTACGTAGCCTTAACCATTAAGCGAGTGGTGCAATTAGATAATTTTTGGCGTCCTTTTCACTCTTACAGAGTCGTAGACTCGTAGTATCTCTTTTTCCAGATTTTTTTTAATCATTATATCTTGTTAGTTATTATAGACTTCTGATTGTTAAGTTTAAGTTATTCATTTGGACCCATGCCATCATAATTTTACATTCTTTTAATTGATATTCTTCGTCTTTAATCATGGAGCAACATTTGCTTTTATTACTTCACCAATTACCACTAAAGCCCAATTTGTTTGCAAGAAAAATGTGAAAAAGAGACTAAAATAAGAAGAAAAAAAAAATAGCTAACTTTTTTGTTACATTAGAAATCTTCTGAATATAATTAGATAGAAAAATTTTGTTTGACATGAGAAACTCCAAATCTTGTTGACTTAAATCAATCAACATACTCCATCTAAACAAGACGTAGAAAAGCTTTAAAGACGAAAGACCAATAACAAAATAGAACAGGAACGCATGAAAACGCAATAAAAATTATTTATAGGCTACATAATTTTCATAAACACTCATTTCTATTCAGTCTATTATTCTGATTTTTTTGTTATCCACCAATTATTTCTTTTTATTATGTCAAAAAATGTTTAATAAATTAAAAAAAAAATTTGTTTATGTAATGTAGAAATAAATGTTTTTATTTTTGATTCAAAAGCACCGTGCAATTATAGGATTATTAATAAGTTATTAATTCTTCAACATTTTAAGTTGATCTTGTTTGATTATCAGTAAATAATATATTATATGATGATATTACAATAATTTAATTACTAATATTTTCATTTATCATATGTTGAACATGTAACTTCTAATTATACTATGTGAATTTTTAATTGTTTATTAATATGAAATCAAGATAATATTTACGTACAAAAAAATTTAATTTTCTGAAAAAATTGTATATATGTGTGTGTGTGTGTGTGTGTATTGAAGGGTTAACTTTTCTAGAAAATCAAAATGGCACCATACACAAAGGGAAAATGGGGCAAATCTTTTTCACAAATAATTTTTTTTGAAAAATCTAATTTCTCTGTCTGTTTTTCCTTTCGTATTTCCCATGCAACCAAACTGATTAATTTGGCTCTCCATTACCACTTCCTAGCGCTTCCCTTTCCAGGTTTGCTTTTAACAAGACAATAGTTTCGTTATTTGATCTTAAGTTACTAGCTAGATCTGTAGCTCCTATATATTCGTTTTACTAAATACTTGAATTAAATAACGTGTATATGCATAGTATGAAAACTGAACGGCTCAAGAGTCAACTCAATAAAGCTATGAGCCAAATAAACCAATTGTATGCCCATTGTTTTCAATATTACTGCGTCCACAACTCTAAAAACTTGGAGCTTTATATGTTTAAGATACTTTTTGAAGTGGGGAAAGTTGAAATATATAGGCGGAAATGCAATCTTAAAAAGCGGCTTTACAAAAAGTTTCATCTCTTTCATGCCCAAACTTTCTTTTAATGGCCAATTCTGACTCCCCACCTTCTGCCACAATTATTGAGAGTTGCTTTAGTTTTTTATTAAGTTGTATGCCACCAAATTAAGAAGATAAAAAAAAAAAAAGTCTCACTCCCACTGCTATATACGGGCCGGTTTGTCCTGACTTAATTGCTTCGACCATGTGTTATAACGGACTTTTGTTGTATTATTACCGTCTATCCCACTCTCCCGTCTCCCAAAAACTTATGTATATATGTGCTTGAATAAAATTTCCGGTTTATAAAATAAAAACAAAAATGAAGAAGATAAAAAATGCACGAGGTACGTATCGATAATCAAAAAACATAAATGAATTAATTTTTGATTATATATTTATAATACATTGTATATATC
Organism: Misopates orontium; assembly: GCA_946800315.1. Lineage (NCBI taxonomy): Eukaryota > Viridiplantae > Streptophyta > Magnoliopsida > Lamiales > Plantaginaceae > Misopates > Misopates orontium. The sequence continues at coordinate 44,070,065 of OX326949.1, forward strand.
CAACTGTAACATAAAAAAATAGATCTCAAGTTGGCAAGGAAAGAGATGTGATTTTTATGATGATGCATCTCCTCACAATCATTTTGATCATTGTCGAGTTATATTTCATAAATAATAATAACAAGGGCACATTAATTTTATTTTTTCCACTGATACATTTAACCCAGATTCACTTCTCAACTTATTCTATATAAAGAAGCTTGCAGAGGGACTCATATCCATGAGATTTAACCGTCCCAATAATTGATTAATAAAGCACACGTAATCTGGATAAGAACAAAAATTATATTGGAAACACCCTTGTTAACCAAGTAATTACAATTAGGTCAAATTGACAACGAAAACCCTGTGGACGTGTAATATCTCACTAATTACACTTGTTAGATCTAATGGAAAGTCTAAATGTTTAGCATAAGTTGGATCTAAATGTTTGATTTTATGTTAATTTATGAATATTAACTTTGCAAGTAAGCACTGTTGTGTGCATAATGGCCAACAAACTTTTTCTAGCAATTTGGTTTTGCTTATAAAATAATATTAAAAATAATTAAACCAAAAACACAAAGCAGAAGCAGAAAACGACTCCAAAGAAAAAGAGAAGGGGTACGTTGGAGTGGTGGTGGGGGTAATTAACCTTAGTGCTCAATTATTGAACTCCTACAATGCACAAATCAAAAGTCTTTGTCTTTCTTCTTTATATTAAATTTTAGTATAATATACTGCAAAGAAATACTTCCAATCATTCATCCGTGGTCCTCCAAGCTTTTATGAACTTGTTTATGAATATTTCAGGTGTTATTCACTGTAACTTGCAAAAAGAATGGAAAAAGCTTTCATCCATACGTTTCTTGACACGTCAGAATTGTATACACTAAAAAAAAATCAATTTAAGACATTTATAGTCAGAGATAACGGCTAAATTTCAGCATTAAACATATTATCAATTTAGCTACGTACATCCGTGTTACTAGTCTGGGTTACTGTTATATAGATTTTAATCAGGAAGTTCGGTTTAAGCCAAGAAAGTTTTCTTTTCTTTAAAATATTGATCAAACACGGAATTGCATTATGAATATATTGACTACTGATAAAAACTAATTAATGCAACAATCAAACATGTTTATCAGTATATATAATTATATAAATATACATACCTCCGCCAGGCCGCTACCCACCTTCTCAATAAAACTGGAATGATCAATATGATCTCATTATTCAAAAGTTGTAGTTGTAAAATCTTAAATGGTACTTGAAATCTGATTTCCAATTGGCTGATTATAAATTGTCTTAGTGGAAGAATATATAAACTTGATAATAAAATTCATAAGATTTTTAGCTATACTAATTTACATTTGTGGTTTATGATTAAGATCCCACGTATTGCTTTATTTCTGGCTAAGCAAAAAGAAAAGAAAGAAAGAATCTGTTTCACCGTTAATATACAGTCTGTAAACAATTAGAGCGACAAAATTCTTTATTAAAATTAATTATATAAGTTGATAAATATATAATATAGTTTTTGCTTGAATTAAGTACTTTTACGGTGTTAGTAGCGCTGTGGTGGTGATAAAACTTTATCTTAATTTAAATTTTGTACAATCTCAAAGCATGTATGCCATGCTTTTGGCTCAGTTTCTTGGGACGAAATTTGGAATGTTTTCCAGACGCTTGCAAATCTAAAATGTGAAGCGGTTTTAAAAGCTTACAAAAGATGATCAGTTTGCAAACACCATTTAATTATTCTCCTAAGCAATTACACACTTCAAAAAAATTAAGTTGTAAATTAGATTTGCTAATATTTACATACAAAGATCAACATATACTCAGATCCAACTTTATGTATACATCTATCAGTGCTTTATATCCAACAAGGATATGATCCATCTAGACTTGTTATTGGTGTCCATTAATCCACATATATAGTTTCAATTAAGTAAGAAAAGTGTTGTCCCTTTATAACAACTCATGTAGGAGATGTACATATGTTTTTCTTCTTATCCTTTACGTGATCATTAAGTACACAATTAATCCTATATATACAATCTCTAAATCCCTTTATTACAACTCATGCAAGCGATTCACAAAGGGATGCGGGATGCCTTCTTATCGGTACCGTAGATTAAGTACAAATCATTAATCCAAAACAATCTCTAATTAAATTATACACTTGCTAGTTCTTGCTTTCTCTTTTTTCTGCTTTATTTAAAGCTGATAAAGTGCTTTATATTATAATGAAACTGTGCAATGCATTATTCTACAATCCCACTAGTACTTTGAAACAGGCATATATCATTTCATCAGGGAATCATTCATCTAGATCTATAGTTGTTTAGCGAAATGGCAACTCTACATACGCACTTACTATTCATTAAAAAACGCAGTTATTATTCAATTTTTTTTTGATATACGATACTTAATTTATATTATTACTTATAAGCACTAACAAAACCTTGAAATCATTTCTTGTCATATGTCTATAATATATATCTCAGATAAAAGTATCATAAGATTTTTATATGGATTATATTTCGCGGACCACCTCTTGACAATTCAATAAATGTGGTGGATAGTCGTATCAATTTGTTTGCACCATGCAAGACCAGGGGGCAGGTTGTATCTCAATGGCATAAGGTATTTGTTACCATGATTTATTAATATTACCAAATTTTGGGCCTGCTGACCGTAAATTAGTCATTTACAAAGAATTGAGTACTTATGAAGAGAGTGGCTTTTTTGTTTTTCTGTAGGTTAGAATGCTGGTTTTCATTACTTCGGCCCAAGCTGTAGTGGCTAACTAATGATTAAAATTTAAAGCAATACATTAAATTCTTAAACCCAGCGGCCCAGCCCATGAGTCTCACTAACTGAGCCCAGCTTGTCGATACAAATATATGCGAGTAACCTAGGGTCGGATGCGGGCTGACTTGGTGAATCCAACGTCAATCAAATTATTAACAGCTACATTTGGCTATTCGGCCTTATATCTATTTAGACCCGCTTTATGGTAGTGCTTGCAAGTTGCAACAATAAAGTAGTATAAGCACGTCTTTAGTGTTTGCAACAGTAAAGTAGTATTCACAAATGCTTATTAAGAGCTCTTATTGGTTTGTGCGGTCGTATAAGCTCATTTTTAGTATTTGCACACTGCATTTAGCTTCTGCTTGTCTTTAAAAAAGTTAAAGAAAAAATACAAGCCCCAAAAGCAAAATCTAAATTACTTCTTCAACTCATTTTGAATATATGTTGTTTTAAAAATGTTCTTAAAAGGAAGAATCATTCATCATTAGTTATTGCAAACACCTAAGTATTGCGTTAAGTTGATTTTTAAAGTATTTACAATCACTCCCAATTTTTTGTTAAAAGTCCCTTAAAGTGACTTTAAGCAAAAGTATTGAAAAACCCCATTCTATAAGCTCTTGAAAGCACCCCCTAACTTGTTCTTTTGCTTTTCTTAAAAAAAAGTGAGAAAAATAACAAGCTGTAAAAGCAGGGTCGGAGGTACTTCTCCAACTGCTTTTGAAATTTATTATTTTAAAATATATTACAAACACTTAATTAATACTTTAAGTATTTTTTTTAAAAGATTGCAAACACTCTCGACTTCCTGCCGAAAGTCACTTAATAATATAGATTTAAACAAATTAAAGTAATGATCAAACTCATTCTATAAGCTCTTGTAAACACCTTATAATTCACAGTCACCAAATTATTTGTTAACCAATTATTGAATTTTAGAGTTTTTATCTTAATGTTTGGTTATCATAGTCGCTACATGAAATTGTGTTGCACTTGCGAAAACCGCTAGTAGCTTTCAAAAAGCTGAAACCTATGGTATTGCACGAACAAATTAACTCTTTCTTATCTTGGACTGTTTTTCTCTCTTGGCAAACACACTCATTTCTTCTAAATATGGTTTATAAAAACTATATTCGAAGTATGTGTCGATGTGCTCGCTCATAGATCAAAGTTTCGTTTCCATTGTATGTTTTGGTGTACGGCGTACCAAATATTAGAAACTTTTCGCAATGTTTCGAGATTTTCGATATGTTTTGAAATATTCGTAAAAATTGTTTTTGCAAAATATGTAGAAAATATTGTGTGTTTCTTTTCCATATAGTAAAAAATGAAAATGTTTCGTTACTTTTCGTAGAAAAGAAAAGAAATTTTGATCCATGTGCTCCCATTGACTCAAGGATCGTTCCACTCCTAATCATAAAGCTTATACCATTAAAGGCCTAAAGAATCTGGCTTTAAAAACCCCACACACATAACGGATCTCTGCACAAAGTGCTTATGGTTTAGCTAAGAAGAGGTTGCAACTTGCACAAAGTTTGAAATGGTTCTTTTTTTTTTTTTTTTTTTTTTTTTTTTTTTTTTTTTTCTCTTCCTTTCCTATGTTTTTTTGAAAAAGGGGAAATCCTTTATAAACAGTAGCCTCAGTTCAATCTCAAGCAGTGTAGGATAAATTCCAACAAGCCCGCTCATATGTAGATCGGGATATTAATATTCAGATCCTATCACGTGGTTTAGGTCACAAGCCTAACATTATATTAAATTAACTCTGATACCACGTAAAAATTAAGAGCCATTGTGTATGTAGGTTCACAAAAACTTCACACAAATTGAATCGTAGGTGGAGAGGGCAAATTGTTTACTGGCTGGTTAATATGTCACATAGGATTAATTGATCCTATCAGACAAGACTTGTTTTTAATCCATCCAAACAAGTAAGAGCTTATATACATATCTATCCCTCTTAGCAACTCCATCCAAATTCGACATCAAGGTTTCAGATTCTAAAGGCTTACTTTAATTTGAACCAACAATTAACCAGCTGAAAGGGAAAAAAGAAGTTGGCAGTATTGTAAAAAAGAAATATCGACAAGTATTAATTCATACAAAAATATTTTAATATATTTCCTTATAAGCTTCATTTTTAGCATTCATCTGATCTCATAAAATTGTGTCGAACATATCCTGCTCAATGATATTCAGCTTGGAATATTAAAGAGGAGTAATTTTGTTTCAACTGTTCTATATATATTTCTCCCCAAAAAAAGAAACTTTTTTACTCTACCCATACTATAGAGGATCCTGAATTAAAAGTCAGATCTTTTTCGTTCTTGAAAAAGAAAATTAGAAAAAATGAAGAATATTGCTCTAGGAACAATTAATATAGCTTCTATAACCAACTTTGTTCTATACTAAACACATCTCAACATCTATATAATAGTAAACCAACACATTCCAAGTATTCACCACAAACAAGAAAGATGGTCGACCATGTCACAAGAAATTGGTCGGTGCTATTAATCGCTATTGTTTTTATCAATTTCTTTCACTTTTACAATGCTACATCAAGAGTTCCTCAAAATTTACCATTTCCATATCCAGATTACATGGACATCATGAACCGTTTGCCTCCCAATTCACCTTCGCTCTCATTTCGTTGTCGATCAGGTGAATTTACTTTAGGAAACAAAACTATAGAAATTGGATCTGAATTTCAATGGAAAGTTTCAAAAATTGTCCCAACAATTCCGCCTTATATCTGTCAGTTTGTATCTGGATCAAAAGCTGCGGCATTTGGAACGCCTACGGACTGCCACAACCGTCAGGCGGGAGCTCAAGATAAAAATGAGTGTTATTTTCAAGTTAGGGACAATGGATTTTATTTAAATACATTCAATGATTCTAGTTTTCCTGGTTCGTGGAAAAAATATAGTGTTTGGCACCGTACATAAACTCACTACATGTTTAGTGCAATGGCGTTACTAATTTCAAATGAATAATATTTTGTGATTTTCAGTTTTACGTACGTTTTATAGATCAACACTAGTCCATCTTTCTTTTTTAATTAATTTTTAATTTTTCGTAGTCGGGACCCTCAAAAGTAGAAATCTTGTCATGTGTAAATGAATGTGATTCTCTTCCTGGTCCATAAACACTATATAGAACCCAAATTCATGGAAATATTCATGTATATCATATGGCTAGCGATATTGCCAGAGCACTTTTTGTTGCTACCAGAGCAACTTTATTTATTTACCTAATTTGCCTTCCATAGTCAAATGATATAATTGCAATAATTAAGTTTTTTCCCCAAAATTAGAATATTATCTATTTCTCTTTTACATTCAGTAAGTTAGATGAACCAAATTTGTACTGTTTTCTTTCTAAAATTTGGGCACTGATAACATAATACCAAGCATATCTGTAGATTTTTTTTGTTTTTATTTTCCTTCTAAAATCTCTTATATAAATTACTAAAATTCTACTTTTATTTTTTTTAATTTTTTTTTACAAGTTGTGGCTAAAATTAATGCCAATTACGTTCAAGTTCAAGAGAGATGTATATTCTACTTTTTCATATATGTTAAAATATGAAAAAGTTTAGGTCTAATATTTTGAAAAATAGAATGAATAATATTTTATTAATACAAGAAGAAATAAATGTTTAACTTTGTTTCGTAATCCTGATTAATTTTTCAATCATATAAGAGAGTTTAAAAGAACGTTTAATCCAAAAATGCAGAAAAAATAATATTTTAAATCTAAGTTAAAGAATAAACGTCTAATATTTGCTCATTTTATTTGATAATAACTAAAACATCTCCCATTTTAATTTTCATGTCACATAGGTAATTTTACTTGTTAATTTAACTAAGAACTTTTACAAACAATTTATAGTTTAAAGACAAAATTTGAGTTCAGCTTTATTTTTTATTTGGAAATGTTTACATGTAAAACAAACATGTTCATAAGTTAAAAAGTAAATATTTTTATTATTAACACAAATTGTCATATTTTGGTAATTATTTCAAAGAATCGGGAATTGTATTAATGGTAGAGAAAATCTATAATAAAGGATAGCTACTTAATGAATAGTGTGATAAGTAATTTTATACAGTTAACTTATATAGCGTTTGACTGAAAAGGACAAATTAGAGAATCAACAAAAATTACTCTTGAAGCAACATTTCTTGCTCTGGCAATATTGCTAGCCATATCATATAATCTCGTAAGCAAGTTTCTCTACAAAAAAACTAATATGATCAGTAATTGTTTCAGAAACTTTTCCGGCCTAAATTTCTCTACAAATATAGTTAGTTGAATTGTGTTATTAAATGTGAAATATATAATTAATGCATATAGTACCGCGTTGTAAATATTTTGCTAAATTTCTCTGATTGTATATTGTTACAGAATTGGCAACAAATGCGAGTTAGTAATCTTCTGTCCCACTATTCCAAAAAGTATTGGGTATAAAGTTGTTAAAATTTCCTACTTTGTTATTACGGTACAAAATTACTAGAAATTGGGGCACGCGGAGCTCCGTGCACATTAATTTTTATATTGTAAATTATTATGTGTTCATATTCAAGTGTGAAGAAAAAATAAAATCTAGAAGGAAAAGAGAAGGCAAGAAAAAGATTGCTTAGATGGAAAGAGTTTGAATTAATGGGAAAGTGAATCAACATAATTAGCGGTATGATGGAATACGAAAAGTAATTTTCAATGAGGAATATGAAATATGGGAAGCTAAATCATCCTTCTTAGTAAATGCTATAACTAATTTCATCTAACTTAATAGTAGGGTTAAATTGGAAAATTAATAATAAGATGCAATAGTGGACACATAAATTATAAAGTTAAACTTGAAAATCAAAAGTTTTGTGTCACAAATACCTCTTCCTTTATATATTAGTATAGATCTTAATAACTTTAGGGGGTAAAATCTCGTTATTTCTGAATTCAAAATATTAATATTTATATTTGATGTGGTGAAGAATACACTCACTTCATTTACAATTTCAAATCATTAATTCGTACATTTCTTATCATTTTTGAAATTATTAATGAGTTTTAGATATCTGAACCTTATAATATCACAACACTTCCGTCTTATTTCTAATATATTATATAGTACTTTTAATACGTAACAAGTTTAATTTCTAATTTTTATTTTTTATATTAACCTCAGAGGATCGGACGCTCGAATTCGAATTGCTTCGTGGATATATATGAAAAATGTACTCGCAACTTGCAACGGCGAATACCCAATAAAGTGACAAATTGAACGTACATACATAGAGTTATGAAAACACAAAGCCCATGCACGTGGATATTTAACCTCAAATTCTTCTCTCTTGATTGGCATTTGGCCGTTACTTATTAGAAAGATATGAAATATGAAGGAAAGACAATTAATGTAGATTCCAATAAATAAAAAATTTCTAAAATTAACGAGCTAGCCAAAAACTAAAAACCAAGCGTCACGGTTTTCTAATTTAGGGTTTCTAATGACTATTGATCCGACGGGTGAGGTTGAGGAGAGGTTCAAAAGAGAGAAGAAGACTATGGATGACGACGGTGGTGGTAAGAAAAGCCCTAACAATGTTGGTGATGATGATGAAGAAGAATTAGATTCGTCGCCTAAGGTATATAGTACGTAGAACAATTCTATTTATTCTTCTCAATGTTGTTGTTATTATAATATATATGATACTAACAACAATATTAAATACCATCAGCAAAAAGTTTCCAAGCGGGCGTATAAAAAGAATTCATTAGCTTTTGTGTATATCCCTGAGGAGGTAGGCCGGGCGTTTTAAATATATTTATGCTGTTATTCGATTCATGCTATGTTATTCATTATATTGGACTAACTAACTAACACCTTTAAATACGATCAACCAGCATTGTGATGAACTTGACGTTGACAGTATCGAGGAATTGGCAGAGGCCAGAATGTGGTCTCCCTCGGAGGAGTATGATTACGATAGCGGTTCGGAAAGCCCCGAGAAGGAGGGCAGTGCTAGTGACGACGATGATGATGAATCTTTTGTGTATCGCCCTGAGGAGGTACATCGGGGATTCATGAGTACTCTCCTTTCATTTCTTTCATGCTCTTTGGTTATTACAGTACTAACACCTTTATATACGATCAATCAGCATTGTGATGAACTTGACGTTGACAGTATCGAGGAATTGAGAGAGGCGAGATTATCTTCTCCTCCCTGCACGGATTATTACCATAAACGTTGGGAAACCCCCAAGAAGGATGGTGATGATGAATTAGCTTTAGCGCCTCCCGCTGACAAGGTAGAATGTTTTCTTTACGTTGTTAATTGATTCATGCATGAGTGCCCTTTATTTCTTTCATGTTCCGTTATTCATTGGTGATGTTGGCGAGCATGACGAGATTTTCAAGTTATTGTGAGATGCAAGAATATATATTGTCATCTTGATTTTTTCCAGGTATTGAATGGGGAGCCAACGATGTATCCGATGGATTGGTACCATAAACGAGAGGAAAGCACTGACAAGGAAAATGCTGGTGACGATGAGTTTGATACGGCGTCCCTACCTGATAAGGTAGGACTTTTATTTATGTTGTTAATTAATTCACAAGTGTCCTTTCCTTTAAGTCTTGTTATTCATTGGTTATTTTTGTATCACAAACCTTCTGGGAAAGGACGAGTCCGAGAGGTTTTCCGTGCATGCCATTGTATTGGTGAGATTATAATGTGAGATTGGGAGTTTGACGCTTTTTTATCTCACTTTCCACCATAGTGAAGGATGGATCCTCTTTGTCAATTGAATTGAGTTACGGTTTAACTGAAATTTTCTGTATTCTTTTTTCTTATATTTAAATGTTAAGATGGAGCTCTTATATATAGAGTACGACAATGGAAAACAAACAAACGAAACAAAATCAGAAATTCCTTACTGATTACGATTATTAAGGTACTTTCTAATTAATTACATTCACTATACTCCAGTTTTATCCCATATAATCTGTCAATAATCTCATCAAATAAGCCAAATATCTTGGAAGAATCTGCCAGATATTTGTATCTTCAACAATTAATATATTATTTGAGTATAACCTGATGACTCAGTGGTAACCAAATATACAGCTTGCCCATTGCATCAATCAATTGTCACGTGTTTCTAGGTTTCTTATGGTAATTGGTAAATGGTAGTTACTGTTAACTAGATTCACTTGCATGAATCTCCTTGCATGCGATTCTTTTTTCTTTCCTATATATATGTTGCAAGACATTTCTGTTGCATTTTTCAGGTTTAAGTTATACTATATTTTTGTAATGTTTTGCATTCTTTTTTATTTTTCTGTTTGAACTTATCTGTGATACGAACTTACTTGATCTGGTGGGAACTGTAGCTTTAATATTTTTATCGAAGCTTGCTGAATCAACTTGGATATTAGTCTTTAAATCTCTAAGAACGGTGCCTTGCCATTTGTATTGATAGAGGGGGGTATTTTGAAGAAAGTTGAAATGTTTTTGTTTAAAATATCAACTATCTTCTTGAAGATGATTTTTGGCTTACTTTTGTTTTAGTCACTTATGGTAGAACTAATTTTGTCAATGATTTGGAACATCAACAGGTGCAGGTTGGTGAATCACCGGTGTATATGATTGGAAGTAAACTCGGGGAGGGGTCTTCTGGACATGTATATGTTGGTCGTCGTATCAGTGGTGGTAACACTGATGGAAAAACAAGCCCCGATGCCATAGAGGTAGGTGTACTAGTTCATTGTTTGTTCATCGGTAGTTTGCACTTCTTTCCTTAACCAAACTTAACATCCTTGCGCTTGATCGTAACAGGTAGCCCTAAAATTTGAACACCGTAATAGCAACGATGACCCACCTTATGAATGGACAGTTTACAAGTAAGCAGCTTTGCGTAATTTCTGCAGTGAGTTAGACTCATCAATTTTTCTGTATGTCTTAATCTTTATATTACAATATGCACAGTACGTTAGAGGGACATGGTGTCCCGAGAGTGCACTACAAAGGTCAGCAAGGCGAATATTATGTCATGGTATGATGTTTAGGTCATCTCTCTGGTTCTTTTCCTTTTTTATGTACTTACTCTTTAGAGAATACATCATTTTTGTTATATTTAAGTTGCTGACTATAGTATAAATCTTACAGGTCATGGATATTCTTGGACCCAGCTTATGGGATATTTGGAATAATAATGCGCGCACGTCAGTGTAGCAACCCTATTGATACATGTTTCTTTGATTTTTGGGTTGTACATAATCGTCATATTTCCCCCATTGATTTTTTGAACTTTTTAATCATAAAAAATGCAGGATGTCTAGTGAAATGGTGGCTTGCATTGCTATGGAAGCAATATCTATATTAGAGAACATGCACTCCAAAGGGTGAGGTTTTATCAATAATTGCAGAAGTGCTTCTCTGAAGATTTTGTGTTTCTCTGTTTTCTGTTTCTCCTGGTGGATTTTTTTTTTTTTTGTTTAATCATTTAATGGGTCCAAGTTATTTGCTAATGATGATTGCCTGCTAGGCTGGTTCCTGTAGGGTAATTGAGCTGAGCAAAGAATTTTCTGCATCTGATTTTCGTTGCTGTTGCTAAAAGTTTCTATAACCATTTTTGTGGTAAAAGCTTCAAGACCACCCTTATTCAATCTAAACATCTGAAACTCCAGTGTCTTTCCTTTTACTGTATTTTTGATGCAACAAATGGTATTGGTGCCTAGGACCTGACTAAACTGTTACAAGATCATCTCTTATTTGTTGTTATTATATATCATCTCAGAAGCTTTCTTTTTCCCGGTCATGATATATTTGTTTCTTGATCTCATGCCTAGGATCACCATCTAATTTGACACTTGTTCTCTGTTTTGCCTTTTGTTTTGGTTAAAATGTAAAGAAAAGAAGTATAAATGGGAGTTTTTAGTCATTTAATTCACTAGCAATTTGCTCTAATTTTCTTTATGAATATCATTGATAGTGTGGAATAAATTAGACTATGTTACTGTTTTCTGAGAGAAGTTCAATAAGACGTGATGCGAGTTGCTTGTGGATGTGGGTATCATCTCGCGGAAGTGTTTTTACTGGGCTAATATCCAAAAATGTGGCAGGTATATACATGGGGATGTGAAGCCTGAAAATTTTTTACTAGGTCCACCAGGAACCCCTGATGAGAAAAAGCTATACATGGTTGATTTTGGTTTAGGTACTTCATTTATTGCATGTTTCTTGGTATTCTACTTTTTCTTGAAATCTTTGAGGATACCTTATCTGAAATTCCATTTGGCGCAGCTACTCGATGGAGAGATGGCAATACTGCTCAGGATGTAGAGCAGGGGGATATCCCTTTCAGGTGTGTGCATCTATCATATGATTTTTTTTTTTTTCCTAGAACACTCCCTTACTCCATCCTCCCATAGTTTACAAGTTATTTTGTCATAAGATATCCCTTTGGTTTGTTGATTATTTAATTTGGTTGTCAGAGGAACTATGCGCTACGCTAGTGTTCATGTTCATTTAGGTAGACCTATTGGCAGGAGGGATGATTTAATATCGCTCGCATATACACTCAGTTTCCTGTTGCGCGGAAGCTTACCTTGGCAAGGGTACCAGGTTTGTCTTTTGAAGTACATGCGTTTAGTTTGTACGTTTCATACATACTGTCACAGTATGATTTCATTTATGTGGGAGATTTGAGGTGTAGTTAAGTTATCTTTGCGCCTATTTGGTTTACTATGTTCTCATCTTTTTCCTTCTTGGTCCTTGCGATATTTTGTTTTCCTTTAGGGTGAAGATAAAGGATTTCTGGTTTGGACAAAGAAGATTACTTCGTCAACCGAGAGAATTTGCCGCTACTGTCCACAACCTTTTAGATTGTTTCTGGAGTATGTGCTAGATTTGAGGTTCGATGAGGAACCTGATTATGCTAAATGTATCTCCCTCTTTGATGGAATTGTTGGACCAAATCCTGATATCAGGCCAATCAACACAGAGGGTGCTCAGAAGGTGTTTTTTCGAATTTACTGATGAAACCTGTGAAAACATCAATATAGTTTGGCCGCATATCTTATTTTGTTTTTGCAAATGAAGCTTATCTACAGGGTTGGTCATAAAAGAGAGCGGACGACTTTTGAAGAACATGAAGACGAGCAGCGTAAAAAAGAATATTCGGTTGGGGATGACTGCCACCCAGTAGAACTATTAATATTAAACCAGCAAAAAGTTGAGGATTTTTCAAACGCTCCCAAGCGGGCGTATAAAGATCCATTAGCTTTTGTGTATATCCCTGAGGAGGTAGGGCGTTTTAAATATGCTGTTATTCGATTCATGCTATGTTATTCATTGGACTAACTAACACCTTTAAATACGATCAACCAGCATTGTGCTGAACTTGACGCTGACAATATCGAGATATTGAGAGAGGCCAGAATGTGGTCTCCCTCGGAGGAGTATAATTACCATAACGGTTGGGAAAGCCCCGAGAAGGAGGGCAGTGCTAGTGACGATGATGATGAATCTTTTGTGTATCGCCCTGAGGAGGTACATCGGGGATTCATGAGTACTCTCCTTTCATTTCTTTCATGCTCTTTGGTTATTACAGTACTAACACCTTTATATACGATCAATCAGCATTGTGATGAACTTGACGTTGACAGTATCGAGGTATTGAGAGAGGCGAGATTATCTTCTCCTCCCTGCAGGGATTATTACCATAAACGTTGGGAAACCCCCAAGAAGGAAGGCAGTGCTGGTGATGATGAATTAGCTTTAGCGCCTCCCGCTGACAAGGTAGAATGTTTTCTTTACGTTGTTAATTGATTCATGCATGAGTGCCCTTTATTTCTTTCATGTTCTGTTATTCATTGGTGATGTTGGCGAGCATGACGAGATTTTCAAGTTGCCGTCCGGATTGTTTCCAGGTATTGAGAGGGGAGGCAACAACATGTCTTATGGATTATGACCATAAACATGGGGAAAGCACTGACAAGGCAAATGCTGGTGACGATGAATTTAATACGGCGCCTCCTCCAGTTGACAAGGTAGAACATTTTATTTATGTTGTTAATAGATTCGCGAGTGTCCTTTCCTTTGTGTTCTGGTTATTCTTCTATGACAAACCTTCTGGGATAGGGAGAGTTCTGGAGGTTTTTCCGTGCATGCATTTTATTGGTGAATTGGAAGTTTGATGCTTCTTTTGCGTTGTGAGTGAGGGAAACTTGTAACTCTCTGGGTTATTGTCAGTGCCTGTGGTTCTGGAAGATCTTTTCTCGGTGGATGCCTCTTTTATCTCATTTTCCACCATAGTGGAGGATGGATCCTCTTTGTTCAACAGAAATATCCTGTACTCTTTTTCTTATATTGAATCTCCTTGCATGCGATTCTTTTTTTCCAATTTATATCTCGCAAGGTATTTCTGTTGAATTTTTCAGATTTAAGTTATACTATATTCTGTTAATTTGTCGCGTTCTTTTTTTATTTGTCTTTTGCAACTTATCAGTGATACGAACTTTACTTTATCTGGTTGGAACTGTACCGAAACTTGTTGAATCAACCTGGATATTACTATTAATTAAATCTCTAAGAACGATGACTTTTTGAGCCATTTGTGTTGATAGATGGGGATGCTTTGAAGAAAGTTAAAATGTTTTTGTTTGAAATATCAACTATCTTCTTGAAGATGGTTCGTGGCCTACTTATATTTTAGGCACTTGTGGTAGAATTAATTTTATCAATGATTTCAACATCAACAGGTGCAGGTTGGTGAATCACCAACGTACATAACTGGAAGGAAGCTCGGGGAGGGAAGTTTTGGACAAGTATATGTTGGTCGTCGTATCAGTGGTGGAGACGCAAATGAAAAAACAGGCCCCGAGGCCATAGAGGTAGGTGTACTAGTTCATTTATTTGTTCATCGGTAGTTTGCACTTCTTTCCTTCATCAAACTTAACATCCTTTCACTTGATCGTAACAGGTAGCCCTAAAATTTGAACACTGTAATAGTAATGATGACCCACCTTATGAATGGACAGTTTACGAGTAAGCAGCTTCGCATATTTTCGGCATTGAGTCAGACTCATTGACTTTTTTGTGTGTCTTTATCTAATATTACCATATGCACAGTATGTTAGAGGGACACGGTATACCGAGAGTGCACTACAAAGGTCAGCAAGGCGAATATTATGTTATGGTATGTTTTCTACATCATCTCTTTGGCTCTTTTCCTTTTTATCTACTTTATCCTTATAGAATACATATTCTTTTTATTATATTTTAGTTGTTGGCTAACTCCGCCAGTGATTTTATCACTGGGTAGGCTTGTGACAGCCAACGTAAAAACTTCGTTACATCTCATGATATGAACCATACAATGAGTTTTTGGAGTGTTCTACGTGATTCTTGTTTGGTTCCTATAGCCTACCCCAGTTAATTCGGATTATAATCTTGGTTGTTGTTGTTGTATATTTATGTTGCTCACTACAGTATAAATCTTACAGGTTATGGATATCCTTGGACCAAGCTTATGGGATGTTTGGAATAATAATGCACAAACGTCAGTGTAGCAACGCTACGATCTAAGTTTCTTTGATTTTTGGTAGTAGATGATCGTCATACTCCGTATTGCTTTATTGAACTTTTTATCCATAAAAAATGCAGGATGTCTAGTGAAATGGTGGCTTGCATTGCTATGGAAGCAATATCTATATTAGAGAACATGCACTCCAAAGGGTGAGGTTTTATCAATAATTGCAGAAGTGCTTCTCTGAAGATTTTGTGTTTCTCCTGGTGGAATTTTTTTTATCATTTAACGGATCTAAGTTATTTGCTAATGATGATTGCCTGCTAGGCTGGTTCGTGTAGGGTAATTGAGCGAAGAATTTTCTGCATCTGATTTTCATTGCTGATGCTAAAAGTTTCTAAAACCTTTTTGTGGTAAAAGCTTCAAGACCACCCTTATTCAATCCAAACATCTGAGAGAAATTAGACTATGTTACTGTGTTCTGAGAGAAGTTTAATAACACGTGACGGGTGTTGCTTGTGGATGTGGATATCATCTCACAGAAGTGTTTTTACTGGGCTAATATCCAAAAATGTGGCAGGTATATACATGGGGATGTGAAGCCTGAAAATTTTTTACTAGGTCCACCAGGAACCCCTGATGAGAAAAAGCTATACCTGGTTGATTTTAGTTTAGGTACTTCATTTATTGCATGTTTCTTGGTATTCTACTTTTTCTTGAAATCTATGAGGTATCTTATCTGAAATTCCATTCGGCGCAGCTACTCGATGGAGAGATGGCAATACTGATCAGGATGTAGAGCAGGGAGATGGTGATTTCAGGTGTGTGCATCTGTCATATGATTTTTTTTTTCTAGAACACTCCCTTACTCCATCCTCCCATAGTTTACAAGTTATTTTGTCATAAGATATCCCTTTGGTTTGTTGATTTTTTAATTTGGTTGTCAGAGGAACTATGCGCTACGCTAGTGTTCATGTTCATTTAGGTAGACCTATTGGCAGGAGGGATGATTTAATATCGCTCGCATATACACTCGGTTTCCTTTTGCGCGGAAGCTTACCTTGGCAAGGGTACCAGGTTTGTCTTTTGAAGTACATGCGTTTAGTTTGTACGTTTCATTACATACTGTCACAGTATGATTGCATTTATGTGCGAGATTTGAGGTGTAGTTCAGTTTACCTTTGCGCCTATTTGGTTTACTATGTTCTCATCTTTTTCCTCCGTCCTTGCGATATTTTTTTTTCCTTTAGGGTGAAGATAAAGGATTCCTGGTTTGGACAAAGAAGATTACTACGTCATCCGAGAGAATTTTCCGTTACTGTCCACAACCTTTTATATTGTTTCTGGAGTATGTGCTAGATCTGAGGTTCGATGAGGAACCTGATTATGCTAAATGTATCTCCCTCTTTGATGGAATTGTTGGACCAAATCCTGATATCAGGCCAATCAACACAGAGGGTGCTCAGAAGGTGTTTTTTCGAATTTACTGATGAAACCTGTGAAAACATTCAATGTAGTTTTGGCCGCATATCTTAAATTGGTTTTTCCAAATGAAGCTTATGTGTAGGGTTGGTCATAAAAGAGGGCGGGCAACTTTTGAAGATCAGGAAGACGAGCAACCTAAAAGAGAATATTCGCATGGGGATGACTACCAGCCGGATGAGCATTTATAATGCTCGTACGCCCATGAAACAAAGGTATCTCTCCCTGCAGTATCGCACTTGGTTTTCTTTATCCTGCACAATAATCTTTCTTTATCAGTGTTTTGATCTTCAGAGAGAGGTACCTCACAATATTTTTATGTCTGGCACAAATTTGTTTTTATTTGTATTAAGGTATTTTTTTGCTCCAATATAAACCTTAGTTTACAGTTTCTTTGGTTTGAATTGAAGTGAAGATAACACTATAATGTGACGGATGCGATCAATGACAAGGGAACAGAAGATGGAGTAACCATAAGTCGCGTAGCTTCTTGTCAAGTTTGTTTGCTTTTATGATGCTGGGATAGGCTTCACTACTCAAGTTTACAAGCTTAATTTTAACCTTGTTTCTTCACAAGGTACATGCAATGTGGTTGCCTGTTGCCTTAGTTTTCAATTTTTTGAGTGCTGTATACATAGATGGAAACGTTAAGCTCAACTTATTAGCTTGAGTCTATATATATATATATATATATGAGATACTGCCTAAAATAGATACTTTAATAACGAGGATCACTCTCTAAGAAATAGAAACGAATCCAACTTAAATTGGAAGAGATATGAGTGAAGCAAAAGTTAGCCAAGCATGGTGTATTGCTTGTTTGCCTGAAATTGGACTAGCGCCATGACAAAGTGTAGTGTATTACTATACACGTTATATTTTGTCTTTATTTTTCACTAAATATCGTATAATTTCGCATTTAATGTGGTGAACAACACACTCACGTCATTCACAATTTCATTTCAGAAAGTCATACATTTCTTATCATTTTAAAATCCTTAATAGTTGAAAGTTATTTTCCTACACTTTGTATAATCCATATATACTATACTCTTTAATCCGTAATGAGTTTGATTGTTTATTTAGATTTATGTTATAAACCGCACCATGGTGAATTTTACGCTCGAATTTCTTCACGTAGTCATATGTTAGAAACAAAGTTAAAGTAGATACAATTATCAAAATACAGGCCATGCACGTTAATATAGTTTTTTTTTTTTTTTTTGCTGATTAGTCACATTAAATCAGCATAATTTATAAACAAGTATATGGGGGTACATTTGCTTAATTCAGATTAATATGTACTACAAATAAAAAATAAAATTATAAGAGTCGAAAAAGAGAAAGCCTCTCACAAAAGCAAAAGAGGGAGGGAGATCTTGGGTCGGAATTGGTCTATATAATATTTGCAATTCAATTGTAAAATTCAAGTCGGATAAGTGCTTAACGTTGAATAGTAACATTCAATTGTAAATGCATATTCAGTTGAGTTGTAAATGTAACATTCAACCTTGTTACAAAAGATTTATAATGTAACAAAAGACCTCATGAATTTCGTTTATTTATAAAACTTAAGATTTATTTATAAAACCTCATGGAATCTCAATATTCAAAGAGAAAGAAAAGAAATTACAAAAGATCACATATAAAATGACTTATATATGGTAAAATGAATAAATATGTGTACCATGCCAACGATAAATAACTAACCATGGACGAGGAAAGTGTGATTTCAATATAATTACTTCAAATTATACCTCAAGAAATTTTATAGACACAAAAGCAATCTCCAATATAATTATTACAGTTAGCATATTTGTAAAACCGTATTAGAGTAGTAAAATAGTTTATTCAAGAAAATCTTTTCAGATTATCTTTCTTTATTTTGACCTTCAACCTTTCTCAACATTAATAACAAGGGTAGTGATATTGCAGAACTATTTTGTACCTACTGTAACTAGTTACCGCACAAGACTAGATAATGTATATATTGGGAATTTTGCAATAATAGTCTTCTAAGTTGACACTTCTTCAATTTTAGTCCTTTATATTTTTTATCTGCAATTTTAGTCCTACAAGTTACAACATGTTTCAAAATTGGTCCTCAAACCAATTTTTTGCCCATTTTGGCCAGAAATTCCAGCAATTTCACGAAATCTGATCATTTTTACGGTTCTTTTTTTGCCCCCTACAAAATGTGACTTTGTGCTTGTGTTTTATGAATAAAATTAAATGAAAAAAACTGAATTTTTTGGCCAAAATTGCTGAAAATTTGGTCAGAGGACCAATTTTGAAACATGTTGTAACTTATAGGACTAAAATTGTAGATAAAAAACATAGATGACTAAAATTGAAGAAGTGCCAACTTAGAGTACCATTATTGCAAAATTCCCGTATATATTAGCTTTCATTTATAATGAGTTGAATTATAAATGATTTGGGTAAATAAATCGACTCGTTTAATATTGACCCACTTATTATCCAACTCACGCAAGTGTCCAAAGTGTCTCTAAATAATAATGTTTACACTACAGACTACACCTAGAATTATTTTAAATACTTACTACACATAAAATATCTAAAAATATACACTCCACTTAAAGCACTAAAAACCCACACCACATACCTAAGTCGTTTAAACAAAATTACAAAATCATATCTAAATCACCTAAAAAAGCATGGAGTACACCGAAAAAATACAGAATACACCTAAAACACATATTGCACATAAAAATTACCCGTCAGCTAACTAAATCACCTAAAAACATTATGAGTAACTCGTGACCTAAAATTAAAAAATTTTGCTCTGGTGCCTTGACAATATCGCCAGCCATATTTATAATAGCTATATATAATCAAGAAACATGTAGAAGAATTCACCACAAGCAGAACTCACCCCAAAAGAGAATGAATCGGGTCACTAAAAACTCACCAGTGTTTCTAATCATTTTCTTTATCAATGCCTTCCAATTTTACAACTCCATAGCAGATGTAACCCCAAACTATTCTACTACAGTGGGCGTGAACATCATGGATCGTTTGCCTCTCAATTCACCTTTGCTCTCCCTTCACTGCTCTTTAAGCATTGATGATCTTGGGAACAAAACTCTTAAACATGGATCTGATTTTCAATGGCAAATCTCGAAACTCTTTTTTGATACTGTCGATTCGTGTGGGGATCGAGAATCGCGACATGCGCAACGTACATGCTTTGCAATAATCGTGAGCCTGGAGTTGAGGATAAGAACGTTTGTTACTTACAAGTTAGGGACGATGGGCTTTATTTTAACAAGTTCAATGATACTACATTCATTTCCCGGGTTCGTGGCGAAAAAAGTATTATTGGCGGAACCAGTAACTAAAAACTCTTGTTGTTTTTTATGTGGAGTTTTGTGATATTCTCGTGATAGAAGAAATAATAAATATCTTGTTGGAGTTAACTGCAAGAGCATCATATTACAGTGAAATGAGAAATATATAATTAGCTCTCAACTTATTACAGTGAAATGAGAAATAGTCAGTTATTTCAAATTGTTCGTTAGAACTTTATTAATGCAATAATACTGCTAGAACTTAATTAAAGGAGAAATATTCTTTGACCATCAAAGTCGAGTTAGGAAAACTAAATGAATTAACTCCACAAGCAATAAATGGTGCCTTGATAATATTGCTAGTCACATAATAACTATATCTATATATAATCATCTAACACATTCAAATATTCATCACAAACAAGAATCACCCTCCAAAGATGAATCAAGTCACTAAAAACTCACTAGCGTTTCTAATAATTTTTCTTATCAATGCCTTCCAAATTATTCAGCTCCAATAGTTGTGGACATCGCGGATCGCCTGCCTCTCGATTCACCTTTGCTCTCCCTTAAGTGCTATACAAGAGATGAATATTTTGGGAACAAAACGCTAGCTTAAACATGGATCTGATTCTCAATATCGACATTTTCCGTGGTATTTAGAAATTCCAATATTATATTGTGAATTCATATGGGGATCTAGAATTGCCTCGTCTTAATGTCCATTGCCACAATCTTGAGCCTGGGGTTGAGGATAAAAACACTTGCTATTATCAAGTTAGAGATGATGGTTTTTATTTTAACACCTTTAATGATACTAAATTTCCTGGTTCATGGAGAAAAGTGCATAATTGGTGGCAAAATCAGTGAATTCACCGTGAGAAAATGTCTGTTGTATTTTGGAGTTTCGTTGAAATAATATATATTTTGAATCTGTGATGTGAAATCTTGTTGGAATTAACTGTAAGAGCATTTTGAAACAAACTGGTAAAAGTTGTTAAGACTACTTTTTATTTGTTTGTTTTGCTGATTAGTCACATTAACCGATTCGAGCCTAATTTGTAATCTAGTATATGTGCACTACATTTGCAAAATCCAGCTCCATTCTAAATTTCTAATTACCGAGTTAATATATGAATAATATTGTTTTCGACAATTGAAATGTATTAAATATAAAACCATAATTACAAGAATCGGAAAGGGAAAAGTCTGCCACAAAAGCGAAAGAGGGTTAGACCTTGGGCCGAAATCGGTCTAGGATATTCGTTATTAGTATTTACTTATTACTAAAGTTGGTAAATTACCTTGTCCAGTTGTAAATGAGCGGGTGATAGGTAACAAATCATTTATATGAGTTGTGCTCTAAATTAATTAGATAAACTCGTCTACTCATTTAATATTAACCCACCTAATCCATCCATATCTATTTCAATATGTCTCCAAATAATTTCAATAAACACAAACTACACCTAAATTCTCTAAAAATATGAATATTACGTTTAAAACACTTAGAAAAATACATTCTATTTAAAGCACTTGAAAATCATACACCACACGTAAGTCATCTAAAGAATACTCACAGGACCACACTTAAATCACCTACAAAGGTATATAATATACCTAAATCACCTAAAAGAGCATCACCTAAAAAAACAAAATACGTCTAGAACACATATTGCACCTAAAAAACCCACAGTAGCTAGCTAAATCACCTAAAAACATTAAATAAATAGGTCAGTCATGACTCATTTATTATTAACGAGTTAGACGTGTTAAGAAGTTTAAATTTAAGATTGTCACCCATTAAATGGTAACATTTTCTCCAACCACATAACAACAATATCTATATATAATCAACAAGCACATTCGAATTGTTCACTACAAATACAGAAAATCACCCTGCAAAGATGAAACAAGTCACTAAAATCTCACCAATCTTGCTAATCATTTTTCTTATCAATGCCTTCCAATTTTACAACTCCATAGCAGTTACTTTCCCAGACTATTCAGCTCCGGTAGTTGTGGACTTCATGGATCGTTTGCCTCTCAACTCACCTTCGCTCACCGTTAACTGCTTTACAAACAAAGACGATCTAGGGCGCAAAACGCTTAAACATGGAACTAATTTTCAATATCGAGGTTTACTTCCTTGGAAAATGGATATCCAAAAATTACATTGTGGACTCGTGTGGGGATCAAAAGTTCAATCTTTGGAAATGACGAGTCTTCATGTCCTTTGCCACAATGTTGAGCCTGGAGTTGAGGATAAGAACACATGCTACTATCAAGTTAGGGATGATGGTTTTTATTTTAACACCTTTAATGATACTAAATTTCCTGGTTCATGGAAGAAAGAATTTGTTTGGTTCTAAATTCACTGAGGCGGACATGTGTTGTATTTAGAGTTTCGTGATGAAATAATATATATTTTTGATGTGAAATCTTGTTGGAAATAACTTCAAGAGCATTTTGCATAAACTAATATAGTTAGGTTTTAAGCTGATTTGGTTGTTTTATTCTACACGTCGCAATGTGAGTTTCATGCTCTCACGGCGTGATGACAAAGATAAAGATAAAACCACAAAGTTGCAAGCTCGATGATAAAGATTAAAATTACAAGTAATTATAAATTGCCAAAGTTAATGGACCGAAATTGCATGTTACTAAAAAATGGACTAAAATTGTGAGCCTTCAAGTTAATAGACTAAAACTGCACTTTGCTCGAGCTATAGATGTCAAGGTTAAAAAGTGAATACTCCGTTAATAATCATTTAGGACTAGTTATTGATAAATGAGTCAAGTAAGCAATCAACCTGCATAAAGTATTATTGATGAGTTGAATCATAAATGTGTTGATTAAACTTATCAACCTATTAACAATTCTTATAATATCAATCTAACTATTACTCGACCTTTGCAGATCCACCTTCGCCCACTCAACCCCCACTCCCACTCCTGAAAAACACGCTAGGTCTAGAGCAGCTAAAATTGTACACATCTAAATTACATATAATTTGTCGAGCCACCTAAACCACCTGTAAGACAAACACACATTGCATTTAATTGCCTAAAAAATTACACACTACAACTACAATAAAAGACAACGAGTATAATATCACATGTTACACCTAAATCACCTAAAAACACACATGACACCAAATCACAAAATAAACAACCTTATAAATAATTTTATATTGACGTCATCTAGCATATATTACTTGTGGTTATGAATCTAAATATTATAACAGAATAACTTTTTATAGAAATTCAGTAATATCTAATGTGTACAAGAGTGTATATGGAAAGTTGGTTAGACACAGAAAAAATGGAGTCAGATCATTGCAAGTTCTATTTGAGTTTGAGTAAATAACAAGAGCCAAATTGGAACCAAAAGAAATTGAGTTAGGGTAAAAACCTAACTAATTAACAACCAACCTTAAACAGATTTTTGCCTAGTATCTGAGCTTAACCGGGATGAATGCGCAGAAAATAAAGCATGTTATAAGTTTAACATGTTGTTCATGATGTTAATATGATTTTTTCAGGAACTGAGTCTAATGATAATATTACGAGCGTCTAAATAAGTCGAAACCAAAAATAAATACATTGATCTTCTTGGTATCAGGTAGGTTATGTTGAGTTAAAAGTTATATATAAGATTCAACTATGCTCAGACTTTGTGCAGAATTAATAAAAAAAAAACTGATATGTTTAATCACAATCGCCCACCGAGGGGCTCGAACCCTCGACCACAAGGTTAAGAGCCTTGCGCTCTACCAACTGAGCTAGACGGGCTCTTGCTTAGAGTCGTGTATAGTTTATAAGTAACGTAGCTCCTATTTTTCATAGGTTGAATCAAATTACAGAATAGTTTTGACATGCTTGATAAACTGAAAAATGAAAGTCACCTTCCCCATAAGTTATACCTAATTTTATGAGAGTGAATGGTCATGTTCATCTTGGGCACCAGATGGAAGTATGATATTTATTTGTAGTTCTTTGTAAAGTTTTATTTTTGTGCTCATGTGTTTAAAGAATTAATTAGCTTCAGCCTTTAGGACTTTGTCACGGCTCAGAATTTAGTAATAGTTTATCTCAAAAAATATTCAATAAAGTGTTGTGAATATTCATCATTCTGTCTATTACTATGGAAAATGGCATTTGGATTGGCGAAAGAGACCTTATCAATGCTGGTGCACTGTGGACCACCTCTTAGTCCTCATGTGTGCTACAAATCGTGCGGCTGAACTAAGAAAAGCGAAGGTCTCTTTGGCAAAATCTGTTCACCTGACGTGTCATGTTCTCTACCTATTATGTGGAAAATCAATTATTGGAAGGGACATAACGTTATTTTGCTTCAGACGAAAATGTGACAATTATTAGCTATCAATTTAAAGGGAAAAATTAGTGATGGTAATAACTAAGAAGCGAAGAGGAATTTTGACGCGTGTGAAAAAAAAAAAGGTTAGAGCAATGCAAGTATTGATAAGTTTAACGATTCAATTAAAATGCCACCTTCATCGGACAAAAATTGTTTAAGAATGACAGCTTGATGGGACTTAAAACTTAATTGCATCACTGTTTGATTTGATCACAGTGTTTCACCAATTTATAAGGAGCACGCATTCCACGCACCTCTTAAAAATTAAAATAAAACAAATTTCTATCCATATCCATCCCTCCTTTTCCAAGACATTGCCCTTTATGCCATTTCACTTTTATTTGGTAAAATGTGTTTCTTTTTTTCTTGGACCACAAACTCCATTGGCCCAACAGTTCTGTGGGTGGGCCAGTATTATATCCAATAATCTCACATCAAATATTTTTCTTATGAATATGTAAATATATACGGACGAGTTTGATTTGGGAAATATTGACTTATTAAATAAGAAATTGGGGATGTAAGGGTTTGGCTAGAACAATATGTAATTGCAGATTACACCATAGCGTTGATGTAGCGGTGTAATCTTCTCGTTACAACTTGTTGCTCCTCTTAGTAATAAAACTTATCTAACTATAAGTTAAAATTGAAGCAAACATTTCTAAAATAACATATCATTGTAAAGATGTAATTGATTTAGTACTTATCTCTCAATTCCTTACAAATAAAGAGCTAGACTGCTACCACAAGTTAGAGTTTTATTATTGAAAGAAATCATCACTAAAATCTAAAATATAGAAAATTCAGAAGCACGAGTCCACGGGGTTTCTCTTTAGCCACTGATTAAAAGTCAAAAGTTTTAAATGCTAAGAAAGCGCTAAGACTTTCACTTTTCATAATTGCTAATTCAGTGGCTACTGCAGAAAATGTGTGTACCTTCGATTAAAGTATGGAGTAGTAATTACTCTATATTCCATAGGTTGGAAACATTTGCGTTTACGAATTAATAATAACCCCTGGATGTAAGAATGTGAATATATATTGTTAGATATAGATATTATACATTACGTTGAAGGATGAAATTACATTGTGTATGCACATTAATTATATATTCTGGTCCTATGTACAATTAACAAATTCAAGTCCGGGTAATCATATATATTTCATATGCTTTATTGTCAAGAAATTGAATACTAAATACACAAGATTTATATTACTTTTGTGGCATATTTCTTCGGTTGGATACTTCACACGTTCAGATATTCTTCATGTTAGATCTTTCTTTTGGTGGTTAAAAAAAATTCCTGTTTTTGTATTATTATAATTATTACTTGTTGTAGCATGTTGAATTGGAACAATGTGTGTTATGATTTCAAGAAAGCTAAACAATAACACGTATAGTTTTAACATGGTTCAGTCAATTGACGAAGTTTACGAGACATTTTGCCAAATCTTAAATTAAATGAGAACTTACTTACTACTTTTAAGCAAAAACTATGACTCCCTCTTCAGTTTTTAATTTTTCTAGTAATTATGTACCGTTACTTCGTTTGACTCTTTTTCACATTTAGTCTAGAAACTCCTCTAACTAAGAATACTTTTTTCTTTTGAAAGTAATTACACAAATACTTCTCTCAAAAACTAAGCTTTCTATATCACTCAATACTTGATGTTCTCAAAATAATGTGATTCTTCAACTCGCTTCATAATTTATACAAATAATGATCGACTCTATTTCGAAATGAATGCATCTTATTGCAACAGCTATCGATTTGTTCTCCGTCCCAAAAATCTCCTTGTAATGCAAGAACTCGAAAGTGAATTTGGCTTGACATAAATACGTAGGAGATGAATAAAAGTGATACGGTATACGGATAAACATAGACTTTCCTTAGATGTTGAATCATGATTTCGCAAGATATATATATATATATATATATATATATATATATATATATATATATTCTGCACATGATATGGCTAATTTTCATTCAAGATAATCTTTAACTAACTTATACAATATTCAAACAAGATAGTATTGACTATTGAAGAAGAACCAGTTTTAATTCAAATTAAGTAAGACAAAATTAGTATGAACACTTCACATTCACTTTTTATTTTTAGTTTTTTTTTTTTAAAAAAAAAAAAGAGTTTCAAAACGTGTAAACATTAAGACCGTGAACCGTGCCTCATTAAAAAAACAAAATCCACTAAAAAATGTACGAGTGCGTAGAATAATAGACGCACACACATGTTTGATAGGACTACTTTTTAAATTATTTCGTTTAGTTGGAAAAAGAAAAAAAAGAGATATTGTAATTTATATATATATTTTCATAATAATGAGTTAGTTGCAACTTGCAAGAATATTGAAATAAAATCTATTTTTCAAAATACTGAGAGCCAGTCAATTTAGATTAAAGGGGGACGGATTCTACGATGTTTAGTGATGTTTCAGTTGCATCGTGAAATTCAATCCTCAAGCTCTGTTGGTAGGTGTTACGTTGTTGTGATATAATTATTCATAGTTAATGTCTGTCTTGTTGGGTGCAGACAGCAGATTTGTCTATTTCTTTCAGCCAATAATAATTACAAACATGAGAACATTGAAAAATAGGAATTTTACCCCCCACAATTTTTTCTACTTGTCAATTTTTTTTAATTAAAGTTAATTAATTACAAGATACTCCATAAATTAAGTTGAAAAAAATAACATTTTCACATTGGTTTAAACTTTAACATGTTTAAAACTTGAAAACTTTAGCATACAGGCCCCTACTTAGTTCATTTTAGTTTTGAGTAGTATTGTCTTTGTAGATTTTAAATTTCACAATGTGTGTCCGTGTGTGTGTGTGATTTCATTACATATCACGGAGTACTTTAGATAAAATAATCCCTAGAAACGCATTGAGTTTTATATATGAAAATCTTCTTAAGTACTGTGATATTTGAATTTATTTTCATTGCTATATATCTAGTACTCATCTTTACAACATATTTACATATTTACAGATTTTTAAGGTTCAAACTTCAATTGAGTTGATAATAGTCATAAATATTTTGGAATGTATCAAGAATTCAAGATAGTACCAGAATTTCGTGCCTCGTTGAGGTCCATTGATTTTCAGGTATATGTGCAATTTCATATGTCCCTATCAATTCATATACTTCATGCATATAAAGCAACTTTGTGAGCAGGCCTTTGTAAATTAGGTGACTCACAATTGTTGTGGTTGTACATGTCATAAAATGTGATTAGTTCACGAAAGCGTGCATGTGTCAATGTAAAACACAATATTCTAACTTTTTATAGACACGCAGACAATTTATTTGTTCAACTTTTCAAGCAATTAGCAAATATTAACCAGAGATAACTGGAAGCAGGTTTCTTCTTTGTCCTCTGAATATTTTCCCACCAACTCGAGTTACAAATTAAATTTATTTCAACCAAAATTGCTTTTGACACTTGATTTTCACCAATTCGCCATAAAACAATAAGTTCATCGTCTCTGAAACTCTTGTAGTTGAAGCAAGTCCTGAGAAGTTAGACGTAATGTAAAGACAAAATAATGACGCACTAATTTCATGGTTAAGAAAAAGGACAATACCATGCTCGGATATTAATTCTTAATCAGACCATCTATTATAACATTACTTTACAAAAACTGCACAAGTCTAATATACTTATAAATCTTTCTTGTATTTATGTATAATTTTTTTTAAATAAAGTAAAATATGAGTGGCTACAGTTTTTATATTCTATTTTCCTTCATATATTTGATCTAGATAACAATAATGAGACGGAGATTCCAACTGACAACTCGATCGAGTGAATTAAACCGCTCCACTAAAAATATATTCCTCTAAATAGTTTAAGTGGACTATAGACAAATAGTTAAAATTATTATATTTTTGAATCACAATTTATTATATTTATCCTCCAGCTAACGGATTAAGGAGTGTACAAAATTACCATGGGCATGGACAATAAGCTGTTAAAAAAAAAAGAGGAATGCCTCATATATTCACTAAACAATGAAAGTACTTACACCTCAAAGATTATACATATATATATATATATACTTAATCATTATAGGGTTAAAAAAGAGAGCCTGAAATATATTTTCAGTAAATAATAAGCTCCATAAGAATTTAAGAAAAATTGATGCCTAGAAAACATCGTCCTCCTTCTAATGCGGGCCAGACCATCTCTAATGCGCTGCTTGGCGTTTATGTAAAAAAATTGTAGACTTGGTTTGGTAGCAATCCTGGGCCCATTTTGTGCTTTTATTTTCTTTCAAAACTGAAATTTTACATGAAATACTAAAGCGGACAAAACTATTTTTAACAATACTATAAAAACATGGCTCGAAATGGAAAAAAAAAAAAAAAAAAAAAAAAGACCCATGCGGCTAAAGGAAGTATAGCTGTAAATTTCAAATTAATTTTCCAATTACAGAAAAACGTGATTCTTGATATTCTTAATATTTCTATATTTCGTAAAGATATAGATGCTTCTCTTGTCTTTCAATGCAATTAGATTTTATTTATTTTTAATTTTATTTAAATACTTTTAAAGTGTTTGATTAATAAGCAACTAAAATCACATTTAAAAAAAAATAAAATGCTTAGAATCTAAAAATTGCTACCTACAAACTTTTAGTTTGTACTTATAATTTTTAATAATAACGACTTTTTGTGAGCTTTTAGGTTCTTTTCTGAACACTCTCAACTCTCAACTTACGATTAAATTTTTGTGTGCTTTTAATTTTTTTCTGCACACACCCTCAACTTATAACTTGAACATGACCTTAACTTAAACTACGATCTTCTAAATTTTTATTCTTTGTCAAACGTGTATGAAATTCATAGATATTCAAAATAACAAGCTCGCCATAAATATACTTTCAAATAAGATTGTGCCAACACAAGAGCACCATTATGTAGAGAGTCAAACAATGCCTAAGTTTTCATTATTGTAATTATAAATAGAATTAATTGCACCAAACTCCCACTTTATGGGTCAATTGTACTTTACCCCTAATTCGTGAGAATGTGAAATATACTTTCAACCTATTGAATTTTGTGTAAGTTGTCCCAGGAATTATCAGTGGGTTGTTCATTTTCAATTAATATCCCCCAAACTTTCCCACGTGGTTTCTAAAACCAGTAGAAAATTTCATTTTTATGAAACCATAAAAGAATTTTGTGAAGAGTTTTATGAAGTTCCAAGGGTTTTTTACATAATTAACAAACTACATGGAGATTTAGTATGTATATTTTTGAAACCACGTGAGTCTTTTTAGGTAGATATTCGGAGTTTGATGCAATTAACCCTTATGAATATAATATTGCTTTTAATATTAAGAAATTAACGTCCTTATAAATTGTCAAAAATAAAATAAAAAAAATAATGTCATAATAAAAGGCAAAGTCGAAGGCCAAGTAGGTGAGAGAAGAGAGAAGGAGGGCGAGAAAGACGAGAGGAGGAGATCAAATAACCAGAGCTACCCATACCATAACTCTCTCTCTTCATCCTCTTTCTTTCTCTCACTACTGTCTTAAAACCACAACACAACACAACACACTCAACAAAAAATTCTATCACTCACAGATTCTCAGCCAACATGTTTTCGTTGAATGGAAGCACTTTCCTCGTAAGTTTGAACACATAAATCCTTTGCATTTTATCATATTCTTCAGTGTCTGAAAATTGCTCTGTTTCCAATTTTTTTGAATTTTTGTAACTTTGATCTCTGATTGAAAATCTAACCACGACCCATTTCGTAAAATCTCATTCTAAGAAATACCCATTTCGCAAAAACATCGGAATCATCGAATCCTTATCCAATTCATCTCAAAAACTAATTAAAAAAGACATCTTTTTTTTTTTTTAGTGATTTATGCTCTGTGTTTTGATTTGTGCAGAACAATTCTCTTACTGGAGTAGTGTCCAAGAGCTGGACCCAAAGAAAGACATTAGCTCCACCACTAGTGATTGTGGCTGCTGTGAGCTCAAACGGCAGAGCTGCAGATGGAAACGTCACCGTTTTGATGGAGAACACTCTGAAGGAGATGAATGAGAATGCTCTGTCATCTTCTTCGTCGGCTGCGATTGAGACGGACGCGAAATCCACCGTCGGTGGTGGTGTGGAAGACGTGTACGGTGAGGATAGCGCCACGGAGGATCAGTATATCACCCCCTGGACTGTCACTGTTGCCAGGTGATTAGATTAGTTATATTCTCTAATAAGCTTTGTGTGTGTGTGTGTGTGTGCATGTGTGTTTGTTTGATTCTTTATGGAAATTCAACGGTTCTGTTTTTGTTTATGAGTTTTTTATGTATTATTGAATATTTTGATGTTGTTCACAGCTAAGATAGATGGTGTGATTACTTGTTCGATGTTTTGATGAAGTTTTATGGTGTTGCTGCTTGTAGTTTCTATTTGTATTATTGATAAAAATTTGTGACATGTGTTCTGTTTATGAGTTTATGTACTGGTTTTAGCCTAGGTAGGTGAAGTTTTCTAAATGATTTGGAAGTTTTGCATGGTACAATCTTCTCTATTTTGTCTGTATCTGAGAGAAAGCATTTTGTTTTGTTAGGGAATTCTGTTTCACCTCGCTATAATAAACACATGTGAATGTTAATGTTTGGTGCTATATATATTCAAAATTGTTGAGCTGACAAATGCTTTTTTTATTTATAAGAAAAAACTAAAAAAAAAATTGAGACTTCAAGATAAATCTCATGGTCGTTTCTAGATGATCATCATTCCTAGTGCCTGATTATTTCACGGACAGAACCAT
This sequence comes from Misopates orontium, assembly GCA_946800315.1. Classification (NCBI taxonomy): domain Eukaryota; kingdom Viridiplantae; phylum Streptophyta; class Magnoliopsida; order Lamiales; family Plantaginaceae; genus Misopates; species Misopates orontium. Next base: position 44,101,376 of record OX326949.1, read on the forward strand.
GGGACTATGTTTACTAGCGTTGAGAAAGAAGTTATCAGCATCCAAACTGAAGTTGTGTATTATGTGATATTTTGAAAAATAATTTACAGGCTAAAGAAACCAAGGTTCTGTTTTATGAGTATGAGGTCTTTTCTGCTAACGCTATTATAACTTCTATTTCTTGCTTTACAGTGGATATCCGTTGTTGCGTGACCCCCACTACAACAAAGGCCTTGCCTTTAGTGAGAAAGAGAGAGATGCTCACTTTTTACGCGGGCTTCTTCCACCAGTGACAATCAGCCAAAACCTCCAAGTTAACATAATAGACTCTTTTCTTCTAAACTTTATTCTGTTACAACGTAGGGTGACTAATCTAATTACATTCATCTGCTATTCCATTGAGTAGGTAAAAAAGATGATGCGCAACATGCGTCAGTACCAAGTACCACTGCAAAGGTACATGGCCATGATGGATCTTCAGGTACTGTTATAATTTGTTGTCCAGTATATATATTTGTTTCACAGATTTAACTGAAACTGTGACAATTCTGAACATGGACATATGTGCTCTGATGATTAATTGTCCGATGATTGATAGATGAGACCCCTAAATGCTTGTGTTTACTTTGTCCTCATCTCAGGAAAGAAACGAGAGACTATTCTACAAGCTTCTCATTGACAATGTTGAGGAGCTTCTGCCAGTTGTTTACACTCCAACTGTTGGCGAAGCATGTCAAAAGTATGGTAGTATTTTCAGGCAACCTCAGGGTCTCTTCATCAGTCTGAAAGAAAAGTATGTTTCATCCCAGTAATGTAGTCGATCCCATATTATTGGTATGAGGTTTTGTTGCCTTATTTTAAACTGATCATTGGTAGTATTTCTCAGAGGAAGAATTCTTGAGGTTTTGAAAAATTGGCCTGAAAAGAAGATCCAGGTTATTGTGGTTACAGATGGTGAACGAATTTTGGGACTTGGGGACCTTGGCTGCCAGGTAAATGGATGATTTATGCTTTTCTTCGCTCTCTTCCATGAAAAATATCATAATTGTTTGGTTTTATGTGATTTTTGTCCCAAATATATGTTCCTCTTCCTCATCAAATTTGTATCTACTTGTATTATCTTTCAAATAATCGGCCTTAATTTTGTAATTATTCGATATTATCAGGGAATGGGGATACCCGTGGGAAAGCTCTCCTTATATACAGCTCTTGGTGGCATCCGTCCTTCTGCTGTAAGTACTGGTAACATTAATTCTCAAAGGAATCTTCCGGAAAATTGTGAAAAAAGAAGCTATATACGTGTTACTCTTTCCAGAAAATTGTGAAAACTCAAGCTAATATTCATTCTTTATTATCTTAAGTCTGGATGGCTCAAATAATATGTCACCCTTAATGAAGAGGAACAGTTATCCATTGATCACTGGCTTATTTTTACAGACAAACTAAGATTTGGTGCATAATAATAGACCTTCTATCCAATTTTTGTTTTATAGTTTTACTTTACTTTGGAATCTGTTGTTCTCTGGTCCTGTTCGGCTAGTTAATGGGTCAAAAATCAGAAAATGTCTTATATATGTGGTTATTGTGAATGTGGATTCATGACTTCATTCCTTTTGTGTGATAGGCCTTTTTCTTTGCTATTTCAATTTTTGTTTGTACAGAAGCTAAACTTGCTGATACTTTTTATTAATTTCAGTGCTTGCCCATAACAATTGACGTGGGAACAAACAATGAGGAGCTGTTAAATGATGAATTTTATATTGGGCTCAGAAGAAGAAGGGCGACAGGACAGGTAAACGATCTGTTACTTCGCATGCTACTCTTACTCAAAGGCAGTCATAGTTTCTGCTGCTTTTTAACTGGATACATCGTCATGAACAGGAATATGCCGAGCTTCTGCACGAATTTATGTCTGCAGTGAAGCAGAATTATGGAGAAAAAGTCCTTATTCAGGTTATTTAGTTTCTGCACTAGCGTGTTTATGGTTTTGTTACTCAATATTCATTAGTAACAATGTTTTCCATTGAATTGTGCAGTTTGAAGACTTTGCCAATCATAATGCTTTTGATCTCCTTGCTAAGTATAGTTCCACCCATCTTGTTTTCAATGATGATATTCAGGTACTTAAAACTGTTTTTTCCTCACTATTTCCTTTCTAATCTGTGCAAATATGGGTGTTCTTTGGTTCTGTTCATTTCATGCATTTCCTTTATTCATTGCTCATTTATAACAATTGTATCACTATCTTATTTATTATTTATTTTTCTCCTCATCCTTGTATTCTTTCACAACTTTTATTGACGTCACTGCCTATTTGTATCAGGGTACAGCATCTGTGGTACTTGCAGGGCTTATGGCTGCACTAAATTTAGTAGGGGGAACCTTGGCCGATCACAAATTCTTATTTCTTGGAGCTGGAGAGGTGCATTTTCTAACACTTCTGTGGATATACTGTTCTCTTGTTCTGCCTCAATATATACTAAATGAAACGGATGATTGAATTATTAAGTGATTTATATGAAAAACGCGATAATAAAATATCTATTGTCTCTTTTGCACCCTATACCATTTTAACACGATAATCATCTTACCTTTGGCTCTGTATCTTGACTATTTGTTGATGTTTGGGATTGTTTCCCAATGTTACCATTTCAGGCTGGCACTGGTATTGCCGAACTCATAGCTCGTGAAATGTCAAAACAGGTAAAAAAAAGAATGGAATTGATCTGTATTTACAGAATGAATCTCTTTTCACTTCTCTTCTCTGTTGACATTAAATTATGAGGTATTAGCAAGTAAAATATAGTGTCCCTCTTTATACGTAGACTGGTGCCCCAGTTGAAGAGAGTCGCGAGAAGATTTGGCTTGTCGACTCAAAGGTATGGGACATCTCAACCTTTTCCCATATGATACTTTTGCAAATTAACCATTGGTGCTAAACTCCAAGGATTTTTCTTTTTTAGGGGCTGATTGTTAAGTCTCGAATGGAGTCACTTCAACATTTCAAGAGGCCCTGGGCCCATGAACATGAACCTGTCAGAAGTTTATTAGATGCCGTGAAGGTGCTCTCTCTCTCTCTCTCTCTCTCCATGTGCAGTTATGTGCTGAGGGAACTGTTACTTGAATATGATTTAGTACACGATTAAGGCTTATTGCTTCTTGTCTTGACAGGTTATCAAGCCAACAGTATTAATAGGATCTTCAGGAGCAGGAAGAACTTTTACAAAAGAAGTGGTCGAGGCGATGACATCTTTGAATGAGGTATAGCATCGGATTAAGTCTATATCAATATTTCATTGGCCTCAACTTACTGTAGAATTTTACTTTATGGAATTTCAGAAACCTGTTATCCTCGCCCTATCGAACCCAACTTCACAGTCCGAATGTACAGCTGAAGAAGCTTATAAATGGAGTCAGGTGATTTTTAGTCAGCAGTCGTTACTCTGCAGCTTTTGACATAAATAAAGTAGTCTTTGCTCATTACAATTTTCTACTCGTGATTTTTGTTTTTCTTTTACTCATCTATAGGGTCGAGCTATTTTTGCTAGTGGGAGTCCATTCGCCCCAGTTGAATATGAAGGGAAAATTTATGCATCTGGCCAGGTTCAGTCTGAACTTCCCTCCACTAAGATCTATTTGTTCTCTAATGACTAGTGACGCATTTTGAACTGATTTTTTCATTAATTTGCATGAATCAGGCAAATAATGCATACATCTTTCCTGGATTGGGTCTTGGTTTAATAATTTCTGGTGCAATCCGAGTTCATGATGATATGCTCCTCGAAGCTTGTAAGTTTTTTAAAATATGAAATGGTAGTATGTGAATTATTGATGATCACAGTGAATGATAAAATTTCATCTTTTTGTTCCATAAAACAGCGGAAGCATTAGCTGCACAGGTTAGCCAAGAAAACTTAGATAATGGACTCATATATCCCCCATTTGCAAACATCCGAAAGATTTCAGCCCAGATTGCAGCCAGAGTAGCAGCTAAAGCATATGAACTTGGTAACATTTTATTTCCATCATAAAATTTACAATTATGTCTGATGATATGATCTTTTTTGTTCTAAAGGTTTCCAATCTTTTATTCTTTTAAGGTTTGGCTACTCGTCTGCCACAACCGGAGAACTTGGAAGCGTATGCAGAAAGCTGCATGTACAGCCCCAACTACCGTAACTATCGCTGAAGAATCTGTCTCTTCACTCTTAGATCAGTTGCCATTTTGCATCTCATATTGCCATCTTTTCATTATTCTCTATATATTTTATTTCTTGTTCTTTTAACCCCTTTCTAAATGCTCCTTTAAATTCTGTGAGTCATATACAGACAGTGATGCAGAAATTAGGATTAGGCAAGTAAACATGTAGCATGCTGAATGTTGTGGATTAGTAAACTCGTGCAAAAGATACCATAGTTTTGAAAGTTGGATGTACTGGGATGTAATGTGGTATGTTTCAGCTTTAGAATGGCAAGCAAAAGGCAACTACTTACAGAGGTTGTATGATGCAAAATTATGCATTTGTTCAATCTCATGTGCTGCACTGGTTTTGTGTATTCAATACTCATTACTGTATTTATACTAGAAAGTGGATTGCTGGGAGTTTATGCAATTTTGGCTTGGTTTTCATAGAATAAAAAATAAGGCCAATGCCAGCATCAGAAAAGCCACTTCAACCTGAAATTACAAAGGAAAGAGGTATAAAAAGTTAAAACTGAATAAGGTGGCCTTATTTAAATGTTTAAAAGTTAATCCTTTTTCGCCAGCTGAACTCACTTGCTTGATGTTTAAAGCTGTGGACAGTTGAACAATCTGTCACAACCATCATGAGCACGGCATTCTTCAGAGAGGAGAAACATGAAGAATAAAACTCATGCACTAAAATGTTAAAAATAACATGTTTATCCAAATTCAGAGCAAAATTACAATCATTGTAAAAAACTTCACACCGCTGCTCTACCACTAATGACCAAAAAAAGAGCCTGATAAACTGTTATGCAAATTCAATAGCTTTTGAGTTTTGAAATTCAACTAAAACATGCAAACCATGATAAATTCCCAAAAGGAAATATGATAACCTAATAAGTATACACTGAGGCACAAGATGAATATACGCATTATCTCTTCATCTTCATTTTCGAAGTAACAAAATCTTATTTATTTACAACATAAACAAATATACTTTGTAGCTAGTCAATCTCCTTTGCTGTTTCTAGAAATACAACATTAAACACTAAACTAGAAGAAGGCTAGCTTGCACAAAAAGTTTGCTTTTATGACTCCAAAGGTTGCCTTAGGGAGAGTTGTGTGAGCTCAAATCGGACAGCCTCGTTGTCTCCCAAAGTGAGTCCAGATATGCCGATCAGCTCCTTTTCAGGTTCTTTTGAAACATCAGGAATCTGCGTAAGTATCTGATGATGAGATGTTCCTGCTTTCTCGTCCTTGGAAGAAGATGAAGCTTGTGGCCACAGTTGAAATGGCGAAGGCATAAAAATAGGCTTCAGAGACAGATCCAAAGAAAGTTGAGGGTTGACAATGTCTGCTTCTTGAGATGATGATGACACGAGTTTTTCGTTCTCGATGACTTCTGCTACAGGCAGGACTTTAAACTGTTCTGGCATTGATGATGGACTTGTCTCCTGATATTCAAACCAAAAGATTTCATAATTCATACCAAGGGTTTTCAAACAGAAAGCCAGCATTAAGATATTGTACAGATACTATAACAAAGAACTGGGAGCAAGACTAACCAGATCCGGAACCAGGTCAAAGAGGCTGGAACGTCTCTTTTTCTTGGATGTGTTATTTTGACGAATAAAGTACTTTTGAGCATGGCTAGCGACCTGGCTCGGAGTTTTTGAAGGAACATAAGTTTTTGATATACCCCGCCAATCTCCTTTCCCCAACATTTGCAGACCAACTAAGAATTGCCTATGCTCTTCTTCTGTCCATGGAATAGCTGCAAATAAAAAGATACATCTTATTACGGCAAAAAAGAAGTGGCAAGAGGACATGCAAGTATTCACTATCATAACAAATGAAATCCTGGAATATGAACTGATACAGTCTGAAGTTTTGGACAGGATACAAATCACATCATGGAGGAGTATTATAGAGATGTTATTTAATGTTTGCCAAGTCTGAGATTTGGACAGGATATAAAACACATTATGGAGTACTATAGGGATGTTATTCAATGTTTGCCATGTCAGTTGTAACAAGGAAAAAACAATGTCGTAAAAGTGGGGCATTTGGATAATGAAATACATCGAAACAACCTTTAAATGGATGTCTTCAAATGGAAAGGATGAAAACACCAAAAGTACTTAAGCACATCACCTTAGAAAAGAAAATCTCTCTTAGCACTACCAGAACCACAATGTTATAAAAAACAGAGTTACTGCGGAATAAGTCATTGAACACACAGATTATTTTACTAGTCAAAAAGATATATACCCTGAAGTTAGCTTAGGACACTATGCATCTCTGCAGTTCATATCAGCTGCTAGTCAATATAATTTGGTCTGCTTAGTTTATTTTACTTTTCATAGTTGTTCTGTGCTAAAGTTACGTCTCGTGATCTGTTCTTAAAAAAGCCTTAAACTTTGGGAAGAATACGACAGGTCAAACGACTTGACTAACAGCAAGCATCAGCTTGTCGTTGTAGAAAATATCTGTGGCTTGGCATTGCGACCCTATGACGTAGTAAAGCTGTCAAAACAAATGGAGAGCACCTGTAAGGGACAAAGATACACATTGTTTTTGATAGATTACCGACACCAACAAAGACGGCTCATTAACATTGGGAAAACGATATAAAGCAATGCAAGTCGTATGAATCTATATCAAAGATAGTCGGTGCATTTGAAAGATTTTCGACATCCAATAAAACAGATCCAACAATATTGGCAAAGAAAAAGAACAATTCAAGGAAACAAATAAAGCTAAACAGGAAACTTTTACAAGTTCAAGTCTGGTTAACTCCAGAAATGAATGGTAATTTACAGAAGAAAAGGAGAAGTGCGAAGCACACTCGATCAATCTTGGTTTGCTTCTCCAAATGAAAACAAAGCAACTTTAAACATGCATTCAAATCAAACTCAAGCAATGTCATTCAATTACATTTTGCTAATCTTTCTTCCAACTGAATATGCAAATACCATTTTGTGTCAACCTCCTTATTCAAACCTAAGTCCATATTGAATTAGAAGAAGAAGAAGAAAAGCACAAGACATACAATTAATGAGTTGTTCAAAATAACTACATCAACAATAAAGAAGTTCTCAAATTGACAATTAAATTCCAACTCCATCAATCCAAATCAAACAAATTAAACACCAAAAACTGAGTATATGTACCCAACTACTAATACAACTACCACCTCAAAATTCTTGCACTAAAACTTGACACATTCATTAACATGCAAAACACAAACATCAACAAAAACTAAACCAAATTAATAATAATAATCAAACATGCAAAGCCAAAACCTTTTTTCCTTTGAGCTCTACGACCATGTGCAGGATCATCCGAATGATACCCTCCCGGCGAATCACCGGTGCCGGAATATTCATGCGAGAGAATATTCCCCATGCTGGCACTCTTCTTTATAAAAGATCCATCATTTAATCTCACACCAAACAGCCTCACCACCCCATTTTCTCCCTCCCCAACTGCCCTCTTTGAGCAATGCTTCGTCATTAATTCTCTCAAAATTTCAGAATATCTATATGATCAATATACAGGTCACGTGATTGTGTACTATATCAATATATCTCTGTTTGTGTATATATATGTGTTTATGTATTATAGATACATGGAGATGCATGTATAGGAAAAAACTGAAATTGGTGCCAGCGAGATTTTTTGGACATAGATGCGATATAATGGAGCATAGATTTTGTTTGGATTTACCTAAGACAACTAACTTTGTTGGTACTAGGAAAGATAGGACACGTACAGAGGTTGTTGTTCAGTTTGTTTTCTTTCTCTTCCATTATAATTTGTACACAATTCGAGTTTTTCTTTTCCATATTTTTATTTTTATTTTTTATGAATGTACATACCTTGTTTTAGTTTTTGGATGATATGCACGCACAAAATTTGATCATATAGTATATAACTCTCTTTTTATTAACTTGATTTGGCTTATGTAATTATGAATGTGGACTTATGTGATCAAATATAAGTTCGTTTGTTATAACCGAAATAATACTCAAAAGCATGCTTGTGAATCATAAAAAATTAATAATAATGTAGATGTCTACATCGTGGAATTGTGTTTTTTAGTCTTCAGGGATTAATTGTTAGAGACGCGTGGTTGGTCTTTTAGATCACAACTGTTTAGAGTTCTTTTAAATCTCGCTAACTATCTACCGGTTAGATATGAAATAGAAAAAGGATCGTGACCACCTTTTACAGACAACAAACCGTATTATCTTTTGGTATTTATATTTTTGTCTATTATAGAAATATAAATTATCTTTAGTTTCTACCAATTAAAGGTACGCACTTTATTAGATACATTAAGCTCATTTAACTAAAACATATTATCACTATTATTTGGACTATCTTGAGCGATAGTGTGCCTTACATTATTATTATTAAAATATAAACAACATCGAATTAATGATCGAACGCGATTTAGGGCATTTTTTACCTTATGTTCTTGTTAAAATGCTCATGGAATAAATATATTATCAGTTTTATTTCAAATTAAATATTTAATAAAAGTGTGCATTGCATGTTTATGGAACTTTTGTTTGTCTTAAAAAAATATATGAAGCAAAAAGCAAGATTTAATTGTGATCCTTCTCCATTGATATTTGTGCTAACATGTGTAATTAATGCAAAAGCAATAAGCAATCCTGCCCGTAATAAAGGCAACAGTGACAAATCAGTCGTAAGTTCAACACATCGACTTTGATTAAGTTCACTTATTGTGGTGTCTACGATAGTCCAAGAAACGTTCCACATTGACATTGGCAAGGACATAGTATCTTGGTCTTAAAGAACCTTTTCCACATTAATGTCCACCAGAAGTATTCAACAACGTCTTCTTTGCTTCGCATAACTTGCATAGAAACCTCGGTATTTATAACACTGTGCATATAATGTTGCAAGCGGCTTTCCAATGGGGATGCCTTGCGAAGGAACATCTCATAATATTTTCTTCGTGGTTCATGGCAGATGATCACACATTTTCCGGAGTATTCAGAGAGGGATCTACCGGCACGACCTATTATCTGCAATAAAAATCAGAGACTTGATTTCTGTGTGGGTATTGTGCCTAAAGTCTGTGTTCCCATAACTACCACCAAGTGTGCATATATTGGGACTCCCCGACACATCGAACTGCTCAGGATACAGATTTGAGTTCACCCAATTTCAAAAAGCTCTTTCACTATTATTTGATTTGTGTTACTAAGGCCTTCGTGCAAAAAACCTACACCAGAGCGACTTCCTTTAGAAGCGGCTCCTTAATCCTAGCAACAAAGGGATATCCAACTCTCTTGCAGATAGTTTTAAGAATATCGTTTTTCCCCGCTAACACCTGAATGCCCATGAGATATACAGCAATAAGTTGAGTACGGTGTTTTAAAAAAATCGCCCCATAGCTTACCCGTGCTTGCCTCGGGGAATTTTGACCCTAGAACGCCCCGAGGAAGCTCGTTGGGGCTTAACTTTACATGCCACGTAATTTAGGTCGTATGCCCAGAGGCAAAAGGCTTGCCTTGTGCGCCTCAATGAGCTAGGCTTACTGTTACGTGCTAAGACTTTCCCTACAAAAGTTATAAAGTGCGGTCTTACTAGCTCCTCATGTCCCTAACAAGTCAGGTTCTCACAAACTCAAATGTTGCTAAAAGTGAAAGAAGACAAGGAAATATGTGCAAACACTTGTATGTAGTGCTTAAAAGTGACTTTTGTTATTTATAATGACACCAAACACCCTATATACAAGGTCACCTCCTCAATGAATGGTGGAGATCAACTCAATCTAATGACTACTATTTCGCATCTACAATGCTTTAAACTCTTATAACCGACAAATATAAGGTCCTTCTAGAGTCCTCTAAACCGCCTTGCGGGCTTCTAGAAATGCGTAGTTACAAGAAATGCCCCTGAAAAGATAAAAAAACCACAAAACTGACCTATGTAGCCTGCATGGGCAGCCTATGCACTCAGCAATCAGCATGCGCACGGGCCGTGCTTGTCGCGCTCATCGGGTCGCCTGACCAGGTTTCTTCTATTGTGTGTTGCATGCACTAGATGTCCTAGCCTAGCCTTTCTTCTGTGCGCGAGACTAGGTTGGTTGTGTGCCTTGCTCATGTGTGTCATCTTTGTTGTCCGGTGCACCAACTTGCGCGGTATATTTTGTGCATGAGGCACGCAGGGCGACTTATTACGCCTTTAAAAGAGTAAGGATTACTTTGTCTATTTCATTCTAAATTTCATTTGTAATTTTGCATGAAAAATAATATTCCACATTGATTACAAGAATATTGAGAACTATTTGATATTATTATTCGATGTTTAATAAATTTTAAATTCATCTTCTTCTTATTATACATGTTTTAATCATAATAACTAAGTTGATGATTTTTTTTTAGATTTTCTTTTAGTTATTTATTTAGTATTTTATATTTCATTCTTATATATAACTATCAATTAATTGTATCATATGTTGAATATATTAAGGGTCTATGAAAATATATTTATGCAAGTTATATAACATGTAAAGTAACATATATCCATAATCTTTTTGTGTTTCTTATAACCTAATATAAACACAAATAGTTCTTTATAATTGTTTATCTTAGCCTTTTTATTATAAATATATATTCAAAAACATTAAATATTCAAATGTTGTGAGGCTTACGCCCTACGCCTCAGGACTTACGTCTCACCTCTAGTCCATGAAATGCCCCGACTTACGCCCAACTCCTTTTAAAACACTGGCCTCAACACAGAAATTTATGCAAAACAGAGTGAGTAAACGTATTAGATATATAATGTATATGCATCTCATTATTGTTATACGTGTGCCCATCGGCCCCAAACTTACCCCCAACCCTCCACTGACGAACTTCTTTTTCAAGTCACCAAATGTCTAAGTTAATAACAAAAACCAAATGTTGCAAATGTGAATGAGGCATTTCTTCTAGCAATCCTATCTTTCTAACTACAAAATTTATGTAAAACAGAGGAAGCGTACTAGATATATAATGTATATGCATCTCATCATTATTGTTATACGTGTGTCCATTGGCCCCAAACTTATCCCAAACCCTCCACTGACGAACTTCTTTTTCAAATATACCAAATGTCTAAGTTAATAACATAGACCAAATGTAGTAAATGTGAATGAGGCATTTCTTCTAGCAATCCTATTTTTCTAACTACAAAGTTTATGTAAAACAGAGTAAGCGTACTAGATATATAATGTATATGCATCTCATTATTGTCGTTTTCTTTTAAAATTTATTGCGAAGCCTTGTGTCTCATTTTCAAAGCACTATATTTTTTGCAAAATTTTAAAAAATTAATTATAAAACTTAATATATTTATATATCTGTGAAAAGATTTCCTAAACATTATCGCACCTCCTAACCTAAATTCATGACTGGCTGAGAAGGAAGTATGCGTCTTGGGGCTATATAGATGTAATTTATTCTTTATAATTAGGTACAAGTTCCATGTTCAAATTCTAAGAAAATATTGTAAGACAAAGAAAGGAAAACAAAAAAAACACGAAAAGCTTTTTTTCTCCCACAAATTGGATTATCTCGTATAATCGAAATAATCATGATGGAGATGACTAGTGTCTGTGTGTTCATCTATGAATGGAACAAGAGATGCTATATGTGTTAAAGAAACAAAACAAGTTGTGCCAGTAGTGACATTACATATTGGTTTCACTGTCACGGCGATACTAGGAAGTAATTTGCTATCGTTAAAATTTTGAAGGACCCAATGAGCTATTGTCATTATTATTTTATAGACGTGCTTAATTTATTTGCTATGAAGTACTCTCAAATTATTATTTTTAGTATGTTAAATACATATACTAGCAGCAATTTCTAAATGGAATTTTTTAAAGTTTTGCAAGGTGTGATTCTTATCAACAAATATATGTAGGAGACAATGAAAGGGAAACGGAATAAAAACTTGTGCCAGGGAAACCCATAATGGCATTCTGATCCCATTCCTCCACCCTCTGCTCTTTTTTATGCTTTAACTTAGAATCAGATGTGACCACATTTTGCACAAAACTGATGAAGAAAAGAGAAGTTCTCAGTACAATATTAATTTGTATCTCTTAAACGTGACAAAATCTGTAAAAAAAAAAAAATGACTTTTTGAGCGTTAATCCTTGATCCAAAAATTCTTTGGAATATAAAATTGTTCTCTTATATCAAGAGCCGATGAAATATTCAAATTATTTAGGCCATTTAAAAAATGCGGTGAAAAAAAAGGAGTATATGGGATCAATAATATTCCCCGTATGATTATACTCTTTCTCTAGCAAGTGCAAGTAGAATTAGTTGATATTAAGTAATTAAATCATTTAATTTAAAAGTGAATATAAAGATTAAGAGAGTTTTGGTTATTGGTATTATTAGCATTGTTTTAAATAACCAATGAAACTTAAATGACAATAGTAAAAAGATGAAAGATCATACGATCTTATTGAGTTGCGTGCGGATACTGTTTATATAGTAAAATGGCCTTCTACATAGTTAAATCTACGATATCTTTTTAATTCTCCAATCCAACTGCATTTAGCACAATCATGCGTACACAACAATTCATTTTTTTAAAATTTTAACAAGAAAATATATCCTAGACGTGCAATCCACAGTATTGAAGAGGAACAAGAGTCGCTGATAGTATCCTATCGAAAAATAAAAACATCACATCGCAAAAGGATGAGCTTATTGGTTCATTATGTTGTGTATTATCTACTTTTCTAATAATAGTTCAGTAGCATATCATCACAATCATGGACGGTGCTCCTAATGTGCTAAATGTTATTCTTTTAAACAAGAAAAATAATCATATATGTTAGATCAAAAGTTATTAATTAGTTTATAATTATAGCAGATAAAAAGATTACAAGGTGTGTCCTACCATATAAGAAGTTAAAAATTAGTTTAACAATTTGGAAAGGAGAGCTGTAAAATCTATCTACTTTCTGATCACCAGGACGTGACAGAGGAATAAAGAGAGAATCTCTTCACCAACACATAATCATCTTCTTTTAACAAAGTTTTGTTTGAATTATTGCAGAAAAAGGGGAACGGAAGGACAAAGAAAGAAGACAAGGACTTGATATGATATGGACCATTTTCAGCAAGTGAAAAGATCATCTGTCAATCATCATTGGGGATCGGACTAATTTTTAACTATATTTATTTTTCCTCATTTGGTTACTCGTTGATACTTCTTTTCTTGGTATGTGCTATTCCAAATATATTCCCCTCCCACCCACTCACCTGTGTACAACGAATTAGATAGTATCATTGCCTAGAGTTCCATCACATTAATTAAGTAACATTTTCATGAAAATTGAAACAAAACTGGCAAGTCATTTATGCATAATTAGTTTTCTTTTATGGGAAAAGATTGTGTTAGATTATGTACTAATATAATATTGAATAGATAAAATTCGAGTTATTACATCTTTATAAAATATTGATGGTATTTAGATGCAAGAGAGTATAAAAGTTGTAGTAAACATGATACTCACACGATAAAAAATTATGAGATGTATACTCAAGCAGGTATAAATCCTTTGGTTAAAGAAATTTTGGCATTTATGGGTCAAAGAGTTCTAGATGATTGAAGTGTCTGAAAATTCACATTTATTTCCTATGTGGGTATATTTATGTGAGCATTTTACTGAATTTTTTGATCATGTGCGGTGTGTACTCTTATTTTTTGAGAAGTCGATCGTTGCAGTATAACTAATAAGATATTATTAACATGTCCTTTTATTCTTTATATACCCATCACAATTATTATAAAATATATATTATTATCAATATAAAATTAATGAATGTATAATATATATATATATATATATATATATACGTGTGTGTGTGTGCGTGTGCGTGTGTGTGTGTATACATGTGATCCAAACAGCTATTTAATTGTCAGAATTTGTTTCGCGGTTAGTTTTTATATATATCCTAGAATTACTGTATTATATTATATTTTTGTTACAAACTAGTTGATTTTTGAGATATTCATATTAAGTGATACCTTAATATCGGTTTGTTTTTTACCAATTGAAGATAATAAATGGTGGTATTTAGATAAGGTATATGTGTTGTCTTTTGTGCATGTTAATTGATTTTAAACGTTAAAGTATATATCAACAAAAAATAAGTAGTCTCGGATAAGTGGTTTGACAACTTTACCAGAGGAGAAATAAATCTTTCAAAAAAGAACGATTATATATCTCATTTTTAACAATGAACTATTTGTCACTAAAAAAAAAGTTCTTAAAAACAAATTATTTGTCACTGAATACTCAATTATCAACATTTAACACTTCATATAAGTTGACCCTAGCATGGTTGCAAAGACCGTCTCCGTCCTCTTATCGCTGAAAGATATTCATTTCAATGATTTATGATCCACTTTTTCATAAACAATTTAGACTTTGAAAGTCTTCAACGACATAGTTGAAATTTTTTCGAAGTGATTTCGGTACACTGATACTTTGTAATGGTAAGTAATATTTAACTTTAATTATTTTCTTGAATTTGAATATTTTTTAATTCTATTAGATTTTATAAAATCATTTTCATTTAATTTACTTAGTTCTTTTTGTGCTTGCAACACAATGTAAAAGTTTTATTGACTCCGCTCCTGGAAACTCGATGGACGGATCAAGATATAATTGATGGAACTACATTGGATATCTATCGAGAAAAATATAAATAGTGACAGAAATTTAGAATCATAAAACGTAAAGGTTGCAAGGAGTTAAACTGCAAGTTTTTTATCTGATCACGTGGATTTAAAATTGTATAATCTTATTCTGGGAAGAGCTGAAGTTATGATCAGAATGTTCACATTAATGGCAAATATTGCTTCGCAAATATATATTGGGCTAGATTATAAATTTATAGTGCGACTTATTGATTGGAGGAACAAGAACATTATAGTGCGACATATCGATTGGAGGCTAGCATGCAATTAAAGAGCTAATTAAGTTGACATTCTGAACATAATCTTTTGATAGGACTTGTGCCAGCAGGTGCTGTCATTCTTCCTACGTAGCTAGGCACATATATTAGCGATGATTTATGATTAGGGAATATATATGACTGTTGAGGCTAGGGCAACTTTTATCTTGTCAAAGCAAAAAGCACAAGAGTATAAGTTGGTTGTAAGCATTCGTTTTAGTAAATGATCTAGACTTCTACCAGTGAAATTTTATATTAACATATTCATCTAAAAATATATACATACAAACATAGCTATATTAATTAATCATGACTTCTGAGTATGGGTGGATTAGAAACTCTAAGCCATAAAAAATAAATACCTGGTCAGGCAAAAATATACTTTTGGTTTTAACCCTATTTCATCACGTTTAATTTCATACAAATATTAAAATCAAAACTAGTCCTCATTTTTTAAACTTGCCATCACATTTGATCCCATAAATAAACTAAATCAAAATTAGTCTTAGTTATTAAAACTTGTCACTACATTCGGTTCCAAGACTAATTTTTAAAATTGATAATTGTCACTGTGTTTGCTCAAAAAAAAATACTATCTTTGCACTTTAGAACTCAAAATATAATTTGACTTGCACCCTATAAATAATAAAAAAATAGACTTTTTCATTTATTTATTCAACTTCTTTTTTATTGAAAATTTTGTAATTTAATATATAGTAGTTAAGTAAGCTTGGTTTGTAATTTTTTCTAAGTTTTATAGCAAAAAATAACGAACTTATCCAACAATATATATTTAGCAAACAAAATTAAAAGAAACAACAAAAAAGTATTAAAAGAATTGATTAGAATAATTTTTTAAAACATTCATCAATAATCTTTATAAAAGAAACACTAAAGAAAATAATATTACTTTTGCAAAAACCCCAGATTTACTTTTTATTTTTGAGCAAATAGTGTTTGAATTGAAAAATATCAAAATAATTTCTGAAAATATATTCAGAAATAATTAAAAAAAACATTTATTTTCTTAAAAAAATCTTGAAATTCTGTTATACCTTTCTTTCGCTTTCTTATTATTCAGAAAGATGTTGTTCGAAAATAAAAACATTTTTTAGTATTTGTTATAAAATACTCTTTCATTTTATTTTTCGTTTCTAAATTTTATTTACATGTAATTTTATTCAACATTTTATTTTAAGCTAAAAAGAATCTGAATATTGTATTGGAGAAACACTATTCTTTTGTTTTCTTTTAATCTTTAACTGCATAATATAAATATTGGAGACTTTTTTTTGTTTGAATAAATTCATCTTTCTTCTTTAATTATGATCTTAGACATATAAATATAAACTTTAAGTCACTTAAATACTATACATTAAGGTATTCTTTTCAGAAAAAAAATGAATATAATAACAAATGATAAAATATAATATTTTGGGGTGTAAAGTGTCAAAGTTGTTTTTCTAGGTAATGCCAAAAGATAATATTTTGAGGGGGCAAAATGTCAATTACCCATATCAGAATTTTTTATTTTTTATTTTGGGTAATTAGAAATTTAGTTTGAAACCAAATGCAATGACAAGTTTCACAATTTGTGACTGCTTTGATTTTAAAATTTACACTTAAATATGATGACAAGTTTCAAGAATTATGACCACTTTTGGTTCATGGTTTTAGCATTCATGTTGAATTTAATATGATGCAGTTGCTATCACGTTGGGATCAAAAGTGAAATTTTTCTCTTTCATATGGAACCATTTGTCATTGGCTCATGGGTCATAACTCATAAGTCATAACGTACTGTTTCAATGAAGGTGTCCTACACAGCCTATGGCTACTAAAATATCAAAGCAATGAACAAATATACAGTTAAATTAGAAATGAACTAATACGAAACTAGATAAATATATAACATATATTTAGATATGTATATATATATATATATATATATATATATATATATAAATATATAAATGCAATTATCTTACCGCACTTTGATATCTGCAACATCATTAGCTGCCTTAGAATCCTACCTATTGGAATACGTACTAGCGGGTAATTTTAATACATACTGCTGTCATATAGTTCAATACTCCTGTTTGGTTAATTGCATACAATTTCAAGGGATATATCAACCATTTGCTTGTAAATTTTTAAAGTTTTTTAAGAAGAATTAGAAAAACATGAACCTGATTCACGTCGAGAAAACAGTAAAGCGCGCATATAAAGGTGGACGTACAATTAAAGTTCGTATGTGACCACAAATTTTTAGCTAGTGGCCTTAGATGATGCTGCACATATGATATATATCTGTGTTTTGTAGGTTAAATTCGGTAGCGTTATCTTTTATGTGTATTTCGACACAAGGAATACCGTCACGCAAGTAGATACATTGTACTTGATGTCCCATAAAAGTATAACTAACAATCCTTAAAATGCCTTGTGAACTGTGATACGCTGAAAGAATTAATTCTCAAATGGAAAATTAATTAGGAAAGATGTGGATTTTTGCACATGACAATATTATATCTCATTGCATTTATTCTTTTCCTAGACAAAAGACAACTATATAAACCGGAAAAAGTTGATGTAAATCTCTTATTATGCATTATAGCTATCAGTCACATTATTCCTCATGAAATACAAAGGTAACGCGCGCATACAACATGTTCGATCAACACAATGCTCTCACCGATACAAGGGTATTATTTTTTGTTTTGATCATAAGTAATGTTTTGTGGTAATGTTTTGTTGTTTTGATCATAAGTAATACGGAGGGATGTACTACTTTTTCATGATCTTAACTCATAAGTAATGTTTTGTGGTATATCATTTACTATTAGCTAAAAGCAAAAGGAAGTTTAAAGCCCCAAAAAATTAAAGGATGTACGATTTTTCTTTTTTATAATAACTTCTTATATCAAAACTTTCTAGTAACTGAAACATAAAATGATGGATTACTACTTAAAATATGTTACGAGAGAATAAGAATTTGTTGCCCCAGTTGTAGGATCATCCCCCCGTAACTATAATTAATTGCTTCAACAAAATGAGTGGGCTGTCGCTTCTTGAATATGTGCCTTTTGAGTGATTTGAGGGTTTTATACTCTCTTTTTTTCAATAGTAACTATATATGAGAAATAAAAGTATGATGTGATTAACTGATAATGTAATTAAATTACGTGTATGCTTTTGTGCGGCAAAACTTTTCATGCCCAACTTAGAGTTGTTTTTGGATAAATTCTGTCTCATTTTGAAACAGTACTGTGTGTGTATATATTTTTTTTACAATATTGAAACGGACTGAGAGAGAGATTCTGGAATAAATCGGTGGCCGAATTAGCAAGTAGCATATTCTAAGTAACTTTTATTTTCCTTTTTGCGTAAATCATTTTTATGCTTTGTACCTAAAAAATTAAATTTAATTCATGTGTGGAATCTGGCCTTCTGGAAGAATATACAAGAGGTAAAGGAGTTGATATTGTGAACAATTTACTAGAGGAGTTATAATTGTTGCCATTATGTTTAACCTTCATATAGTTTCATCTCAAATAAAATTTATTCTTGAAATAATATAAAAATTTAAACAGCCACCTCATGTACGATGTTTATAAAAATTGAAAAATTAACATTTTGAGCCTCATAATATGTAGGTCTGGTTGATTCGACAGACCTATTTATCATGTAGTAAATTAATTAACGAAAGTAACATGCATGAATCAAGCAAGAGTAGGATCCAAGAGAGAAATCCCATCGCACCCCAACTACCAACAATGGATCTTATGTTCATTTTGTGTTTTATTTCATGTCTTATTTAATTATTTATCCTCCATGTTTTTATTATGGACATGTGTTATTCACCCACCTCATATATATTAAGATTAGGAACACGTGTCATCATCTTAAACAGTAGAATATGAAACGTGACAAATGATTCTTACCGCCAACTCCCCTAAATAATAGGTGTCTTAATTACCATAATAAATTATCCGAAAATGACAATTCTATGAATAGGTAAACAACTAAAATATCTATTATAAATCTTAGGATCGAAATAGCTATTGAAATCTCCATCGTTGAGAATATTCTCTTTGATGGCAAAAAAATTATGATTTATTCTGAATCGCACTCCAATATGCTGCGTTACAGATATAGCTTTGCTAGGGCTTCAATTTAACGTGTTAGTTTAGAATTAATTAGGTTGGCACATCTGGGCATGGGCATAGATTGCATCGGACGCTAGAATCGAAAAATGCAAGTTTCAGATTCTCAATGCAAAAATCTTCTGATATATATTTATGTATGTATGTTAAAGAATCTACCTAGCTTTACAGACAGAATCAAGTAACGTACAGTCCCAGAGTTCACACTTGAACATATCTATGTTCCTATTCGTGGAATTTAAAAATAAGTTAAACAAAAAAATGAGAAAAAATAAAATAAAATTAAGCTCCTAAATATGGTTTTGAGCAGTTATGGTGATAATTTGTTTTTTTTTTTTTTACAATTTTTCTGTCACGTTATTTATTAATTTAGGTCAAAACACGTTGAAAAATAGTATAGTAATTTCATATTATCACATGGCGGCGAATAACAATTAATGTTATTCAAAACAAAATTTTAAATGGGAGCTCATATATTTTTAAGAAAATCCATTTAGAATAAATTAGAATAATAAAGGTGAACAAATGATTGGTATGAAAGATATACGATAAGCGTGACAATGAAAGATTATATTAATGTGTGGTAGAAGATTAGAACTTGCTTCCACTTTTTATTTCTTACACACATGCATAAAAACACAGCGGGGACCAACCAACCAACTATATATATACCTCCCTCATGCTAACCTCCATTCATTCCCATTTCTACACATCACAATTCACAAGTCCACTTCATTCTCTCTACACCTTAATTATTATAAGTTTCTTCTCTTCTAAAATCAAGATGCAGAGACAACTTGCAAACATGAAGCAGTCTCTTTTTGATCTGGTAATAATTGATTATATAAATTAATTAATTCATCTATAAGATTATATTGGTTATATTTTTCGCAAACCATATTCTTGTCTAGAATATATTAGTTGTAGTTTTTAGTTTTTATGTTTATTTGGTACATATGCGCAGGGATATCTTGATGAACAATTTATTCAACTTGAAGAGCTACAAGATGATGCAAATCCTAATTTTGTTGAAGAAGTGGTTACATTGTACTACCGTGACTCAGCTAGACTAGTCCAAAATATAGAACAAGCTCTGTGAGTTTATGATTTTATTTACTATATTTACTAAAAGATTTCATATGCATTTACATATTATTGTACTAAAGTATGAGTCGTCTATATGGATCTTGTCAGTGAGAAGAACCCGCTTGACTTTACAAAGCTGGACAACTATATGCACCAATTCAAGGGGAGCAGTTCAAGGTAAAAATCGAATCAATCATTATTGAATAAAACGAAGCATAATACGTAAAAGAAATCCGAAATGATTATGTATTTGTTAGAGATTAATTATTTTGTTACATTGAACATTTTTTATTTATTTTTTGCTTACGACTTTTATCATGACAAGTTATTGTAAGCGGCAGAGTGGCTTGCTGCCACAATCCACATATTGAGCACTTTGTCGTCTCGACTCATTAACAAAAAATTCCTATTTGGCTCTTCGTTGTAACCCCACTGTGCTTTATTTTGTGCAGCATTGGGGCCAAAAAGGTGAAAATAGAGTGTACACAATTCAGAGAATATTGCAGAACTGGAAATGGCGAAGGGTAAAATTTCCTCTGTTTAATCTGTTCTAAGTAAAACATTTCACTTGGCCGCCTAAACTTAAGTTTCATATGTACGGGCCATTATTAATAAATAATTAACCAAAGAATCTAATGTGCCGTACAGATGCAAGAGAACTTTTCAACAGCTGAAAAAAGAATATGTCATTCTCAAAAAGAAACTAGAAACTTACTTCCAGGTTCCCTTTCATTTACCTCTCTCATTATTTTTTTCAAGTGACATATTGAACAATTTATTGTACTCATGATTTTATGCTAATGGTGCAGTTTGCAAGACAAGCTGGACCAGTTGAGAAGGCGTGTCGTTCGAAGTGAAAATAATTAATAGTGTGAGGAGTGTGGTGCAAATGTGCAATGGCTCTAAATTTTGCAGATTTGCAAATTTTTGGTTTTGTGCAGCATCTATGTATGCTATGCATGTAATGTATAAGCCATCATGTTCAACATCCTGCTCATCTCTAATAAAGAGAAGGATGCTTTTTGTGTTGTGATGGCTTAATTAGCTATTTGTAAGTTTTAGATCTTTATGATCAATTAATGAAAAATCCGGTCGCCTTATGTATGGGAAACATTGTGTAATTGTTCATTTTTCTCAGTTTTGTTTGATTTTCATAAATTGCATTCAAAATAGGACTTGTGACAAGTTAAGATAATACTTGAAGTAAGAGTTACACTTCATGAATCTTGAGTAGTAGTACTAGTTGCAAATCACACAAGTACAACTACAGCCAATAATATCCCCAAGCCCAAAAACGATAAATTAGCAAATGGAAGGCATAAGAAGAGTCCATTACAGTTAGATGGACTTGGGCTCGGCTAGAGTCTAGAAAATCTGCCACCTCTTTTCGATCTACTCTTGTTGTGGACCATTCTTACATCACATGTTATACACACTACTTAGTAGGCACATTAATCCGTCCAAATAGCCCAGTGTAAGAACTTTAAATAACACACAAATACATTCTTTAAGGATCAACTTATAGAGAAGAGAGAGAGCTTCTACTTCTTTTCGTTAGTTAAAGAAACATATATTATGTAACCATGTAAAACTTTAAATAACATACAACAACACATTCTTTAGACCAACTTAATTTATAATTTTCATGGTGGAAAAGTAATTGTAGAAACAACACGTATTCTTTGTTTTCTCTTGCTCTTGAGACTCTCTCTACGAGCTCTATCGTGTACATGTTGTGCGCCCATCCTTCATGCTTTTTGGTCTTTTAGGATGGGTTGGGTTGGAGAGTTGAAACCCTTGTGAGTTCATTATTACTACCTCCGACTACGAGGGCAGTTGTCCTCCAACTTTGAGATGAAAGATATGGATGATGTTATACATGCTTGGTTTCAAGATCGTGAGAGATCGGTCTAAGCGACTTATTAGTTTATTTGAGAGACTACCATTAAGAAAATTCTTGAATGATAGCAAGTGCATATTGTAAACATATGGAGACTACTTTGAAAAAGAATGTAGGTCTAAGCCTTGATATGTGTCCTAATTCCTAATACCTTCGCATTATTATTGTCATTATTACTACTAGAGTTTGAGATGTCAATTGATCATTGTATTCATAGAATTTTCATCAAAAAATCTACTTTGTGTACCACATATATTACTTTGTTGCATATTACTTTGTTGCATGCCATCGTGATCCATAATTGTTTAAAATATTTAAGATTTGTAATTTATAATAACAAGTGGTCTCAGTTGGCGAAATATCTTGATCGACATTAAGACAAATCATCAACGTTATATCTTTAAAAAGTCTAGGACAACAAAATTACATACACGCTAATAAGAAAATGTATTAGAATAATGGTAAGAATTTCATCTAAATCTGTAAGCTTGAATAATTACACGAAATTCAAGAATATATAGACTCAAATACAAAAGCATAAATTAACGTTAAAGATGTTATTGAGAAACTTAAATCTCACTTAAGTCTCTCTGTATACAAAATTCCTAAATCAGAATGTACCTTGATTTAGAGACAAGATCGAGGCATTCATTAACATAAGTGAAACGTCACCAATTGCTTGTCATGCTAGGCCAAACACATCAACCGCTCATTAATTTCCCCGTACAAAAAAAGTCAAGATCACCGTTTTTAAATTAATCAGGATTCTATGTATCTCCTGGTAACATCTATCAGAATGCATCTCGACTAATTTATCGTGTTCGTCTCCAAATCAAAATACATTTAGAAGACCATATTTACAAAATAGGAACTCCTTATTTTTGTATCATATATATTTCAAGATGTCTACGTTGTATCTCATGGCATTCAAAATAATATCTTAACTAACCCTATAAGAATCCTTGTAACAAAATACATCACCAAGCAAGCCTCCGTAAATTCACATATTCTCTTTTAACAATTTTCAATGTCCTATTATCAAATTTTTTGCCCAAACTATGCATAGAGTCGCACCTGATTCCTAGTATTTTCCCACATGTTGAGCTCATCATTGACTATCAATATCTACTACTAAAATTTCACTATATATAAGAAAATCCACATACGCTCATCTTCGTCACTACAAATACAAATACCGCTCATTTGCAGCTACCCTCTAAAACTTGGAACACATTCAACATTAGAGCTTTTTATGCTTGTAGCTGATGATGATGAAACACGTGCACATATGAAGTGAATGTTCATCTCTTCATCGGAATTGGATCGATCTATCACCTAGGGTTTATCGAATTTGGGGTTTTTGAATTTCTATCCCCAAATCGCCCAATTGAGGGTCTAGTTTGTTCTCTGCGGCGCCGAGTTCAATCTGTATACTCAGTTTTGTCGCCTTGCTGGTCGATTCGTTAATTGTAGGTTCTCATTGTAAGTACGCAGATTTTAATTTTGTATCTGTTTTGTTCCGAGGGTTTTTTAGTTTACCTTTTTCGTCAGTCTGATTGAAAATGATCAAATTTTGATGCTATTTTCGTGGACGGATTTTGAGTTCAAGAATCGGACAAGTTCTATTTCGCTTTTAGTGTTTTGGTTATTTCTATTTTTCTAGTTCTAGGGTTTTGTTGTGGCATGTCTGTGTTTATCTCGATTGATTATCGTAATATTGGACAAATTATGTTAGTTTGGGGGTATTATTATTAGAAAATGAATCTTCTTTACCTTGGGTGTTGAATTGTGAAATCGAAATTAATCTGCAGTTGCTCTTTGTGGTAACAGAGTTGTATGCTGAATTTCAGCAATGGCTTCATACAGGCCATTCCCTCCGCCTAATCAGTCGACATTTGCTCCGCCCCCGCCACCACCCCCGAGCCAAAACCCTGTGCAGCCTCCAGCACCACCACCGCCATCACGTGGCAGCAATTGGGCTCCTTACAGTGGCAATGAGGCCTCAAGTTACAATCAGAGCTACTCCCAGACGAACCCTAGCTCAAACTATCAGCATTCGGGCTATGGATCATCGTCATCCCAACAGCAGCAATTTAACCCACAGTCGAGAAACCAACTTCCGCCTCCGCCACCGCCTCCCCAACAGCAGAATTTTCCGTATCAGCCGCCACCTCCTCCACCACCACCGGAATCCTCCTACCCTCCTCCACCCCCGCCACTGCAGCCTGGACCAGCTCCTCCGATGTACTATCCGTCATCTCAGTATTCTCAGTTCAATCAGCCTCAGCCATTGCAACCACCGCCTCCCCCACCTCCTCCTTCGTCTCCTCCGCCTCCGCCACCACCATCTCATCCCTCTTCACCTCCGCCATTACCTTCTTCGGTGCCTTCCGTAGGCACGGGCAGGGAGAGCAGGCAGAATAATGTAGGCTCTTCTTTCAAACAAGAGTCCAAGCCTCCATTGCCGATGATTGGTAGAAAATCGGGTGGGCATGGTCCTTCGGGTAGGGCTGAGACAGAGGAGGAGAGGAGGCTGAGAAAGAAGAAAGAGTATGAAAAGCAAAAGCAAGACGAAAAATTCAAACAGCATATTAGGGAGTCTCAAAATAAAGTGCTTCAAAAGACCCAGATAATTGCATCTGGGACCAAGGGTCATGGCTCAACTAGTGGATCACAGATGGGTGACAGGAGGAGTACTCCGTTATTAAGTGGAGACAGAGTTGAAAACCGACTAAAGAAACCAACAACTTTTCTCTGCAAATTGAAGTAAGTGAATCTGGTTTGCACATTTGGCTTATGCACTTTTAATGTTGTAAGGCCTTTTAAGAGATACTGTGCCGTTGAGGCAAGAAATCATATTGTCAAATTGCGCAGGATTTGGATTACAGTGATCAGCCATATTACCAGAATGTTAGTGACACGTTGTGAGAATGCATATGTTGGTTTTAGCAATTTATTTGATTTTACCTTTTCCACTGGGATCTTGTGATAGTATGCAACACGACCTTCTTAGATGCCTGTGATATAGATTATATGTAGACGTTTTCAATTGGTTTGAAGTTAAGTGGTTGACAGCTTCGCTGGTATTAGTTTACTGTATTTATGGCACCATATACATACCGTAGATTTTCCGCACGATTACATTAGATTTCAATAATTTGTTACTCTTTACTTGGTTTACCGAGTGTGAATTGGGGTTTTCAGCATTTTTGTGTGCCGTTGAAATAAAAGGGACATGTTACTATACATTTTGCGTTAGGTTACTGTAATCGGCGCCTAATTCTAGAGATTGAGCATTACTCTTTTATGAATTTAAATCAAGGTCAATTCCCCCACATCCCATTCTAGCTCACGCTAACCTGCAGCCGGCTCAGGTTTCCAGTTCCCTTTCTCATCCCTTTGACGGCAGCTTACCCACGCCTTCTGCTCCTTCCTTTTCCTGCTCTGTTAACTCCCCTTTCTATCAACCTCAGCCTAACCCACCCTTGTTGCATACTGATCCACACCTCTTTCCTTTAGTCCCTTTTATTACTGTCCTGTTTTCCTAAGCATTGCTTCGTAACTTCTACTCAGTTTCAAGTACTATGTTTGTTCACCTTGTTAAAATTTATTATCTTAAATAATGAAGTTTTTTCCTCTTAGGTCAGCCTTGCTCACTCAAAATATAATAGGAAAAAAGTGTTAGATTGTTAATTCTTATTGGTCTTATCATGTTCATCAAGCAAACAAGTCTAAAATGACTTCAATGGGGGAGGAAGTAGTCAAGGATGTTGAGATCTTTTGCTTTTTGTGATAAAATCTATTGGTACCAGAATTGGAATCCATGACTTATTCAAGCCCGTCTGTTAATTATTTGGTTTTCTAATTCAAACTTTTTCTGGAATGCATTTAATTGATGTTTTTGATCTTAGGAGGACTTGCCTTGTATACAAATGCTATTTTGGAAATAGCATTTATTGGCCTTTGGAGGAGCAAATGTGTATCTACATATATATATACATATATATATATATATATATATATATATATGTATATGTATAGATATGTATATATATCTCAATTGCTTCCTCTTATGTATGTCTTTATTTGTTTAGTTGGAGAAGATACTTTGATGGAGAGATTAAAAACATTCCTAACTGAATGTGCCTGAACATTTCTTCTTCTTTCTGCATGTTGAGCAAGATCACGATATATTATTCTCTTTGTAGGTTCCGGAATGAATTGCCAGACCCATCTGCTAAAATGAAGCTTTTGAGTTTAAAAAGAGACCCAGATAGGTAAAAAAAACCTCTTTTGCTGAGTAGTTTCTTTTCTTCTGTTTTTTAAGTTCCTTATTACGTGACGCTATTGTTAGTATAATTTGTTTTGGATGATAATCGTCGCTGTTTGTGCATTTACCAGCGGTTACCACCATGCAACTTTTACATCACATTATTTAATACCTTACGTTGCAATAAATTCCTCCCGTCAGTTTAAGCCTTTCTTATTTATTTCTTAATAAATTTGGTGAGCTTATCTATTAAAAAGCACATAACCTTAAACGCATTGCAAGAAACTGCAAATAATCTGAAAATCACCCAACCTAATGAAACAATTCAACTTGGAACAGGTCATTTCATCCTTGGGCTTCAATGCCGTACCATTTACTTTAATTTAAGTTTACTTTCTTTTCATTTTTCACCATCTATGTTGGATTAACTCCTGAAATTGTGTTGGCGACTTTATTTTAATCGTTTAGTTTTAGAATATGGAAGTCAATGTTAAGTTACTTTGATATGCCTTCGTGTAGTCCCTGAGTTTCGTACCTAAAACTAATTTAGAACTTTCCAGAAAACTGCTGTTTTTCTATTAGCCTTGACTTGAAATCCCTAAGAAGTATGATAAAATATATTCAGTGGTGGAATTTGCTGATTATGGTCAATTTCATCTTTAACATGTGAAAGTCAGTTAAGCTTAATGACACAGGGTTTCATACTCCAAATCATAAATTAGTGGTGGACTTCCTGAAAGTCTGTCTCCGAGATGTACGCGTGTACCTTCTCCAATATCGACATGTGATTCCAAGCGACATAGATTTTCAGTATAAAATCTTGTGTACATATTCCTCCTTTGTTGGATACCCGCCCTACATATTCTCAGCTTTAACTGCTTGTATGGACTAAACTGCTGCCCTATGCTTTTCCACCTGTGTGTGGTAGAAATTTTCTTGCACCATCATGGCCTATGAGTTTTTTCTGTACCATATATACCGGCTATATATCACCTGATTTCATTTAAATTGCAGGGTATGGGCTATAGTAAGCAATCTATGAAAATTTGATTGAATAACCATGTATTTGACATTGAAGTATAGTCTTACATAATATGAACATATAACTTCCTACCCTGTATCTGAATCATGCATAGCTACCAAAAGCTACAGAGGGACTTTCATTCTAGGGTATCAGATGGGACTTTGCCCCAGTTCTCAGTATGATTTGTTTACTTATTTGGTAGTTTTGGAGTGCATTTAGTTAATCTATATGCATCTTAATACTGGAAAACGTGAGTGTGCCTTAGTTCCTTCAGCTGTAGACAGCTGTCAGATAATTGGCTCACGTAAGTTAGTAACATAAGGTAGGGCAAAGCATTATTTACACGCTTTCTGAGCAGCAAAAGTTATGTTTTTTTTGGGCCACACATATTCCTTTTCTATGGTGTAACATCCGGCTTTTCATGAATGAGCTATGTACAGCATAGAGCTTGAATATTATCTCCCTGTATTTAAATTTGTAGTTTATTTGCCTCTGTTGAACTTGTTTTGCTGATGAATACCGGACACTTTTAGAACATGAAGTTTAAATACATGCTTTAGTGATTACCAAGGCAGTATTGGTGAATCGAACTTGCAGATGTATCCTATTATGGCATATTTCTGGGCTCATTCAAGCTTCTGAAAAGGAGGGAACAAAAGGTATAAATTGAGCAGGGTTAAAGTGAAAAGAAGGAACCAACCTAAGTACTGAGTAGTTGTATTTCCTTCGTTTTTACTTCATTGGTATATAGCCGAACTCTTAGCCCATAAAAAAGAAAAATGGAAGAAAAAAAGATGAATCAAATATGTGATGCCTACTGCAATCATGTTTTCTTTTAACTTGTTTAATGTTTCTGCATAGACCTTATGATTTGAGCCTGCAGATACTGCAAATACCAAATTACATCATTGGAAAAAAATTGGAAACCTCAGCTATATCTTGAACCAGACCTTGGGATACCACTGGATCTACTTGATCTGACTGTGTACAAGTATGCTCAACCTCTCATTAGGTTTTCTCCTTTATCTTGAGGTGTGTTTCGAATTTATTTTCTCGATCCCCTTCTTGAACAGTCCTCCCAGGGGTGAAAGGATCCCTCTTGATCCAGAGGATGAAGAATTGTTGCGTGATGATGATCCTATAACCCCAATTAAGACAGATGGCATCAAAAAGAAAGAAAGGCCCACTGACAAAGGTGTTTCATGGCTGGTTAAAACTCAATACATATCCCCGCTCAGCATGGAGTCAACTAAGCAGGTACTGTTGAGAGCTTTCTCTGTTTCTTTTCTCGCGAGCTCGTGTGTGTGTGGTGAACTTATAGTGGTTTTCTCAAAGAAAATATTAACTTAAATGATTTTGATGTTATGTGCAGTCTCTAACGGAAAAACAAGCTAAAGACTTGCGAGAATCTCGAGGTCGGGACCTCTTGGAGAACCTCAACACTAGGTTAGTCATAACTTAGTTTTCATGCTTGTACCCGGACAACTTGAGACTGAGGCTTTGAACTGTTACTTTAATTGTGTTTTCTTCCTTCAGAGAAAGGAAAATCCAGGATATTAAGATGTCGTTTGAGGCATGCAAGTCTAAACCGGTTCATGCAGTCAATCCTCAACTACAGCCTAAAAGGGTTCTCCCGCTCCTGCCTTACTTTGACCGGTATAGCCTTTCTTTATCACTTTATCATTCTCAACACTCAGTAAATACTTTTAAATTGTTGTTTTCTGCGTGTTGGAATGTGATGTAGAGTATCAAGACTAGATCTTATTCTGGAGGAAAAACAAAACAATCTGTCTAATCTTTCTAGCCTGTAGTTAGTGTTTTGAAACCTGAACAGAAATTTACCAATTTTGTCTAAACAGTATAAAGTAAGTCTTTTAACTGATTATGAATGAATTGTAGTTATTTAGATTTTAATTGTGGTGAATGTCTTTCCACGGTCCATTCAGATACTGGGAGTTCATGTTGATAGGTTCCACTTGTCATGTTGCAAACTCGATTTTTCTTGGCCATTGCATATCTCCACCCATTCTGCCTAATATACTTTGATATAACTCAATTTGCTGATGTTTCCTATTTCAGGTATGATGACCAGTTTGTGGTTGCAAATTTTGATAGTGCTCCCACTGCTGATTCAGAAATCTACGGCAAATTAAGTGCAACAGATCGTAATGAGCATGAACGTAGAGTAAGTAGACTGATATTACAATGATACATCATACTGTTAATAAAGTTAATCTGGAACCATAATGCATAGTTTGCCAATTCGTCAAATCGAAATGGTTGAGAGAGTTTCAAAATTTATGTTCGAATCAATTCAGAAACTGGAGAAAAGTATTGTTATCTAGAAAAAGGATGGAATGGGCAAAATTGATATGTATTTCTGGCCTTCAGTTCTACTCTAAATCCCACTTTCCTGTTGTTCTACTAATGTGTTTGCTTGCCTTGCTGTATGAGTTTGTTTTTGTGTTTCTGTAGATGTATATATTCCTGGCTAGTTACTACTCAGAGTAATCTATTTAGAGTTTGCATGTATTGTTTTGCTCATTGTGCATCTTACCTGTTGCGACAAATTTCTGCTCCTATGATACTGACCAGGAAATGGTCATTTGTTATTGATGTACTTTTATTGAGAAATGATGCATATCAAAGAAAGATAAAGACAACTGAACCTAAAAACCTGTGCCTTAAGCTCATTTGGCACTTGAAACTTGCTTTCTTCTATGCCACCTTCATCACAGTCAGATGAAAGGATAACGAGATCAGAGGGGATCTGCTATATTTGCATCATTAGACCGTCAGAACTTTTAAATATTTGGAAATTTTTGAGCTGTTCTATGGTTTTGAATATAAAGCCAAAGATTACGGTCTTTCACAGAATAGTCTTGTTCTTTTTCTTTTCTTTTTTTCTGTAAAGTTTTGTTTGGGTTGATATTCCTGGTGCTCTGTAACTTCCAATGCTCTCAATGGTAAAGGAAGATCATTGTTTATGATTTATATAGAATATACAATTTGACTGTTCTTTTTTTTTTTGTTTTTCTGTTGTATCTCCTTACTTGCAGGCAATTATGAAAAGTTATGTGGGCTCAAGCACGGATACAGAGCAATCTGATAAATTTTTGGCATACATGGTTCCATCAGTTGGTGAGGTAGGATTCTTCTTCAAATTTAGATGTGCAATGTGTTGCATTAATATCAATTTTTGCTGAAGTACATTGTTTTTTACTATGGTGGCAGCTAGAGAAGGATATGTATGACGAAAACGAAGATGTCTCGTATTCATGGATACGGGAGTATCATTGGGATGTATGCTCCCGTTAACCTACTGTTTCTTTAGTCTTGTATAACTAAATCTGCTTCTCATATCATGTTCTGTTTATTATTTGGCAGCTGCGGGGTGACGATGTGGCTGATCCAACTACATACCTTGTCGCATTTGGGGAATCAGATGCCAAATACTTGGTCAGTCTCTTTTTCATCTTGAGCTTATGAAACATTCTAGTTTGTTCGCTTGCTTACGTATATGGTTATGTAGCCGCTTCCCACGAAGCTCATTCTGAGGAAAAAGCGGGCAAGAGAAGGAAAATCAAGTGAGGAAGTGGAACAGTTTCCTGTGCCTAAAACAGTGACTGTAAGGAGGAGATCCACCGTAGCTGCCCTGGAATTAAGAGATGATGAAGTGGTGATTTCTTTATTCAACGCTTAGAATTCCTTCGTTATACCATTTTGTTTTTGTTAAGACCTTCATTGTACCATAGCCTGACTTATTCTTTTTACGCTTGGCAGGATTATGAAGCACCAAGGGGGAGTGCAAAACAAAGAAGGCTTGACAGGGATGGTAACGGTGGTAGGCTGCGTAGGCCCGTTCAGGACGAAGATGCAGAACAATTTAGTGGAGGCGAGGATTATGGGTCTGATTAGTTGCGCGGTCGATAAGAAGATTATTTTAGGATATGGAATCATAAGAACTAGATTTAGTGGTGTCTTTCTTTTTTTTTTTTCTTTAGATGCGGCACTGCCATGGGTACATTTAATTTTTCTCGTTTTTGTGGTGTGGCCGCACATTTTTGGTTCTGTTGATTCTATGACTTCACTACAGGTTCTTAATTATCAAAGAAAGCTACATTCTTTATAGTATGTTTTGACCATTCCTTTTTGTTTGTTAAGGGGGGTCGGGGCAGAATGTTTGTGTAGCAGGTTTACTTTGGTCACGAGGGCTGTAAGCATGTACCTGAAAACCCTATTTATTTCGAAAAAAAAAATAAAGATTAAGAAACAAGTGGATTTATTAAGAAACTTTTTCTTAAAAAATAGTTGTCAAATCACAAAAGAAGGATCCTATTATTACTTTAAATTGTGTTTTTCTTGTACTCTATCCCTTTTTTTTTTTTTTTGGGTAATGTTTGTCTTACTTTTCTTTTACAATTCCTTTGTGCTATTCAGTGTTTGGTGAAATGGTCTGATTATTGCTCTATCAGTAGTATGGAAATAGTAAAGTTTTCCATATATATGATAAGCGAGAAAAGACACAATTACAAAGTGGATACATATGTTGTCCCCACAACAGAAAAACGAGAGGCAGTTGAGAGCCAAGCAGATTGAGCTAATAAGCCACTCATTCCTTCCCACCTCACGTACTCGATTTCACGTCCATTCTTTGGATAATTCTCCTAAAATACATACAAGAACCTCAACAAAAATAAAAATAATTTAATAATAAATCCCATTTTCAAGAAGTGTATTCTTCGTTGGCGTCGAGTATCAGCAGAGACCCATTTCGAGATTTTAACAGAAAAAGCTATTCATGTTTGCAGGTTATTCTTATATAGGTTAGTTTCAAGTGTACTTTACAGATTATCCTGTTAATTGTGCTCAAAAACTGATCTTTTTGAAGTTTTATGGACTGAATTAGGGGTTGGCAAATAAATCAGTAATGTTGCCTGTTTGCTCAGCGACCACCAGCTGCTCCTGTCATGTACAGGTCAGAAAAATTTATATATTGTGAAGTTTTGGATTTCAACATAGTGTTAATAGTAGTGAGATTTTTTTCCAAGGTTTACTGTTCTTGGGATGATTCAATTTGGTTCTGTGCTGTTCTAATTTGGGTTTTCTTAGTTCATCAAATTGATTAATGTACAGAAGTTCACCTGTAGGTTTTCATTGTGTTACTGAGTATCTGATAATATGATTTAAAGAAGTTTATCCTCAGAGCTAATTATGCAGTTTTGCAGATTCCTATTCATGGAGGATTGAAATCCTTTTCCCTGTACGAGAAGACATTCGATTTCAACTGCAACAATGGAGTTTATGTTGGCACAGCTTCCTTTAAGAAACAGCCTACATTGTGTTTTTACCATAACAGCGTCGGAATCAGTGAACAATGTGGCTCCGTGGGGACTAGTAGTTGGTCTCTGTATCAAAGCAAACTAGACGACATCCAACAATTGACCCAGAGCAGTTACAAAGCTGGTTTGATTGGTAAATCACCATTTTTAAGACCAAATGGTATGCTATTTGTAGATAGCTCAAGTTACTCTTCTGGAGATGATCGGTTGGTGTCTTTTATCAGTGAAACAGTTGATAATACTAATATCCCGCCAATCCTTACTGATCCTGAGTTATCCATACCTTTTGATGGTTTACCAATTGATCCACCTCTAGTACTTGATACGTTGGACATTGATATAAAGTCATTATCTGGTCAGGAAATAAGTTCTGCAGATATTGTTAAAGAAATCAATGAAGTCACTGCTAATACAATAAACGGAGCAGAAAATGTTTTGAATAACTCGTTTGATACCATCACCTCGTCATTCAAGGCGGCTCTTGGAAATGCTAATAAAGCAGTTGATAATGCCATTAACGAGATTACCTCGTTTATTGATAAATCTGGAGAATCAGCTGGTGATAAGTTGACTGGATTATCAAGAGGGGCAAAGGAAGGATCAAATAAGGTGGGACTCATTGCACTCGATTTGTTGAGGCAAACCATTGTTGCAGTTGAGAATTCTCTGACACAAGGAGCCCAAAATGTAGAATATGCTTATAACTCAGGTAAGGTGTATCTTCCTCCAGGGGTTCAAGATGCACTTAGTTCATCTGAAGAGAGCATCACGAAAGTACTGAGGCCTCTTGGAACTGCTTTTCAGCAGGTATGCATCGACATTTCTTGTCTTCTACTTATGAAAAGATTCAAATAAATTGCTAAATGCACGAAGTGAAGATACTTTTCTGTTAAATTAGTTTTAATGATGAGAGATCAGTCAGACGAGATATCGTTGTGGTTAATTGAACAATCTGAAATTGCTCATATATAATTTGAAAAAATAAATGGTTTAATTTCTTCTTTAAGTTACTTATCCCTGCTTTAATAAATAAATAGCATGGAGATATTCGAGGCTTTTGCACTTCTAGATGATACTAATACTTCACTCGTCTGTCGCACTTTGATGCGAAGGTTAGCATTGCTGTGGGAGGATTTGAAGAAAGTCTTGGATTGGACCCGAATGATCCACTTATTCCCTTAGTTTTTTTTCTTGGACTGTCAGCAACTTTATGGTATGAATTTTCTAGTTTCTCTAGTTTTTCATTTTTGATCTCTTCATATCACCCTTAATTGGATAATGACTTTGTCTTCATCTTTTGTGAATAAAGCGGAAATTACATTTTTCATCAGATTTGTGCAGGGGTTCATATAGGATATTGAAATATGGGGGATATGCTGGAGATTTATCTCCACAGTCAACTATGGAGCTTTTACGCGGGAATGAAAAAGTTGTACTTATTGACATTCGGCCTGAGGCAAGAGACTGTAATTTTTTCTCGCCTTTTCATGAAAGTTGCTGAAATGAATTATGATATCTTCGTTGTTCATGTTCCATATTTTAAGTATTTTACTTTTAATTCGTATTGTTTGCATGTTAGCTCTGTACTCAATCCTCAGTAAAATAGCTTTTGTTGACTATTTCTGGTTGCATTCTTATGGCTGTGAAGGATCTAAGAGAAAGAGATGGCGTTCCCGATCTTCGAAGGGCAGCTCGTTCTCGATATGCCAGCGTAGCGATACCTGAGGTTCAAAAATATTTTACTAACAAGACAATTTCGAGCCTTAAACCTTTTTTTCTGAAGCACTGGCCTGTAATGAAACAAAAATATAAAAGATAAAAAGTAATAAAGGAGGTGGTTCAACTTATAATTTCTAATATAATTTGTTTGGCACATAATATGCAGGTTGATGGCTCTGTAAAAAAGTTGCTGAAGGGTGGGAGAGACCTTGAGGACTCGTTGGTTGCTGCTGTTATTCGTAACCTTAAAATTGTTGAAGTACGCGACATTTGAGATTATTTTCTATTTTCGTTCCATTTCACTTGGCATAAGAAGCTACATCTATTTTTCTGGAGTTATATGCTTCCCCTTTACAATGATTCTGGTGGGTGGGTTAGATGGTGGCAAAGATTGGAACCGCTTTCAAACAACATTGCCTTACATCATTTTCAACCTTTGTTTCCTTTATTTCATGATTAACTGATATACCTAAAAGTAACTAGTGATATCATCTGCATACATCTTCAAATTGCCACAGTATTTGAAGAGTAATGCTGTGGACTTGATTGCATTATTAGCATATACTTCCCTAGACTTTGTTTAAGAGTGTAATCTTGTTTCTAATGTAAACTACTTTTTTGGCCGTAAACTTTCTTCAAATTAGTTTTGAAGATTATGTCATGAACGCACTATGATGATGTTAACAAGTTAAATATTGTGATTTACATTTTGGATAAGAAAATTGATTCCGCAAATTAATTTTATATCTATAGGACAGGTCGAAGGTTTTAATTATGGATGCTGATGGAACTCGCTCCAAGGGCGTTGCAAGATCACTGAAGAAGCTTGGAACTAAGGCAAGTATGGTTCAGGATAACTAATAATATCCAATTTATGCCAACGTGTGAAATGGAGCTTATCCAAGTTTCAGATACTGTTTTACTTTTTACCTTTGCCAAAAGCAATGCCATTAAAATATAGCCAAACAAGATTTTTGGAAGGGTGATTCTACCAAAAGCAAATGATATGCCTTGGGAACACTAATATAAAGATAAAAGCCAAAACTGGTTTCCATCTAGCATGACATGTATGATGTACATTTGTCACCTTAATTGCATTGAACTAATTTCACTGAAGAACTAACTTCTAGTTTTATGCTTATCGTTTTTGATTTATATTTAGTTATTTATTTTCTTTCTTTTTATGTGACATAGAAACCATATCTGGTCCAAGGTGGTTTTCGATCTTGGGTACAGGAGGGTCTTCGAGTTAAAGAGCTAAAACCTGAGACAACATTTACAATACTGAATGAGGTAAGGGACTGGAGCATGCTATTACTGTGCACAGTTGGAAAGAATGTGGTGTCATTGTCAAATTTTGAGATTGGATATATGGCATGAGAGTTTGTTTGGTTGGATAATAGTATGAATGTTACTTTTCCAGTATTAATTCAGTTCTTCTCCTCCTAAATGAAGTGGGTTGCTTGCTTATTTTTTCCAGTCGTACTAGAAATGAACAAAAAGAGGTTATGTGAGGAGAAAAGGTACTCTTGGAAAGTGAAAAACCATTTGACAGATGGATCATTTTGTGTAATTATCTTGAAGAGGATAGATTAGAGGAATCTAATCATGGGTAAGACCGAAGAGTACGTAATTTATATTAAGTTATTACATGAAAAACAAAATAAAAGTAATTTGTTTCTTTGGGATGCATGATAGAAACCAGTTCAATCCAAGCGTAAGGTCTAAATTGGACTCTCATCTAATACAGTTGACTCTCCGACATGTTTTATTTTCTGCTGTATGTATGAGTTCTGATTCTGCTGCTGGTATTGCTCAGTTATTTCTATAATTGTGTTTATATTTGTTTGGTGCACTAAACAAGCTGGATTCTCGTAGGAAGCTGAAGCAATCTTGGAGGAAATCAATCCGACTCCGTCCAAACTTATTGGTCTTGGAGTGGTGAGCTTCTTTTCTCATATTTGATTTTCTAATTAACTGTGGAGTTGCGTATTTACTGTCTGTTTCCTCCACATTCGGAATTGAAGCTTGTCACTGATTAAAGTGAACATAATGTTTGCCAAAGCAACCATGTTCTCGTGGTTCTTCTATGTAGGACACTTGTAGAAGCATAACCCCCCCCCCCCCCCCCCCCCTTCAATTCCAAATAATTAAGGAAAAAGAAACAAAAATATTCAGCCTACAAGTAGCATGCTGATTAAATTTTGTGTTATTTGTACAGTATAAGGGGAGTCCCAGAAATCATTTTTTAGGTTCAACCGTTGGTTATTGGGATACTTACGTGTATGTTCCTTAGGATTTGATCAAATCACTAAAAGACTTTTTCCTAAAGTTTGATTAATTACCTAGATACCCCGTGAAGCTTTATAAACTAGAAAAAATAGGAGTTCTATATCTCTAATCTTTTTTTATCTCTGTAATTACAAACTCATGGAAGTTTATTAGCTATAAGTAATTTTTTTTTCTTTTTTTAATTTGGTAAGGGTGTTCTATAATTACTCAAATAATAAGGGATGTTTTTGTATTTGGACCAAACGTCAGGTGTGTATGTTCCCTCGATTATTTGATCTTGAAAAGGTGGCAGTGTCATTTATATATGCAAAAGCAAGGTTAAGATATTATAAAATGTAAGCATTTACTTGCACATGCAACTGTTAACACGAGTTCTCCATGCAGGGTCTTCTAGCAGCCGCTTATTCTTTAACAGGTAAATCTTCCCCACATACACTTATCTCTGAGACGAATAAATAATGTTTTCAGGATTCCAGTAAAATAGCCATTGAATTGAACACTATGAAGTTTGAGATAGGAATCAGTACAGCTAGGGGAGTTAAGAGATATTCAAATATGTGATGCACCAAAAATCAGGTGTTAATGGAAACAAATGTGTCTGTTTGTCTAAACATCAGAAGTCTGCTAAAAATAATTCCATGAGGGAGTCACCACTTATGTTAGTAGTTCGAAATCAGGTTTGCGGTTTTTTATTGGTTCGAAATGGGAACTACGATGTGTGCTTGTATAGGCCTCAAATATACCATAGGCATGAAGAAAACATCAACAAATGCCAGCTTTTTGTTTTTATGTGGTAGCTCAAATCGCCAAAAGAACAAGTAACCTTAATGATCAAATTGAAAAGATCCATTAATGAGCCACAAACCCCGATTGGCTAATACCAACTCCGTTGAGCTTTGTCCTTCACTCAGTTGTGAAGTAAGGCCTTTGGGGTATTTTCTCATAGAATGCTTCTTTACTCCAGCCTTCCTATCCAGAATCAGGAACCATTTAGGAAACCCTTCTACACAAATATGGATTCTCTTCAACCGAAGACTCTGAATAAAGAATTTAATGATGCTTCGGTTGGTGGGTCTTATGGATGAATGAAACATAGCCTCAACAAATTTTCATAAATTTTGCATACCATGATGTCACTGTTGTTGTGTTGAATATTTTAATATTTTCCTTATGTATTGCATAATGTATTTAGTTAAGACCAATATCCTCTGTTCTGGAACGCTTCCTCGTTTGAATGAATATTGATTTATTATTTATTAATATAATGGATTAAGGGAGGTGTCCATGATTCTCCCTCCACAAGCTTGACAATTGTAACTTTTCTGCAGAGTGGGAAAAGACACTGCAGTTTATAGGAGTTATTGGGCTTGGCCAGGTAATTTACTTTCATGAATCTCATCTTCCCTTGGATGCATTTCAAACCTTCCTATATTTGTAAATCGTCATTGACTTACATGTTGCTTGATTGTCTTGATACCATGTGCTCCTCTCGAGAGTCGTAAACGAGAACTAATTTAATTTTCAAGTAATTTATAATAAAAAGAACTAAGAGTGAGAATAAGTAGAGGCAATTCGCTATGTGTAAGCAAAATAGGCAGTGTAAAAGTATTAGTATAATTCTAACAAGAAACCATTTTTCTACTAATTAAGTTGGAGAATGAAAACCTCTCTCATTTTGTCATGTAGATAGTATTTGAACATAAAACTAAGTCGCTGCTTACAGTTTCAAACATGTCTGATATTCTTGTATGTGATTTGCAATTTTTCAATTATACCAGCTTAACACATGAATATTTAATACTACTCGTTTCTTATATCTTTGAGACCATGATCAGGAAGCATGCGATAATATCTTTATTTGGTCACTAGGTATATCTTCCTCCTTAAGGCCAGAAGACCGGTATAAATTTAAGTCGTACTGTCTTAGAAGCAAATCCCGTCTGAAGTCTTGTTTCTTGTTTTAGGTGCTCGAAAGTTAACTATTTTAAGTTATGAACTTCTTAACAAACTGAATTGAAGTGAAAAATTCTTTTTCTCTGTTGTCCTCGATTATTCAGTTTTGAACTATTTGCAGACTGTATACCGGCGACTTGCCTCTTACCAGAATGCAGAAGATCTTAAGCAGGATGTGAGGTACTAGCTTCGTCATAACCATCTTACTGGGAGTTTTGTTGGGCGTGCGTATGTACGCATGTTTTTTGACTGAGGAAGATATAATACAATATAATTCAGCGATTCAAATAGAAACATTACCAGGGAAAAAAAGGTCTTTTTGAATTACATCTGATGTCAGTATTAAAAGATATCTTATGGCAGGATTGACTGAGCCAGATTTTGAGAGCCTAACACCTATTTGCCCTTATAACTTGAGATCTACATCAAAGGGTTGTTAATACTTGTTATCAACATGCATCTCAGTTCTTGCCTCATCTATGCTTATAATAAGTATAACTATTGGGGATGACTGTATTTACTTCCCTCGAAGTTTGGTCTAATTTCAAAAACCTCCCTTACTGTCTGAAAATTGTAAAAATACCGTTGAAACTGAAAAACATTTTGATATGATCTTATGTGGTTTGAATAATTACCAAGACATACCATGAAGTATGAAAACATTACAGTAAGTTCCCTATTTCTTCTCGTGTTTATAAAGCTCTAGTGATGTCTCTCTAATTATTTAAACCTCAGCGAAGGCTTCTAAAATGAGATCGAATTTCTCTGTTTGTAGACGCAAGATCTTCAATGGTTGTTTTTATATAATAAAATGATACAAATTATATGTTCTGTTCCATTGTGTGCCTCAGGCTACTGCTAGCTCCAGCAAGACTAGGAAGTGGGGCAATCACATGGGCTGCTGGCAAGTTAGAGCCAAGTCGCAATGGACTACCCACATCACCATCATCTGACGACGTCCAAACCAGGGTGTTACAAGCAGCTGCAAAGCATGAATCTCAACCCTCAGATAGCGAAGAATCGCAAGATTCAACCCAAATGGTAACTACCTCTGGCACTGAGGATGTAAATATATCTGAAGCATAGAACTGGGAAACCTTCATCTTCGATTTAAACTTGCTGACAAATTTCCTCTAGTAAAAAACAATATGCTTGCTGGGACATTATCAATAAGAACAATGTCGAAAAGTTGGTGCATGTTTTGGCATTGGAGAAAGTGGACTTCGATTCATTTTTGATTTCGTAGATTTGCTGTTCTTTGGCATGGTTATCTCCTTGTCTGCATTTTTTTTTGTATATGTTCTCTAACGGTAATCAAAGGTCACTGGTCTGATTTTTCAATAGTAATCATTTCGTGCGCTATGTGATAATGTTATGCAGTCAATTAGGTTATTTGTGTAAATGTGTGGTTGTGATATATTTGAAGAGTTTAATGTCTTAAAATTGGATAAATAATATTTTTTCAGCAATGTTGCACGGATGCTTTAAGTGACATAACTCGTTGCTATTGTTTCTAACTTAAATTTAGTGTGTAATTGAAATATTTTATATAATTATCACTAAAATACAGCTTTTAACATTTTACTATATCTCATTTAAAAAAAAAAAAAAAAAAAACGCATTGCTCTCTGAATATTAAAAAACATACTGCCCTCCTTCGAA
Organism: Misopates orontium; assembly: GCA_946800315.1. Lineage (NCBI taxonomy): Eukaryota > Viridiplantae > Streptophyta > Magnoliopsida > Lamiales > Plantaginaceae > Misopates > Misopates orontium. Next base: position 44,141,964 of record OX326949.1, read on the forward strand.
TGCTTATCTTTGCCAGAAGTTGTACTTTGATTCATAGAAATTCAGAATATGAGCATTCTATTCCCTAAATGTTGTGTTATGATAAAAGTATCCTTCAGGATTGTATTGTTTTGGGGGGGTAAAATGCTCTTATGAATAATGTATTCTAATAAAAGTACCCATAGAATTTGTGAAGGAATTCAACCGGAGGTAAACAATTGACATGGGGGTGATTGTGAATAAAGGGTTTTTGGATTGTCCTTTATGTTGCCTACTCCATTTTTTAGTCCCCAAAAGTCCACTTTTAAGTTATTTGTGTTTTGTTTAGTTAAGGTCCTTATCATTCAGTTGTTTAATTTCCAATTTTTTTAGAAAGAACTGTAGAGGTTAAAGGAGGAAAAGTTGCACCATAATTTAATCATATGAAATATCTACTTTTGTAAATATTTTCAACATGTCATTATGTTGTGAGAGTGTGAAACTCTCAAAGCGAAAAGAGTGGCTCAATTTTTTTAAAAGATCTTACGAAATGTACCGAAACGTTTTCATTCCAACTGTGTAGAAATCAAACGTACAAGAACTTTCTACGTCCATTTCAAACAATAATTTGTATTAGTTTTTTTGAAACATGTCGAAAAGATCACGAAATATAGCAAAAAAATATTCTAATATTTAACACACCGAAACATATGCTAGAAAAGAAACTTTAATCAACGAACGTAAAAAAAAAAAAAAACCAAATCAAATTTAAGCTAGATCGTATCAGGATTGTGCAAAATGCTCATACAGTTAACTCCACTAAGATTTCACATCAAAATATATATTATTTCATCTATCGCGAGAAAACCACGAAACTCCAAACACACAACACATCTTCTCACAACAAATTAATTAATCTCGCCAATAAAACTTCTTTTGCCACGAACCAGGAAACTTAGCATCATTAAACTTGTTAAAATAAAATCCATCGTCCCTAACTTGATAGTAGCAAGTGTTCTTATCCTCAACTCCAGGCGCCCGATAGTGACAATCTAGATTAGGACCATGGTGCGTTAGCCATGATGCACTTCTTGATCCCCATTTAAATTGACATAAAAACGGTGGAATCTCTAAAAATGCGTTCGACACTTGCCATTGAAAATCAGATCCATGTCTAAGAGTTTTGTTACCAAGATCATAATCCTTTGAATAGCAATGAACGGAGAGCAAAGGTGAGTTGAGAGGCAAACGATCCATGATGTCCACGTGCACTATAGTTAAGGCTTTAACTGTTATGGAGTTGTAAAATTGGAAGCCATTGATGACAAAAATGATTAGCAACAATGGTGAATTTTTAGTGATCCGATTCATTTTTTTCATGTGATTTTTTTTTTTTTGGTGGTGAATACTTGAACGTGTTTGTTGATTATATATAGTTATTATAATATGGCTGGCGATATTGACAAAGCATTATATATTTATTGTTGATGGAACAATTTCTTTGAATTTCCAAACTTGCATTTGGTGATCATTAAATATTCATGCACTAATTAGGTTCTAACGGTACTATAGCATTAATTAAGTTGTAACAAACAATTGGAATAAGTTACTATTCCTCTTTGCTCTAAATTAAGTATTTCCGATTTATATATTTTCTTCCAATTATGTACAACACCGTATTTAGTAGGTACAGATGAATTATGAATAAAGGTGTTGCCAATTATTATCAAGATCTCTTATCAAAAAAATAAATAAATTATTATCAAGATCGAAATTTGTGATACATCGATATATAGAAATCTTATGTCTACTATTTTGGATAGTTTGCCTTAGCAAAATCCCTTAAAATCTCACTTTTACCTTAGCCTAATTAAATTTCAAGAAAATCTAAAGGCTTATTTCCTAACTCCTATAATGGTATCCATAATTGATGGGATCTCAATGTGTAAATTGGTATAACTCTATTCTACTATTAATAGTCCAAAACCATTAATTAAATGAGAAATGTGAACTCTAATTTACTACTCTAAAAAATTATTTTCTTTTTTCTTGCAAGCACAAATCTTACTAATTTTGAAATTTTCTAAATTACTTAAACTTTAAAATAAAAAGTAGTGATGGCAAAGAATATTTTCTAAATTGACATGAGAGAAGCACACTTAATCTTATTAAAACTGTTTCATATTGACATTTGAAAACACGGGAAAAGATTCCGATTTTTATGAAAATCATTTACTTCATTAAAAAAATGATATTTAGATTCCTAATACAGGTTAAAACTTAAAAGAAACATAAATGATTGAAACTTAATTATAAGGGTAAAATAGGAATATCAATTATTTTGCTTTGTTTTTCAGATAAATTGTTACGTCTATATCATTTATTTAAAAGGTTTGAGATTTTGTAGAAATATTTCTGTTTATTTGTTCAATCAGGAGAAAAATGTAAATAAAACAAAAAGATTTGAAACGCATACTGGATTTATACTCATTTTTAGTGAACCATTCTCTAATAGTTCTTTTTCCTACAAAAGATTGATACTTTCTTCAATAATTGGATTCAAACCAATCGAGTTCTCATTCGAAAAAAAAAAAATGATATCACCTGCATCTAACCTAAATTTTTAGATATTCTTGTTTTGTCAAATATTTTTCTCTTTGTGTGATACATGGAACAAAGTTTCTTTTCTTTTCCACAAAAAATACCGAAACGTTTTCATTTTTGACTCTATAGAAAAGAAACACACCATATTTTCTACGTCTATTGCAATAACAATTTTTACAAAACTTTTGAAATATATCGAAAAGATCTCGAAACATTACGAAAAGTTTCTAATATTCGGCACACCGAAATACACCGTCGAAACGAAACTTTGATGTATGGTGTGATACTAATAAATGGGACATTTTTTTTCCCATACACAATGATCATGCACATTACTTTTCTTCTCAGTTCTTATTCAATGTATTGTATGTAACCTACTTGGAGTTTGAACTTAACCTTTAAGATTATTTACATATTCTAGCTAATTTATAACTCAAAGATTTACTATACGAATTTATACATAATACTAGTTGGACTATCTATTTCTAACTTGAAAAGGGCTATATTAGAAATTTATGGATTACGAGTTAAGAGTCAATATTTGTTTGGCAACCATAAGACTAACATTACATTATTTCTTATATTTTTTAAGTTGGTGCTGCAACTCCTTCAACTCTGTCATCTTCTCAGCAAGGCTGGTGAATGTCGCCTTCATACCTGCCAATTGGGCCTTTAGTTCGGTGTTCTCTTTGACCAAGCCCGCAAGAGTCACCCTGGACTTCTTCGGTTCCTTACGGGTCGGAATACCCCAAGCCTCCTGATTCATGTTTGGGCCTCCGAAAGCCTTCGTCCACATCGACAGATCATATTGGGACCATTTCGATCTATTTTTCCCGGAGAATTTCGTGCAGTCGGCCACATACATCTCCTAAACCAAAAAAAAAAAGTTGGTTAGTAAGTTAGTTATTATAAAAATACGTATATAACGAGATTTATATTACAGACTCACGTAAATTTTCCGGTCGTCGTCGTTGATGAACTCAACCTGCCCATCCCCCGTCCTATTTGTCTTCGTATCCAACTACGAGTCAAGGAATGAGACTGGTGTTAGACTATCAACTTGTTGTTAATCACTAATAAGTGTAAATACGTACCAACACCATAATAACCAAATTACGATACCAAAAAAACCAATCACTAATTATCTAAAATTTACTATATGCAATAAACAAGCTACTATATATTTTCATATTACAAATTAACCAACATCAATTAGTGTACTGTACCAGAAGCAACCATAATACAAATTGCACAACTAAAAGACAAATTACCAAATAACCAATCACCAATTATCCAAAGTTTTTCAAATGCAATAGACAAACAACTACATATTTTCATAATTGCAAGATAACCAACAAGAATCAGTGTACTATACCATAAGCAACACCCTAATAGCCAAACCATAATATCCAACATCAAGATTATCAATCACCAAAATTAGATACTAATTATAAAAAAAACACAACCAAAAATTATCAAAAACTACCATGATACAACACCAATCATTTCTAATATCTATCATTGATATTATCTAATCGACATTTCTACTAAAAAATATTCATATAAAACAATTAAATTATAAACTTACTTTTCCTTTATTGTACCGCGAGGTTGCCCCGGATGAGACAGAACCTCCCTGATTAGCAACAAGAGAGACACTGGTGCGTGTGGCCGTTGTAGATCGAATAGTCTGACCTGCATGATCACTCGGTACTCGAGCATCAGGTTGAACATTAGTAGATTGTCTGTGGGGCGTAATCACCAACTTTCGCTTGCTCAAGTCGGTGCCAGAAGCACGAGGTTTAGGTTGATCTGTCATCTGCCCAATAAACAACAAGTAATTAATATCATTCAACCATAATTTTTTTATTTTATTTTATTTTTTGTTTCGGATACCAGTTTCAAGTAGCCAGAAAATAGGAACGTTTCACAATGTTTTGGAAACATTTCGAAAATATTTCGAGAGCACAGGAAAAAAGAATAATATGGATAAAGAAATTAGCAAAGCACTAAAGTCTGTAGTTTGTTGTCAAAGTTATGAAAATCAAATAACTAGAATGTTATACATCGTCCTATAAATAATTAAAAATGTAATATCTCAAAGTCTATTATCTATAAAGCACATAATTCTGTAATTGATTATCAAATTATGTAATTCCAGTGGTTTAATGCATGTGAGCGAAAATTCAAAGCACACTCAATCACATTATATACTTGTACGTTGGTGTATATATAAAATTATAAAGTTTTTAAAAAACATAACACGATACTTTAAATAGCATCACTGATCCTCTGCCTGCAACCTTAATAAATCTTTAATTCTAGCAAGTATCATATATTATTCTAGAAAAAAGCGGTTCCAATTTATCAAGAAAAAGATGGGTGTCTTTTTCCTCTTTCTTTCGTTTTAATTTAAAATAATAAATAAATTAATTTTTGAGACTCACTGCATCAATAACCATCCACAACTGAGAATCTCATTATCTTCTTCTTTTATCTTATTATGTCTATTTATTCTTCTTACTTATTTCATTAATTAATTTCAGTATGTTTTGGTTTTATATTTTCTTCTGTACATATGTTGCGAATTTTTGGCTGAAATAGAACAACTTTTGCAGCCTCTTAACTTTTTGACTTGTATTACAATTTTATCCTCAATCCTTCTTTACGAAAAGAAGTACTAAAACAAATAAAAAAGCTAAAAAAGAAATACAAAAAGCTAGCGAGACCCCAATCCCCCTCAACCTCATATATAAAAAATTAAAAACTAAATTAGACCAAAGGTTTTGAATCTGAGATCAGCAGTAAGTACTAATGTGAGCTTTTACGATAAAACACACACACACAAAAAAAAAAAATGGTAAATGCACACATAAACAATAAATAAACTAAACAACATCGGTAAAGAAAACTCACCGTGAGCTTTTACGGGTGAAACGCGGAAAAGAGAGAGATTTTACTTTCTGAAGTGGTGCAAATGTGACAAAACAACAAGGGATAGTTTTTGCTATTAGCTCAATATTTTATGGCTATGCAAAACAACAGAAAAACCGTTTGTAAAACGAACGAACGGCTGCTCGGTCTCTGGGAATGTGGACGCATTCACGTCCAAATAATTAAAACAAATCAACCACCCCTCAAAAACTATTAAGGTTCATATGCATGATTGCTCAACCATGTCCCACTAGAACCAAAAAAACAAATAATTATCACAAAAACACTAACTAACTCGATCAAGTTAAAAAAAAAAATGGTCTCAAAATCCAATATCCTCACAGAAACAAAGATTCCCCAACAGAAAACCTACGGCGAAGGAATCTTTTTCCCCGCCGTACTAACTCCTGCGCCAATCGAATCACACAATGATCTGTCGATTCTTACATCAGCCATCTGTGACCAAAAACAGTGGCTCGATCAGCTTTTGGACAAACACGGTGCTGTTTTGTTTCGTGGGTTTAGTTCTTTAAACTCTGCCTCGGACTTCAACGACGTCGTTGAGGCGTTCGGGTACGAGGAGCTGCCGTATGTCGGAGGGGCTGCTCCTAGGACCAACGTTGTCGGTCGGGTCTTTACCGCCAACGAATCTCCGCCTGATCAGAAAATACCGTTTCATCATGAAATGGCTCAGGTTTGTTTACTTGCCATTTTGCTCCACTAATTTAAGTATATGAATGGGAATTCATTCTGTTGCTTTGCCAGGTTCCAGAGTATCCATCCAAGTTATTCTTCTTTTGTGAAGTGGAACCGTCGACTGGAGGAGAAACTCCAATTGTTCTGAGTCATGTTATTTATGAGAGGATGAGAGAAAAGTATCCAGAGTTTGTGGACAAGTTGGAGGAGCACGGAGTGATATATACGCGAGTTTTGGGACAAGAGGACGACCCTTCGTCCCCGATTGGTCGTGGTTGGAAGTCGACGTTCTTGACTAAAGACAAGAATGTGGCTGAGGAAAGGTAATTAATTTCACTTTTCCATCTTTGATTTGGTTAGTGTTCTTGAATTTTCATATATTTGCACTGTTTTACTACCCCTGAAGAGTTACGTTCTTATGGTTTTGTCGGTCCTGTTCTTCTATTTTTTGTAAATTGTCAGTATCACCCGAAAATGTTTCAGTTTAATGATCAATGGTGATAGCATTTGCCACTGCGAGGCAAATGGATCTAATCTAGCAAATTATAGAACATAGGAACTATTTAGTACAAAACTTTATGACGTACGGCTCTTGAACTAGGGAACTTTGTTACCATGTTGTAAGAAGCTTAATTTGATGAAAGGCACACTGTTTGTTTCTGCCCGCATTTCGTTTCGGATTCATGTCACGTGTGATTACGTCTGCCCCGTGAAACTGTAGTGGTACAAAAAGTCGTAGATTGGTGATTATATCTTTACTCCTCCAACATTAAACACTTGCTTTAGTAGCTGTTCTTTGTTCAGGTTCATTTTGATCTTCAGAGCTGCAATTTTTCTATTAGTTGGAACTAGTTATCCCCTAAATAGTTTCTACCCGTTGATGCTATCTGTTTATTGCAATTTACATCTGTATGCAAAGTTAACTGCTATTCAATATTGTGGATCATTTGAACTTTCCTGAAGTTTATACAAGTAAGTTTTTCATTTGAAAGGCTATAAGTTTCTCACTTCGATAACAGGGCTGCTAAGTTGAATATGAAGCTGGAATGGACAGATGACGGAGTGAAAACTATAATGGGCCCAATCCCGGCTGTCAAATACGACAAGTCAAGGCAGCACAAGATTTGGTTTAACAGTATGGTGGCGGCTTACACAGGCTGGGAGGATGCAAGAAACGACCCTGTGAAGGCGGTCACTTTTGGGGATGGAAAGCCGTTGCCAGGTCATATTATATACGATTGCCTCAAAATCCTAGAAGAGGAAAGCATAGCTATTCCATGGCAGAAAGGAGACTTACTGTTGATCGATAATTTGGCTGTGCTTCACTCTCGCAGGCCTTTCACTCCTCCTCGCCGTATACTAGCTTCACTCTGCAAGTAAATAAAGTGCCATATGACATGATGTGATGTTAAAATAAAGGTATTTGGGAATGGCTTGATAAGCTGAGATGATTCTGTAATATTAGAGAATATCTTCTCGTTGGAAATTCAGGATAAAAGCACATACTACTAATACTTTGTTTTTCTGGATGATGGCAACTAAGCACACATCATAAAAGCTACATAATGTGTTCCATTACCAAGGATTATTCTCAAAGAATCCAGTTTCCTGATGTAAAAGTACTTATTAAAGATGATTTTTACAGTATATTTTTTTACAATCAACTTTGAGGTATTGAGCTTCAGACCATTGAGATTGTTAATCATACTAGCTAATACCATAAACAAGCGGAGTTCGTCGAAATGAAATTATCACATGGTGAGGTTGCATACAGTTTAGAAAATATATAAGGCGTTTGATCTATGCATGGAGTTCCATGTATCACTATGGGAGGTTCAGTACATGCGCATGATGTTGGTGTCACTTGTCAGTCTCCCCAATATTAGAATTTAGAAGCGTATGATTGATTAGGTATATATATAGCCAGCCTCATGTTTATCATGCATTCAGATTAGATAATTGTAAGGGAGGTTCAATTCGGTAATTTCAAAAGTCGAATCGTTTATCGAATCAAACCCCTTCACATGATATGAGTTTGGTAATTTGCAATTGATATGGTATATTGAAATGAAATTGGTATATTTAACGGTACTTCCTAATATTATAGAGAAGTTCATTTTAAGAAATAAAGGAACAACTACAAATACTACCAGCACTAGAAGTCAACATGGATTAGTTAATCGAATTCATTCTATTTAAGGGACCATCATTTTCTTAATTTTAGATGTAAATGAACAATGAATAGGGACGCAGTAACCATTATCGACCATTTACTTTTTCCGCTTAAAAGTTAAAAATTGATAGTATATGTGCAATAGAGAATCTAATCTAATTAAAGACTTGTAAAGTAGGAGTCCACTTCTAACGCGTTGATGTCATGAAGTTTAGTCGATTTGAAGTTTTCTCTCTATATGCAACCGTTCATTAAATAAACATACTATCTGTTGAACAAAATTGACTTGTGAAAATTGAACAAGTCACTTGCTCTATACTTGACCTCCACCAGTACAAAATTATTTTTGATAAATTTTCTGTGGAAGTTAGAAAAATGTCTCATAACTATGACAATTGGGAGAGACTGGTGAGGGCGGTGCTGTTACGAGAGGAGCTCATAGAAATCGCGTTGAGGGATTCCAGGGATCCGAGTTCTATTAGCTATGGATCGTGCCCTTCCAATTATGATCTTAGTGTTGGATCAAATTCTTCTTTTTCTGTTCAAGCTGATGAAGAGAAAAGAGACCAATCATTACGTATGGACTACTCTGATTTGACGTTGAATCACACTGATTGGAAGGCACTGCTGCCTCCTGGTGAAAATGAAGTGGTGTGGAGATCTGCTTCTCTCGTAAGTATTTAGTTGATCAAACAAGAATATCTATCACGATAAGTTTAATAATCAAAAATGAAACTAATAGCCTTTGTTCCTTTGATGATACAGAGCTTTTCTCTGGACAAGAGGACTGGCAAAAACTGTTTTATGGTCGGACCAAGAGGACTTGTGATACCGCACGCTGATCATGAGTTTATTTCATACAGTCAATCCAGGTTCTACCATACTCTTGTTAAAGAGTTGGACAAGTTTTGGTCGCGAACGTTAGCAGAATATGTTAAATTTGAGCTGAAGTTTTCCTTGTATATATTTTGCAGATTCTCAGAGGTGGCTGAAATTAGATTTAATTCGCTGCGAACTTACATCCTGTGCAGGATTCAAACACAACGACTGTCACCAGATACCATTTATGGAGCATATCTAGTATTTAAACTGGAAACACTCCTGTCACCCTGTGATGATGAATCGGATGATCACTTCTTTTTAAGTGACTTACACAAGGAATTACATTTGTTAAACTTGTTCCTTGAATACGCAGACGCAACCATTAGTTTACTTGAAGTCGATGAAATGCAAGGTCATGAAGGGGTCCTTAAAAAGATTGTCACATCAAGAGAACGGAATGTGGTTGATAGAGGCAATGGGTGGAAGGAATTGGAAATTGGGAGCTTCTCTGTTGAAGGAAAAAAGAGGGGAGAAGTGATAGCTCAGTTTAATAAACAAATGTTTATGGAGGATCGCTCGAAGGGACTACGCCCTATTGTTGAAGGCATTGAATTCCGGCCTACATATCGAAGATTCCAGTCGTTTGGAAGCTTCAGATTGAAAACTAGAAAGGGAAAAGGAAAGAAAGTAAGTTCTCAAAAACCAAATTATCACGATGCCACAAATAAGATAAACCGTTCAACGACATTCAGAGTGTAAAGTGCTTAAGAGGGGAGAATACCATTTCTTAAACTACATTATACATAGATTTATATTGCTTCAAATTATAAATATATACAAACATATAGGCAGTAAACCATCGTAAATCATTAACTAGCGTGCCAAGGTTTATGCTTGATATATCACTGTGTTTTAATTTAATTCAACAGTACTCGTCGCAAACTTACGTTGGTCACCAGCATGGCGGCATATCTTCGTTGTTCTCATATTTTTGAATCTTCAATGAGTTTTAACAACTTTGCTTCTTTACTAGTAGAGTCTTGTCATCAGGGTACAAGTTGATAGTGACGAAGAGAAAAAGAAGGTCATGGAAGCAGTTTCTACGCTTGCAGGTACTTCGACCTTTAACTTATATACATTTCAGGGCTGTGTGTGTGACTAAGTTCTCTTATCATTATTATTATTATTATTATTACTATCTGTTGCACTGATTTCATGTGTTACACAGGTGTTGATTATATGTACATGAACATGATGGAGATGGAAGTAACAGTAGTTGGGGATGTTGATACCAAGCAAGTCTTAAGCAAATTGAGAAAATCATGGCACACAGAGTTCTTGTTCGGAAGCTCCACTTGTCCCACTTTATTAGTAACTCATTTTGATTGAGCTCCTGACCTTGACACAGCTAACAGGAGTAGCAATATAATGTACTTTTACATTTTCCACAATACGAATATCAAAACTATATACATATTAAAAAACTTTGAGTAAATATAATTCGATCTTATATGTGTTTCAAAAATATGAAATATAAGAAATTATGTTTAATTAGTTCGGTGAAGAACTTTTTGTCTCCATTATTTTTCTATGTCCAGTTTTTGTGTAAACCCATGGTTTCGCCATTTATTCATATCCATTTACATCGGCTAACTCGCTACCCAGGTTCGATTTACCATGGGTTTGCAATTGTCGCAGAGCTCTGATCATGTAATAACAACATCGCAAAATAAGGATCAATAAAAATGAAATTGGTATTTTGGTACTTTCTAATTAATTACAAGGTCGGTCATTTAAGAAATAAAAGAAGAAGCTACACATGGATTAGTTAACCAAATAATATAATATTACTACTTAAGGGACCACCATTTTTCTTAATTTGGATGTCAACAAAGAAGAGCTAGAACAAAATTGAACTTAATCAAGGGATGATTCAATGTATCTAATTCTAAAATGTTATTTTATGCATATTAGAGATGTAATTCATTGTAAAAGCGTACTAGAGAATCTATGTCAAGTAAAGTAGTATTCAGCGTCAAAAGATTCCAGCAGTGACATACTTTTTCGTCGACTTGGTTGACTAAAAGAAGTTTGAATTGCTCGTAACAATTTGAGCTGAAATGAATTCATAAAATGTCTCACAACTATGACAATTGGGAGAGGCTTGTGAGAGCAGTGCTGCTAAGAGAGGAGCTCAGAGAAATTGCTTTGAGAGATTCCAGGGATCCAAGCACCACTGATTGCGATGGATGGTCCAGTTCTACTAGTGTTGGATCAAGTTCTTCTTTTTCAGATCAATTGTTACCTATGGACTACTCCGATTTGACGATGAGTCACACTGATTGGAAGGCAATGCTTCCCCCTGGTGAAAATGAAGTAGTGTGGAGATCTGCTTCTCTCGTAAGTTCAATCGAGAATATCTGTTGTAATAAGTTTTTTCGAACCTATGTTATGGGTGTTTGTATACTGTTAATCCGACCTGATAGGTTGTTTGAAACTCTAGTTTTAGTTGAAGGTCGGACCTATTGAAACTTTCCTACCAAGTCTTAATGGCCTCTTTTCATCATCCATTTGTGGGCATCTTATAAATCAATTCCAACTTTTAATTAATATAGAGATAGGAATGTGATTTTACTTATGCTAGGACTTTAGTCATCGTGTTGTAATCTAGTGAACCAAATGAAATAAGCTGAGAACGATGGATTAGAACATTAAATTTACAGGACTAACGATGGATTGAATCTGTCATATACAACCTACCATACTCTAATCCACCCTAATGCGATCCAGGATTTCAAACGCGTCCTCTGTTTTATATCTATATGTAGCCTATTGCTTGTACACTGGCCTTCATGCTTTCAGGTCACATATATAATAGATAAACAGATCGAAATCTTCAGGTTACTGAATCAATAGCTTCAAATTGACATAGACAACGGAGAACTCGGTATTGATAGCATGACATCTTCCTTGAATACATACAAGACTTTATTAACATGGAGAAAGATGAAATTGCTTACTAACCATGTTTAGAAACTAATAGTGTTCATTTGATGTTGATACAGAGCTTTTCTCTGGACAAGAGGACTGGCAAAAACTGTTTTATGGTCGGGCCAAGAGGACTTGTTATTATACCGGGGACTGATAATGATTTCATTCCAAACAGTCGATCCAGGTCCTTTATTATATGCACCACACTCCCTCTAGCTAGTTAAAAGATGGACAATTTGTTGGTCACGGACGATTAATAGCAGAAATTGTTTTCCTAGTATTTTGCAGATTCTCGGAGGTGGCTAAAATTAAATACATTTCGGACAGTATTGAAAAACAAAGGTTGTCACCAGATAGCAGTGATGGATCACGAACTTACATTCGATGCAGTATTCAAACACAAAGGCTGTCACCAGATACCATTTATGGAGCATATCTAGTATTCAGACTGGAAACGCTCCCGTCTGATAAATTCTCTTTACAAGAGTTGCGCGAGGAATTACATTTCTTGAACTTGTTTCTTGAATACGCAGTTGCAACGATTAGTTTATTTGAAGATGAATCTGATGATAATGTTACTGAAATGCAAGGTCACAAGGGGGTCCTTAAAAACATTGTCACAACAAGAGAACTGAATGTAGTTGATAGAGGCAAAGGGTGGAAGGAAGTGGAAATCGGAAACATGTATGTTGAAGGGAAAAAGAGGGGAGAGGTGATAGCGGAGTGGAAAAACACGTTTCTGAATTATGGCTTGAAGCGACGCCCTATTGTTGAAGGCATTGAGTTCCGGCCTACATATCGAAGATCCCAGTCGTTTGGAAGCTTCAGACTGGAAACTATAAAGCAAAAGCAAAAGATCGTTCGTATTTACTTGCAGACAATAGTCTTGAAGGTAGAAGTTGATAGTGACAAAGAGAAAAACAAGGCAATGAAAGCGGTTTCTACTCTTGCAGGTATTGCGTCTTTTAACTTACTTTTCTGGTTTTCGAGTGTGCGTCCTTTTTTATTATGAAGAAATATGATTTTCCTACGTACATGCTGCACTGTGTTCATGCTTGCACAGGTGTTGAGTATATTTACATGAATATGAAGGAGATGAAATTGACAGTAGTTGGGAGTGTTGGTAGCAGCCAAGTCTTGAGCAAATTGAGAAAATCATGGCACGCAGAGTTACTGCCAGCTGACAAGGGTAAAAATTCAACTGATGAAGTTGGATATACTCAGATTTTCGAAAACAATAGAGCAGTTTTTGTGCCCCATGGTTCAACAGATGTGATAATTCTCAGCAGTAGATAAGTACACTTGCAAGTGAGTGAATCAGCCAAGAAAAATTGGATTCTCAGTTCACAATAACTTGATTCAAGAATAACCTCACTTGCATCATCTTATTTTGAGAAGGTTGCATCAAAGCTTCAGCACTTTGACGCACTTTCCGTTCACATTTGCAGCACTTTTGTTTGCCATATACAGACATTTTTGTTTTTTGCTACCTTAAACTCCTGTTTTTTCCTGTTCAATATCAAGCATTCTATCTCTGTTTTGTGGACAAAATACTTGCATATTAAGATGAATGCTTGTTTTGAATGCTTGCATATCAAAATTATTTTTGAGTTCCAGGGCTTTCTTCATAGCAATAATGACTGCCCAAATCTCTGCTTCAAAGGCATAAGCCGACTCCAGATGAAAAGAAAACGCCCTCAGGACGTAAAACCTCTTGCATTTCGTAAGACGCCGCCCACTCCACCGATTCCAGGAGCTCCTAAAGCACATCCGTCCGTGTTGCACTTCATCCAGTTGTCAATTGGCGCATGCCAATTGACTGGAATAATTTTAGGTGCTGGACGTGGATGTGGACAATCAATAGGAAGCATTAACTATATCGAACATTCAATTTTTTCACAGAGAAATCAAATGATATTCAAACCTGGACTAGTACAAACCAAACAATTATCGAATGAACCAACATATATTGTCGTTTTGCAGAAATCAAGATAATATTAAGATGGAATTATGCCAGGATAGCGTTCCGATACATAACATAAAGTGTCATCTGGTAGTTTTGTGATAATAATTAACATCTCACATTACAGCTTTTTGATGCGCCATTTGGTATATGTATCAGTTCAAACATTAAATATATCTTCAATTCCATGATAGATGATTAGAATATATTAAACTAAATCAAGGGATTCAATTTATCTTGAAGTAAAGATATTTTATGTAAATAGAAATGTATAAAGTATCATATTGTGATCATCGATAAGGAAAAAGAAAATCAACACTAAAACCATAGGAAACAGAGAATCTAATCTAATTAAAGACTTGTAAGGTAGGAGTCAACGTCAAACGCGTTGATATCATGAAGGAATTACTTGCAATTTTCTATGTAAAAGCAATTATTCATTAAATAAACAAACTATTCGTCTAACACAATGGACTTGATTGACTTGTGAAAAAGAAAACAAGTCACTTAATTGATTGCTCTGATCAAGTCCATACTCCATACTTGACCTCCATCTACCAAATTATTTTTGATAAACTTTGTGTGAAACTTAGCAAGATGTCTCACAACTATGACAATTGGGAGAGGCTGGTGAGAGCAGTGTTACTACGAGAAGAGCTTATAGAAATCGCGTTGAGAGATTCCAGGGACCCGAGTACGACAAGCGATGTATCATCCAGCAGTTCTAACTATAATGATCTAATTAGTGTTGGATCAAACTCTTCTTTTCCAGTACTTCAACCACTCATTAAACATCCACACAAATATAAATTACCTAAGGACTACTCTGATTTAACGATGAATCATACCGATTGGAAGGCAATGCTTCCCTCTGGTGAAAATGAAGTAGTGTGGAAATCTGCTTCTCTAGTAAGTTATACTTCAATTCAATCAAAAACATCTGTCTTAAATAAGTTTACTTTCATTATATATCTATTTTTTGTGCCAGTTGGGTAGTCCAAATATCCACGCGCGACGAAAAACCTCTGCCTGATTAGGCTTAAAGTGTTCGAAAATAGAGGTTTGATATTGATGTTTGTAGAATTTATGGAATGGAGTAATTATCTCCAAATTCACCAAAAGATGTTTCTCAAATGTTTTTTAGTTGTTCACTGTGTATTTACAGGTGCGGAAGGATAACTCTAGATCTAACTAGTCTTAGAGATATTTCACAAGACTTATCTAGATTCGCCTCTTAAAGTTTTCAAGTTACTGAAGTGTGGAAAACGCTAGACATATCTTCACTTCTACGCATAAGCGCATACTTATTTAGAGTAATCTAGAAATAATGCATCATACGTTAATAAGAGCTTCGAATCGATATGGACTGGATAATGATAGCATGACATGTTACACAGTATATATAAGACTCATTTATTAATTAGGGAAAAAAATAGAAATTGCTAGTAAACACTGTTTAGAAACTAATAGCTAGCATTCATATATTGCAGAGCTTTTCTCTGGACAAGAGGACTGGCAAACACTGTTTTATGGTCGGACCAAGAGGACTTGTAATTCAACCGAAGACTCATCGCGAGTTTATTTTCAACAGTGAATCCAGGTCAAGCTTTATCATATGCACCACACTCCCTCTTGTTAAAAGGCTAGGCTATTTTTTGGTCTTGGACAATAGCAGAATATGCTCAATTGAGCTCATGAAGTTTTACTAGTATTTTGCAGATTCTCGGAGGTTGCTGAAACTAAATTCAATTCGGAGCAAATTTACATTAAATGTAGTATCGAAAAACAAAGGCTGTCAACGAATACCATCTATGGAGCATATCTAGTATTTAAACTGGGAACACTCCCGTCGCCCAGTGATGATGAATCAGATGATCACTTCTTTTTGAATGACTTGCACAAGGAATTATATTCATCACACCTGTTTCTCACATTCAAAATTACAACCTTTGAGTTACCTAGAGATGAAACTGTTGACCGTGTTATTTATATTCAAGGTCACAAATGGGTCGAAAAAAGAATTATCACAACAAGAGAACTGAATTTAGTTGATAGAGGCAACGGGTGGAAGGAAGTGGAAATTGGAAACTTGTATGTCAAAGGAAAAAAGAAGGAAGAGGTGAGAGTGGAGTTGTACTTGAGCAAGTCTCTCGAGGCTCACTTGAAGGGACGCCTAATTGTTGAAGGCATTGAGTTCCGCCCTACAAATCGAAGATCCCACTTGTTTGGCAGCTTCAGACCAAAAACTACAAAAGACGAGGAAAAGCAAAACCAAAAGATGGTAGGTTTTCAAAAATGAAATTTTCATGATGCCTCGGATAAGATTAATCCTTCCATTTTTCTTTTCAACGACTTTGAAAGTGCAAATGGCTTAAAAGGGGAGTGAATCAGGCTTTCTGAAAAGCATCATTTTCTAAACTACAATATAAGTTCGTCGCTTCAAATTTAATATAGCGTATAGGAAGTAAACCATCGTAAATCATCAATTAGCTAGAGTTATTTTTGTCTGTGTTCTGGAATTGAAGCTAAGGTGCATAGCGTGCCAAGGTTCTTATGTGCTAGATGAGGCTTAAGCCACAATTTCGTTTAGTAATGTATTGTTTAAACTTTTTGCTGCATTTCTGAAGGAACCAAAATCACTTTTCTTTCTATGTTAATTTTGATGAGTCTTAACGACTTTGTTTCTTACCTGCAGAGTTTTGTCTTCAAGGTTAAAGCTCATAGCGACGAAGAGAAAAGGAATGCCATGAAAGCAGTTTGTACACTTGCAGGTACTGCCTCTTTAATTTAAATTTATGGGTTTTGTGTGTGTGAGTGAGTTCCCTTTTATAGTTAGGTTATTATTGTTTCAATGAAGAAATATTATTTTTTCTACATATTGCACTGAGTTCATGTTTGCACAGGTGTTGAGTATGTTTACATGAATAAGAAGGAGATGAAATTAACAGTAGTTGGGTATTTTAGTACCCTGCTAGTCTTGAGGGCATTGGCAATATGCCGCATAAAGTCCTTCTTGGAATAAACAGGTATGAATTCTGAAGGCTTACTCTGACTCGCCCCCGCCTGTCGACCAATGCATTTTCAAGAGTGGGGTGGGCATGCAGGGAACATCAAAGAAGTGCTTCAACGCGAAGCAGTCACTACTTTGACTTCTTTTATCAATAATGAACTCAAGCAAATTCTCTCAGTTTCAAGGCAACTTATCCTTTTCGAGCTGACGGAACAAACCACGCAAGCCTACGGACGAAGCCAACATAAATCAAATCCGGATTAAGAAAAACAAAAATGACAGTTTCGTTTTGGTGGTGTACCAGTAGCCTGTTGGGACTTCCAGTGTGAAGCATATTGATCCATAAATAGATTTGTGTATGTATAGTCACTAAAGTCGTGCCTTTTCTTTAGTAACTCTTTTTGATTGAGCTCCTTTTTCCTAGTAACTCATTTTCATTGAGCTCCAAACCTTTGACACGGCTAACAAAAGTAGCTATACAACTAGTGAAGGTGAGTTTACATTTTCGAAAAGAATAGACCAGTGCAGGTGAGTTTACATTTTCGAAAAGAATTCAATTGTTTCAACAGAACAATCTGAAGTTTTCAGCGAGAGAGAAAAGATCCGCAAGTGAGTAAAACAGTCAACGAAGTACAAATAGGATTCTCAAATCATATTAAATTCAATAAGAACTCAATTGTATCATCTAATTTTAGACGGATACAACAGTGCTTCAGCGCTTTGAAGCACTTAATTCCTTTCACATTTGAAGCATATTTCTTTCGTGATAATCAAACGTCCTTTTGTTTTTGTTCTATTTGGTTATTTCACTTTTTTTCATGTTTAACATCTCGCATTCTCTCTTCGAGAAAAATGCATAAAAACCATTCGTATTTTGCAAAGAATGCATCAATTTCCTGTCTTTTTCTTTTTTTATAAAAGAATCCCCTAGTGTTCCAAAAACCTTGCGTCAAACACCTACATCCGCTCATTTCAACGGAGCGTGCATACACATTCGTGCTATATGAGACGTAGTTTTGTCTTTTACGCTTTTATGCATATTGTATATACTAAAAAGCCCTTATGCACAAAATGAATAAAACCTCATGTGTCTTCTGAAATCTGAACAAAATTTCCATCTATTACAGAAAACCTTGTCCCAAACATCCTTCTGTTATCAAATGTCATGCACTAAACAACATCTTGTCGTAAAAAAAGTGTTTGAAACATAACAGGGGTAGAATCGACAACTCACGTTTTATTATCATATATTGAGTGTTCTGCCAAGTACAATTTTTCCAACAGAAATTTTAAAGCATGAGAAGATTCAGCCAAAAAAACACAAGTATGTTTGGTGCAGGTTTTCCAAACCATGTGAATTATATTAATAGAACACTAATGAAGAAACTATCAACGACCGTAAAACAACTAATATCAAAATTAACAAAATCCCAACACTATCTGTTTAATTAAAAATTTTCATTTTAGTTATTCTATACAATATTTCGTGCCAGTTTCAATATGCTAGTAGTTGGGTTAAGACTTTTTATAGTCACTCTTACCATGTTATATTCTTCAACTTGCTTTTACTTTTCTATATCCCTAGCTCAAATCACAGAACTTAAATTCACATTTCGAAAAAAGAAAAAACAAATTACAAAGAAGAGCATGTATACATATAAGCTTATTTGCTCACTCTATTACACCACATCCAAAAAGGTTACAAAGCGAAACTTATGAAGAACCAGGCTGAAAAAAAGGTTAAAAAGTATAAACTTGCCGTCCAAATAGTTGGATGCACCATCTACCTCTGCTATAGTCTATACACTCAAACTACACAAACAAAAGGAGAAATGTAGGACAAAATTAATTTTCACAAAAAAAAAAAAAAAAAAAAAAAAAAAAAAAAAACGTGGAAGGCAGTGGCTCGATCCCTATCTTCCTTGCACAAGACCACTGAATATTTGGCTATTCCCAGCAAGAGTTGCTTCCCACTCCACCGACGACAATAGGATCTGTGAAAGTGATATCACCACCTGTTTCATGTCCGGCCTTAAAATTGGATCGTCATCCACGCATTGCTTTGCCAGCATAGCCACCTGAACAACCAGTTCACGTGACCAATAATTCATCAACTTTTGTGGATAAATTGTGTGCGTGAGTGTGTGAGTCAATGTACGCTATACTTCCTTTCTTGATTATGTTATGCAGATGGTTTTTCTATGAGCAAAAGGTCGTAAGGCATAATACTTATATGAAGCTCAAGTGTTAAATCTACCTTGAAAAGACAGTCGTGAGGGTACAAATCCAACAAACTTGGGTCCACGTGATCTTTCAAGCTTGACATGCTCGTGGAGTCTGGTGAGTTCCTCAAAGCCGCCATCATCTGAAACTTCAGCAGTATTAGTGCACAGTCTTGGGGGTAAAATTCAACGCCTTATAAGTCATTTGTTAAAAATTTCAATGTTCAACTTTAGGATAAAAAAGAAAAAAAAAAAAAAAGAACTTTAGGATATCTTCAACAGCTTATTTTCACTCAATTACTAGAGCAAACAACTGATTGAACTTAAAAATCATACGAGTTCATCTAAACGTCATTATGCGGGACTTACAATTGATACCAGTGATCGTCTTTCAGCAGTTTTTGTCATGGCTTCCTTTCCTGATATCATCTCGAAAAGTACTACTCCAAATGCAAAAACATCACTTTTGCTTGTAGCGAAGCCATCCCTCAAGTATCTAAAGAAACCAGAGATTTTGAGATTAGTAAGAGAACTGGAACAAATACTTTGCCTGTGCGAGTTGGCAGTGATAATTTTATGCAGCTTCATTATAAAACTAATAATAAAGTAAATAATTTTTGTTTCAAAAACACTAGCCTCTGCAAGTAAATTTTGAGTGCGTTACTTACTCCGGAGCAAGATAACCATACGTTCCTACGACTCTTGTGACCGACTCTTCCCCATCATTGGTTGCCATGACGAGTTTTGCCAAACCAAAATCTGAAATCTAAATGACCAAAAAGCAATCAGATACAGCAACTGAACATGCAGACATCGTACAATAAATTTTAAAGACAACAAAACAAACCTTAGCTCTGAAGCTGCTGTCAAGTAAAATATTGCTGGTTTTTATATCTCGATGCACGTAATGAGGTCTAGTGTGTTCGTGTATGTACTCCAGGCCTCTAGCAGTATCAAGTGCTATTTGAAGCCTCATGATCCATGCCAGAGCTGTATGACCTATACATATTGGGAAGAGACATTCGAGGTTAAACAAGCACAACCATAGTGCATAATCTAGAACTTCAAAAACGAAAATCTAAAAAATATCTCCAATTTTATCAAGGGAATACATAAATTTTTCGAAAAGATTGTTCATCCCCCAAAAGGATGCCGAAGCTTTGTGCTTTTTCAATTTCCAAATAAAAGAATAATTACTCCCATAATTGTCAAACTTGATATTGGCTAGTGCAACATCAAAGCTCTAACTGAAAGTCAAGAACCCTGAGAGCTATGCGGTTGCTCGCGTGCCACTTGTACCATATAAATTCTGGGGATTAATGATGTTTCAGTCAAATTGTTAAACAGTAGTTATTACACAGACCAGTCGGATAGTCTTTTATCATAAGTTTGAGCAGAATAGCTCATAACATATCATGCGGTACATATGACTTGCGCCTGAGGCAAACAACTTGAGGGATTGTAAGATGATTGAACACTTCAAAACTGTTGACAATAAATAGTTCCACATGACCAGAATTTTCATAAACAAAATCAGCACAGCCATTAACTATATTTTACTTATTACAAACATAGGAGCTCACCTTTGTTTTGAGGATCATGCAAGTGATTTCTTAGCGAACCCTTGTGAGCATACTCATATATGAGAAAAAGCTCATCACCACTAGCTGCATACCCAATCAATTCTACCTTTGGCAAAATCAAAAAGTAAAGTTCAATATACAAATAAAAAGAACATCTATTGTTATTCTAAAACGATAGTGTCAACAATCAATATGAGCTGCTATTTAGCATTACCAAATTTGTATGATGAACTTTGCACAGAACTTTCATCTCTGCCATAAATTCTTTTGTTTTAGTAGCAGTCATCTTTTTTATAGCAACTTCCTGAAAATTCATGCCAACAATTTGTTTAGAAAACTTTAATTGACATAGAATAATAGCAGCAAGAAGCTCATCAGTCGTAGACCTGATCACGGAGGAGGCCATAGTACACGGAACCATATGTTCCATGTCCCAAAAGATTAGAATCAGAAAAGCCATCGGTTGAATATAGAATTTCCTCACATGTGAAAACTACAGGTTTCTCCACATCAAAGACATCAGTGCCAATAACTGCATGAAACAGGGAAGCAACACAGAGGCTGAAATCATCAAATGAATATAAAAAAATTATCATGAACCAGAGATTCAGTTGCTAGCTCAATAAAAATTACAATCATCAGAGAAATTAATGGACACTGCAAAGCTGAAATTTTTTGTCAAATACACCAATCTCTATGTCCGCATGAACCAAGACAGGCACGATATGCAAGTAGCACTTAATAATCATTAGCCATATATATATTGGAGTTCTTATATTTCATCTCTAGCTTTCTTAATGTTAGTGTACCTAACTGTGCGAAAAAGTGACGGTTCCTAATTTTAATGGTCACTTTTATCTCATCCAGACAAAATGTGCAGAGTAATCTTGGAGAAATAAATTCCAATATAGTGTTCAACATGAATCTTCAAAACATGCTTATAATAATATTTCTGTTTGTCCATAAACAAAGTTTATAATAATAATTCTGTTTATCCAAAAATGATGAAAAAGTGTCTGGTGAGTATGTTTACCACACCTGTAGGAAGGTTTATGTGGCGGTTACTGGTTTCCCCAATTGCATGCTTTGGATCCTGAGATTTGCAGCTCACTGACCTCCCTGAAGCACAGCAGAAACTTGAACTTTGAAGAATGTGAAATTTATGAGAAATCTTCCCCTCGGAATCTTTTGCTTGGGTGTCTTGGGATCCATTGAAACAGCCTGATGACCTCAAGAATACAAGAAGAAGCACCACAATGATAATTAGAGCCAAACCAACAGCCAGGCTTCCAATGATCCACAAGTAAGGTACGTGACTCTTGTGATTCGTCTCAACTACTGCCAGAAAATAAATTATAGGTTTAAGCATGACAGAACAAACCATGCCTCATTAAATAACAATAATCAACAATGTTTTATGTTGCAATAGCTCTTTCCCAATATACTCTGTTAAATACATACATGAAAGGAAACAAAAGTAGTCATATATGTAATCTGTGATAGGTGAACCCATCTTGTCCCTCTTTTTGTTAAGGAATTAAACAATAAGTGCAAGGTAGTAAAATATATCTATTATTCAGAGGCCGCTTTCGCGAATTTACAGTATCAGCACTCTGTATCGCTTACAAGATGCAAACTGATACTATGTACACATAATCTATGATAATTAACGATTTAATTTCTGGTTGATGGAGTAGAGCATGAAATGTCAGAAAGCCAAGTTTGTGTTTTTCGCTTGTTGAATTTAGAATAATAACTTTTCAGATAAATTGATATGAGGTATTGATCAAGCACAAACTTTGCACGCATTATTAAAGGTAGTCCATGACTTGTTAATAATACCTTTACAGTAAAACTGCTTTACCATCCAATTATGTTAGGTGGAGTATCAAGTCAATTATTGCCTTGGACGTAAGAAGCAAGATGTACTTTAACCAAGACAGATAGGATATTTCAACTCATCAACTAGCGTTCTCTATATACTGTTATTAAAGAATATAATGTGGCAAATTATTTTTCACGTTTTTGCTGGTTACCATGGATGATGCAGCAGAATTATATGTCAAAGCAGATGTCGCACTTCTTCCTATCGGTTACAATTAATGATATAGCAGTATGAAATGTATTAAATCCATGATCTCACGCTGTTGGCAAATTTCAGAATATGTAGAGGTTAGCAAGCCAGCCATACCTATAGAATTATCAAGAGATGGAGCTGGAACAGGAGCTGGAACTGTTTCATTGTTAATGGGATATGCCTCACCTGGAACTGAGACATGATAGAAGACCGACGTAAACAATATTAACCAGAAGAGAGAGCTATTTAGAACATGCAAAACAGTTTCTTAATAGGAATTGACACAGAATAAATCAAACCTAACCAGCGGTGAAAACTACTGTAAAGTATATCATATTCTTAATCATGCATCAGAATACTCAAGTAGCTAAACCAAGTTCCCCCATTATACCATGAACCCTGCTCTTATTAAAATAGATCCAACCTTCTTATATGAAAAGGGGCAAAACAACTTGGCATACATTGGGTTTCACAATAAAGCCTTGATGCCTAGTTATACCGTTCAAATACTTCAGCCATGCAATTTCTCCTTTCTTTTCTAATGTATGGTGAAGTATTGAGATTTAGCAAGTTTCTTCCCCAGCATTTTTTATTGCAGCGTACACCCAACGAGTTCGGAGATCAACAATGGTAATCCAAAAAAATAAGAACCATTCAATTCCAAAATTAAGATGTTTCCATTTTGCACAGAAATTCTATTTAACTTAAAGTCATCTATAGATATCCACAAACTATGCTCAAATGCAATTTTTTGGCAAAATAGTCCACCATCTTTGAAGTCTACTCTGTTCCAGATCTCAGTATCAATCTTACAACCATGTACAGTAAATCACTCATGCAGACTTTAGTAAAAAAATGAACTTACAATACTTACAAACTAATCAAGTTCTTATTAAGCTAGTAATTAAAATATGACAGTTCTAAAGAAAACAGCCTACTCAATCCAACACCACTCAACCGCAGCAAAAACTACCGAAAACCAGGAACATCATAAAACTACTTAAAACCAAATCCTGCACCAAAATTTAAACTCAAATCCAACAACAAAAACTAAACAAACAAAGGATTAAGTACAAAAAGCCATACATACCAGAATTCAATGGTATATAGTAGAGTTGTCCAACAGTGAAATTAGCAGGATTCTGAATCCCATTCACATTCTCAATATTATACATACTAACACCAAATCTGCTCGCCAAAGACTCCACACTATCTCCTTCTTGCATCACATAACTCATCAAGTAATTCCACAAACCACTCGAGCAACCACACATCAGCTTCACTTGCACCACAGCACCTCTTCTAGCTGCCCTTGTCAAGTTTGAAGCAAAATAAGCCAACCCTTCATAGGAATCCATCACCAGATCATGAACAGACCCATTATTCTCTCTCACTGTAAAAGTTGTGTCAGTCAAGTACTGGTCCTTAGCACCACAAGAACAGTTCTTTTTTATGAAAATGTAATCTCTGCCATTGCCTTCAACAGTTATGTAATCTGTAACTACATCAAACATGCTCTGAATAACTGGAAGTGTCTGTTCTGAAGTGGGCTTGAAGGCTAAAAAAGAAGTGCATACTCTAGTGGTGTCTGTACAGTTGAGAGGTGCTGATGAACATAAAACCAAAGCTTGGAACAGTGAAAAAATGATCAAGATTGGAACTTTTTCATGACCCATTGAAGCAAAATCAATTTCCAATGAAGCAAGCTAAGAAAGACTCAATCTTGACAAGTAAAATTGAATAAAAATCGAGTCTTTAATGAAAAACTATGGTCTTCATAGACAAATTTGAAAAGGGATTCGAGGAACAGAGCAAATGAGCTTTTATGTTAGTGGGATTTTGATGGAGGAATGGGGAGAAAAGAAAAAAAAAAAGTGGAAGAATGGGCTTAAGAACAGAGCATTTTTTGTTGTTTTGGATTTTGTTTGCTCTTATTTTTGGTATAAAATTTGGATTTGTGTTCTTATTGCTGAAACTTGATTACTGACTAATAACTGCTGTGTTACAGTAGAAAAGGAAAGAAAGTGACCGCCACAAATATCTCTCTCTTTTATTTCTTTTTATTTAATTTATTTTTTAATTATTTGGTATAAGTAACCTTGAGATTGTTGATAAAGCTTTTTTTTTTCACTTTATGAGTAACGTGGATTTAAAGCAATAAAATTAGCTGGACTCTTGCACTGAAATTGTGACAAGGATTAGTTGAGTTTTTCTAAATTAGATTCTTGATAATAAATAATTTAAAGGACCACCGACTTTTATGATAGATTTGAGCTCTATTTAATTTTGTGGTTCTTGTTTTAGGGGGTTCTGTGAAGATATAATAAGTAGTGATTACGAGTAGAAAATGGTGGAGGACAAAATTAAATAATTATTATGAAACTATTATTAGGAGTAAAGCTGGCTGGTTTGGGAAAAAGGAAACAGGACAATTTGCAGAAGGGGTGAAAGAAGACAGTTGGCATTGGGCCCCACAATTTTGGGTTTTATTTCTTATTAAATGGTCTGCATAAAATCGAAAGTCTCGTGTTTTTTTACTAGTTTGGTAAATAAGAGTAAAAAAAAAAACGTTGACTAGCAGAGTCAAACAACGATAACTAACCGACACTGACATGCACGTACAAGAAAATCCTTGAAATTTTATTGAATACTAGTATTTGTTTTCTCTTTGAAAAGAAGAAATAAGCACAAAGTAAGTGGAAAAAAGAAAATAAATGCCGAATAAAATATATATAGGAATTAGGCTAAGATTTTTGGTGAAGATAAATGTTGGTTTTGGTGGACTAGGTAGGGCCGCACGTGCATGGTTACAACTGTAGAAATAGTGTCAAATAAAGCACTGACATAAGAACAGTACATTTGTGGGGACAAAAAGCTTAACTACTACCATTGACACTAATTTAATCATCTATTTTTAGTCCTTAATAATAGTTAATATTCATTAATTCGTGCACATTAACGTAACGGCAATGCCACTATGCCAGTGAAACGAGAAGGACATCTTCTTCTTTTCTCTTTGGTCCAGGAAAGGCATATTTTAGTTTTATCGTTCGTAAATACTAAAACTGTTTATTACCTCGATCAGTATAATTATATGAAATATATGTATTCGATATCATTCATTTGATCGTAATTTATTTGATAACAAAAGGAAAAAAAGAAAAAGATACATAACAAGAAAGTAACAATAGCCATTCTATTAGTATAAAGTTCTATGAATTTTTTGAAAAAATGTTTAGACGGTTTTAGGAATAAAAACATTTAAACAAGGATCTGAGGACCCCCAATTCCCCATATCAAGTATCAAGTTCAACTGCATGTGCATGGAATTCTCTTCCGTGCAATAATTTATGGGGAGCTAAGATTATTTTAGTCAAAAACATTAATTAAATTAGTATGAGACAGCAAACATTTACAAATACGTAGCAGAAAAAGACCATGTTACTTTATTATCCGGCCACATCATGTTTGAGCGGATTATGGTTGTTTAATGCGACATTATTAAATTAATTAATGATGCCACCTTAAATAGAAGTTTTCATCATTTGTTTCTCTGTCCAGACTGTGGATTTACAGCACACAATATGCCAAGCTTCCAGAGGCTAGAGGCCCCACCACTTTCACTTGCATCTGATTTTTTTTTTATTAGTTATTTGTGCTTTCCTTGTAGATATCCTTAGTTGCTGGTTAAGTTATGCAATTTACTCTGTGTATTATATAAGAATCTACAAAAACGTTTTCTACACATTTACATTAAATAACTTAAACTAATAAGTTAGATTTTATAAAAGTGTTTTAAATTTTGATTTTCATTGAGACTTGAGTAGAATGTGAAGGAAGCATAGGGAAATATAAGAGAAACGGGTCTGATGCGGTTAACAAATCTCTTCAGTAACATATAATATATCAAGTGAGTAGACAACGAGAATGGTTGTACCACTTTATTAGAAAAAATATGACATTCAAAATTGTTTCAATTACCGTGAAAATTAAGTTTATATTGTGTACCATGAGGTTGTGCAAAAAGGAAACTGAACACTTAAGTGTACCCCTAAGAGTCTGAGACAAGTTGTTTAGTACTAGAGAACTAAATCAAGTTTATGTCAGAAAGATAAACCACGAAAGTCATTCATTTGCTTGGTCAAAGCACAAAATGAGTTCAAAAAAGAAGAGTAATGTGCATAGTAGTCACTCACTTAGAAAAAAACCTATAACAAATTACCAAGAGGTCTACTTTGGTGAAAAAGAGAGTCTACGTTAATTATATCTACATAATCAAATATAAGTGTGAAGATTTAGTGACGAGCATTTCAAGATGTGGTGATTTAGCATATGCTCCTATTTTGTGGTTTGGCTTAAATTAAGGATAAGCTTTAAGCTCATTTCGTTTGTCAGTGATAGATAAATCATCATAGCTATCCAAGATCAAGTACCATAGAGATGGCACCATAAACATAGTTTTATGAGAATATTAACTTTTGGACCCAACAACAGACTATCCAATCCGGACCCGATTTATCCTACATCATGGACTTTGTGCTAGCCCCATACATTGCACATAGATTAGAAACCTTCTAATTGATTGAGAAGGCTTAGGGCACATATCCAAGAATGGCCCAATTAATTGGGCTTTGGAATGGTGGGCCCAATAAATTGGACCCAAGCTACCACCACGAGTACAATAAAACTACAAATGAGGTAGAAATCGATAATATTGTTAATTATCTAAGACAATATATTTTCGACCAATATAAAATCATATTTAGAACATAATAAAAGAATAGGGACATGATGTAGTACATGGTGATTTGGTCAAACTAAAGTATTTGTAAAACAAGTACTAAGAATTTGTATTCTGTCTAGTTGACTACTTAGTACTTTTTTTTTATGAATGACTTGTTAGTACTTACCACATAGTACTCAAAAGAGAGTCATGAACTTCGCGTACTGTTACTCAACCATTAGTTACTTCTGCCTGACATAAGAAAATTAAATTAAATTAAATTAGTTTTTTTAATTGACAGAGAAGACATATATAAAGCCAACTTTTCTAGTGAATCGATTAGATAACAAATTTGGTTTACATAAAAAGTTATACTAGGAAGAAAACTAACTCATATATATAGGTGTTTTATGTAATAGGTTACTGAGCTTCTGAGGTGAGTTCTGCTTATGCCCCAAGCAACTCTCAGAATATTAGAGTACGTGGCATATTTATTTGACCCAAAATCGCATTTGTGCTAGGCGCATTATATATTTTAAAAAAAAAAAAAAAAAAAAAAAAAAAAAAGAGAGAGAGAGAGAGAAATAGGAACAGTTAAAGATCTAAAGGAGGCAACAAATCCCTTGTATTGTGCATACTGCATAGTAAACAAAAAACTGCCCATATGAAAGAGAGCCCAAATTCTCTCTCTGTGAAATAAGGGGAGTATTTCGTATCTTATTTTTAAGTCACGGGGTTTATTTGCCCCTTTTCTCAGTAAAAAGGAACTTTTTGCTAATTACGCATAATACCTGAGATTTTTAGCTTTAACTTTTTTACATATGAGACATGGGGTATTTTCATTTACAATAATAATAAAAGAAAATCAAAACTTGGAACACTTAATTGAAATGAAAAATAAAAGAAGGATTTAGCTAGGCATGTGAATTAATTAAAAATCTCTTTATATTTTCAAATTGAAATGCATCCGTTAACGGTAATAGTCATAACTCATAACACAACTGAATCAAAAAAAAAAAAATGACTAAATCATTGGTGGGTATAAAAAATGCATGAAAAAAAAAATAATAATTATCATCACTACAAGGAATTCCAAGTGAAGGAACATAACTAGAAGCACACAACACATATAATGGGCATTGGGTAGTTGGGTTCTAAAAGAATTATTTTGGATGAACAAGGATCTTAAAGAATTCTCAATATCTCACTTGAAGCATTAATTCTTTCCTAGGAGACCTTAAAAGAGGAAATTCAACTCCCCATATTCCTTCCATCACGTCTAGATTAAATTCTCCACGTTTCTCAATGTTAAATTAATGGACCCCATCAAATCTACCCACCGTTCTTATATATTTCCATAAATAAATATTATTATTTCACTTATTCGTATGGATGGTGTTTCCAGTTATTTAAATTATAATATCTTAACATAAAGAGGCATGGTGGAACATTTTCGAATTAAACTGGATACCCTCAAATCAGTATAATTAATCACATTTTATTGATATGGATATATTGCATGATGAAGTAGGATAGTTAGCTCATCATTAAGACTCCAAAAGAAGGTTGCATGATTAGTTTAGGCTGGTAATCTTAGTTAATTAAGCTTTAAAATCAGAATAACTAGTGGTCCTGCCATACGTGTTTTGCATAGACTCCTCGACTTTAGACTAAGAATAATTTCTTTCTTTTACGCTAAAATATCGAATCAATTGAAATGCTTTATGAAGACTTAGATAACATGAGAGCAAAGTCTATGAGGTTTGCCTAATATATCTAAAAGCTAGGATTCGTGTAAATTTATTTGTATATTAATTATATTTATGTGTTATCCTAGGTATCCAACTTATACACTAAAAATAGAATCACAATTAATTGTGCAATCAGAACATAAGATTATTGAATTGAGAATTGAAAAGAAAGTAAATAATTACTTATTGCACATAAAATACTCCGTAAGCTCGACAACATTATAAGAGTTTATGCTAGATGCTTGCTAGCTCATTGATTCTTCTAATTTTTTAAGTACGTTTAAGGATTAGAGTTTCTAAATACTTTTTTCCGAAAAGTATTAAAATCATTTCATTCTGACTATATAAGAACGTCAAAATATTTACTGAATTCAGTGCAATAGTTGTTCTTAAAACAATTCTAGAACATATGGAAAAACTCATGAAAATTTGCACTTTTAATAAGCAATAGATCAAAAAATGCATCTAAAGTAAAGATTTGATGATGTACTAAAAATTTGAAGACCTAATCAAACATGATGTTCAAATTAATTAGTAAGAATGTTTTCATCCAACATGACTTTATTATTATTTTGTGCAAAATAAGAAGAGAGAACACCAAGAACATTGAAAGAGAACTTTTTAGATACATTGTATGGTATCTAAAATGCAACTCACGCCACTTTTAAGGAATCGTCATCATAACATTTTGAAAAAGGGCAATGTTGTTCTTATCGACATCTATATCTAGCTTTTATGAGCAATGCCATGCTTTTGTTTAATCACCACAAACGGCTTCGACCTTTCTCTCTTAGCAAATTAATTAATTCCCACACCAACCTCTTGCGATGACGATCAATTAATTAAACCATCTTTTGAAAAATAAGTTATGAATATGCTATATTATTAAAGGAAGTTGACAGAAAACTTAAAAGAAAATTTTATATTTATTTACGTAAGCAAACTTAATCAGTGAATATATGCGCCTTTCAACCCCTCGCAAGACAAGGACTTCAATAAATTGCTTACTAAATATGAAGGATGGATGAGAGTTTTTCGATTCGGTTATTGATGTAATTCGAATAGACATGAATTGCATGGCCTCAACAAATATTTTAAAGTGAAAATTTATAAAAGTATGTCCAATGTCAATAAAGTTCGTTTTAGACAAACAACGAAACAATACTCTTTTTATAAGTGGAAACAACCTCTTAAACAAGATGCACTAATATGCATCTCTGCATCAACACGGATTTAGCCAAATTCATCGTCCCCTTATAGTTTTATGCAGGAATATTTAGTTTTTATTGGTTTTATAAGTCCTTCTATAATTTCAATATTACTCAATTTATAGTGTTGTCTTTATAGTATTAATCATATTTTACAGGCAAGATAAATTATTTACCATATTCTTAGTATTTTGCTATTCTCTGTCACTCAATGAATTCTTTATTTTTGTAATTGTTCATCTTTCCTCTACATTTACTTATTTTGGGAGAATAATGATTGGGGCGATCATTTAAAAGAGGAAATTAAGACCATGAAAAAGGAAAATTTAAAAAGATAAGTGAAGCTTTAGCATTTTAGATGGGAGTGGGTCTAGATAACCCCATAAAAAGCGGTAATTATGTTAATGGACCCTTATTGAGAAAAGTAACAGTGTATTAAAATAAATGGGGGCTGGTGGGACTAGGAGGACTTGTACTTTAGAATTTAAATGATGTAAAACGTGGAAAAATTGCAGCAGCCTCTTTGCCGACATGCAGCAAAACTTAAAGGGTTATTTTGCAATTTACCATAAGCGGCTGAAACTAAATGATAAGATAATATTCTATCTTCCTCTGTTTGGCAAAGCTTATCAATTTTCTGTTCATTAAACAATATATTTTAACAGGTAACTCATTCTTTAATTTTTCACTTTCTATATTATGCCCTTCAAATTACTTTTACTGCTGAGCAACGTTTTTTAAGTGTGCTATCAAATAGTTCTATCTTATCTAATAAAAATTAAGTTTTGTTCGTTAATGTCGGACATGTTTTTATATGCTAAGGGACAGATGTAAGTAATTTACAAACAATATTCTCTATTGCGAACTTGTTAGAAAATATGTAATTTGAATCTTTTGACGTGGATTATAAAGATAAGCTAATAGTGTGCAAAGATTAATGGTGAATTTAACGAGGCAACTACGTGGGTAGGGTAATTTGGCCCCAAATGTGAGAACTATAGCTTGATTCGTCCCTAATGTAAGATGCCTAGCTACCCACTAATGGATTCTTTTTTAAAGAAATTGACATGCATTATCATCTTGTAGCTCTCATTACATTTATGACTAAACTTGGGAGTTTCCATTCCGCATACACTCTGAAAGTTATTCCACATTACCAATAATTAGACAAAATGTTGCATTATGTGGAATGATATAATTTGTTAAATTATAGATTATTCAGCTTGTTATTACGCACAAAGTTTCATCAACTCAACTTAGTGTATTTTTTAAGAGATTCAGACTAGACTCATTATATTTGTAAAAGTTACGCGAACATTCTACAGTAAAAAAATCAACCAAACAATCAATTTACTCGACAAGCTTAGTGCATCACTTCCTATACACCGGACACTATACCACATCTAAGAGACACGCCCCTTGTACGTCTAAACAACCTCGTTTGCTATGACGTGTTCATAGTTATTTTACTTTCATGAAATAGTTCATAGTTGTATTATGTTATTCATTTTCTCTTATCCCATATTAAACAAAATAATCAGATTGATATAATTGCTCAACTCTCGCTCACTGCGCTAGAGGGTGAACATGTGTAAAGTAGGTAACTAACAAATAATTATCCTATCCCTTTATTATAAAATACAACTTTACAATACAAGTAACCCGCGAATATAGCAATTTACTATTTACTAATATGATGAATAAGCGAAATTATGACCAAGTATTCCCCATCACACCATACAGTGTACATAAAAATGTGATAAGACTAGCAACTTTAATCTTTGTCTAGTGCGTTATGTCTAATTTTCCATAAAAACAAAAAAAGAAAAGAAAAAGAAAGAATGAAAATTATTTGTGCTAGACCCAAAGTCGCATCATTATAAGAGACGACTCTCGCTACCTCCCAAATTGCTCTTATGATTTGACCCCCATATCACGAGTTGCCTCCCCCTTACCCACCCACAAAATTCCAAATCACTCCTCCACCGTCCGATTCTCAATCAACGGCCAAGATTCCCTCAACACATGCTTATTATCGTCTCGTAGTGTAAAGTAAAAGTACCCCATGGCACTGCTGACGTGACACCGAGATGCGAAATGTCGCACTTCACGACGGCGAGTGGGCGCGTGTAGAACACGCAGATCCTGTTTTGCTGTCGCGTTTATCACACGCGCTATTGTGGCGCGTGAGTGTGCGCAGTGGGTAATTATAGCGCCGACTTGGAGCATTAGGGGGTTGTGTTAAATGTCGAGCGTGTTGGATGGTCGGAGGCCAAAAGCGCAAAACCGAGTTTCGATCCCCTGCCACGCGCTGGTGGGGCCCGGTGCACAGTATGCCACGTGGCGTTGGTGCAGTGGTGGGTCCAGGGAAAAGAGTGGCGTCTTTGAGTGGCCAAGGTGCAAGCAGGCTAGAGTTTTAGAGTAGCCAACCTCAAAAGTCCAAACACAGCTCACATGCGATGATGTCATTACCATCATCCTATACTGCTGTGGTTATGTATTTATTTTGATTTTCCTATAAATGAGTGTCTTAGTTTTATTAATAATAAATAGTCATAAGATTGAGGATTTTCTATCACTGAGACATGTATGATATATTCTTGAGGAAGCTTATCAGTTATTACTATTTGTCCCGGCAGTGATTTTGGTTAACCTCCAAAAAAAATGTCGATAAAAGAAAGAAAAAAAACACAATATAAGTGTTCTGGTGAACTATTGTTCTAAAACCATGCTTGGTATGTTCTAAATAAGGCCTAAAACACCTAGAGAGACTCATGGCGTAAGCTACAACACAAATGGCAAAACCGAAGGATATATTTTGTTCATTTTTTATGATTATTTATTCATTCCTATATAGTCTATAATTTCTTTCTTTTTTATATTGGTATAACTATGTTAGGAAGTATTTTACATTCTTCCTAGAACTTTTGTGAAAGTTTTTTTTGGTTACATTCATACTTTCACGAGTTCTAATAGTAGATGGCTAATTTCTTATCCGTTGTTGTGAATACTTTTTTTGGTTATTTCAATAATATTCTACCTTTATTTTTTACATAATTATTAAATAGTTTTGCAATATATACAATCCTTGTGAAGGTCAAAAAAAATATTAGAACATTCGGTCTTGCAGTGGAAAAGTATTTATTGATTTCCAACTGCCAATTCTTTGACTTTCTTAATCTAACTGTAAACCGTAATTTCTAGAAGATAATATAGTTTGGAAAGAAATTTAGGTAAAATAATGTTATCCTATGGGTTGGGTTTAGGGTGTAAGTCAATATTATTGACTTTAAGGGAACAACAAACCTACTATTAGGACTAATAACAGTTTGTTCCCTAGTCCCGTTCAACATATTACAATTTTCAGTGTTTTTAGTAATATGAAGAAGTTATAGAACAAATTGTGGAAGACATCCTGCTTAAACCGGCGCAGCGGCGCTGGTTGAGAAAATTCATTATTAGAGTAGTTTTGCATCAAAATAATTTTGATATTACCTCTCAAATTAAAACGTTGATATGTTTTTGTCACATATTATAACACACTCGTGAGTTTACACTAATTCAACTGTCCAAAGTACACATTTAATTTAGTTTAATAAAAGTAGTGAATCTTATATACCTAAATATATTCCCTGATCCCAATTGAAGTAACTAAAATAATTCTTAAGCATTTGACCGAGTTAGGCTGTCCTTTGTTTATTTCAATATTATCTATTTTGTGATTGTACCTGAAATTCGCTTTTAATTATATATTCGGAACAAAGTGCAATTTGACTCTTCTACTTAGTAAAAAGTTTTATTATTGGTATGGTTTGTGACACGTTACTATATTATGATCAAATGTTTGATCGATTTTTCAGAAATTATTTTGTCGTTTCCTCCTACATTTTCTTATGACAATTGGACAACTTGCTCATCTATCTTGAACAAGAATTTACAATTTTTACATCTGTAATTTTTTTTTTTTTAATGGGAAGAATTTTATTAAATTTCTCATCTGATCTGAGCCGCATTACCTGATTGGGCTGTGAGAGGCAAACCGAGATGGCAGGAGGAGGCGGGTAGCAGACAAGATCATGGGATCTGCATGTTTTTATTGCACTGCCTCCTCCCTGCAAATATGGATCATGCAAATCCTATTCTATTAATACGACTACCTCTACTAACTTTCTCTCTCCACTTTATTTCTCACTATTTCTTCTTATTATTATTATTCGAATGTATATTTCATTATTTTGTGCCATGCCCCAATAAGTAGCAGCATGAATTTGCACTGTCTCCAAAATCCCAACTGAAAATTTAAAATCTCAGGATACAAAATGAGGAAAATGAATCTTTTTCGTGTCCAAAACTAGCGTCAAACTCCCTCCTTTTTAACTCATGCAATTTTTTAAATCCATTAAATTCCCTCGTGTTATTAAAAACCTGCACTATTTGTATTATTCAAAATTATACACCATTAGCAAAACATTGCATCAAACCATCCTTTATTAAGAACATAAATTTGACCATTCCTATATAATTAGAAATGTGATGCATAATTTTAAGAAATACGAGGAGGTTTCATGTATAAAGCAACACAACACAAGTAAATTTAGTACACGTTCTCTTAACACACTATTTTTTTAAATGCATTTTCCATTGATAAAAGCTAATTCTTAATCTAAATGAAGCCCAAGTGCAAAAATCCTTGAAATTACAAGAAATTAAGTAAAGGGTTATTAGTACTTATTACATATTAGTTTCAAGAGCACTACTTTTTTTTTTTAATGTATTAATTATTGACTTTAAAGCAGTTTGTATTTTAGGTGGGATTAAGTAAAAAGTACTACTAGGGTGGGATGTTTTATAGGGCACTGTGCTAAAATTCTGAGACCTATGCTACTTCATTTGTTTAGTTTTTAACTGTTCATCATCTAGAGAGAGAAAAAGAGGAGAGAGAGAGAGAGGTCAGCAACAGCACGCTTTGCTTCCTGAACCGAACAAGAGCATATTTTTGTGAGGAGTGTGGTCTGGTTGCGTGTATTTCCCATCTTAATCTCGCTTTCCTGTTTTGGTCATTTGTGTGAGTAAAAAAAAAAAACGAATCTCTCTGTTTTCATTTCCACTTTTTTTTTTTTCTCCAATAGTTTTATTTCACAATTATTATTTTTGTTCCTGATATACATCTACAATGATCAGAGTATTAATATTAAATTAAGACCAAAAGAATAGGAGAGAGAAAGAGTGTGTGTATTTATGAGAGAGAGAGATATGTCCCACTACACTCACTCAGCGTGCCTAAAAAATTAAAATAAAAAGAAGGCCATAAAAGCAAAGATTTGCAATCCCAGCAGCTATAATAGCTCTCTCACTCTCAATCTTTTTTTCTCTTCAAGCCTTTTTATTTTGTTTTAAGGAGAGTGTTGTTTCTTTTAAAAAGGGTCTCTTTTATTTGTGTCTCATAACAAAAACAAGTACTTGCTGCTTGTGTGTTGTTGTTATAGTTCAGTACTTGGTCACATATTTTGTGGGTTTTTGTTCTCAAGTTGTTTAAGCTGCAAAGATTTCATTTTTATCTGAAAAATGTGGACTTTGACTACATTAGGCTCTGGTTAACCATTCAAAGGTGAGATCTTTGTCACAAAAACATGTTATTCTCCATGTTTTATGTCCTGTTTTTGTACTTAATGTATGTTCCTTAATGTTGCAGGTGAAATAGTGAAGATTTTTTGCTCATAATCTCAACTTCTTTAACTTAGTAGATAAACAAAAAAAATGGAGGGTGGTTATTCAAGAAAAGATGAAGGGTGTCCACAGCTACTCGATTTGATTCCAAATGACAAAAAATGGCTAAAAAAATCAGAACAAACAAAGCATGGACTGTCCGAAGAGAAGAAGCTTGAGCTGAGGCTTGCTCCACCTGGTGAAGAGAACTGGACCACTTCAAGAGAAAGAGAACATGAACATCTTTTGTCATATGGATACTTTTCAAACAACAACACTTGTGCTAAAAAATCACCTACATGGGCAAATCATCAACCAAAGGCCAGTTTTCTTCATCTTCAAACTCACCACAAAATGATGAAGGAATCAGCTCATCAGAGCAGCTGTGGGAACAAAGCAGAGTTGCAGCAGCCTGCTGCAGAAAAGAAGAAGGCATTTTCACCAGCTACTGCTACTGCAAATACAGCTGTTGCTCAGAAAAGGTGCTTCAGCTTTTCCTTTTGGGCAGTATAGTATATTCACTGTTTTTTTTTTCTCTTAAAAGCTTTTGTTATTTTTGTTTATTTTTTTACACTATGTGGTCCTGGTTTTTTGTCTATTCTGCTTTCTTTAGTTTCGGCTGTTCTTATCCTTTTGCATGAAAGATTTGCCCTTTTATTGAGATGTACTTTGTTGGTTTAGTGCTTGTGACTCAGTTTTTTCATGTCTTGTGGTTTTATGATCATTGTGAATTGTATGTACTTATGGCTAGCAACTGTGAAGTGCTTTGCAGCTTTTAACTTTTGTTTGGACAACATGCATACTGGATCTGTATCTTTGTGTTACTGTAATTTTCTGCAGTTTGTAAAATTCTGAATCATGGAGTTGTTTGTGCAAATTAGATTACTATATTAGCAGTGGTATTTAGAAGTGTTTTGTTCTTTGCATCTTACTTGCAATAACTAGTCCAGATTTATATAAAACTAATATCCTTGTTGTAGTTTGAGCCTCGAATGCTCCTGGACTTATATCTTTTGATTTTTAAGTTAAATAATTATTGAACTTGTTATGAAGTCTCACTTTACTGCATGCTTGGAACTTTACCAACCTAATTATTTTACTTTGACCCTTTGCATGTTCATGAAGATAAAACTATATGAATTTGACGCTTCCATTAGTTTTCTTTTTTTATACCTTTTTTTGTTTGTTTTCTAAATTAACTTTCTTATTTTCTTATATGCATGGATAATAGGACTGCTCCTGCTCCAGTGGTTGGATGGCCTCCAATTCGTTCCTTCAGGAAGAACCTAGCCAGTGGCGGTTCTTCTAAATCGACCTCTGAGTCGCAAGATGTCGCGCCAAACAAAGTCGCTGCACCAAAACCTGCTGAGAATTGCCCCAAAGGCCTGTTTGTGAAGATCAACATGGATGGTATTCCCATAGGTAGAAAGGTTGATCTTAAAGCTTATGACAGTTACGAAAAGCTCGCCTCTGCTGTCGATAAACTCTTCAGAGGCCTTCTTGCAGGTTGTCTATTTGAATATTTAGTTGATTATTTGATTGAACGTTTTTCATGGGCATAGATTCGTCTTTGATCCTATCTAGTTGTTATTAACATGATTGGTTTTTTATTGTTCTTGTAGCTCAAAGTGATTCTTCTGCTAATGGGATTAAGGACAAGGAAATCGGAGGAAAAGCGATTGGAGGATTATTGGACGGAAGTGGGGAATATACCCTTGTGTATGAAGATAATGAAGGTGACAGGATGCTTGTTGGGGATGTCCCATGGCAGTAAGCATCTTAGCTCTACAGATCTGATGTGTTTTTTCTTCTTTTAACTTATTCCTTGTCATATTCTGCTTTGCTATTGATAAAGCTAATATCATGATCTACTTTGTTTTTTTTGTCCTTTCTGGTGCTAAAAATCCATGTGTTAGTTGAGTATTATGAATTGCAGTTGAAGTAATACACGAAATCACATGCTAGTGATGCAACTAATGACATGGGAAAATGATGATTTTTCCAAATAAAGACAATATATATGAGAAATTGCGTGACTCTTTAGGATCGCTTATGTTGATCGTACTTAAATGTTCCTGATTTTTTTCGCAGCATGTTTATCTCGACGGTTAAGAGGCTGCGTGTATTGAAAAGCTCTGAACTTCCTATGCTGTCCTGTAAGTTGTTATCTCCACTTCTTCGAGGATTTAATTTGTTATGCACAGTAAAGGGAAAGCTCTTGGCTTAGTTTGAACTGATTACCATTGTATTTTTGTAGGTGGAGGTAAACAGGGGAAAATCTCACTTAACTGAAGTTGCTGCATGTTTACCAGTTGAAGACTTTTGGATACTGATATATGTTTAAAGACTCAGAAGAAAAGGGGTCCTGTATTTTGCCAAGTCCCCTATTATATTTGGGATTATGAACTTGTTCTTGAATTTTTGACCTTCTGTTGCTGTAGAAAGAAACTTGGAAGTTTCATGTATTAACTGCTGCACATGTTTTCTTGTTTGGTTGACTGCAAATTAGTACGGATATTGTGAATGTATGAAGCATGCTGTTTTGTGTTGAACTGAATTTTGTTTCGAGTAGTTGATTGTGAAACAAAATCTTGAATAATCTTGTGTTGTGTAGCATCACTCTTATTCTCATGCTGGAAGAATATCATTACTGTTGATCATAAGTTTATGCAAAAACACTAGTTTTCACGTCTATGAGCCTTTATAGACAACAATCTTAATTATAAGGTTCAAAATGTTTTCTTGAAAAGTAACAAAATTCTTCTATTTTCGATTTCGTGTAAACAAAATATTAGTGTTTAATGAATTTATTATAACAACTATTCTCACGACTTTTCTGAAACATTCTAAAATCTCTTGAAAATCTACAAAAAGTTTCTAATACACAGTACAGCTCGAAATTGAAACTTTGATCTATAGTTGTGTTAGGATTTTAACTTGGCCATGCTACAACTCCCAAAAAACATAATAGAAATTGGACTCCTAAGGTTATTCTACGCTAACTTAATTCATTCCATCATAAACATAGAGGACTCACAAAGTGACATCACTTTAACATTTGAATTCAAAGCCGTAATTTTCACTCATTCTTGTTGCAAATAAAGAGATTTTTCCCTCAGAAAAGAAGAAAAATGGAAATATAAACTTAAAATGTAAAATTTCTGAACTTATGAACCTTGTAGTTCAATCAGGCCTCAGGGCAAATCTAAAGCTACATTTTCTGCATGCTCCCCAGCAACATCGATGCTGGATTTCTGCACAACAGAATTGAGATTTATGACCATTTTTAATGGCGACATGCTCTCAAACATAAAAACCACATTGTACTCGAGACGACTTCTAGTTGAGGTCTAGTTGATGAGGTATTTTGAGTGAGCGGCGGCGAGGAGAGCGGCACCAATGCCCGAACCATCATTTGAGTGTTCAACCACAATGCTCGAAGCCATTTCTACTCCGAGCAACTCGTTCAGTGTGTTCTCCAGGCACGTACTGTATTCAGTGTAATGCTCGTACAATCCACCGTCCATGGCTATCACCGTTTTCCCTCCTCCTTCCCTCGGTGTATCCCTTCCCATTTTCTTCAACACCCCCAGGATACCAGCGGCAGCAAGCCGAGCTCCACGCGTCGCAACAATATTGCACAGCTCAACCACGACTTTTCTTGTTTTCAGGGATGTACTAGAAATCTGGAGAACAAGAGGAGAAAACGAGTGATGTAAATATAGTCTACGCCTAAAATACATTAAGATGAGAAAGCGAGTTTTGCGAAATGAGCCGATAAAATCCAAGAAATACTATGTCTACTGCCAAGAGTTGGATTCAGTATGTTAACTACAAAAGTCTTTCACTGAAGTGTACCAGGTTTTCAGTTAGTAGATAAATTTAAAAAAGAATGCTGGCCAAGTTTCATCCTAAGAAGAAACAACATAATAGGATCTCAGCTAGGTAAACATAAATTACCTCAAAGATTTCCTTCAGTTTGTTGCTCACCACTCCCAGATTAGAGGATGTATCATGATGCATTGCTGACATTTCAGGCGTCCTGCAAATTTTATTAACTTAAAAGTTTTAACGTTTTCCAAGAGCGTCAATTTCAAGTGAATAAGGATGATGTATAATCTAACAAACAAATAAAAAGTGGTTATCCAAAGATCATAAAAGAGAACATTGGTGAGTGAAAAAAACAAATACAGAATAAGCATATAGCTCTAGCAGCTATCACTTACATGAGAATATGGCAAGGGCAGTTCAACCACTATAAATTAGTATCTTGGGATTGCACTGAAACTACATTGTTGCCTTATAATTTTGAAGTGAAACGAAAGTTTTTGACATCAATTAGCTCCAGACAGAATGTAATTTAATCAATGGATCCTTCAACATAGATATTCTCAGTCTTATCTCATTGTTTTGTAAGATTATACTGGATGCAATAAACCATTTACACAATACCCCTTGAGCGTGCACCATTTCAGTAAACTATCCGCATTCAAATGAATGAAAGAAACGCGGTTCAGCAAAGTTCAAGTCTTCGATCTTTATCAAGTGAACATTAAGGAAAAGTCTTCCCTGGTTTGCTTTGAAAAATGAATTTATGAAATGAATGCTAGTACATATATTATTTAAGAGAGAGATTCAATGATCTACATATCAAGGCAAATTGTCAAAAGTGCCTTTGTGTTGTCATTACATTTCATTCTGTTATTTTTTTACAGAGTAAATTGCAAAAACAACCTCTGCATTATCTTTAATTGGCAAATAAACTCTATATATCGGTGGATACTATTCTAGGACGAGACAGCAGGATGTGGCCAAGAGACGGAGGTGCTGAGGCTGTGACCTGATTGGACTGAGGGGCAGGGGAAAGAGGACGAACAGCTGGGTTCTATTTTGTGTTATTAGGCTAAGGATATTGACTTTTTAAAGATTTAATTAATTTTTAAAGTTTATATTTACAAATGGAGTGAATGTATCGTAAGGACTTGTTCAATGGAAAATGATCATGACACTATTATCTCCATGTTTTTCATTTTCCTGTACTTTATTAGAGGTCCATTCAGATCTTGGACATCAGTACAGTTTCATGCGATTTTCTTTCCTTCTTTTGGCTTTAAAGGAAAACATGAAGGAACATTTTGCATGAAAATGTTCTTAAGACCTCTTTGCTTATCATATATAATGTATCTATTATATATATGACCCTAAGTTTGCAAGAATAGAGAACGAGATACGATGTAGTTTTCTCTATTAACTTCTAAGATGTGAAACATAATCGGAATGCTCGTGGAGTACCTCAATATAAAAGGACTTCTAAGTTTTGGTGGGACCTCATCGCCGAAAAAAGAAGCTTCTTCAGCCAATCGAAGCAGAACTTTGCTTAGAATCTCTCCCAAGTACATGCCAGAAGTTATCTTCTCAAATATCTGCAAGAATAAATGGATGTATAAATCAGATGGTATATATGTTCAGGGCCAGGCTAACTGCAGCAACAGGCAGCCTGTGATTCTTTACCTGTTCACCAGGATTTAAACTTTCAATATCCAGTGTGTGATCATACTCCGTCAGGGGGAGATGCGACGACTTGAAGTTACCCCACTCCATATTTATAACCTGAATTATAAAATATTCAAGCCTTATATTATTTTATCAGCCCAATTACATGGTTACGACAGTGAGCATATATTCGGCTAATACTTAAAAGGAAATGTAAAGATTAAAGAATTTGCCAACCATTTCTCCAGATTTAGGCAAAGGACCGTGCCACTTTGGAATTGCTTCAGCACGTTCCACATATGCAGCATTTGTTCCAGTACCCAATATTACAGCAAGAACAACATCTTTGTTGGTATATCTTCCTCCGGCTAACGTACCTATTGTGTCATTAACCTAGAGCAATCATCAACAAATGCAAAATTTGAAACTTAAATCCTATTAACTATTGAATCAGGGCAAGAAATGGGCATAAATCAAAAAAATTGTCATCACTCAGAAATACAATCTCACCAAGGCTGCCACCCGCATATCAACACCATTTCTTTGCAAGGCCATTGTCAGTGGAGCTACCACATCTAGGCCAACCTATGACAAATAAAAGGAACTACAAGGAATGAAAATGATGTTTTTGGTGAGTCCTTAACTGAACATGTCCCTTTTGAGAATAAATAAAAGATATAACATTTGACATTGACACTGGAAATGGATTTTCAAAAGCAATTAGATTCAAGCCCTCAATAAGAGACAAACTCTTATAAAATTCAATATTTTATAGATAACTCGAATATAATGTTGGATGCCTACAAGTTTGGAAAATAAGTAGTGAGCTGCAGCTTGCAAAAGTAAATACAAGTCCGGTAATATGCAGAAGGCAGTATAGGACAGTATAAGACTTGAGTATAATCCGTTAAAAAATTTCCCCTTTTGTTCTGTTGAATAGGATCTACAATAATTAATAGAACCTGAAACAATTTCTACGACATTGATCAGATCTGATCACGTTATCTGTTCAACTTCGAATGCAATAATAGATTCTCAAATAATCAAGTATTTCACTGCTGGCATCAGCATGATAAGATCTTAATAATGAATCAATAAAAGCAAACAAGTTAATTGAGCTAAAATAGGGAAAGTAATTACACAATGGCTAATGGAGAATCCCTTCGTCCACCTAATAAGATCTCCGGAACTTATTGAAGTTTGCATCACGGGAAATGAGAAAGTAAAACCTAGTTCCCTCTGCTTTCCGGAAGGGTGGTTAAACCTTTGCCCTTCTTCAGCCACAAATTTTGCTAGCTTTTCCGCAATATAACCGTAAAGTGCCTAAAAACGTTCAGTCTAAAATAATTAATTTTCTCATTTGTGAACCAAATATCGGAGTGAAATGTCTTAAATACATAAATTCTTACATCTGAAGTATCACCCATCAATGCTAGGGGTATTGATGCTTCAGCAAACTCTTGATGGTCAATACCGATTCCCTTGCCTCCTAATTGAACTCGCAACACGCGGAAGTTTGTTCCACCTAGATCTAGTGCGTAAAAGACTCCTTCCTCGTCACTAGAAAAAGAGTAATAGCAGAGGTGACAAATGTCTTGGTCATAATTGTTTCAGAACAGCTAGAAACAGGAATCAAATGCACATCATGCACAGAAATAAACGACAAAATCTGAACTAACCAGATGTCATCTTTATATAGTTTGACAAGTTAAAGACAATCTAGCAAATTTCAAGTGTATTAACATTGAAAGAATTGAGGTCAAATTGATGCTTCTAAGACCACGCAAAAAATGTCACGTGTTCAAAAAGATGCGAAATAAGGAACACAAAATATACGCTTGTCTAAAAAACTTTTAACACTTCGGTCATTCATCCCAAAGACTTCAAGATCTAAAACAAAATTTTACTGCCATAAAAAGGCATTTGGAGTGACATAGCCACGTAGGTTGGCTGAAGCACCATTTTTAGTCGTCGACGACCCGTTGCCTTTCAATATTCCGACATTCCAATAAAGCTGCAACTGTACCAGAACCAGCTCCACGAAGAATTTAGAAACACTCATAGGAACAGTTGTGATCAATTGCACTTGAATCAATCGCATACTTCTCAAGATGTAAACCAAAATTCTCATAAAAATAATACATCAACACAGACATTGTATAGCCATCTCTCTTTCGAGGTCATGTTTCATGATAATAAAACACGAGACAATCACTTCAACACAGTCTTCTACCACAAAAAAAAATCATTTGTACCAAAAATGGTGCGCCAATCTTTGTGCCAGTGTACTAATATTAAGAAAAGATTTGACACCTTATTTCTCCAACCACCCACAACCGCTTGTGTTAAGATCTCACGACGAATTATGTACACAGCTTCGAGCAGAAGAATTGGACCGGTCTTCTACACTAAATCATCCAACACGTAACAAAATGCTGAACCAAATCCAGCTATCACAGATAACACAAAG
Source organism: Misopates orontium (assembly GCA_946800315.1). Taxonomy (NCBI): domain Eukaryota; kingdom Viridiplantae; phylum Streptophyta; class Magnoliopsida; order Lamiales; family Plantaginaceae; genus Misopates; species Misopates orontium. The sequence goes on from OX326949.1 coordinate 44,186,348, forward strand.
TAATAGAAATTGAAGCCCATTTATTTCTCCCTTTAAAAGGCCTTGTTAAGTGGAGATGGAACTTCTCTTTATAAATATAAGCCCATGCTCTTTTCCAGGCGATGTGGGACAATTCTTAACACGCCCCCTCACGTGTGGGCCGGTATTAACTTCGGTCCCATCACGTGGGTAGGTCGCAAGCCCATCATACGTCTTGGGTAGGCTCTGATACCATAATAGAAATTGAAGCCCATTTATTTCTCCCCTTAAAAGGCCTTGTTAAGTGGAGATGGAACTTCTCTTTATAAATATAAGCCCAGGCTCTTTTCCAAGCGATGTGGGACAATTCTTAACACAAAGTAGGCATGAGATCAGACCATTAAGGCCTTTTTTCTACGAAAACTAAATTTGATCGGTCTCCCACGTTAAAATCTTCCACGAATAAGATATGCAACACAACATCCTCTTGTTCTCAACATGCATAAACACCTCGAAAACAATCAATCCACTTCAGACATAAACTCATACACATATATAAAAAAGATTGGATTTGTAATATTTTTACCCAGTGGGGAGCTTATCAACATAGCTAATGAGCATCTTGAGCTTGCTACCACCCTCAGATGCCAATCCAGCATGCATTTCAACGGTCATTGCATCAGCAACCAGCTTGAGCTTTGCCTCAGGGGTCATACATTTCTCCTCAAAATCCTTAACAATCGCCATAGCCCGGGCCCACTTGCCGGAGTTCTTCATCCTCTGTCTGGCCACCAGAACCGCAACTCCGACCACCGCAGCGGCGCCGATCACCGCCACCTTTCCCATTCCCTCTCTCATTTTTCTTTATCATGAAAATTAACTCAAAAAAGAGTATAAAAATCTAATCTTTTTTTTTTTTTTGCAGGTTATAAAAATCTGATCTTTAAAAGTTTTTTAAAGATGAAAGAGTCAAGTGATGAAAGCGAGAGAATTGGCGGAAGGGTTTTTTATTTATTTGTTGTGTATATTGACTGAGCTTAAAAAATGGGATCTTGAAATTCAGTGAAGAATTTTTGTGTTGTAATAATCTTATGTTGTTGTTGTTGTTTTTTATTTGCTTCGGTGGATTTGACATTTGAGAGAGAAGGTTCTATTGAGATCTTTCTTCCACGTGTGCGTCTCGAGGGGTTTTATTAAGAATGTTTTTTTTGCAGTTAGAAATATAATTAAATACTTTTTAAGCTAGCACTAATTTGACCCTTTCGTATATCTATTTTTTCATCGGGGAGTACGTAAAATAAAGTATTTTAAGAATGGAGTTGCTTGCTATATTAGACGCTTAGTGCTGCTGATCTTGGGTTTTGGTGAGTAAAAGATCTTGCTTAAAAAATATAATCTATGTTTTATCTGATTCTCATTTAAATAGCATTACGAGAGATTTTTCCATTCTACTTATATGTATATTCTTTTTTGATAGTTATTCTACTTATATATATTTACAATAATGGGTTTCATTACGTGAAAGTTTAGTTTAAGGCATATTACTTTTTCAATATAAAATGTCGATCGTTGAAAACTTGGAAAGAACTCTGTAGAAGTTCACGTCAGGTTACAAAGCTAAAAGTCAGCCAAAGAGGTCAAATTAGCAAATTGATACAATAGTATATTACTTTGTCGACGTGGTTAAGAAACTTATTTCTACAACTATACATGTATAACAACTACATGAAAAAAGTATAGTTGCTTTTGCATTTGATTTTTACAATAAAATCTAGCCCAATTCAAAATAGGGTTCTGCTGATTGGAAAGTCAGTTAGCAGGCTCAGAAAAGGAATCCAGAAGAACCTGGGCCACTAACACTGCAAAACTTGTTTAAAAACAGTGACAGTTGAACCCATAGGACACGATCAACGAGATTATTGGGCCCATGGACAAGAAATATTTAGTGTTGAATAGCTCTTGTTTTGGTTTGGGCTGATTTGGTTAGGTCGCCCTAGGCCTGTTTCCTTTTTCTTCTACATCTGCCCACGATGGCAAATAACTATGGGCTTATGTGTTTTGATAAATCTCTACACGGTATTAGAATCTACCTAAACGATGCTGGTCTACAACCTAGTCCATGTGTATACTAATAATCTCCTTCTTAGTAAGGTTTTTAAAGAAGACATAGAGAGACTATAAATTGCTACAACTGTTTAAAAACCGTGCGTTGTAAATTGGCTTGAGAACACACAGTAAATTCATGTAATCGTTTTCTGTAAAACAACAAAAGATAATCATAGAAAGAACAAAACAAGAATGACGAGCTATGACCAATTATCATGCACACATATTTTGTGAGCCCAATAAATTAGTTTGAGAATGTGTCATTTTCTTTTTCTTCCCTTGGATTCTTTTGATGGTACTTCAGTAGTAGACGATAAGTTATTATGATTGCGATTCGCGAATGAACGGATGGAATTATTATTATCCGAAGTTGAATCTAACGAGGCCAATGTCTACTAGGGAGGGATACATACATTTGTGGCCAAATTTGAGCTAATATTTCAAATGTGTGCTAGTAACTGTCGCACTCGCACATCACTTTCTTATTTTCGTCTGTCACGGCTTCAATCACATAAACCAAAATTTACCCTCCCTAGTCCATACTAGTCTCATAATGACATAATCCTTGGGTTGCAAGAAAATTAATTTCAATGCCCCTCAACTTTAAGTAATATGAAAACTCCCCCACAAACCCCTACACCATCTTTAATTGCAGACACCCCCTAATCGAACCTTTTCAAGATTTGGCAACGTACCATAAAATCACATAGTTTGACACTCTTCATAACTTCACCAAAACCACCACACCTCAATAAATAATTTTCGCACTTAAAAAGGAAAAAAAGGCCACCAAAAGTCAATGGAAAAACGTGTCTCCAAATCCCACAAGATTTGCATATGATATGAGAAGGCAATAGTACTAAAAGTCTAAAAGAGAATCCATAAAATTTTCTAACAAATTTTCGTTTGGGCAAGTGCTTTTATTGTGGTCTGAGACTGAAACAGTACTATGTAACAGTCACAAAATCATTAGCTATCAGAATTCAGAAACCCCTTCTCCAATCAACTCATTACCACTCTTTAAGGACCTTGGGGAAAAAAGTCCATAGGGGTTGAAAGTGATGTCACAACAATAAAGTGTGAGTTACTACTAGTCCAAAACTATGGTAAAACAGTGAAAATAAGTAAAAATAAAATAATAGAATTTTTAAGTGTAAATAAAACAAAGGGATTTATACAGGCCTTGAGTGCTTATTTCAGAAGGTTGTTTCTAGAGTAACTTTCAAGAAACACTCGAGTATTTCTTTTTTTATTATTTATGTAATTATTACTCCTACTTGGATTTTGTATGTAATTTTTGTCTTTGACTAGATATGTTTCTTTGCGATTTTATACTCGTGAGTGAAATGATTGTGCCTTATGTGAGATACTTGAGTTTCTTATTGGAAGCTTAAGTTACTTTTTTCCTTTTTCAATAAATCTTTTTAGTGCCAATGATTTGGTCCTCTTTCCTTTCAAAATTTTCCTCTTATCTCTTCTGTAATTTTTAGTCCAACATGGTGAAAGTTTCAATATTTGTTAGATACTTGAGTTCCTTATAGGTTTAAGTGGAACTTTGTGTTACTTTTTTTTTTTCAATAAATCTTTTGAGTGCCAATGATTTGGTCCTCTCGCTAGTAACTGGACCTAATCACTGCCCTCTTTTCCTTCAATTTTTCCCACTTATTTTTTCTGTAATTATTAGTCCAACATGGTGAAAGTTCCAATCTTTTTTTTTTTTTTTTAAAAATTAGAGTAAAAATTCCTTGAATTTAGCCAATTTAACGTCTGTTTCTCTCTGTGATGCCCTTTTGTCTCGTAATACAAGTCCTCACGAGGTTGTGTCAGAAGCAAAAAAAAAAGGAAAAAAAGAAAAAACTCAAAAAGATAAATAAGAAAAAAATTTAAAATAAAAATCAAATCTTTATCACTCCCTTATATTAAAGATTCCATCTTTACACATATAACACAACCTTTTCATCCTCACCATGCTCTGTTCCTCCCTCACTAAAAACATACACTAAATCTTCATTATCTTCTCTTTTGAAGCAAATTAAAAATGGGAAAAGCTACAAGATGGTTGAGGGGTATTCTTGGAATGAAGAAAGACAAAGAGAGCAATGACAAAAAGGAGAAAAAAAGAACGACTTTTGCAAAATCTGGCACAGATGCAGGGGATTTGAAACAGAGTAATTTTGGTTCCGACAAAGAGTGGCTGAGGTCTTACGTTGGTGAGTCAGAGAAGGAGCAGAACAAACATGCTATTGCGGTTGCTGCCGCCACTGCAGCCGCCGCTGACGCGGCTGTTGCGGCGGCTCAGGCGGCGGTGGCGGTTGTGAGGCTGACCAGTCAAGGCAGAGGTGCTCTGTTTCTTGGTACGAGGGAGAAAACTGCTGCTGTAATGATTCAGACCATGTTCAGAGGTTATTTGGTGAGTGGCAGTTACAAGTTTGAATTTTGTGAATATGGCCTAATTAAGAATTCATGTGTTCGACTAGATGTAATTGTGTTTGTATATAGTCTAATTGTCGTTTTGGTTCCTATAGCCTACTCTAGTTAATCGGGATTACAGACTTGGTTGTTGTCGTTATAGTAAATTAGTAAGTGGGATTTAAATTTTGATGGTACAAACTCTGATTTCTTCAAGTTGGGTGAATTTTAATTAAATTTTACTCTGTTTTTCCTTTTAGTGTTTGTGTGAAATTTTGATGTAAAACAGAGGCAATCAATGATGTTTGAAAAACACATGTTCTTTAGTTTGCTTGAAATACCAGCAAACTACAAAACCAACATTCCAAAATTTTCAAATGCTGTCAAGTCCAATTATTACGTTTTGTTTTTTGTAATATTCTTAATCATAAATTTTGAATCTCAAATTTTCAAATTTGAATATTTGCTATAGATTGCTCATTTTTTTCTTTAAGATTAGGTGGACTACATACTTACTAAATTTGCCACTGACAAAAAACTGAAATAAGCCTAAACTGTTTTTAATGCCCTTTTGTCAAAAGAAGAAAAGATTACTATAATTAGATGTATTGCTATTTTTTGTAATTTTAATTTTCTTGTTCCATTTCAGGCCCGAAAAGCCCTAACCGCTCTAAAGGGGCTGGTGAAACTACAGGCCCTTTTCAGAGGGTACCTAGTTAGAAAGCGAGCTGCTGCAACTCTGCATAGTATGCAGGCTCTTATTCGGGCTCAGGCCGCTGTTCGATCCCAAAGGGCCCGTCGTTCTGTCCACAACGGTTACAAAGAAATGAGAGCTAGAAGATCCATTGTAAGATTTATGTCCGCATTAATTCATTCGTTTCTACTTTTACAATAGCGGAATTTGTTTGATTAAAGTTTCTTGTTTCGATTTGTAGGAGAGGTTTGATGAGACTAGAAGCGAATTCCATAGTAAAAAGTACTCGGCTTCTTACGACCCCTGTCTGAATGCATTCGACGAAAGCCCGAAAATCGTGGAAATCGACACATGTGGCCCCAAGTCAAGATCACGGAGAATGAACGTTTACACTTCAGATTATGAAGACGAGCAATACTACCATGCGATATCTAGGAATCTTCCCTGTCCTACCCCAGCTCGGTTATCAATCCCCGATTGTCGCCACCTTCAAGATTATGATTGGGGCTTCAGTGCTGAAGACTATAAGTTTGCAACGGCCCAAAGCACACCTAGGATCGCTTGTTCAGGCAGGGTCCATTTACCTGTCACACCGGCTAAGAGTGTTTGCGGAGATAGCTTCTTTAGGCCTTACTCAAACGGCCCTAACTATATGGCAAACACGCAGTCGTTTAACGCAAAGCTGAGGTCTCACAGTGCCCCGAGGCAGAGGCCTGAACAAGTCCCGACAAAGAAGAGGATGTCATTGAACGAGATAATGGCGGCTAGAAGTAGCTTCAGTGGTGTGAGAATGCAGAGGTCATGTACTCAAGTTCAAGAGGATTTTTAACTTTAGAGTAACTTATTTTAGTTGAATTTGATTTAGGACAACATAAGTATTAGGCTTTTGTCTATAGAGAAGATGGAAGTAACATAAAAAGCTTCTCTTTGTCTTTCTTCTGAAATGGTTCAATAGATTAGAACATAGTGCTTCTGTAAATTCCTTGACAAAATTATGTTGAGCAAGTCTTATTGAATGAAATGCATGTTTTTTTGTTTGATGAAGATATATATGTCTGTAATTTGTAGTTTGTACATGACAAAACTTTCAATAATTTGTAACTAACTATAGTGTCGGGTTTTTCTAGTCTTGTGGTACAATTTTAATTATTGTTGTAGCTAGTAGGATTTAACTAATCTTTGCATGGATCGGTTTGAATAGAGAAATATTACTTATCATGTATAATATTGCTTAATTTTTTTAAATGTTTTTTAAAAAAATCTTTCCCGCTCTCACTAATTTTATTCTAGTTCATGTGTGAACAATGAAACTTCTAAGTGGGTTCCTTGATTGTAAACAAATGCACCTCTATTTTTGGGATACACATTTTCACACAAGCTGTGGGGGCACAAACTCCGATCCATGTTTCGATTTTGCAACATACTTGGTAAATAAAATTATAAATCCTTTGTTCTATTGTGAGCTTATTCCATGTACAAAGACAAGAATATTCTTCGATTTGGCTTCAAAATTCAAATTTGATGTCCTATCACTCCTATGTAGCCTGGAGTCAGTATATTATTACTTGTCATTTTTTTGTTGTGCCATTACTCATTAGTGAAGGACTAGAGAGAAAATGTGGAACATTTTATTTAGAAACTATTGTTTGATCCACTGATAAAAGATAAACATGTTTTCTTGTACCATGAGAGATATAGACATATAGTCAATTATAGTACTGTTGAACACATTTTGTTAATATTAGTTTACCGAATACAAAATCATACCATTAAGTTTACTTTGATTTACTAAAATGACATTATGCAAAAATCAACTTATGAAGAGTATTCCAATAAAATATCTCGTTGTCCATAAAGATGGTCTATTGTTAACTATTACATCCAGTCTAGCATTTGTACGTAAAATTCACCCGTGCGAACCACCCTAAGGATATTGACTGCGGACAAGAACGTATCTATTATCCATATTATATACTTGTATACGGTCTCATGTAAAACATCAAAAAAGAAAATACTAGTGTAGACATCATAGAATCCAGATATACTGGTTCATTATCCAAAAAAATAAATGTAAATGAGTTCTAAATGTAGACTTATATTGGTTCACTTCAAAGGAAAAAAGTTGTTTTCTCATCATAGCAAAAGCTTAAAAGAAGAATATTCCTAGGGAAAAATGTTTGGATATTCTGACCTTTTCCTGCAAAACTAAATACAGATTGTGTTCTGGATAAAAAGGTGCAAAAAGCAATATATTTATATCTTTTTTCAGATTTTTAACCCCCCAACACCTATTTGAAACTTTTGATGTCAACTTTATTCATTTTCTTTTAGCATATAAGTTTGGAAACTTTTGAACTGCAAGGGGACACGTGGCATTTTATTCATTGAAATCCTATTGGTTGATATGAGTATCTTCAATTTCTTATCAACAATGATTAGGGCTTCATTTGATTTGATTGATTGAAATTTGTGTCTTGCTTACATCATCTCAAATTCTAATTTTCTTAATTGAAGTAATGTACTTGTTGAAGGGACAACATATTTGTGAAGTTGTTTTGGTAATTGTGCTGCTTTGAACTGCAATGTTATCCAACCTTCTGGCAGCACATCATGTTGGATAGCTTTTTATCTCTTGCTCCGAGTTGATAAGATAATACATAATATTTATTGCATTTTATCGGGAAAAAATATTGTTTTCTTTTACCAATTTTGCACCCTTTTTAGATTGTTCTTCAAATAACTAAGTGATAAATGCATCTGATTCAAAAAAAAAAAAAAATGCATCTAATTTATTCCAAAGGATTGAACATTTACTTACAACAATGCATAAAACTTAAATTAAAACATGTTGAGTTTGAAATTAGATCACCGATTAAATAAACACTAACCCTAGTATAGTGACATGTCTCTATTTATTCAAACACACTGATCATTGATTTTCTATAACAAGCTCTTAATCCAAGAATAACGTGAGAGGTGATTAATGGTTGGCCAAATGACTAATGCTCTCGTCATGGTATCCCTAATTCAGTATTAATTTACATTAGAATTCAGCATTGGGAAACAAAAAGCGATGAGATTCAAGAATAACTAAAAAACAACATTAGAATACTATATCTAAAGATTTAAGGAGGTGGTCAGAGTTAAATAAACATTAGACAGGCTTAATTAGTGCAAATCGAGGATAGTGAACATTATTTAATTTTATAACTCTCCCACTTAGTAGTTTGAATTTAAATTTTGAAAAGAGGGGTTGAATTGAACTACATAGAATTTTGAACGTAACGGCTGCTTTTAATTTGGTCAATAGGGACATTAATCACGATCCTAATAATCAATGAAATTTTGGAAATCTTTTTCAAACCAAATTAAAGTTCCCACGTTGACAATTCTTGGAATCTGACGTTTTTATTTTTGTGGAGCTAAATGGTTTTGGAATTGTGAAGAAATTAAGAGCCCTACGACTGAGCTATAACCGGGACCATAATATTGAAAAGGATGTGTTGATTGTGTTCACAAGAAGCTAGTTCGAGTCCTAGGTAATTGACTAGTATTTACGAATAATGAAAATGGTTTCTATTTTGCTGCCGTTGTAAGGTGTAAGTTATATCATGCATGCAGCCTCTCATATAATATAGTTAAAATTATAAACATTTTTTGGAAAAATACGAAAAGGTCTCATTCGTGACTTTATATAAACGAAACGAAATATATAAGCATGCACCTTTTAAGTTTGTTGCAATACGTTTATAACTTTTTATAAATGACAACATACTCTCAAGAAAATACAAAAAGTCTCTTAAGTATTTACTGTTTTGGACATCATGGAAGTAAAATGAAGCGTTAGAGTGCGGAATACCATACATTTTGGATTCTTATTGTAATTTTCATGGGTACGCTGAAATATAAACGGGGAATGATTACACAAAATATTTCCTTTATTTATAACATAATTGAAACATTAAACAGTATCGCAATCATTAATTCCATGGACATTAGGTGTAAAATTTAGTAATTCTTGGTAAAAAGTAAAACTAAGCCTTCATGTCTAGTCTCGAGAGCTTGTACAATTAATTACCATACTCTATATATACGAGATTTTTTTAGAGTTAAAGGATCTTAACAGGACATTCCACGAGTTTAGATCTAGTTAAAAATAAGTAATCTGTAGGAGATTTTTGACTTATGTCTTTTTTTTTTTAATTCCAATTGCAATTGTCCTGAATATCTTCTACACTCATGTTAAAACCTTAATGATATATTTCAAGTAAAGATGCATTACGTGTGTATGATCATGATATTATCTACTATACTTCAATTTTAAAAATTTAAGTGATATTTGCTAACGTTTATGAATAAAGTTTATTAATTCAAGTGGCTTCTCAAATTGCTTTTGAGATGTGGTATTTTAGAAATTAGAATAATTTAAAAAGATGACATAACATAACTTCTCATTAATTAATTCAAATAACTACTTAATGATATTAATTAGTTTTTCCAAAGAATTTTGCAAGCACATCTTTTAGTCAAAAGTAGCTTTAAATAATTTAAAAAAGAAGTGAAGAAACCTCTAATGTGACCTCTTAGCTCTTACAAACAACCTTAGGCTTTTATTTTTCAAATTCAGCCTCAAATCACATTTTTAGAAAGACAGCTAATCACTACTTAACGAAATTCAAATGCTCCTAGTCCTAACTCCTAACTTTTACATGAATGCTTCTTCTAGATCGGTTCGAGGGAGACTGAAGTAGGTAATTTGGTCCATCTTCTTCTGGCAAAAGCCCATTAAAAGTTTTCATACACAAGCCCGTCATGTCATAAGCCCACGTATTAAGACTTCATTAGGAATTAACTGTTGAATTAGGCCTAATATTTACGCGAGTGCCTTGCTATTGTTCTACTAATCTGTATAGTATCTTGTGTTCCTACTCTTTGCTTATTCAACCGATGGATTGATGATGTGCTATAACTAATATTTCTTTATATTATAATTTATAAGTGATAACTTCTGTACAACCTCATTTCAATTGTGTATTTATTTCAATTTTCGCATGCACCACGTATAGTTGGTACATTATTAATCAGAATGTCTGCATTTGAGTAGCGTGTGAAATGGTAGAAAGATAATTAATTTTATTTAACAATAACTTTATTTTCACGTGTTCCTCAATACGTGATAATTTACCTCATTATATTAGATTTGTTGCACTCGTGGCTCCCTAAAGGTTAAACTATTTTTTTGGATAAAAAGAAAATCGTATCCTTGCATCTAAAAATAGTATCAAAGTACCTTCAATAATATGATTGCACACTGTTACGAAACGAAAGAATAGCGAAAAACTCCATGCCATATCATGTCTTCATAGAATCATGTTTACATGTAAAAAAGAGTCAAAAGAAAAGTGAAGATTTGGATTATTTTATATTTTTTCATAAGTTATAATGTGCCTAATTATGTATTAATTTTCAGTCGATATTCATAAGCAAATAACCCCAAGCGATGCAGGTATTGTCGTTTCACATTTTAAAACACCTAAAATAACACTAATATATGGAAGAGTACCGATAGACTTCGTTTTAAAAAGAGCATGTATTATTTTGTATTTTTTTTTTCCATAGGAGTTAATGTGCTTAATAGATATCAATGATTTGATGTTAATTCTTTGCCATCGTTAAAATTATACAGAAATACAAGCATTAGTGCACAATTTATCACTAACAAATCACAAACTTAGTGCAATATTTTTATCAATGATGACAATATTTGTTGTGATATCCGAACAACTTGCAAGTAAGATAAGCCATAAAGACTAAACCATGTCTAAAAAATTAAGGAGTCATCGATTTATTTATATTTTATTAGTATATTGCTGGTGGTAAATATTTTACGAAACTAGCCGTTAGATCACGTGAGAGCTCCAAGCCTTTCAACGGTCACATTACAGTCATTCAAAATCCCCTCTCCTAACGGTTACTTCTACAGTTCGCTTCATCTCTCCACTTTCAAAACCCTAATTTCGTCTCTGTTCACTGTTTCAAAGTAAAATTCAACAAAATCTTGAACAAGGATACAAATGGAAGGCTCAAAAAAAGGAGAATCTCCATCATCAAACTCTCGAAAATCTTCGCAGAGTCCCAAACCCTCACGCACTGGTACGAACCCTTTTTCTCCTTCACACTATTTACACTTATTAAATGTTCAATCTTGAACCCTAATTGGGTTCTTTAATCCTGTTTGAATCAGAAATTAAATATTGGTATTCTTAGGTTTTTCTTCGTTTGGGGTATTTCAAGATTGCATTTTTATTGAAATAGAATTTTTAAATTTTTTTTTGGGCTTTATTCAGGTGAGAACAATGAGAATGATTTGAGTCAAAATCAAATGAACCCCAATTTACACAACAACAAGAAAGTAGTTGCAAAACACTTCATGTCGCCCACTATATCCGCAGCTTCTAAGGCTGCTGTTCCAAGGAAGAAGATTTTGGTTGATAGTAATGAAAACTCGGTCTCTTCGGGTGGACAAATTCAGGATAATTTCAATAGTGACTCGAAGAGAATTTCGAGAAAGCCTAGTGGTCATTCTAACCGGTCTTCGACTCGGGTAGTTTCATCGTATGGTCACGCCTCTGAGTCGGATGATGATATTGACTCTCTGGCTAATTCGAGTTCGAAGCCGTATGATCCTTTAACGAATTATCTGTCTCCGAGGCCTAAGTACTTGCGGTTCAATCCGAACAGGAGACATGAGATATTAACTAGGGTGCAAAAAGAGGACTTGGATGGCTCTTTTGAATCTCAGGAATTTGATGATGAAGAAGAGGAGGAGTCAAATGAAGATGTTGGAAACTCTGAAATAGAGGATTCGGATAAGAATGATGGGTCTGAAGAGGAGACGGAGACGGATGAGGAGGAGGAGGAGGAAGAAGAAGAACTCGAGGGTGAGAGAGGATGGGGTTTAGGAGGAGTGATAAAGCTTTTGTTTACAGTGATTGCTTGCTTATTATGGACCTCTTGCATGTGTAGTATGAACTCTACTTCACCTTCGCCTATTCAACAAGGCATTTGGGATCTCAAAGATGGTTATCTTATGATTCAGAAACAAACACTTGAAGTTATCTCTACGAAAATGCACGAGACTGGTTTCTTGGCAGTGGAGGAGGGGGACAGTTACCAGGAGTTGGAAGGGGTAGAAATAGATGAAAATGGTGAGATGGACAACGAAGAGAGCATCGAGGTGGAAATGGTTGAAGAGCATGAGTTGGATTTGGAGGGACATAAAGAGGAGCTTGTTCATAATGAGAATGAGGATGAACCGGATAAGATTGATGAAGCTGAAGAAATTGATGAGTTTGAAATTGAAGGAGAAAATTTGGTGCAATCAATAGATGAAACTGGAGACGCCGATAGCAATGGACTGGAAAAACAAGTGGAGGGTTCTAATCTGGATTCTAATGAGGATGATGCAGACAAGATGGAAGCTGAAGAAAATGAGGTTGTAGGAGATGGTGAAGCTGAGTCTGAAACAGGTCATGAAAGCAATAGTGCTGGTAACTCGGAATTGGAGAAGGAAGCAGATAACTCCAATGAGTTGCAGGAGCTTGAACTTTCAGTTAAATTTAGTCCCTGTCAAGAGGATGAGGAGTCGCCAAAGGATGATGAAGGGTTGGATATTGAAGCATCAGAAGAGCTCACTGAATCACATGAAAAGTCTACAGTTTCTGTGGATGAAGTTGATGAAATAGGATACGATAATGAAGGTCAAATGGAGAAAAGTGGTTGGAATACTGCTATTATTGGAGTTTCTCTAGTATCCATAAGTTTAGTGGCATCACTGGCAGTTTTCCTTTATCGTTCAAAGAAAGCGAGACGCACATCTGCTGGAAATTCTCAGTCTGTAGTGAAGCCACCTCAGTCTAATGTGGAGCAGAAAGTAACCCCAGAGCTTCCTGCTATGGATGAGAAATACTTGTCTTCATCGAAACCTTTATTAGTGTCATCCAAAGACGAAGCTCCTGAGGAGGTCAACCGTAGGATCCATGTACCAACTGCGGAGTTGGTTGGAGAAATCGTTATTGGAGACGTGAGCAGCTCCGCTAGAGTATATGGCAGGAAAGGCCAGATGGCTGAATTTCAGGAGACCAGCAGCGTCACTATTTTCGCCAAGCAAGGTTCACCACCTCAACCAGTCACTACTCCGAATCAGCCATCGACTTTGAATGTCTCTTACTCCACTTCTGATTCGCTTGGGAGCTACACAGCAGAAAGGAAGATTTCGAAGAAAGAGGTAATAGTTAACTTTAGTGTCTTGATATTCAGATATATTCCCTATCTTTCCTTCTGTCTTGTTTTTGGTATTGATTTGGTTGAACTGAAATTTCGGAATAAACTTCTGTTTATATGATTGCTCATAAATGCCTGCACTGATTGTTTAAGAAGATAACTTTTTGACTCAGCACACAAAGAACTACTTATGCTGGTGGAAACATGATCTAGCATTTATTTAAATATAATCTGAACTTAATTCTGCAATACTCTACTTGTTTCTGACTCTTTATTTTGATTGAATAGGGAAGCACTAGCGGAAAAGCCATGGCCGAGGTTACGACTCCTCTTAGGCGATCCAGCCGACTGCGCAGCCGTGCAGCAGCTATGTCCCCATGAATGCTTACAAATCGAAAACTTTTCTGGGAACAACATCTCACTTCCTTCTGGAACTCCCCTTTGTTTGCAAATGACATCCTCAGTTCTTTCTGAGACCCCTTTTCCAAGTAGAAGAGCCCCTTTGTTTGGAAATAACATCCTCAGTTCTTTCTGAGACCCCTTTTCCAAGTAGAAGAGTTAGGTTATACCGACTTCTTTGTAATCTTTAGGAGTTAATTGTTTGATTTCATGGCACTTCAATCATCTGTATCTTGATATTGATCAGGAGAAACGCTAATTTGCATTCTATTCATTATTGTTACTTGACAAATATTGATTGTACTGATGTTATCACAAGAATTTGCCTTGTCTTCTTATGTATTTGGTTTGCAACTGGATGCAGAGACTTTTAGTTTTTACTATACGGCGCCTTCTTAGTTGAAACTGACAGGGTTTTAGACCTTTCAGAACTCAAGTAAATACCTTTCTGCTGCATATTTACAATCTCACCAATATGATAAGTCTTGTGCAATTTGGCAAAAACAAATATGATGAAGTAAACTTTTTAATAGCTTGAACCCTCTATTCTGATTATCTTGAAGGCCTCACTCAATATAACAACAAAGCAATGATTCTAAAAACACAACTTCTATATCATCGACAAATAACTGAATATCTCATTTATGTACTTTTTATATTTGATTGCTACATATCATCACAAAAAAATGTTAATCTACTCTCTCTCTCTCTCCGGCCTTCCAAATATTTCCTTAGAGAAGGTGGAGTCAGTTGAGTGGGAGCCTTAAACTGATTATACAACTCCATTTTTGCTTGGAGTTTGCTTTGATGTAATGGTCCTAGGAAGTGTGTAAGGCTTGTATCGATTTAAGCCAACTCCACAGCTTTTTGAAGCCTTGAGTTGCTTCCTGTATGGAGTTGCTTTCTTTGCCAAATCTTCTAGGCTTGTCACGCTTGACAGTGATGTAAATGACTCTGATTTCCCTTGATAAAACTTGGACAGTCCTCTCCTGCACATAAAATAATGTTCCCATTTAGTTTTCCATCCTAAAGTTCCAGTAGAAGCACATAAGATAACAAAATGAAAGTCTTGCACAGTTACAACCTGATATTTAGAACTAATGACTACTCAAATAAAAATGGAATCTAAAGAACGAATAACTGTATAAGGTAGTCATAAAACAAAGTGAAAAGCTCAAACAGAAATATATAAGAACTTTGTAAAACAAGAATGACGAATCCACGGATCAAAGTTTCTAAACGTTTTCATTAGGAAATACGAAAATACCGAAACGTTTCCATTTTTTATTTTATCCATTGTACCAACCCTTTTATATAATTTCGAAAACATGTCCAAAAGATCCCAAAACTATGCGAAAAATTTCTAATATTTAGTGGATCGAAGCACCTAACAAAATTGAGATTTTGATCCATAGATGCATCACATCTTGTCATTTAAAGTTCTAAGCATATAAGAAAACAATAGGAAAAAGTCAACTTACTTGATTGGTAATTGTTCCATGATGTCTGATAAATCATACAAAGCTCCATTAGAATTCGAGGACACAGAGGATGAATCTGCATCATCTCCCACATCGATTGAAGACATCGATGATGATCCATTTGAAACTGTCGATGAATCTTCACCAATAGATGAATTTGATGATGATGATGGTGTACACTTCTTGTAACATTCATCGTTCTTCACATGATCTATATTATGAAACCATGAACCTTGAAACATCTGATGAGTTTTTGCATCTGCCATCTTGGAATAAAATTGATGAAACAACAATGAATCTTGTTGTCTTTATATGTTGATGATCAAAAATCGTTTATATAAGAAACGTGTGTTAAATGAATGCAATACATGAAACTTGGGACCATGCCTAAGACACTTATATACAAAAAAAAAAAGACATGCAAAAATAAGATAATTAAAATGAGTGGATTAGGCTTGTTTGCTTATGGAACAATAGTACTTCGTCACACCTAGTCCAAGATGCTGACACGTGGACGAGAACAAGGATTGACCATAGATAGGGTGATGTACTTCACACGTGGTGATTAGTTGTGGAGGTTGTATGCTTGTTTGGTGCAATCTTGTGTGAGTTTAGAGGGGCTCTCATTTGTTTGATAAGGTCAAATAATTAATGTTTTGTTTGGCGTACTTTTTGCTTTATATCTATAAGGTTCGACATTATCTTTTGTGTATAAAAAAGGAAAAAAAAAAAGACATTATTTTTATTTTCTGTGGTTTGAAATGAGTTTTTGACTTGTAGGATTGATTACCACATTTGGAAGAAGATAAGTTTGTAAGTGTTGGAAGCTATCATATCATATCTGAGTCACCATCTCATCCTGAGTGACTCAATATAAAACTATCCACAGAAAATTATGTTTGCGACATATAAATCTTTTGGTCAGATTTTGTAAGAAAGAATGTCGTTAATTTAGGACATGACTTGGATTAAAATAAACATAGCACTGACCAGAATGTCTCACCTAACCTTTACATCTCAACCAGACAGATTTAAAAGAGAAAAAAAGATAGATTTTAAAGATGAAGATAATTACGTAGGCTTATACGGTTTGAGATTTTTTTTTGTAATCACAAACACCTTTTAGAAATTATAGAGAACTTTCTTTGAAGCTAGGAGAAACATTCTATTTGTTCAATCATTACAAATATGGATGATTGGGAGTATGAAACTATCATGAATTTCATATTTTGCAATTGATCAGTTTAATTTTGACTTCAAGAATTCTTTTAGACCAAACTATGCTTCTGTAACTAGCGTGTATCTTCTATATTTGTTAAGTTCCGTAGAGTGTATACGTGATGTTATACAAAATCTACATAATTTAAAAAAAAAACAAAACTAAAATAATAAGTTCAAAACTTATAGTTGAAATTACATTGAACACAAACTAAATATTAGTCTCTAACTTTTCAGAGAAAAAATAGAATGGGCCAAACACAAGAAAAAAGGAAGTAATATTTTTATCTTCCTTATGAGCTTTACGAAATAACCTTGTTTTTCTTTAAAAAGGAAAATTTTCTCCTATTTTACCGAGCCTAATTAAATTTAACTTTTAGTTATTGTTGTTGTTGTTTGATCCAAAACTGATCCATATTCCATAGAGTTGGTTTGTATGAGCATCAATTTTGGAAGCTACTCCAAAAATAGCAAAAGTACTTAACCATCTATATGAAATAAAAGTTTAATTTATTTGTATATGGTCAATGAGCAACCAAAAAAGCTTATGGCTAGGTTTGGCGATTTCCATTAATGTCTACCTAAAATTAGTCCTTATGTCAGAAACTGCAGTAGGTGGGCAATGCATATGCGGGTCTATCAAATTAGTCCTTATGTCAGAAACTGCAGTAGGTGGGCAATGCATATGCGGGTCTATCTTCTTAGAAGAATAAAGAAAGTGTTGAGAAAGTTCTATTTAATTAACAATTCAAAATACATAGATATGTACGGAATTTCTTGTGTCTATAATTGTGGTCGATTATCATCATAAGCAATTAGTTTTGTCTTGTGCTTTCTACAAAATTTTCAGTCATGAGACTCGTGGTATAAATTTGACAGAACAAAAAAAGTCTCACAATTATATTACATAATTAGTTTTAGGGAGAATATCACTCACACCCTCTGAGGTTTGGTATAATATCAGAAACCTCCCTTGAGATTTTAATAATATCAGTGACACCCCCTGAGGTTTGCACCAACATATCAAATAGCCCATTATACCATTGTTGCTCTTGGCCAACTTTGACCACCTTGATAAGACCTAATATACCCATTTGCTACTCCAATAAAAAAAAAATTTAAAAAAAGAAAGAAAATAAAAATAATACTTTTGAGTTTAATTTATACTTTTGAATAAATGATTTGAATAAAAAATTTATAACAAGCAGATAAAAATTTAAAATTTGAAATAAAACTAAACTAAAAATTAGTTTTAAAAAAATTAAATTTTTTCTGGAGATATTGTTTGACTATTAGCATGATGTTTTTTTCAAAAATATTCAAAAGATAATAAGTTTCAAATATTTATCTCAATATTTATGTCAATATATATATATATATATATATATATATATATATATATATATATATATATATATATATATATATTATCCTTTTTATTGTTTGTATTGTAAAGGCAATTACTTTTTGAATAGTTAGAAATTAATGGAGTTAGGGTTATTTTAGAAAAACTAATAATTTGGTATAACAACTGCCAAAATATGTGAAGGTGGAGGTTTGCTTTTAATACAGCAACCCATTAATTTTGAGGTTTGCTATATTAAAATGTGAGGGTTGGGGTTTGCTTCTCAAAATGTGCTCTTGATGAGAAGGGCCGACATGTAGCCTGATTTCTAATGCCGTACCCAGCACTGAAAACACAACACCGACAACAAATCTCTCATTATATTCTTGTGTGGTGGCAGGTGGTACATCGACAATGAACGAATCTGCATATGGTGTATGAGCATCGTAAGCATGGTGACACACGTACATGTAGGTACTTAGATGATTCAATATCGTAACATTGTAAAATAGCGCTAATTCTACAATTTTGGGACGAGGTGGGACGGATTTGTTACGACAGTCAGATTTTCTTTCATTCGACGTAATTGAAACGTAGAACGAAAAAATTATTTGGAAAGAAAAATTGAAAATGATACAAAAATTGAAATAACAATTAAATGGAACTAGTCAGAGGATAAGAGTAGAAAGTATGATGAATTGGACAGTTGAAAGTGGAAAAAAATACAAGAGGTGGGCAAGGGCTGAACTAGGAATTTGAGTTTGGGGTGAAATGACGTTGAAAGTCTAGTTACTTTTTACTAATACTCAGTTCATTAGAGGAATTAATAATAATTATCATAAGAAATATAGTTAGCTTAAACAAATTGATACTTAATACCATAGGAAATTCTAATGGCTAGTCATCATAAATAAATACAAATAATGTCATGAAAATTGACACAATCAACATATGGGTTGAGAAATTATTTAGGATTTATTTTCAACTTAACAACTATGATGTATCAAAGATCATTAACTCGTGTCATTAATGTGATATAAAAAAAAATTTTGCTCTACCATGTAGCCATGTCTCACTTGTTTTCATATTAAAAAGTTATGTTCAAGTGATTAAAGACTTCAGGAAACTTAAATCATAAATTATATATATAAAAAAAAAATTTAGAAATAACAGAGGTGGGGATACATAGGGATGGGGAAGGGGGCAATTGAACGCACGCCTAGTTTTAGGCCCAACAATCGCTGGGCTTATTTTTACGTTTTTTTTTATAAAAAGCCTCGGCCCACCGTGGTAGTGCCAGGCCAGGCGCCCAATTGATTGGGTAGCGAGGCCCATAACACCTGTTAGGCGTGCCGGAACGAATCACATCTTTAGTCTACACTAAAAAGAGTTAGAAAAAAAATGTGTCCACGTTATAAATATTCACACTTTTTAAAAACCAATTTTTAATCTACTGATAAGCATTTTGTGTCACAGATTATCTCGACTTACAGATGGAAGATTTTGATGTTGATTTCTCTAATTTTTGACCTATCTGGAAATGTTTTCACTTGGTGAAGAATACGTGTCCATATTATATAGAAAAGATCATTGCATAGTCACTGAGTGCTAAATACAGTTGACATTATGCTACTTGCTGTATGAGATAACTTGTGTGGTTTTGTAATCACTTGTTTCTGCTAGGAGCATTGGTTTTATAATCAGTTTTTTTTTTTTTTTTAGTTTATTTAGGTAGCAAATTCAGCATTCTTATGAATACTACAATTTAATGTTCTTGAAGCAGAATTTGAATGAAGATGTCGCGGTTAGACCTACAACGTGTAAAAACACAACCATTGTCATCAAAATCAAAAGAGACCCATTTACTCAAACAAGCAACAGTCAGTATAAGATAAAAAGTAAAAACTGAAATTAAAGCACGTACCTTTAGTTTATGGAGGAAGTTGTTGAACAAGAGAGAGAGAGAGAGAACCAAAATGCGGAGGATTTGAAAACTGAGAGTGTAACTATTGAGAGTTTATAATATGAGAATGGCCACAAAATATTGTTGAACCAACAAAATCTTTTTTCTTCTTTTCTATTTTCTTATATATAAATAAATAAATAGATGGGACAAGAAAGGGACGGATTAGCTTGTTTGGGGTATATTGCAATAAAATCAAACTAGTTATATGACACAAGTCATCCTTGATTTCTTCTAATTATCAAATATATCCCCCTTGTATCTATTATTAATTAACATACATACTCATCTCATTTAGCTTTTCCTACATACTCTTACATATCAGTCATCATCAACTAACTTAAATTTTATAGTTTTAGTACATTTAAGTCATTGAACAAAAATTCTTGAACTCGAACTAAATGAGAGAATTTTTATAGCTAATAATAGTGTAATAGCAAAAACTACCCCCTATTATCTGTAATTGGCGAAAACCACCCTTAGTGGTCGAGAGAAGCATATTTATTGTGAAAATTAGTATATGATCAGGTGAGTAGTTGCAAAAGTCAATACTTCAAAACCTTCTAGGGGCTAGGCAAGGACACTGCAATCATTTATTACCTTTACACAACCAATCCATAAGATTTTATTGCAGTGTCTGAATATTACTTTTTTGTATTTGTATTTGGACTTGTTCTTATATTACTTTGTTAATTTGCTTCAGTCTATATATAATAAATACAAATATTACTTTGTGAATTTGCTTCAGTCTAAAATTTCAATGCCAAACATTAAACCACGTAATGAAGAAAATATGTACAGTAATCCGAATCAACTGAGTTTTGGGTTCAAGTAAAATTCTTGAAAAAGTTTTTTGTTGTTTGTGAGAGAAAATTAAGGCTCAAGTAAAATGCGGAGGATTTGTAAATGGAGCCGTTGTTTGTACATTTCAGTGGTGGATTTGTAATATAAGTAAACTACAAGCGGTCTATTTGTAAATTGAGGTCCAATTTCAAAGAGGATATTTATTATTATAGTTATTGTTGTTATTATTATTTATTATTATATCAAAATTGAGTCAGCGGGTTGGATCATAAACTGAGTCGTGCCTTACATTATACTTACCAAATGGTAAATTCGCTCATCTTCAACTTGATTTTTTTTAGGTCTATTAGAGGGGTGTTTCATGAGTTTATGACTCATTGACAATGCATTTAATTGTTACCGGGAGACATATTTATGCAATAATGTTACTATTAAAATGTGATGCATATTCTAGAATAGTCTATAAAAATCTAGCTTGTATGTTAAGATTGTGGAAAAGACTAGAATAATCTTTACATTACTAAGTAAAGAATATTCTAGGAATAAACCTAGAATATTCCTAGAATAATTCTAGAGAATGTAAAAATATCTAATTAAAATAATCAAGATTAGTAGTATGGAGGAGGATCTAGAATTATCCATCCTCACCTATAAATACCACCTAAAGGTGGAGTTTGTAATCAAGCAAAACATTTGAGAAATACATTCTATTGAAGTTGGAGATAAGTACTCCATTCCAAAACACCACTTTCTATAAACTCTAAAACACTTCCACTTCTACTATCCTATAAACACTAATATCAAACTTCTATATTCTAACAGTTACATAAGTTATACCCTATATTTCATAATATAGTCATAATTATGAATTCTTATAACTCTTTTATCTAGGGAGAAGAATAACATTTAAATAGCCTATCGAGTATATGCGATGTGAGAAATATTGTCTAATTGAGTTGGAAACAATATTCGAATAATCAAAAAGTTTTTTAATTTTTTCCTTTTTTTGATATTTGATTTATTAAATTTTAACTAAAAATTTGTTTTGTTAGACTTATAAAATTTACACCTTCTAAGAACTGCATAATACTCAATTTTTTTAGTTTTTATTTTCTTACTTCACAATTCAGAAGTTGAATAATGCTAAATAAACAAAGAAAATTATGCATATGATTATTTTTTCAGAAAATTAAGATGATGCCAAACACAAGAAAAAAAAAAGTCCTCATAAGTTTTTTCATGTTGAGTAATTTGCCAATCAAAAAGTTCCATAAGATAATATCAATATGCATTGTCCTAAAATAAATGCAAAGACAGTAAGAAAAGCTGAAGCAAAGCAGCCATCCTTATCAAGAATTACAGGCACTCTCAAAAATTAAAAATGAAAGTGAAATTGAAGGAAAAGAACTACAGTCCTTCAAAAACAACAATCTTGATCACCATAGTTATTGTTCTGCGAAACCTTTCTATGACTCGAGAACGAATAATGAGGTAAACACACTGATGATCAGTAAAGTTAGAGGCCCTGATCAATAAGATAGTCTCCCATCTTCTCGACAACCATGTTACACTGTCCTGGAGTCATCGGCTCCTCATACACACCAAAGATGAGAGCTTGCCCAGTTTTCTTTATAGTTATGCCGCCAGAACCCTGCAATCACCAGGATTAAACAAAAATGGTAAATAACTGGTTTAACAGAGGACTCATATTTTTTTTGGCCGATACTGGCAATACTTTCTATCTCTTTCTACGTAATCAGGACACTATTTCCGGCTTTCTTAGAAAAGGGCAGTTACGCAACATCCAGGCATTGATCGTTGGGTCAATACAAAGAAAGATCAAATGCAAAAGACCGCTTTCTTTCCTTCATAATATTACATGTTCAAGATTACAAAAGGATTAGGCACCGAGCACCGGATTTGGGTGATCGGGTTCCCATGAGGTCAATCAATAGATACTTATTAGTTATTACATTCCAACCTACAAAACAGCAATAATATGCCAAGGTTCCAAATTAGAATTCTTTGCACACATTGGTGATATCAAAATTTATAATACAATAGAAAAGGTCGGTAGTAAAAAATGTCTGCTGAATTACACGATTGTTAACGACCACTTCATCTGGAAGCAATGTTATATCCAAAAACGTTATCAAAAAGTGTACTAAACAAGCAATCAGTTTGCACGCAAACAACATAACTCAAAATGACAATACTCAACGAACTCAGTGCACAATATAGATACACAAACACGTGTATATATGTACGAAATATTGGTCTTAATTTTTATTTTCCAGAAAGAAAATGCTATACCTTCTTCCCACGAATAACAGCGCCAGGCTCCCCTTGAATCACCATATACTTGACACCTGCAAGGTACAGCCCTGTCGGAGCGAGAGTTCCAGGCTCGTCAAAATCCTTCACAATGTTGGCAATCTCCTCTGGTTTGAACTGCACACATAAATCAAAATTAACGAGCAACATCCTCAACAACGCAACGCCACGATTCAACAACTAAAATTAAAAATCAGAGTCTAGCTCCTCCATCACAAAATTAACAACTAACACTCTCAATATCATCACAACAACAATTTCAAGCCACATCAGCATCTAGCTCCATCGATTTACAGAGTTTACGCCAAATCTCCATCATAAGTTAAACACAAATATCTACATAAACAATCAAACATTTCCGTTGATCTAATCAACGCATTACAATCAGCAGATCCGATTTTTTAGGGAAATTTTGACAAACAGATGGAGTGATGTAATTATGAGCATTGATTGATTGATATAAGAAATGTTGTGACCTGTGGAAATGCGGAGCTCTGAGCCCAGACGCTGCCGTCGTGGCCGATGATGGCGGAGGCGGTGAGATGAACGCCGTCAACGTCGCACATCAAGTGATCGTCGATGTAACTCTGCCACGACATTCTTCTTCTTCTTCTTGTTGTTGTTATATTCTCTTCTTCTGATTTGATTTGATTTGATTTGATTGAATTATCGCACGTCCCTTTGTATTTTAGCTGCTGTTGTATTGTATAAATAAGAGAAGAGGGAGAGAGTGTGACAACGTGGATTGATTGTAGGCCGTCGATGATTGGATTAGTGGCGTTCACGTTGGGGAAATTATTACGAGTTAGTTAGTACATGTATGTATGTATGTATGTATGTATTCTGGTGGGTTCAGACTAGTTCATGTGCGTTAAGTGAGAGGCATCATTGCTATTCAACCTCCACACAAGATTACAATTTTAGAATTTATTGAATGTTCTTTGGGCATTTTGCACTCTAGAATATAGTTTTTTGGAAGTGAATGTAGTTTTATTTGCTATTTTTTTTTTTTTTTTTTTTTTGAAGTTTACGTGGGTTATCTTTATTTCTATGTTACACGAATACTTTGAAAAGTCACTATCGCACCTGCTATGATCTGATATCTTTTGTATTGCATCATACTTCGAAACTCCTTGTACCTTATCATACTCTGATACATCTATATTTCCTACGTTGTACACGCACTTTGTAATGAATGTTTAGGTAAGTTTGATGTTTAGACTGTAGTAATACATTATAAATTAGTTTATGCCCTTATGGTGGATTATAAATTAAATTTTAGATATTAAAAATGAAAATACTTATAATAATCCACAATAATGTTAAGAACCCTAGATCATACACATCATTTTTTTATAAAATTCATACCCCGTCCCGTACTTATATTGCCGTATGCATAACCGCGCAACATAACTTCATTCACTACGCATCTCTGCTTCGTGTTGAAAGTAAGTCTTCCTAGAGTATCGCGAATGCGACGAACCTCATATAACATCCAAAAGTAATTCTGAGACTAACATATATATATAGCATGGTTACTTATGGAGCAAAATTAAATTTCCGCGACTAATTACAGGCCAATAATACACGATTAAATACTTGGACCAAGGATCCCACAAAATAACAATAATAGCTGCATAGGCCTTGATTTCTAGATCCCATTTGCCTCATCCCTTATTTACAGTACAGTACAACAGAAGCAGTGAATCAAGCATGGCCGTTGATGCAAAAACAAAACATCAGTAGACGGCATAGGTGAATCTCCAATGGACAGCTTATAGTTACATCTATTAATGATATACATATATTCCCACATAACAAAATTGGAGGAATGGTGATCAGCTTCAGCTTCTAAAAACACTATTAATCATCTCCTTCAAATTTTTGCATCCTATAATCTCCATATCCTGAGGTTGCAGGTTGGAAAAAGACTTCTCAGCTGACTTGGGGATAATACACTTCTTGTATCCCAGTTTTGCTAGCGTGTTTACCCTTTTCTCCAGCTGAGGTACCTATAGGTATTGGGATAAATTGAACGAGAAAATGATCATTCTACGAAGATGAATTTATATGTTGATTTCAAGCAGATAGAAAATTTGAAGTAAAATGACTTGATATCAGGTTTCATTAGAAAATTATTAATGCCCTTTGAGATCACTAGCTTGTGTAGGATAGTTGGTAAGCTATGAATGATCCAAATTTCGGTTTGAAGTGTATTAACCTGAAAAACTGCCTTTTGACATTGTATAGGCTAAAGTACAAATGAGATGGTGATATTCACGTACCACACGAAGTTCGCCACCAAGACCAATCTCCGCAACAAATGCTATGCCATTAGGAATAGGAAATTCCAAGAAGCTAAATAGAGACCAAGAAGATCTAGTTAGTTAATACGGATAAACAGGCAATCAAGAATGCATAGTGTTCAAATCTTGCCAAAGATGTCTTGGTCTGGTTTTGCAAGGTAAGCAAGCAGGCTAACTTAAACAAAACACACTGTTTTTCTTGGACGAATTGCAGCAACCAAATCAAGAAGTGTTTTTACAGTTATCCACAGTTTTGGTGCTACGACTAACAGGCATAACGAGAGAGCAACCATAGATATCCCAAACTCTAATATAGTGTCAATAAGAAGAAAATCACCATACCCAACCAAAACTATACCCCCCCTATGTCACTCCATCACAAAAAGTAACTTGGATTTTACTGCCATTTTTCACTTCTCGTTCACTAATTATAAACAACAAACTAATCCATCCTTTTTCTTTGGCTACACAATTGCAGACAAAGTCTTTAACAATGCCATTTTGGATTCATGAATATCTTCACGACTAAGGAAACCAATGAAATACAATTCCATCTCAAAATAAGTAAGCAGCAATCTCAAGAGGTTTTGTAGTTCCCATTTTTGAAGACTAGCTTGCATCCTGGTTGGTCTAGCTGCTCCAGCAATTACATTCTAAAGTTTAGTAGGGATACAATCCAACTCAACCCTCATAGTTGTGTAAATGTGTGTATAACCTTTTGCCCATACTTCGTCTCCAGTTACTTACCATATGTTATTTTAATTAAAAAGCAACTTTAGAGCTCAATGTTATGACAAGTACAAACATTATTTGATATCAAAACCATGCCTGCTACAAATTGCGGCTGCAATTGCCAGATCCCCAGCTGTCTCTGTCAGGCTGACCCCACTAACAACATTGAGAAAAATGCCCTACAAACAAAATAGACACTACTTAGAAATATACAATTAGAAGGTTATTCATGGTGCTGGAGAATCATCATAACAAGAGTTCATCCATCAAACCAAGGAACTGAACGAGTAAATAGACACACAAGTATTAGTTATGTTACATTGAATCTTCTCACTATCACTGATATTTTTAAAATTTCAGATAGAGATCTGTCAACTGTTCTCAAGGGCATTAATACGGAGGTGCATTTCACAATCGAGCGAACCACAGTTACTAATCTACTGACCGGAAAGAAAGAGTTTCCTTTCTCCTTAAAAGTTCTGAAGCCAATATTTAGTTTCTACAGTTAGTCATCCAGGTGGAAGAGAAGGAAATATAAAAAGAAAAAAAAAATGAAGGAAAAGCAATGCAAGTAAAAAAGAACGACTTCATTGGGGACAGAGGTATTTAAAATGTGCACAAAAACTGAATCCCAATACAGATACATACATTCTCTTGTAGCTTAAGACCAGCTTGCTTTATAATAACCTGCATAAAGACGAGTGGCGGTGAGTTCATATGCATACTGCTCTAACAATTCTTGTAGCACAGAAGTGAAGAAAAAGCAATCCTGATCGTTTAGGGGAACAGAGCCAACCACTACAGATGAGGTGAGAGAGAAGAATGCACAATGAGATTCCCTCCCAAAAATAATCAATAAAATGAGAAAAATATTCTACTGAACAGGTTGAGAGTTAATCCATGAAACGAGAAAGAAATTACTCACGGAAATAATCATGTCAGCTCTGCTACCTTGGACACCATTTACATGCCTCATAACTGATGAGCCAGCTACGCATAATGCCTACAGGAAAATAGTAAAGGAAAACCGCAAGAAGAGAGATCAGAAAAACCATCAAGATTCAACTCTAAACGGTCACAGATTGTAAGTATTATTTAAGAGAATAGTATGTGTCAAGTGTAGGTCGTTAGAAATGCTTATGAAAATCATCCCCGAGAAGACTCCAGAAGCATGCAAACTTTAATGATCAGTCGTCACAAATGTGCTAAACATGTTACCTTCCTAAACATGGGTCAAGACATTGTTTGCCATGCTTGTTTATGAACTCCCCAGGAAAACTTCTCAAATTTGAAAAGTCAAAATAAGACGCAACAAAAACCAATATTACCTGAATCTCAATGAGAAACGCCCGCGATCCATCAACAATAACAGCAACAGCCAGTCCAGCTAAGTAGTCTGAGTCAGAGTGCTGCTCACTCAAGAACATCTCACTGGGATTTGAAACACCTTCCAGTCCTAATTGCGACATTTTGAAAATTCCAAGCTGTCATAAAGTTAACTTTCTTGTGTCAGGGTATGTACTCCAATATCATTCTGGAACTGCAAAGAAAGGTGTTTTTTCTAGGGCTTGGGGCCCGTTTCAATTAAGATCCTTGGTGGGAGGATTAAAAATTCAAATCCCACAACTAGGGCAGCAAACTACACCTGACCAAATAGAGGAAAATCTTGGAATGGTGTACAAAATGATTATTAGAGTTATCCACAACGAGAGGTTTATCTGTCACCACATGGACAATGCATCCATACAAGTGTGAGTTGAATTGGGAGTAATTCTATGCATGTTTAGAGTCAAAGATATGCTGGGAAATCTTAATACCAAAGAACTGCAGGACTAGAGAAGGAACTAAGGACAAGATCTCGCTCGAGTGACAATTTTGATGCTTCATAAGACCATTCCTTATGCCCCATAATTGATCAGGCTGCATCAAAACCCCCTGACTTCCCATATTACATATTCTATCTCGTTTCAGAGAAAAGGGAAGTATTATGTAGTTAGGATCAAAACTATGCACATGAAAACCAACATGCCCCGGACTGGAAAGTGCCGAAATGGCCTTCTTCAACAAGATAGAACTTAAAAAATTTATAAAAAGGAAATGTAACAGGCACCATGGAATACCTCATCTGTGGATCCAAATCTGTTCTTCACTGATCGCAGCAACCTATGTGATGAATATTTTTCCCCCTGAAAGCATCGGTCACAAATGTAGTTAGGATGTTAAAAATAAGGTTGCACATACCCCAACCAACACTGCACAAATATAAGAAAAAAGAAACAAAAATATAAAAACGGTCTGAAATGGAGGAAAGAAGGAAATGAAACTAATATACTGTTTCTTTATTATGAAAGTAAACGCAAAAGATAAAAAGTTGGATGCCTCCTGAAGTTAACCAGACACTTTGATTGGAAAAGCGGGGGTACAAGGAACAATTGAAAAAGTCCGTAGAATCTTTGCGGTGAATGGAAAGGAAAGACAGAAATCAAGTCCATTTGAAATGCAGATGGAGTAGTCCAAGCAACCTGATGGTTACTTTTCACATCCAACAGAGGATACCATCTAATGTCTTATGCTGAAACCAAAGAGTTGAAAGAAGATATTGAAGAAGCTGATTAAACAAGAACATCCTAAGTCCCAAATGGATTAAAAGAAAACAAATTCATACTTTCTCAATTCACGGTCACATCACACTGAGACAAAGAAACATTTTGTTTGGGTAGATGACATTTTGCAATAGAACTTAGGATCATCATTAAATTATGTATACTGTAAGGCAGAATTAGCAATTTTATTTAGCAGCAACAGAATACGGTACTTAGAACTCCATAAACCAAAGCTCGAAAAAACTTTTCACCAAATAATATTTGAATTAACAAGCCAACAAATGGAAGACTCCTTATCTATCATCACCCCAACTACTCAATACGTGAAAAGGGTATTGTTACTAGATCATCCAATGCATAATTCATAAGCAATACTATATTCGTATTTTCTTCTCTTTGAAGACTCCACATAGGAAATAAAACATTTATATCTAATCTTAAAAAACATCGATTGCTAGAGTAACAAGATTCATCTGGGGTACCAACTTCCATATATAAAACAACATCCACAATGTGCTCCAGGACGCGAGGTCCAGCTATATCTCCAGTTTTTGTCACATGACCGATCTGCAGTAAGCAAGAAATATGACTAGATTACCATCAAAGGTGCGTATAGTTAGATATCAATAGTTCTAGCTGGTACCTACCAAAAGTATAGGGATGTTTGTCCTCTTGGCAAAACGCAGTAAGGCTGATGTACATTCTTTCACCTGCGGAACCCATTCTATAGCCGTCAAAATTTGATATTTCATGTATAAGTTTTTTCCGACACTCCACATGTAATACTGACAACAAACTAAATCTTCTGTACTCTGAAAACTATTCAAGAAATTCTACAAATTGGAGAGGATCCATGAATCATGCAAAAAATAAAATAAAAATGCATAACTGAAATCCAATGTATACAAATCAATATATGTCATATAGCTACAGAAAGACATAACTGTTTTCCCCAATTGAAGTATAGAGAATAGAAATGAAATCCATTTGTATGAATCTAAAGCCAAAGAAAAAAGAAACTTTTAGGTTAATTAAGAATCGGAAGTTCAAAACCTGCACGTCACCTCCAGCACTTCCAGTAACTCCCCTTAAATAGACTGTCTGAATGGAGTCAATGATTAAAGCCTTTGGTGAAAGATGCTGAGCCTGTTCTAGAATATCCTGTAAAGGACGATAAAAAGGTGAAGTTAAAAGGAGAAGCAACAAAAGGAGAAGCAATGGTAATTAATATAAAAGCCAATTTGCGCAGCACAGTATATATATTTTAAACTCTAAAACCCAATCTTGGCAAAGTAACTATAAATTTGACTCCCCAAACCTTTAATCAATAACTTAATGATGAATGACCAACATGCAACACATAGGTAACGAGTTATTGACAGGTGCAATTATTCTCAGTCGATGCTATTATGCAACATCATTTCATTGCATTTCAATCATATTAACACAACGTGGCAAAAAAAACTGT
Source organism: Misopates orontium (assembly GCA_946800315.1). Taxonomy (NCBI): domain Eukaryota; kingdom Viridiplantae; phylum Streptophyta; class Magnoliopsida; order Lamiales; family Plantaginaceae; genus Misopates; species Misopates orontium. The sequence continues at coordinate 44,216,451 of OX326949.1, forward strand.
CAACGCATGTGTCATACTTCTCTATTTTATGAGCTCATTTTCATCCTCTTATTCATGTGGCTAAATAAATATTAGAATGTCATATATTGAAATTGAACGTAAATATTCAGAGGGAGATCTTCAGCATTAGCTTAAGTCTTTAACTTCGGCAAATAAATATTAGACACTCAATCAGTACTCTCACGGCAAGATATGACTGGTACTACAAGGACACCAAATATTGTAGAAAAGCATTAGTTGTGACTAACTATAAGTATTGCTGAATATAGGATAGGATGCAGGCAAATTTATAAGGCGAACCTCGATATCTGTACTTGAATGAAGGAAAAGTTCTTCTGTTTCAATACCAAGACGATCAGCTCTGTTTCCAATTTGCTCAACACTCTGCCGTGGGAAAGAGATGAGGAGAAAAGTGAGAACAAAAAAGATCCAGAGTAAAATTTGGCATCCACGGCTGCGGTCTGATCATATAAGTCATTAAAGAATAAATAATACTACCAGATCATAACTTGTATGATAAATGTAAAAGCTTAATTCGAAGAATATATCCACAGCGCAATTAAGCGAGGGAGTAAGTGAAGTTATCCAACTCTAGAAATAACAAACTTCTGTCAGCCAACTGGTACCAAATAGATTGTGCACATTGCAAAGATGTACCTCTTCCCCTGATACATATATAACTCGAGCTGGAACATCAGCATCATTCCCTTCTGCTATTAATGCAGCAATCTTCAATAAGAAAGTTTGATGTGTTGTCACATACCCAAAAGAATCATAAAAATATCAAAGGACATCACCTGAAATTATATCACACAACTGAAAAAGAATCAGTATTCATGAAAAATTTCCTTACCTGCAACAATAGTGTGCTTTTACCAACACCAGGATCCCCACCCACTAAAACTAGGGAACCTGTTGGACAAATGATCAGTAAAACTCCAAAACACCAAAAATGATAGATATAAGGGAGACAGAAAATTTGTGGAAACTGAAGAGGATTCTTTAATGGTAGCGTTTGAGAGATGACAAGGATGGCAACTCAAGTTGAAAAAAGAAAAAAAAAATCTCCATATTGGTTTTACACTATTGTTCTAGCTTTGTAACCATCTAGATTTTAATTTGTGCATTATCATTTCTAAAGAGAAAATAGTGCAGTAAATCAAATAGCTCACCTACAAAATCCAGAAATGAATACATCTTAAATATATTTGATCAGCCAAGTTTAAGCTAAACACGATTTTATGATTACCAGTTGTTACAGTGATTAACCGAGGATTATTGAAGTTATCTGATCAGCTATGTTTCTAATGTTTAATAGATTCCATCACTATTCTAAGTGGGAAGCAATGGTGTCACTTAAAATGGAAGTAAAACGAATATGGAATACCAGGGACTAAACCGCCACCAAGAACCCTCTCCACTTCAGCTCCAAATAGTCCAGCCCTATTTATCAATAGTAGAGAAACATCATAAACCCCCGACAACTAAATCATGCCATATGTAGAAACACAAATACGTACAATGAAAGAACATACATTATCAAACAACCTCACAATACAAAATCGTAACTCTCTACTTACAAAGGAATACGCCAATTCAACTGACTTATCCTTCCATACACCTGATTCAGCTTTATAGGGGTAACACCAACCGCCTCCTTCGGCAACCACGTCCTCACCGCCCTCTCCGACACCTCAATCCCGCTAACCTTCCCCCCGTTACCACCCTCCGTAGCAAACCTCTTCATCGTCCCGACTTTTGTGCACTCCTTACACGTGCCCCACCACTGCCCATCAGAGTACCCACAGCTCTCACACACGTACACACTCCTACTCTTCCCCTTTTTCCTACTATCCCTACTCACACTACTGCTCCCTATCACGTCACCGTACGACGTTCTACTCCCCTGTTCAACGATATTCGACGAATTCGACTCGACTGGAGTTTGGGGCTGTTGTTGGTTACGGTCTCGTTTAGTGACTAGACGGCCCGTGACGGGGTCGAAGACAGTTTGAACGGTGGACCAGGTGGGGGTGGGGGTGGAGTGGAATTTTGGGGATTTGGTGCAGGAGATGAACAAGGGTTTGTTAGGGTTTAGGGTTTTGCGGAGGTGGAGCGATCGAAATGCGCGCATGTTTGGAGCTTGCTGCATCAATCACTTGGAGAATCAATTTGGGCGAGCGATTAGGGTTTATGGCTGTTGTTGGAACTGTAACCCGCCAATTTTGTAAGGTACATTTTTTTTGAATGAAGAATTTATGTGTAGTGAGTGGTATATATTATATATCAATTTGGGAGTAATGCGACACTTTTTTTGTTTTGTTGCTAATTTCAGTGATGTGACACTTTAAATATGCTTTTTTTTGTGATAGAAAATGTTTATGCGGGAGAAGTGAAAAAAAACCCCGTGAAAAGAGAGAAAAAAGAAAAAGAAGTTAAAAACACCTTTGTATATTACAAAAGAATCCATGTAAAAGATAATTATGCAAAAGAAATATTCTATGTAAAGAAAGAGAAATCAGAGAGGTTGTTTCCCACTTTTTTTAATATCACGTTTATTTTTAACTTAGTCATCTTTCACAAAAAGACTTTTTTGCCGATTATGTGGAACACATGAGAGTTTTTGACTCTTTGATTTCCCTTTTTACCTCTTCCACAATACACATGTTTTTTTTCTATTGATCCTTGAAATATAGTTCATTATTTTTGTTAGATGCTCTTGTTTATATCAAACAAATTACAACTATATTTTTTCAAATGTATCTTACGTGGAGTATATCAAACCAATATTTCCTCTTTACTCACCTGCAGGTCTTTTAAAATCTAAAACACCAAAGCTTGTAGACAGTAAAATATGTATTGCTTATTAGAAAGCGAATTTTATCAAGAGGGATAAGCATCATATTCTTGGAAAAATTTAATGCTCCTTTCTTGTAGATTTGACAAAGCTCACAAGCAATGAAATTTCATTAGAATCTTTGTAACTTGTTGAGAGGTCCGGGATTTAGCAAATTTTTTTTTTATGAATTTAGAAATGTTGGGTTGGTGTACATGTAAACATCTACATTTATGTATCATTTAATCGCGATACGACCTTTGTTTTATGTATATTTTTTAATGTTTTAATATACTTGCATCTGGTTAATGCACGTGGGCTCTTGTGCTTCTCTATTCCTATTCTTTCATGGTCCATTCACCTTAATTACGAACTAATCCGGCAAAAATATATATTATCCCTTATTAAGCGTAACCATTACAAAAAGAGCGATTATTCCGACTAAAAGAGAGGTTGCGATTACAACTTTATCATGACAATAAACCATCCTTATCCTCACAAATTTCGTATTAATCCTACTTAAAATTCTAAATTAGGATATAAAAAAGTAAAAAGTGATTTAGACTGTGAGGCTTAGTGTAAATTGTGTAATCATACTTACTATGTCCTTTGTGCGGATAGCGCGTTAAGTTTGAATTTATACGTAGCCAAAAAAAGTGCTCCAAAATATTAATAAATTGAAATTTTCTCCATAGAATAGTTAGCAAAGAGTTGAAAAATATTAAAGTACAACATAAAAAAACAATTACTGTTACTTATTCAAATATATTGTGTTTTTTTTTGGGCGTGTAATCTAAATAAGACAATTATTCAACAAAGGCTGTCCTTGTCACATAGGCAAAACTCAATTTTAAAATCAAAAAAGTCTTCCATGTTAGCGCCACCTAATCAGAATAATACTAATAAAAGGTGGTGGATCACACGCAACTCTTCAACTTTAATGTTTTATCTCGTGATTAATGACATTAACAAACTATTTCTTTTTTTTTTTTCCAAAAACAAACCAAAGACAAATCCTTAATAATCTGAAAACAGAACACAAATCTCGAATCAAAGCAGAGCATTTTTTCCAAAGTTGATCCTCCCTTTTCTACATCTTTAGCCCATTTGATAAACAAGCAAAACAAAACAAAAAAAAGAATCATCTTTTTTTAAATGCTACAAGAGAATCATTGTTCTATGTGTAAGTCCCCTGTTTTTTTTAATCCCTAATTCGTTGAAAGATTTGATCTTTATCAAAAGGGTGTTTGAGAATCGTGTTTTTATGTTGTTTTGTCAAATGGGTTGTTTGAATTTTGATCATTGTTTTTTTTTTTTTTTTTTTCAGATGGATGATGATGATGATGAAGAAGAAGATGTATCACATGGGATATATACAATATTGTGTATATAATCTTGTGTTTGTGTGTAAATAATTAGAAAGTATTGATTTTTATTTTTTTTGTTTGAGTAATTTTTGTTTGAAAAAATGGTGGTGAAAGATAGAAGGGAGATTCCATTAAGCCCCGGGCTTTTGAAATTTGGTGTGGCTTTGGCTTTGTCTCTTGGTGGGATTTTGTATACCATTTTCAGAAATAAAAGAAATAATAAACCCCCTAAATCACAAGGTTAGATTTTGCGCGATTACGATTGATTTTGTGTTGTCAAATTGTTATTCTTATTGTCTACAAACTGTATGATTTATGTGTGATGATGGATGTGAAGGTAATGGCACCAAGGTTGATTTGAGAGGAAAAAACGGTGAGCTCAATGGCGAAGATCGTGCTTTGCAGGTAAATTCTCGCGCCTTTGCTTCAATTCGATTGCACCCAGAGGAACATTTCTAAGATATATAGACGATTTTGCTCTCTTTTATGGAATACTTGTAATTATCATCATAGGAAAGGCAAGGTCTTATGGATACTATCTGACTAAATGTTTGTTTGTGGCAAGGGTGTAAAAGAGGTTTGTTTTTCTGATATTGATTAATATAGTGAGTGGTTCTCATCTTGCTGGTGTGTTGAGTTAGTTACGTCGACGATTTGGGAAGGGGGTGGGGGATTTGATGGATGTAATCTTATCGGGAGCTGTGATCTAAGTGAGGATTATTATGTCCTGAACTGATTTTCCCGTTCGACACTCTTGTGAATAGACATGGGGAGCTGAAGAAGACTATTTATAATGGAATCCAAATAAGGAGTACGAATGTTTGCCTAAAATGGAATAAAACATATAGATGACAGAAACTTGAAGAAAATCAACAAAAGTTTGAGTATGTATCTGGTGACTGTAACCATTAGTGTGCATCTCATCATTGAAAATTTGTTGCCCCTCAGCCTCACAAGTTGGCATATTTGGTATATAAATCATGGATGTTCACTTTGATTACATATGCGGTTGCTTTGGACTGAGTTTGAGAGAACTTTCATGGTTTGCTCTATTATATCTCCCGGGAATAACTGTTAATCATATTAGCTATAACTGCCAGATAGTTCTTAAAAAGAAAGGAGCCGCTCCAATTGATTGCTATGAATCTTTATCATTTCCCATTTTTTGTTCTCCAGTAGTTCCTTAAGGTTTCTATAACATTCCATTTTGATGTAGCAGGATTCATTTACCCCAAAAGTTTCTTCTCCGAATTCCGTTAGTGATATCTCCTCAAGTGGCAGATACAGTGTAGATAGAGATGGTTTCCTCTTACCCGAGTTTGATGAGCTTGTAAAGGAATGTGATATGGCTGTCATGACGGATGATATTTCTCCTCGGAGAAATAGAGAATTTCCAGTTCCTGATGTTGATTCACCGAGGGAATACAAATGTGGAGAACACGATGAACATGACAGAGAAATTAGGAAGCTTCGCACTGAGGTTGAAATTCTTCAAGAAAGGGAGAGGAACCTGGAAATTCAGTTGCTTGAGTATTATGGCCTCAAAGAGCAGGAAACTGCTGTCATGGAGCTCCATAATCGGCTGAAACTAAATAACATGGAAGCCAAACTTTATAATCTAAAGATTGAATCTTTGCAGTCAGATAATAGAAGGCTAGAAGCAAAAGTGTCGGATTATTCAAAAGTCGTGACAGAGCTCGAAGCTGCAAAAGCCAAGATAAAGCAGCTAAGAAAGAAACTTAAATCTGATGCCGAACAGAACAGAGAGAACATTCTAAAGCTGCAAGAAAGAGTTATGAAGTTGCGGGATCAGGAAACAAAGGCTGTTGAAAACGACCGCGATGTGGAAATGCAGTTAGAGAGAAAGAAGGAATTGGAGAAGGAGTTAGAGGAGATGAAGAAGACCAATCAAGCTCTAAAGCAGGAAAACTCTGATTTGGCTCAGAAACTGGAGTATGTTCAAATGCTTGCTACATCTGCTTTAGACAGCGAAGAGGTAATTCTTTGCTCACAATATTTTGATTTCTTTTGTTTCACTAATGGTTTTCAAGTACAGATTCTTGCTGTAAGTTCTTCAAACGAATGAGAAGCGATTCATTGTTCACGATTTTTTGATTTCTTGTAATTTCTAGACGGATATTAATTAGTATTCTATATGTTACGATTTTTTTTCTCTGTCAGCTCCAAGAACTTAACAAAGAGAGTCAGCGTTTAAGACAGCAGAACGAAGATTTAATGAAGGAACTCGAGCAACATCAGGCTGATCGCTGTACAGATATTGAAGAGCTAGTCTATCTCCGATGGATAAATGCTTGCTTGCGCTATGAACTAAGAAATTATCAACCTGCACAAGGTAAAACCATTGCCAGGGACCTCAGCCGAACATTAAGCCCCAAGTCAGAAGAGAGAGCAAAGCAGCTCATTCTTAAATATGCAAATAGAGAAGGCTCTGGAGACAAGGGAATAAATATAAGCGATTTCGATTCAGACATGTGGTCATCTTCTCAGGCTTCTTATCTTACAGATTCTGGCGAAGGCGATGATATGTCTAATGACATATCTTCGACTGACAAAACAAACCATTCGAACAAACCAAAAGTCTTTGCCAAACTGATGAGACTATTTCGAGGAAAAGACACATCACCAACACGCCTGGAAAGAGCTGTATCTATGGATGACATTGTAGGAAAATATCGTTCTAATTCTCAATCAAGCAACAATTCAGTAGTTACCGATGCTGGAATTGATAGCTTCCTGAGGACATCTAGAAACTCATCGGCGGGTTCGTCCAGACACTCTTTAGATCTCCAGAGATCTTATTCCCGAGGTCTGAGGAGTACTTCTGGGGGAAGCAGCAACTATTCTGGAAGAACGAGTGATGATGGTTCGTTAAATATATTCCGAAGAATTGACTCGATAACAGAAGATGATAGTGAGCCCACATCAAGGTTTGAGCCTCGTCAAGAGGCACAAAGGGAAGCAAAAATTGAATTGGTGAAGTACGCTGAAGCTCTAAAGAATTCTCGTGTGAGGTCATCGCTTGGCAAGAGATCTGCCTCCTTTAGCACTTGATAATTTTTGTTTTTCTCCAATCCAGGTAGATATTTGGCATTAGTCCATTAACACAGGACCTTTGTTTGGGGAAAGAGGTGCTAAATGATTTGGTTTTGTAGCTAGTTTGGGTGTATGGATTTCGCTGTAAAATGTACATATGTATAAAACTAGACATATAGATGGAAATCAAAAGAAATATGTGTTGCTTTACAGTAACATTACTAAGAAACTTGGATTTGCCTTTTGGTGTGTGAATCGCAGAAATTGTTATGTATACTAAGAAAAATGGTTTTTGTTTGTATCCTTTTGGAAAACTGAAGTTTGAAATTATATTCGAGGAAGATGCACTTGCACTATGTTTCTTTTGCAACTATATTTTTCTAATTATCGCTTGCAACTGCATTTTCTATTCTACTTTATCTTGATATTTTAGATGCAATTGCACATGATGGATCAAAAATCTGATATAGAGCTTTTGCATCATCTTAATGCTATAGTAAGAATCCAAGAAATTAGTGATCATCTCATTAATTAGCTCGTGTAAGGTTGCTTCGAGTTTGTTGCCTGCTATTTAGAATCTTTGAATAAACAATATGCAGTTCCCTTTATTAGGAAAACAAATTACAGCACATGACAAGTTCTTTGACCTTCTGTGAGGCATCATACAAGAAACAAACTTAGGACAATAATGGCTAAGAAGAAAAGAAGAGAAGTGGAAAAGTAAGTAACATCCATGACACCTTGCACTCTTGTACAGATAAAAGCAATAACCAAATAGGATGATCATGAAATGAGAGCAATCCCTTCAATGATCAAGTTGTCAGCAAGAATTTGATTGGCTGCCTGAGAAGGATGAACACTGTCCCAAAACACATACTGACTTGCATTGCTGCAAGTGCCTATCGAGCTCGGGTTGCACAGCAACGACGTTGTCTCTACCGTGCCAGTACCGCAGCAACCTCTAGTTGCTTCTGTAAAGCCTACAAAACCAAAACAAATATATATCAGGACTACTGCATTATTAAAGATTATAAATCTGGCAATAACGTGTTTTACTCATAGGGAGAGTACCGTTTTTAGAGGGATTTGCAACGATGTCGTAGAGGGGTTTGAAGACATCAAAAACAACAACTCTGAGGTCTGGATATTGCTTCTGCAGCTGTGTTGCGGCCGAGTTAATCTTCTTGTTGAACTGTTGAGCGTCAGTGTTAAATCTTGAGACACAGCCTTGTTCGTGGGATCCGAATATTGTTCTTGCAATTGGAAGGCAGCCAAGAGGTGGAAGTGAAGTCACCCCAATTCTCCTTGCTCCCAAACCATACAAGCTCTGTTCCACATCAAGGTAGCAAAATTATCAGAAACTTCTATTCTAAACAATTCTAACTTTCTCCTACAGATAACAAAATCTGACAGAATACATTGATCATAATGGCTCATAGACTCATAATTGGTCTTGTATGATCCCAACTGCCAACATCATAATATATATCATGCATCATTTTCACATACTTGAACTATATTACTGATACCACCTACAAGCTTCCATTTGTGCAGGCAATACTATTATACTTAAAGGAATTATTGTATTTACATTCAGAGATTTAATCTTGTCACATAATATCTCACACAATTATTACAGAGGACTTCACATAGAACTAGGCCTATAATGTGTAAGAAATTTACCTTGACGAAGCTTGTGAAAATGCCAACAAGATATGTAGAATACTGATCAGGAGTGGAGTGTTGGTTGATCAAAGGATTGACATAATAATTCTGGACAAAATCACTGCTACCAGCTGACAACAAGTATACTGAATCCTTAATAATTGCTGCTGCCTGTGCATTGCCTGCAACCTTTGCTATCTTACCTTGGTACTCCTTGTAATATTGGAGTTGTTGTGACAGTGGAATCACATGCTGCATACACAAAAACATAGACAATTAAACAACCAAAAAAAGATACACTCTTTACAACAATTAGACACACAAAAATGATTCTTACACTCATGAAAGATGTGCGTTCATCATATCCAGCACCAGCAGAAGCAAAGTTTGTTCCAATAAGAAGGTTCTTCCCTGATGCCTTGGGGCTAAGATATGCAGGTGGAAGAGTCGTAAATCCCAGAGTTTCAGCTGCAAAAAAAATAAAAAAAAATAAAAAATACATAAATAAAAAATGCATAATATCTCTTGTGCTCCCTTAAATCTGCACCAAACCCCATAGTGTATATTTTATTATTTTTTTTTTGCATAAAGCTACTCATGTTCTTTTTTTGCAAAAAATTCTTTTTTAACAAAAAATACTTAATGGACGTCAAATGCTATGGTAGTTGAGTTCTACCATTTTTGCCTCCAACAAAAATGGTTAAAACTTCATGTTTTTTAAAACCTGCACGGAACCCCTCGTATTTTCTAACACCTAGATCAGATCAAACCCCTCTATCAAAGCAAAACACTTAACACCTTAACGCACTTTTTATTAAAATAAACTTAGAACATATTCTTTAGCTAATATGCTAAAAAAAATTCATGGACTTGAGTTCTTGAACTTGTGAAAAAAAAACTCATTACCTATGATATCAGTGGCTAATTTTCCATTACAAAAACGCCCTGTTGGTTCTTGATTCTTGAAGTCTCTTCCATAAGGAGCATAGTTTGCCTTAAAAATGGTGCTAATGTAGTCATTGTTTCCCACATCGACAACTGAGTCTCCAAATGTGATGATGGCAGGTACTAAACCAGTGCTCTGAGAGTGAACAGTGCTGAAAAACAGGCCAAATGCCAATGCACACACTAAAGAAAGTTCCATCTTTTTTTATCAAGCTCAATATAGCTTATAATGAATTTGTAAAGAGTGTTATATAGTACAATGTACTCTTTGAGCATGCATTGTGTTGAAAAAAGGGAGGTGAGCGTTGGGTTTGCCTTTAATGACTTGCTCAAAGTAGTTTTGATGCATTAAAAGCTTATAAAAATCTGATCTTTATTTTCTTTTTTGAATTTTACAGATTTATTTCAGATTTGTTAGTTGTCACATATACACGTACAATTATGATGATGCAGCAAATTAGATATTGTGTTATAAAAGTTGGTTGGGGGTGCATTGGGCTGCGGCCACGAGGGAGGATTAAATGGTGAGCATGTGATGAGAGTTAATTCGCTTCAACACAAATTTCCTCAACTGGTGTATGAAGTTGATCGAGAGAAAAAATATCTTATGTAGGAAACTTTCTGTTCAATAGCCAGACATTATTAACTTTATGAAGTTGACATTCAAAATAAAAATAATTTTGCCTGCAGTTGAAGTCGAAATTTATTATCCTCGCAACTTTTTTCGAGTAAATTTTTTGTTCTATGACGTACACAAAATAGTACCTTCAAATGAAGTGAAATTTGAAAATCCAGCTGACAAATAAGATATAGGAAAAATGTTTGGACCATTTTGTTTAATATGCACTTCATAGCATGAAGTTTGAGCACACTCAATATTTGGGCTTAATATTTTGTTAGTTTTGTAATAGTTTTGCTTTTGACTCATAGGAGATGTACCATGGGGTGTTTACGTTTATGTTTTTTTTTTTTTTGAAATAGTTATCTTTTCTATTCATGTGTAGTAAATGCATGAATCAAATGCATTCGCATGCACAAATTGAAACGGTAGACGCTCGTGTAGGTTAAAATATTTCATTTTTGTACTAGGTGATATAAATGTCTAACGCGTGAAGGACTCTACGATTCTAGGGTCATTATTTTTGTTGCTTAAGGACAAGCACATTGAGTTTGGATCTATCAAAATATCTTAAGCTGCTTAGCTTAGGTTAATTATGAATCAGTAGTGGACTCTGGGCAGTGAAAAGGGAAACAAATGTAGTAGCCATGCATGGGTGACGACAATGACAAATAAGCTTACCATAAAATGCATGTTATATATATGTCATGTACTCATGTTACAAGGATACAGAAAGATGTATGACAATTGACACAGAAAGGCAATTAACTGCTTTCTTAAGCCCCAAGAGAAATAATTAAAGTATATATGCAGAGGTTATCACCATGAAATCTAAGATGAAAATGGAGCTTTGATTAATGGTAGCATAATGAATCTCAAATTCGGTGGGTCGTGCAGTTTGAAGTATTTGTACTACCCAAATGCCGCAACAGTCGCGATCCAAGACGTAGTTAAGCGGACGAACCCAATACAAAAATGTATGTTTTATCAAAAAATAAATAAAAAAATCTATATATCTTTAATTGCTTTGTGTATATGTTCTTCCCATCGTCATATTGCTCCATAATACAAAAACATGGGTTGTTTGATTAAATTCTTTATACCGGCGATCATGAATTTCATCCAGCCTTTAATTTATAATTGTAATTATAGTTGAGAGGTTCATGCTAATTTGGAGCTTTTTACAGGTTTGCATAGTTATTGATAATATATTAGTGCCCTTGCTACAATTTTCGCTATTACAACCTATTCAATGTTGCGCTATTTGAACCAACACAACACATTGCTTCATTTAATGGGGTGTCGAACGGAGGGTGGGACGTTACTCAAGCTCCGAAAGAAAGTCTAGCAAACTTTGATCTTTAATAGTTTTTAAGAATATACAAAATCATTCTTTTTTTGAACAAGAATATAAAAAAAATTATTGAAACACAAAACAACATTAAACTTTATCGAAAGAACCATATTTTTCGGACATATGACAATTTCTGAGACAAAACAAAGAAGAAGAAAACAGTTAAGAGGAATAATGAATAGTTCTTTCAAGGAAATAGCAATATTTGAACAATTTAATAATCAATGATATTTGAACAAGTCAACAAGTATGCCAACTAAAATTGTGTCCCAAGAAGTTTCTTTGGACTCGTTTTGGGTCCTTTGCTCTCAGCATATTTTAGAAGTACCGCCTTTAATTTTAAGATAATAATAAATCAAACTCGACAACGAAATCAAGAAGGTTCAAAACTAGGAAATGAAAGCTACTAATATTTCAAGCTATTTAAAAAGGGAGCAGTAAATAACATGTAAGTTAAAGAACTTTTATTTATACATAGATATATTTAGTTTTTAATACATCTTTTTTTGCAAAAAAAAAAGTGCAGGTGTTATATACTTTTTCTATTGAAAAAAAAAATATGATTAAAGAATATAACATATGATGTGATTTAATGTAAGTTATTTTATTTTCTTCTACGAGACAAACTGCTGCAACAATAAAAATCCACATGATTACTTTAAAGTAGTTAATTTTATTGTTATTATTTTGTTTGGTATATTATTGTTATCTATCAATTATAGTCGAGTGTAGTTGGGCCACAGGGTGGCAATTGGTGACGATACTCTCCCTTCAATTTCCAGCCAGTGGATGAACATTTCCTTCCAGACATATGCAATATATAAGATTGCTTACCTTGTCGGTCCGCATATAAATGGATAAAGACCAACTATAAGTTGAAGACAAAACGTGAAGGTTTATGGCGTAGGTTAATTAGCTAACCTAAGAAATACTAGATAACCTTTGATTTCAAATATTTAAGTTTCGTTTAGTTAAAATATATTTTATCAAATATAGAATTATTGAAAGAACACTGAATTAAACGTTCTCTATCTTTAAAATTGCATCTTAGCTCCCCAAAATTTAAAAAAAAAATGTGTATTGTAGCTTTTATATCATCAAAAGAACACTGATTAAACATTCTATGTTTTGTTTTTCATAAATAGACATCTAATCCCCAAATATTTTGAATTTAATTTTCTTAAGATATATATTAATAATAAAAATTAAAAAGCAAAAAAAAAAGATTCATCTTTAAGAGAAAAATATGTGTTAAATAAATATACAAAATGTACAAAAACATTATTCATGTAATATATTCTTTATGAAATACCTAAGATATTCCATCGGACTCCCGATATATTCCACATATCATCACATTAATTGATATTTATGAAAATTAAAACATATAATATATATAATAACTAAAAAGAAAATTATAAAATTGAAAAAGATCAATTTCAAATTAAAATAAATGTATTTTGAAAATTTCTAGTAAAAAACATCGAATATCTTTCAATATATTGATTAGTGAAAAAAACTATAAGCAAAATAAGGTTGAAAAATCATTAACAAATAAACAAAACAGATATTTCTCAAAGAAAAAATATTTTCGTAGTGTATGCTTAACGGCTTGAGGCGTAAAAGTTGCGTCTTGTGTACTCTAGATGTATACCCAAATACAAGGCGTAAGCCCCACCAAAGTTAAGTTACAAGGAGTCGACGCACAACATTGTGTGGCTAAATATTCCGCCTTAAGCAAGCACAAAATAGATTTTTGGAAAATATATGTAATTGAACCAAATTTATATTTATCTCCAAAATATTTTATAACAATATCATATTGGTGATGTGAAAAATAATATTAAAATATTTGGTCCCATAATTTAATTTCCGATCGATATAGTTTCAAATCACATTCAGTTGTTCGTGAATTGACCGACCACTAACATGAATTGACAATTTGTCGAATTAATTGCAACAATGAAAAAGAATTAGTTACGCCGCGCGAACATATTAAATATGGTTTGACGGCTCCATCATTTCATATTTTTATGAAATTTAATTAAGAACTTATTAATGCACACTTGTTACAAATTTAATTCGAGCAGAAGTGCTACAATTATTCGAAGAATGCATTTGTTGTTACAGGTACATTTCCATAAGAAAAAATGACGCAGTGAGAGATAAGTCACTTTGCTTATTTCATTATTCGTCGTGAAATTATTTTAGGTACGAAAGAAAAGTTAAGTGCAAGGCAGACAATCATGGCGAGTCATTGTGAGACTGAACCGAAATGGGTGACGAAGAGGCACAACAACGGCAGCACGAGCCACTAGGTGGTGGTGCACAACACACACAAGCCGGACATATGGGTCTTGTTGCGAGTACCTCTGCACAAGAAGTGAACAAAAATCCTTTATTTTATTAGCTTAAAAACCATTATAAAACTATATAAAGATTCTTAAATCATTTAATCATAATTTATCACGTTAAAGAAAAATGTTAGATGCCGCATTTGACAAACTTCTGGACTAAACTCGGTATCCTATAAAGAAACGTTAGTCAGACAAATTAGACTAGACAAACTTGGTGTGGTAGCGATACACACTAGAAGACATAGAATCAAATTGCTATTTAAAGGGATCGAACTTGAAACTCAGACTAAGAAATCCACGTATATAACCAGCTTTGAGCACTTTTAGGTCTAATATTGAGTAACGTGTTGAATGTCTATCTTAAAATCCTAAGTTCAATCGTATGTACATTAAATATCCATAGTATCAAAATGTTACCTTGAACGGTAAACCGAGCTGCTTCAATTGTGGGTAAAATAGGAGATGAAATGCAAGCAAAAAGAAATATTGTCACCAAGATGGACCCAAAAGTGTTACTTCCCATGGCCGATGAATCAAAAGAACGAGTGCTGCAAGGCAAAAAGATGATTGAGTTTGCGTTATGGCTTGTTAGGTAATCTCGATTAGGGCTATATTTATATGTGTTGTAAGCTGACAAAATTGAACTACGGTGATACAAAATAGTGGCAGTCTTGTTTGAACGTTGAACATTTAGAATTTGCTGGATCTACTGCTTTACAGGTTGAATTTTTACACTTGCATAAATTAACGGGCCTGTAACTTTTATTTAATAGTAGTATACCATATATATATATATATATATATATATATATATATCTTTCTAAATTCAAAAACGTTCTCTTGGAACTGTGAATAGAAGAAGTTAAATTGCATATAAATTGGTCAAATCAGCTTTTATATTTTGATCTTGGTGGTGGCCTAGTGTTTTTCGTATCAAGTATCAAGCATATAATCATAGCAATTAAAAAAAATACAAGCTTTAAAAATAACATGGGCCTGCAATAATCACAAATAAATAGCTCTTATGGTGTCCCTTGAGGCCCAAAGTTCAATCTTTGACTTTTCGTTCATTCAGTTCTTTCCTCTCGCGTAAGAGTTTTGAATTTAATTAGAAAGATCAGATCGTTCCACAAATTTGTGCGATAGACTCGGGGATCAAGAAACTAGATAATGTCATACATAGAGATTAACTTATATTCATGTAGTGTCTGTCATACTACGCGCCGTTTGCTAAATAACTAACTATTACATCTAAATTACAATAGGTGAAAAATAGAATGTGTTTTGCTTGGTAAGAAGAAGTTTTAATAAGTTTTATTATGATTTGATTTTAGTAGATTATGCAATGCATTTAATGATTGAAGGATTATAATATTTCATAAAGTACGGATCGAGCAAATTACATTGAGCAACCCTTGTTTGTATAATTCTACCAAATACTCGAATAGTATGTCGCAAGCAACATAAAATTCCACAGGTTAATTCTCATATATCCTGTATAATCTTCATGGAAATCTTTATTTTAAATACGTTTAATCAAAATATGGAGCTTTATCTAGTCTTCAATTAATGCGCAGATTTTACAAATGACTCATGGCAGCTTGACTTCATGACTTTGGGGACGTTGACTTGCAATATTTGACATTTCCGGGAAACCACATGCAATACATTATTTGAAAAAAATATATACTATCTATGAGAAATATTTGAAAAATGTCTTTCTAATTTAATGAGATTTCACAAGACTTGACAAAATTAACTACGAATTTCTCATTCATTATTCAAGTGTAATAAGAAAACTCATGAAAGCATACATATACGGAAAATTTAATCATCCGAAATGAAATAAAGAACACACAAAATTATTACAATGGCAAAAATACTTAAAAGCCACACAAATTTCACCACACAAGACCATCAATTATTCATATATATTATATATGCTAATTAATATTAGCTCCACTGCAACTTGTACTGCGTCAAATTATCAGGGCGGCGATGGTCGAACAGGGCAGGGCCCGCAAAGGCAGCAAGGGGGCGTATTATTTGATTGGCAACAATTGCAAGGGCCGCATTTCGCTGCTGCCTTTACATCAAATTCTGCAATACAAATACCAAAAAAATGTACCAACATAATAATAAACAAGATTTTACAGGTCTAAATTAAGTTGATGAAATTTATTGACAAATGTACCTTTGTAAGTAATTCGAGATGCATTGCACTGCGTTAAAGCAGGAGACAAAACAAGCACGGTGATCATAAAAATTGTCATCACTCCGAAACTATTCATAGTCTTTGTTGTCATCGTCTAGTGGCACTTTAATTATGGGAAGTTTTAGACTATATATAGAGTTACACAATTATTTATTGTGACACTTTTAAATTTATATCATCATAATATATCTCTCTCTCGTGTCATCTAATTTTCCAGAAATGTTTTATGTTATAAATTTATTATGCATACACAAGAATAGAGCACCAATTATCAATAATCTTTTACCTTCCATTTTTAACATATTTAATTAATTGAGATAAGATTGCGAGAAGTTTGAATGTTTCAACGGGTTTGACAAAGGGTTTTACATATTAATTCTAAGTTGAACGTAAGAGATGGATTGTTGAACTTAATCCTTGTTCTCTGATATTTAATTTAATATTGTAATCACATATCTCAATTAATTAATCGATTATTATGCAGGGTCAAGTCACAAGCCTATTTGTTCAACGAAATTTAAGTTGTTTATATATTTTATTCTGTACTTCAAACTAATTCGTTTGAAAGAAATCTTATTTGTTTATACGTTGTTCGGGTATGACTTCAAGCTAATTAGTTTGAATGGTCACATGGTGGTGCTATTCGTACTTGCTATTTAAGAATAGAAAGAAGAAAAAAAAAACTTTAGTTATTAACATACGTAGTTGCAAATTGTACGTTCTATGCGTATATTCTATTTATCAGAAATTGGTAAAGTAACTCACTATATAAGAATGTGGAGTACATGTATATCAAACTCCACAATTCAAATAAGAACTAAATATTTCGTTATGCTACGCGCTGTAGGCAAAAATACTCACGTAAACAAGTGGCAAAAAGTGAAAAACTCATGTGATTTTAAAATGATAGCCACCTCCTTACTTTTTTTTTTTTAATGTATTATCATTTATAAAGAGTAAATGGTCCCTAATTATAACAAAAGATGTATGATTTTGGGGATTATTACTGCTATACGCCTTGAGGTTTGGAGTAATTATAAAAACATTCTCTGAGGGTTAAAAAATTACAATGACGACCTCTTCCCTACTGAAACTAATGGTAGTTAAAATATGGATGGAATTTGTTGCATCATAATAGTAAAATGAATTTGTTGATGGAATTTGTTTTAGAACCTTCATCAACTAAAAAAACTCAGGAGCGTAGACGTTTTTAGCACGAAAAGGGGTATACTTGATATATTTATTCAATTTTAGGTGTGTATTTATAATGTTAAATTAGATTTACAAAAATATTTATTTTAAAATATCTCAATAAAATTAAAAGATTCCTTTTTTTCAAAAAGTCGAAATTAACATGGTAGTATTCAAAGATATAATCTTTTATTCATTAGTTTGAAATAAATGTATAATTTAGAAACAATGAATATAATTTAGGTTTATTAAAGCTTTAAACCAAAATATCAAAATAATTTTACATTTGTATACACATAAATAATAAATAACAAATTATGATATTAATCAAATGAAGAATTGAAGAAGAAATTTGAATTTAGATTTGGTTTTAAAATATAACAATGAATTTAATGTTATGAGCAAAAGGAAATGTAATTTCTTATATAGTTCAACAAATAGTAGGGGGGGAACTACTAAATAACTGACATTGATTTATCATAACGAAATTGTATAATCCATAAATTGCCACAGGATTTAGGATGATTAGGTAATCAGGAATAACTTATATAGATCAATTATAGGAGCATGTATCATATATCAGTAACTAGGCAAACTTTGTGATGCTATATATATACATTATCTTTTGAGTACTCGATAGAGTTGAATCAACTTAATTTGTCCTAAACTCTTGATATTATATATTTCTCTCTATTTCTCTAGAGCTTCCTTCGTAACTAATTTTTAATCATTGGTTTGATATATTATATCAAATATTATTATTTAATCTTCATAGTAACATGTTATATTTTTTATGAATTAAAATAATTAACTGCTATAACAACAATTCACGGTCAGAAAATATACATAGCATCTTTTCGCTCCCCCTCTCTTAAATTCATTTATACTCTTTGGCCTTGTTCGTAAAATAGCGTCTAAGAATTAATGTATTACACTGAACGAGATAAAGTCCTCATAAAAAGAAATATATTAAGATTCATATTTTATCGTCATGTGATGGCATAGACAATAATTATTCAAATAACGATACACGTATAGTACAATCACAACTAAAACTCCAATAAATTATTGATGCTTGCTGCTTGTTATCAATAAACTCTATATTGAGCTTTCGAAGATGAAAGTTTTTGCAAGATTCATGGCAGAACAGGACAGGCGCAAACGCAGCAACTGGGCGTATTAGGTTGACAACAATTGCAAGGCCCAATACACTTGTTAAAATCAAATCCTGCAATGAAACATAAAATTAAATAAAATATAAATTAGACTACTAATTAAAAATATATAATTGATAATTTTTGTCATTGTATTGGGTAGTTACCATTTGAAACCAATCGAGCAGCGTTGCAAGGCATCAATACAAGAGAAGTAGCAAACATGATAATCATGATTGCTACTATGACACTCTTCGTGTTGTTTGTTGCCATTATTTGATATGATGATTATGAAGTGCAAATTATGTCTAGCTATATATAAAGCGAAAAAAGTCGTCTTGTATTCTTTTTTATATTTTGTTACGTAAATTCCAAAGTTTGAATTCTTCTATTTGCTTACGCATACAAAATTCCTATTTCATTGACTAATGAAATAATTAATGCGCAAGACATTAACTTGTCAAACTTTCTTTTCCTCTAAAGCAAATCTTAGGGTGAATTGGCGGATACCCTCCATTTTTATGTGGATTATCTTGTGGATTATTTCGTTTGCCGCGGTTGAATTTGTTGCAATTGTTACGTATATTGAATCATGGGTCGTCAGAAGATTTGAAGTAATTGAGAAACACATCATATAAAATTATTTCACGTAATTTGTATATGAAACACATAAAGACATGTTACCATCTCAAAAAAAAAAAGTTGCTTCCAAAATAATGTTTATAATTTCTCCAATTTACCCTTCTAAGTCAACACTATGGTTTGTATTTTGTAGCTCTTTAACGTTCGTAATGGTTTGAATAAATCAAGTATAAAAGAAGCCCCAAAATGTTTACTAAAGTCCTTGAGTCTTCCACTAGATTAATTAAGTCAATTCCATGTCTTTAATAGTGGACTTGTGAAGTAATACATGACTTGCTTTAGCTCTAAATAACGGTCAATTAAAAGTATAACTATAAGTCTTTGTAAGACTTATACAAATTACAAGTTACGAAAGGCAGCATAAAGAAGATGAACTGATAATGAACGTGCAACAAGGAGCAAAGATATTGTTTCATAGATGAAAGTCGATAACTGAAATACTGAATCACGTAGGCCTTATTTTCTCCTTGTCATTTTTCCTTTAAGTCCATCGATATGCAAAATTAACAGGCCTCTGGGGGCAATTCCTCTCCCCAAAAACCACTCCTATACTTAGTTTTAGATTAATCTTGTTGCTATTGTTAAACAAATATTTTATCTTTGATATTCAATTTCATATTTCTTCTTAGTCGAACTTTTCTTTGTCATAGTCGTAACACCATTTTCGCAACCTTTTTTTGACCTCTTAAAAAAAAATTGAGATTTAAATTTTATTCTCATTGCATATATAATAACTATTCAAATAACGATACACATACAATACAATCACAACTAATTAAAACTTCAATAAATTATTGATGTATTATAAATAAACTCAATATTGAGCTCCGGAAGACAAAGTTCTTGTGGATTCATGGCAAATAAGGACATGCGCAAATGCAGCAACTGGGTGTATTAGCTTGACAACAATGGCAAGGACCAGTACACTTGTTAAAATCAAATCCTGCAATAAATCACAATATCAAATAAAATAAAATTACATTAGATTACATTAGCTAGATTAGATAAAACAAATTAAAATTGATAATTTTCCCTTGTACGTAATTGGTAGTTACCTTTTGAAACCAATCGTGCAGCGTTACTAGGCATCAATACAAGAGAAGTAACAAACATGATAATCATAATTGCCACCAGCACACTCTTCATATTGTTTGTTGCCATTAATATTTGATATGATTATGATCAAGTATGTAAATTCATAATAGATGTGTAGCTATATATAAAGCGCAGAAAGTCGCGGGTATTGTTTTATATATTTTATGTATTTTCTTATGTAAATTCCAAAGTTTTACGCGTAACAAATTCCTATTTCTTTGACCAATGGAGTAATTGATGGGCAAGACCTTAACTTGTCAGCTTTCTTTTTCTTTTAAAAATTCTTAGGGTCAATTAACGTGTAAGCTCCGCTTTTATGTGATTATCTTATAACCGCGGTTCAAATTTTTGCCCTTGTTTATAAACTTTATATATATTACTAAATCACGGTTAGTCAGAACTCAGAATTATAATTTATAAGTAATTGAAAAACACATCATAAAAAATATTTCACATGATTTGTACATGAAACAAATAAAGACGTGTTATTAAATCAAAAGAAAAGAATGTTGCCTCCAGAACAAGGTTTTTAATTCTCCAATTTACCTTTGTTAGTCAACGTCAATGAAGTCCTTGAGTCTGCCGCTAGATTAAGCCAATTCCACGTCTTTAATAGTGGACTCATAAATTAATCCAAAACGAGCCAATCAGAAGCATAACTATAAGTCTTTGTTAGACTTAAAAGGCAGCATATATAAAGAAGATGAACTGATTATGAACGTGCAACACGGGGCAGAGTGACTAGTGTTGGGTACTTGGGCGTTACTTCTTTCATATATAGTAGATTATTAGACTTGAACTATCAAATTTTACTTATACCATACATGATTCATATCTGACTAATAATTGTAGGAAGAATAAGTGATATATAACTTTACCAAATAAATTAATGGCACCTTTTTCTTGTATTTTGTTAATTTTTTGCTGACACATGTTCGTAGTTTTTTATTGTGTTTGCACACCTAAATTGCCCTAACTTTACTTTTTTAGAATATAGTATTGAATTTTGGATTTCTCCTTATATACATATCATTGGTGAAGGGACAACTTATTATTTCATAGCTATTACTTTATAATAAATAAATTAGAGATGATTTAGTGGAGTTTTCCAAAGGCGTTTTCTGCAGAGTTTTCAAACCATAATGGTTTGGTTAGTTGTCCTGAGGAGTATAGTAGACTTTCCAAAGAGAAACAGTAATAAACAACCTAACTCCTAATCACTCATTCACTCTCATTTTGAACAAGTGTGGCCATCCGCCAACGAAGCTGAATGGAGAGTTTGTGCAAAGTATTTAAAACAAGAAATTTTAGACAATTAACAAACAACGCGAAAATTCCGTGCAAGTTTTTCGTATCCTAAGGGGGAAGTTAGGCATTTTCCTCATAGTGGTTCACTTATAAAGTTTTTATGTATTATTAGCTGCCTTTTATGCCGATGCTGCTGGACTGGTATCAATGATGCTAGAATTCCGTTAACACTCAAAAACGTTAAACCATACAACAAATACTGAAAGAAGAAAGCTACATTATTTTTCTAGTGGAACCAATTTTTACTAAAGATGGGTATTTCGCTACATATTACACCACAAAATCATAGTATCATAGGCTTTATTCTCCGCATCTCCATGGACGCAACGCCTTCTTCTACTCTTATATTCGGAATACATTAATCTCCCTCCTGGGATTCCAGGCTTTCTTCGATTTTATGCTTTCACCATCTTAGTTTTTCAGGGAAATACTGCAAATGAAATGTCACGTGTTAGGCAAAGAACCAGCATTACTACCAAAACACGACAAATCGTATGGAATATTCCGTATACTTGAGTGGAAATAATGCCTGAACATTCTTCAGATAATTACCTTCTGAATCAGAGAAATATAGTATGGTTTTACTTTCTCCACATCGATCCGAACCTTACTCTTGCTGTATAAATCATACTTGCTGCAAAAAGGTTTTAAGCAAAATAAGTATAAGCGGCCTCAAGAAAACAAATTCAGGAGTTGTATACTAGTATATAGAGCAAATAATTACTTGAAAACTTGAAGCCATTTAAGATTCTCCTCATCTTCCTCGTTCATCAAGTGCTTGTAAGCCCCTGATCTATGCAACGCTGCAAGACGGAATAACTG
Source organism: Misopates orontium (assembly GCA_946800315.1). Taxonomy (NCBI): domain Eukaryota; kingdom Viridiplantae; phylum Streptophyta; class Magnoliopsida; order Lamiales; family Plantaginaceae; genus Misopates; species Misopates orontium. Next base: position 44,239,075 of record OX326949.1, read on the forward strand.
ATGATCATAAAGACTCCTTTATTGGTATTACTGAATTTGAATCTGAGTAATTCCTTCACTTACCATAAAATGAGTGGTATCTTATGATAAAAAGACCAGCTGATGGCAAAGACGATTTATTTTCCTTCGCCACCTGCAAAACAAAAACGAGAAGAAAAAGTTAAAAGTTAAAAAGGCATCGACGGAGCAATAATTTCCCAGGTCTTGGAATAACAACTAATCTCCAGAGAATTGAATTTAATTACGTACCAAATACATATAGTCGTCGTGCCCCCACGACATCATCACGTTGTCAAGGCCACAGCCTTCGTCATAAACTCCATATTTGGTGTTGTAAGAAGGATTGTGGTAGTCAGAGTTTAATTCGAAATACTGCATCAACCACCACATAAGTTTCAGACTACAACCTAACTCTAGAAAAAAATATGACTACCATACAATCTTAACAAAGTTCTAATAAAAAAAAAAATTATAATGGCGAGAGAAACGACCTTATGGTGAACGATCGATTCGTCAAAGGCACATCCAACAGGGTATGTATCCCCTGTGACATCAACTCATATCAATACTCGCAATTTGTTGTTTGAAAATAAAAATCTCGCAACACTAATAACTCATTAGCATGATTTACTTACCTACAACAGCCCACTGAGGGAGCTCTCCAAAACCAGGAAGCAGAAGTACTTTTCCGAGATCTATAAAACCAAAACAAGCAGAGTTATTGAACTTTCCAGCATAGTTAACTAAAAGAGAACTACTAAGTCATTTCTGATAATTTTACGATGTTTGTTAGTAATACAACATTGCTTCTAGACCATCGTTGAAACGTAAAATTATCGAAGAGATACGACAACAAGATCGTATACCATGAATGAGGGCAGTTAAGTGCAACCAATCCTCATTAGGATAGTCTTTTCTAATTGCTTCAGCAGTTTGCAGCAAGTGCTCAATTTGAGGCTCATCCAAATCAGGGTCACTCTCATCAACGACGCTGTTCAGGAGTTCACAGCATTCCCATATGCTCATCTCCACTTTGTCCATTTTCCCATATTCTTCCCTCATTTTCTTCACCTGTGATTTTTACCAAATGTAAAATTAGATGGCAAAAGCAAATTAAACATAAAGATCCCATTTTAATTTAAGTAATAAGGATACTTACAAAGTCATAAGTTTGGTGAATGTGATTGGTTTTGTAGAAGATCTCCACCCCTTCTTGCCTTTCACTCTCAGCATCATAATCCCTGTTTCAAAATTCACACAAGACATGTAAGAACTCCTACATAAATTCTTTAGCACTTACAAATAGAAAAAAGATGACAACAAAGTAATATTATGTCATAAACTATATCATTTGCAGGTCTTGAAAGATGAACCATATGTGGGCTGCACAGCCCAGTCAGCTAGTTTTGTCCAACTTTACAGGCCCATACAACTGAAAAACCTTAAGGCTTAACATTAGGAGAATGCTCACAATCCTAGTTACTGCAAGAAAGAGATCTGCAACCTTTAAAGTCTAGTCCTTTATTAAAAATTTAATCTTTCATTATTACATCTGGTTCCTTCATTGACTTAAGGTCCTATTTTCACTAATTTTTAAAAAAAAAATCCCTTGGTTCAATCAGTTCTCTGGCTGCAATCCAATTCTGCAATTTGATCCATATCTATTTCAAAATCCAAAAAATATAATTCAAAATTATCAAACCATTAGTCCAAGCAGTACACATGAGTTCAAGGTATTTGAGGATGATTATATATTGTCATGGCATAAGTTGTTGTTGATAATTAAAAGTGACTACAGTCTACAGAAGGAGAAATTAAGACCTAAAGTTGTGGCCAAAAGAATTGGCATGTGGCAGAACAAATCCTCCATCTAACAACAATTCCTTTTCAGAGTTAGGGACCTTCTTATCCTCCACTTCAAATCCTGTTTTCGGAATAACCAATATAAGTCCATTAAAAAAAAGGATATATTACAAAAATCAATAGTAAGGATGAAAATAAAACAAAAGTTTGAATCAAAATATCAAATAGAAAAACAAAACTTCATGCAATAAGAATCTCTATTACAAGAAAAAAAAAAAAAAAGGAAAAAAATAATCCAATACAGAAAACCAAAAAATAAATAAATACCATACAAATATACTAAGAAAGGGGACACTATAGTAATTTATGGATCCGACGAAAAACAGTAGTTAATCAAGAAAAGAACCAACCCATTAAGAGCAACAGCTAAAATTTTCAAGATCGAGTTTTTTTTTTTTTTTTTTTTTTGAGATTAAGATAAAATAGTAAAATACAGAAGAAAAAAGTTACCAAAGTCAGGCTGATGAATGAGGATAGTCATCCTGAATAAAAAATGGGATCAAACCCAAATCTTGTTACAAAATGAAGAAACAGAGGAATCACAAATATACCAAATTTAAAGAAAATTGTGTGTGTCATTTTAAGATAAGAAAAGTGTTCGGTATTTATAACTGCCGGCAAATGTCCTTGGCTGAGAATTCGGAAGTGAACAAGTCCTTCGCATGAAAATCTCACAAAACTATCTGTATTTGCAAAATCACACACATCTTTTTAGTATTTTACTACAGTTATAATTAATTTTTCATTATGCACACAAATTAGAGTGTTCATTTTCTATTCGTTGTGACGTTATAACGTTACAGAAAATCTGCAAACACACTACACAGCTGTTGAATACTGAGTGATCAGAACAGACAGATCACTGCAAAATGGTAACAACGTTAGCAGTAAAGATATTTTTAGCCACGTGGGTCCCATTACTGAGTCAGCTGTGCGTTGGATTGCGTATTTTTTCCTGAATTACGAGGTGGGACCCACTGACATGGAATAGGGGTCAAGGTGTCCATGTGTGCGGTGCAAATTGGTTTACGAGGTTAGTTCCAATCAAGAGCCTTGTTTAGTTTAGGATTGTCGATTAGCTTTTGGGGGTGTTAATTAGGTGGCTTTTTTGTAGCCTCAGTTATGGTAATAATACATGCTTTAATGTCCAATTTTGAGGTTTTGGTTAACTCCACGTGTGGAGTTCCAGAAATAAACTACATAAGTTTTGTATTTTCTCATAATTATTGAATATTTACACGGTTTTAAGTAGATATATCTAGTTATACTTTACAACTCTAATTAATTTTTAACATAAGGTTAGCGATATTGTCAAAAATAACAAAACATTTTATTTATTTTGCTCATTGGTCTGCCCTTCACTCCCATATCCAGGGAGCAAAGAGGCTTTAGTTTTTGAATCAGACAATAGTCTTCCATTAATGCATCAAATCAAGCTTTTAACGCTCACATGCTATGTTTTCTCCTCCGTCGCCACTATCTAAGTTGGGGAAAGTGGAGTGCGAAGAGGCATTATTGTTGATTACTTTCGGCTAGTTACAAAAGTGCAACTACTTCCCTTATGCATCTCGAATTCCCGACTAAGGTCTCGTAAACGTTTGCGGTCTTTCCAATCCTATATATTTGACTCTTCGGCTCTGTTGTTGCAAATTACCAATCTTATATAAGAAGTATAAATAGCCTAGTTATAACTGTTAAATTCCATTTTGCAAAATTTAATGTCTATCCAAAATAATATTTAATCAACCAAAGCCTTTTCTTTCAAAAATAAAATCTTCTTCCCTCCGAAAAAGAAACAAAAAATAAAACGTTAACTAGGCTTTGCCGAAAAAGGACTTCTCGTGAAAGATTTTTATCCTGTTAGGCAACCAAAAGATTTATATTCCTTTCACCAACGGTTTTGTGAAATGCCACGAGGGCCACGACACTGACGAACTTGATTGATCGTATCACTATCATGAAACGTGAACTGAACCTACATCAAAACTTCGTAGTACCACGAAAGTTGATTGATTGTTGCCTTTTTTCTTACTCGTGCAAATGAACAGAGCCCAAACCAAAATTGCATGGTAACAAAACTTGTAAAACTACCATAGGTATGATCCCACTTGAAAAATATGAGAAATTATGGGTCCTCTATTAAAGCCATTTATATATTACCTAAAGTTATTCAAGATTATATTGGTGAATTGCTAGTAAAAACACAATCTAGTTACCTACTCGCTTCAAGTTATTTAAGAAAATCAAAAGGTAAAACAAAAAATAAATTCTTTTTTGGAGAGGTATCTAGTTTGGAAGCCAAATCAGTTTAGCACTAGTCAACTAAGAATTAGACAATCGCTTGCGGGTAATTAAGTGATGTATTTAGAGAGAAAAGGAAGGTCCATATCACATAATCCAATTTTATTAATTACAAATTCATGTTAAAAATAGTTATGTGCTCTAAATTAGTGAACATAACAAAGTCAACTCGTTGGTATACATGTGATAACCCTAAAAGCGTATTAGTTGCTACGCAATTCCATATCAAATCAAATGAAACGAATATTACAAGTGATTTCACTATCTAATTGAATCTAATAATTTTATTAATACATGTCAGTTTGAAGGTTATGCCTCATACATCGTATATGATACATATATCCTAAATTCAACAGATTCTACAATTATATGGTTGGAGGCTTGGAGCTATTTATACTTGGATCTTATGTTAAAACTACGAGACCTCTTTTTCTTTTCCCTTTGCTCCTTTTGCTCCTAATTGGGCCCAATCATGTTCAAACTGTCCACTTATAACAAGAGTGAAGCACAAGCCTCCACCATTCGTTTCACTTCGAAATGTTGCAATTTTTAGCAACATTCATGCCAAAATTTCGTACTAAAATAAATAGAAACATTGCGTAGAGACAAGATCCAGAGCAGTACGCATTGTCCGGGAGCAGCAAGAAATACAACAAAAGAGTGAGTCATTGAAGTTTGAGGTTATAATAGTAAAATGTACTCGGAACAAAAATCCTTCTAATTTTACGATATTAGTACTGATGCGACATATTTCAGTACAAAACTTGACAATACTCAATGGACCACATCACATGCCAAGGTTTCACCAGCGACTTAGATTTGTGTAAACTCGACAGTCAACCTAGCGAAGTGTTGAATCAAACCAAATATCCCAGATCAAAATTACGAGGATTTGTTGGCGGTATAGTAGGAATCGCTGGTGGTATATTCATGGGCGTTGCTAGCTTGCTGCCATGCTTTTCAGCTCGTATATTTCATACTTCCTAGTAACAATTTATGTTGCGAATGGTCCTCTCTAAGTGCCCTCTCTTGTTTCCTTTTACTGTTGATACTCCTCCAATTTGTTTCTCGTGTAGATTATGCATCTTCTTGTAAATATAAAGCTAACAACTAATTCAATTTTATTGACCTAATACAAATGGAAAATAAGCTAGACTAAGGCCGCCCAAACAAAACCTCCTCCTTGTTAAAACGCTACTTGCACCAAAAAGTATCCATTACAATTTATTTATACCACGAGCTGATGGTATATTTTCTAAATAAATGATAAACATTATTGATTTCGAAAAGATAAAGATCTTTAGATTAGTATAATTAAAATGGCTATGTACTAACACTAGTATGTGGAATGCACGTCTATGTACTCAATGCCCTATTAGTTGGTCCACGTCATTTAAGTATTATTAACTCAGCCCAATGCAGTTTATAATTTGTCATTTGTACCTAAGAAATAATTTAGAATAAATGGAACTTAATTAAGGTCTCAAGTCCTTGAGTCTGTTTTCTCATGTAAGAGTTTGACCACGTGTTTAACAAGCACAGCACTAACAATTTCAACATTGGGTCCTTCCTTTCAGGAGAGCTTCTTCCCCAACAGCCTCCAACAAAAATTTTATTCTTCCATTAACCAAATCTGATCTGTATACTTGCATACTATTTTCCCAAAAACAATCCAACAGAAAATTTGTCCAACAAGCATCTTCATCGATTTACGCAAATATTCGCATGAATTTAACCATCGTTGATTGGTCCGGATCCGAATGAATCAAAATTCACCATGTGATTATCATGGAATCTCCAGTCCTGAGGTAACCTGTAATTTTAATCTTTTTTTCTTCGGGGATGCTGCAAACGAAGAATACTCTATGCAATTAATTCCATACCGAGGAAAATCAAGTTTTGTCTATCACATCCTTTGTGTCTCTTTAGATTGGAATGTACTTTTGCTTCATCTGTTTTGTCTCTTCACATTAAAGATTCACCACCGGGATTCTTATACCTCGTTCACTAGACGAGGATTTAAAAATTACACGAATGGCTAATCTTGTTGCCATGAGGTCCCGTTCTGTATCCTCCTCCCAGCAACCTCTAGCTCAAAGATCAACAAGCGACACCGTAACGCACAAAACTGCACAGAGCACAGTGACATGTGTGTATCAAACGCACATCGCTGGTTTCTGGCGCAATGTAACAGTAACGTGGAGCAAGAACCTCATGACTCACTCTCTCAGCATATCTGTTGATAGCATCGAGCCTGATCATGAGTGCTCCTGCAAAATTGACCTTAAGCCTTGGCACTTTTGGGCCAAGAAAGGGTATAAAACATTTAAAGTCGATGGTTACGAGCTGGAGGCCTATTGGGATTTAAGATCAGCAAAATTTTCGGGAAGTCCAGAGCCCTGTTCAGATTTTTATGTTGCTTTAGTTTCTGAAGAAGAAGTCGTGTTATTGTTGGGGGACTATAAGAAAAAGGCATACAAGAGAACAAAATCAAGACCAGCTCTGGTGGATGCTATGATGTTCTATAAGAAAGAGCACGTTTTTGGGAAAAAATCTTTCTCCACGAGGGCAAAGTTTGATAGGAAAAAAAAGGATCACGACATTGTTGTGGAGAGCTCAACCTCAGGGCCTAGAGAACCCGAAATGTGGATTAGCATAGATGGGATTGTATTGATACATATAAAGAATTTGCAGTGGAAGTTCAGGGGTAACCAGACTGTACTTGTCAATAAGCAGCCGGTACAAGTGTTTTGGGACGTTCATGCATGGTTGTTCTGTTCCCCGGGCTCGAACCATGGCTTGTTCATCTTCAAGCCAGGGGCAGCAGAAGCAGATAGTGATACGGAGGACAATAGTAAGGGTGATGAGAGTGAGTGTAGCGGCAATAGCAACTATTATTCAACACAAAGTTATTCAAAGGCTTCAAAGTTCTGCCTCTTTCTCTATGCATGGAAGATTGAGTGAGGGGAAGGTGAGCAAATGATATCAAATACGTAAAGTTTCATATCCGGGATCTCCTGAGATTTGTAGAGTAAGTTTTACAGGGGTGGTACTCTTATTTGTTGTTAATGCCATTGAACATACTGCTTAAACATGGCATTTTTCTTTACGAGATGTGTTAGAATAGGAAAAACATATACTTTTGGACCTTATGTATACTTGAAATACGCCATTGAACGTTGATGCGTCTGTTGATTTTCCATTTCTGGAATCACAGACAGCTAGAGAGGGAATTTTCCTATCTGCTGGTTCTTATGAAGCTCGTGCTACTTCACATAGCTTTATCTATTAGAAATATCTGTTTAGGATTTCTAATTTCCAGTTGTGATCTTCAATAATTTTTTAAAACTTAATCTTCGGTATATGAAAATGATCCATGGTTTTAAAAATTCCAAAATACAAAGAACACTGCAGCACTTAATATCCCTATGAGTATCACTAGCTCTCATAACATAGAAGTTTCTGAAGTCTTGGGGCTTTTATTCAGGCTTCTTGGTGTATTTCTATGACAATATACATGGGTACCTTCACAACATTAACAATATATATTATACTGTTTGAATCTGAACAGGATTGATTCCTTTCCCATTGTGTAACAGAGAAGCCTATATCATGCAGACCACGTCAAATTCTTCTAAAGTCTATTGGAATAGAATATTTTTTTGATTCTAACCCATAAGTAACTATAGAAACTCTAACCAACTGGGATTAACTGAGTTTATGAGCTCATCAATTACATAAGCCTCCTTCAGGTATCTACAGAAAAAAATCAATCTCGGTGATGCTCATTTTAAGCAAGCATAAGTGCTTCATGATTAGCAGAAACAGACAATAACTCACATTTCAAAGCCGTATCTTTAAGTTCAAGTACTTTTTTATGTCCTTTCCAGATTAATGTTTATCAATAGCACCTACTTAATGTGTGTTTCTCACATTGTAGTAAAAACTAGCAAATCTGATGCATATTAGTGGTTTAATGAGCCAAGATGACCCCAGATTTAAACAACTTTAATAATCTTCATATATGCTCAAATTCAGCTGGTATTGTATTCTACGCCCAGGATTTTCACAGGATATACTTTGATCAAAATATGCAATAGACCGCAAGCTTTTACTAATAGAGACACTTTAAGTGAATACAATAAGCATACTACGGATGGCATTATCGAAGATATGGAGTTCCACAGACGATATTACAGCATAAAAAGATACACAAACAACTCGAAGCATAAAAAGCACAAGGAGCAAGTTACATACCACACCAGGCTGCACTTATTCAGATTATACCAGTCTTATCAACACAAACTAATTCGATCCCAATGGCAGCCGCACCAACCACAAATTCACACTATATCGACACCAGCCTCCCCTATTTCTGATCCTTCTCTATCGCAGCATTGGCAGCAGCAACATCCTCATCGAGAAACAAGTCCCAATGCCCGTCCCACTTGATAAAAAACTCCGTATCCTCGAAATACTCAACTCTATGCACATCTCCAGCCGGCGTAAACAGATAATCCCCCGTCCCCAACTCATACTTCTCCCCTTTACTCAAATTCCACACACACTTACTCCCCTTGGTCACAACCAAATCATGCCCAAACGTATGATGATGAGCAGGCTCAACACTCCCGGCCTTAAACCTCATGATCGCAGAAGTCGGCGTGTCCCTCAATATCCTCATAGACGCACCAGGCATCACATCCACAGGAGTAAACTCCTCCTTCCCCTCACTCCTATCCTTCGCAATCGAGCAAATATAACACGGCGGATCAACCACAACACCGCTAATTTTCGACATTTCATCGACGGATTCGTCCAAAAATGACACGATATCCTCCGGCCAGGGGTTCGACCCGGAGGCAGGGCACGGGGACTTAAACGGCGTGTTCAGGAACGTATTGAGGATCTCCGTGGCGGTGTTAGGGTCCGTAGACATGCCGGAAACGGCGAGGACGTTGCAGTTGTTGATCGATCGCGCGTTTAGTGCTTCGCCGGCGTTGAGACACGTGGCGGCGTAAACGCCGGGGAATTTGTTGGCGAATATTCCGACGCCGACGCCGGTTCCGCAGGCGACGAGTCCGCGAGTCTCGACGGCGGAGGAGGTTTTGGAGGCGGCGGCGACGCGGCGGCCGACTTGTTCGGCGATAGAGTAGTACTTTGAGGTGCCGAGATCTTCGATCTCGATGACGTTGTCTAGGGTTTTGAGGTGAGTTAATAAGGCGTCTTTGAGTGTGCAGCCGTATGAATCGGCGCCGGCGATGATTTTGATTGGGCGGCGCGTGGTGGCGACGGTGGAGTCTGGTGCCATTTGACTGCGCGTTGACTTGATTCAGTGAAAGACTCGGAGCTAATTAGTTATCGAGTGATTTCCACTTCTTCTAAAACGTGCCTATTTTATCAAAGTTTCGAGCTAATTGGTTTTGGCTTTTTTATAATTGATCAAAGTTTCTATTTTGATGTATATTTTGGTGTGCTAAATTTATTTAATAATATTTCTAGGAGATTTTTGGCATATTTTCAAAATTATGTGAAAATTATTATTGTAATCAAAATGAGAAAAACTCTTTTAAGTTTTATTTCGATAAAGTTAAAATAGAAACATTAGATTAAAGTTTTGATATCGATGTATGTTTTAATGTGTTAGATGTTAGAAACGTTTCGTAATTTTTCAGAAGGTTTTGGACATGTTATGAGAACTTAATAAAAACTTAATTGTAATAAAAATTTAAAAGTAATTCTAAATTTTATTTCAAAAAAGTTAAAAACAAAAATAGTTTCATAAAATCTGAGTAGATGTGCAGAAATTTTGAGTCATATCTCTTATAAATTATAATGGTTGATTAGTGGGCTAAATTCAGAAGGACTCAAATAGAAGTGGCAAATTGTTTCTTAGACAATTGAAATTGTTGTGATCCATCCATTAGTACAGTCTGATAGAAGAAGTGGTTAGATGGCCCAAACGAGCTGGGCTTGGAAGAAGTTACGTCTAAGTTTTTGATTGGGTTTTACATGAGTTAATTTGTGAACTTTTTCGTTGGGAAGTATTATTTTTGTTTTAATACCTAGGTATGTACATATAGTAAATACATGGAAGGTTGGTAATTGATTAGTTATGTTGCTACATGAAGTGAAACAAAAATTTACTTATCAGGCTGTTGGGTTCGTGGACACTAATTTTTTGGTACTTTTGGTTGTGAATGTAGGGGCATTCTACACTTTAATTGTAATTGATATAGTTTTATACTTGATTTTGTTTAGTGATCGACCTGTTCGTTTTTAGTTTAAACATGTTTTTTATATGTAATAATTGATTGCTTTGATCTATATGTATATATATGTATATATGTATATATATATATATATGTATATATGTATATATATATATATATATTGGAACTGATTAATGTTGAACGACCGACCAATTGCTTCGACATAAACATTTACGAGCTGTGATAAACGGTTCTGTGATTGTATGTCCCGAATGTCGCAGTTTAACATGTTTTTTGATTTAGATTGCTAGTTTAATGGTAGGTTGTTCGTAATAAATAATTGACGGACATAATAAAAAAAGAAATTCTTTGGTAAATTTTACTTATTTTTTACTTCTTTGCAAGTTTTGTTTTTGACAACCAAATCACCCGATTATAACTGAAGAACCAAACCGGCTATTTGGTTCGATTAATAGCCGATGGACACCCTACTAATAATAAGAACAACTTGATATTCCCGCGTTGGTTTAATGGAACCGTATCTTACGGTTTTAAGATTGTGGAAAACAAGTTGCAAAAATTGACAATGCAAATTGAAATTTTAGAAGGGGCTAACTGCTTAACTACTTTTTTTATTTAAAAGTCAAAACTCTTATCCTTGTGAAGGAAGAAGTGGGACAATGATAGCTCATAAAGATTGTGTTTCATTGCAACTTGGTAGCCTTTCTGTTTGTTCAGTTTTTTGACTTGCTTTTCACATATTTGTAGTCGTAAAACTTTGATTTCCATTAGAGTCGCGAAATAGGATTATTTTAGTTTCTTTGAGACCAAAGTCCATGTAAACTTCAAATTTAGATCATTGAGTTTCTTACATATGATATGAAGTGTACAATGACGATTTCTAAAGCTTAGAAAACGAGTCCCCGAAAAGGTTAATGTATTATGCGTTAAGCTCGAATTATGTATTTGCTATTGGAACTTAAATTGATGATTCATAGTCTAAACAAATTAGGAATTTAATAATAATTAAGCACGTCCTAATTAAAAATATTCAAGTCCGTGATTGCACATTTTATTACAATTAGCGAAAATGCGAGCTAATGTGCACGTGCAAGTTGCCTATTGGGTCCAAAGAAAAACAGAAACACCCCCACAAATGCCAAAAAGGAAGAATAAATCATGTGCTTAGCATTTAGTTTTTTTTGGGAGATGAGTTTCAAGGGCCACGCCTTGGATTGAATCAAGGAGACATGACCACTGACTAATAATGCACTAATATTAAGGGAATGTTTGTTTCTCATTGATTAGAGTGAGAGCCAGATTAATTAATTTGAAAGTACTGATCTATATAACAAGATCTCCAAGAAAAGTGAACCTAAGTACAAGGGACCTCATTAAAATATTCATGTTGAGCAAACGTAAAGTAGTATTCACTTTCTTGCCCTAATCCAACTAATCATATGTGCTATAATTACCAGGAAAATATATGTCAACATACATGTATTTGTTTTGCGCGTGCAAAAGAAACGAAATCCATAGATACTCGTGGAATATACAAGCAAAAGATTAATTTCTCTAAAATTAAGTGAAGTCATTTAATCTGGGAAATGCTTTACAATATGCTTTGTTGAAATTAATTCCATATTGATAGTAATGGAATCCTAGTTTTGGTGTATTTTAGTTGCTTAGCCTATAAATAGAGGGCTAAGGTTTTATGAAGATTATTATTGTTGATTTGCAATTGTCTCTCTTGAATTCTCTTCTTTTCGTCATGAGTTCAATCCCTCTGCAACAAACTTATAAAAATATGCATATATTAGGCATATGTAAAATGGAAAAAAAAAAAAAAGATTTACAACTTGCATATTAGGATGCATGTATATAAATAAAACCCAATTCAATATGGTGTCGAGCCCACCTAAGATACAGTTGGATCTACGACTTAACCACATGATAAAATCCAATTATCATTCCAAACTACATGTGGACGGCGCATTGAAATGTATCTCATTGGGAACAAATCTACCCCTTCCATATAGTAATAACCTCTCATTCTCTACTTATAGAACCTTTGAAGAGGAACATAGAGGGCTCCTAAATTACTCCATATATCAATTCAAACTCTTTGAACTATGGTTTTCACTAGAAAATTAGCGGTTCATATGCAAATAAAGGCATCGGTGTGTGTTACTCTTGCAATTTGAAAGAAAAGAAACTCTCCAACTTAGCCAACAATATCAAGGGTGTATTCACACTATCCTATATATTATATATCTTATTGAATTTTAGCAGTTCCCTTTGAGAGATGAACTTAAAAAGGTTGACAAGTAATTAAAAAAACATTAATTAGGAACATGCGTGATACTTTTTCTGGTCCGTTTTCATTATTTAAATCTACTTTCCTTGGACGGCTCATGATTATTTCTCATAATTAAAGATATACATACATACTCTTCACTTAATCAAAAGTACAAAGCAATGATCGCTTCATCATATACATGTTCAACTTTTAAGATGATAATGCATTAATATTCAGAGCCACAACATGATGGTCTAATTATGACAATTATGATTACAAGAATCATTACTCAATACTCATTTATCTCAAAACTAATTAGTACACTTAAAAACCTCAATCATAATAAAACTGCATAAAAATCAGCCATACATCTCATCAACTTTTTGATTCATGAACTGGGTTAGGGTTTTGAATCGAAAATTGCGGTTGCTGCATGACAAAATTAGAGTGGGGTGAAAATGGAAAATTACTAGTCATCTTTTGTCCGAATGCTTCAAGTGCCTTCACCTGTGATTTAAGAAACTTTAGATAATTAGCAGCTTCATCTAGCATTGATGCAGTGTCCATTTTGCTGCCTCCAGGGACCAAGCTCTGCAAAACCCTAATTCTCTCGCTAATCCTCTCTCTCCTCTGCCTTGCCGCCACCGTCTGCGGATCGTTCGATATCTTCACGTTCTTCCTTTTCGGCTTCTCGGCTAGCTCCAAACCGAAACTCACCGGCCTAAAAGCCGCCGCGTGATAAATCATCTCTTTCATATGAGCAATCGCCTCTGAGTCTGGCTCGTCGACTGATGAGGCCGACGAGCTTGGCTGCTGGAAATTTATGTTGGACGACGACGATAGAACATGGCGTTTTTCCAATCTGGGCTTCTTGGCTTTTTGTTGGTTTGTCGAAATTGAGTTGAAACCAATGCCATTGATGTTGCTTTGATTTTCTTCTCTGGGCCTTTTGTAATTGGCATTATTTTTTTCGACGACTGGTGTGAAATTCCAAAAGCTTTTGCAGTCCGGGAAAAGCACGGAATTGATCCCGTCGTCTTCAATTGATAATGTGGTGTCCGTCTGACTGTTGGATCCGGATACTAGGCAGTCCAGGGATTGATCGAGAGAGGCGGTGTTTGTCGAGTTTCTTTGCTGGAGATCGATCCCCGCGGAATCAAGAATTACTGCCACATTTTGTGGATTATTGGTCTCACAAGAAGATGGAAATATTTCGGCATTTACGGGTACTCCCCAACGGCTACCTGCAACGGGTTTTGCATTCCATTGTGAGGTAATGTTATTGGGGCCAAAATCAGGTTTTTGAATTTGTTGGAGTGAATTGAATGCATTTGTTGAGATAGTACTTGTGTAGAGGATGCTGTTTAGGCTTTCATCAAATCCAGATTGTTGGTTGCTCCAATCAAGACTATCCTCCATGGGTTGTTTAATAAATCCTGCAAAAACAAGAATTCAAATTGATCCGATTTTCGGCTACTTTACCCGACTCACACTGAAACGCGAAACCCATCAGAAGGGTCTCGCTATCCAAAATCAAAACCATAAGTATTACGATTAAACAAATTTTTAAATTCCCAACTCAGACTAAAACGCAATCCATCTGAATGGTCACGCTATCCAGGATCAAAACCATAAGTATTATAATAAAACAAATTGTTTCCAGAACATGCGACGATGAGAATTAATTTGGATATCTATTTATATTTTCTTCAAGATAATCGAAAATCATAAAGATGGTATAGATGTAGAGCAAGATAAAACATGGAGGATACATACAAGTTCAAGAAAGAGGAATTAATTAATTTACCTTGTTAGAAACTTGAAAGATTGCAGGGATATATTATGGGTTCTGGTTGATGAAATCCGGGTTGAGATATATTATGCTGAAAAAGAAGAATCCAGTAAAAGCAGCTTCAAACAACCAGTTTTTAACTTATATAAATGAGAGCTGAAAGCCAACAGCCATACCTAACGTCACTTTCAGCTGCTAAATTTTGTCCATCTTATATATAGTGACAAAATCAAAACTAACCAAGGATAAAAAAAAGGCCAAAAAAGGATAAAACAGAAAAAACTTTAACTAGGAATAAAATGGTTCTTGAAAATAATGTGCCTGATGAGAAAAATTGAGTAGCTATGGATGTTGTTTATGGGACATGCTTATATTTATATATATAGAAAAGATGTTAAAAAATTATAATTTTTGAAATATTTGACAGTTGAGAGGAAACGCAAATGGTATTGGAAAGATAAGGTTTTTTGGTCAGTTATGTGGGGCTATGTAAGAAGTGAATTCTGCACATCAAGAGCATGAGACTTCAGAGAAAGGCTTTAATAATTATTATATATTTTGATCTTAAAAAAAAAAATTTATTTATTACTTAAATATACTATTAGTTGAAATATATTTAAATGAAGTGGGGACAGCTTTTGATCTCCTTTTGGCTGCTGAGGCTTTGCCATGCGCTTTGTAGAGATTCAGAATTTTGCAGTCAATTTTGGATTAAATTAATAAATAAGCTCTTTGGGCTTTGCAGCTTCAAAAGATTTATACTCTAATCATAGTTTAATCATTGTATATAACCATATATATGAGTTTTTAAGTGTTCCAACTTTTTACCACTTGAGTACCTTTTACTCTCCTACTTTTCTCCATAGTACTTTTTAATGGTGTCAAAAACCAATATATATAGTACAAAAAGGTGAATTATAAGGGCAATCATAATTAGCCAGCCAAATTTCTATGTATACCTGGTACAGCTAAGGTTGAGAGACAAGTTTTATTTTATCTATTTTGTAAGGAAATTAAACAACAAGTAGAAAATGGAACAGAAATTGTTGAGAGATCTTTAGATATGTAAATATTATCTTATATATATATATATATAAATAAGGCATCATGAAACATAGTAGAATAGTGGGAAGGATTTGGAATATAAAAGGATGTTTGTTGGCAGGCAAAGCAAATATTAGAGTCAGAATAGCCAGCAGCACACTTGCTCCAACAAATTTGTCTCTCTTCACATCTCACTTATTAGTTTTTCCAATTTTTAGACTATTACCAGCTATGTCATACTGTATGAGAGAGAGAGAGAGAGAGACGCACGCACAACTTAGACAATTTTAGTGCACACGCATGCAAAGATATGCAAACAGATTTGACAACCTCTCTCTCTCTCTCTCTCTTCACACACACACACGCATTTACACATAGTAGAGAGAGAGAGAGAGAGAGAGAGAGAGAGAGGTACTCAATTTGGTTAGTGAGGGTTAATCCTAGCCCACATGGCACCCGATCTGTACAGCTCACTAGAATGGGTTCCCATAGCAATTTTGTTATTTATTCATCTTAATTTAGACTATACTATTAAATCATCTATATATATATATATATATATATATGTAAGCGTCAACTCTCGTGTTTTTGTTTACTTCTTCATCTATATAAAATAAAACATATATACTTGACATTTGATAATTGCTGAGATGGTTTTTTTCTTTCTTTTTGTTGTATACAATTTGACCAGTTGAGCTTATGACAAAAGAAAAATAAAAATAGCAAGTGAATATAATTCAGATTTCAGACCATAAGAAATAATGAGACGGACCAAATGTGGATTAATATATATGATCTGTTCTTAGTCCTTACATACGAAATGATTTAGAGAGTATGCATAGATATATAATTTTAATATGGAGGCGGCATTCATCTTTATATAAAAACCCAATGCATGCATAGTAAATGATGCTTAGAAATCCAATAATGAAGTTGATTTGTAGCTAGAGATTTGACAGTGTGGCAAGGTTAACCAACTAGCATAAAAAATGCACATTTTGTTTTTGTTCTAGCTAATATATATATATATATATATATATATATATATATATATATATATATATATATGTATATATATATATATATACTTAAAGGATGACCCCTTTTGGAATATTCTATAAACTAAAAAGGAATTGTCACACACACACACACACACATGATCTGCATTTTAGCTGGGCTTCAAGTAAACGACGTCTGATCTATATATATTCTACTGTTATTGCAGATACTAGGTTTAATTATGTATATTAATCATTAAACTCGGAAATTTTCACATTTAAATAATTGTGTCACGCATGACGATGGGTTAAAGTTTCGATTTCGATATGCTAGCTAATGGTAAGAAATGTTTAACAATATTTCCAAATTCTTTAAATATGTTCCAAAAATTCTTAAAACCTGTTGTTACATTACACCTGAAAGTTACTCTTAGATTTTGTTGAATATATTTAGTTTTTTTAGTTGTTTTTAAAGTCGGATTAGAAAACATAATTTGGGCTCTAAATATTAAACTCGGCCCATAATTAAGACACTAATTAGCATAGTGGTCCAGTCATGCAGTCCCCTTCAACTTCCAATGTCAAATGACTCAAATCCAGTATATATTATTAATAAATGCTTCTGTTTCATTTTCATACTCCGCGTTGTTTTTGTTCACGGGAAGTGGGTGGAATTGTCAGCTTCACAATAACAACCTCGTTAGCTGACCCAATCGGCTAATCCAACCCAGTCTGTCCACCGTGGGCCCAATTACTATATAACCTTAGTAGGCTCCCATGTGATCTCAATGTTTTATTGACACGTGTCTTGCTATCATAGGCTAAATGGAACCTATATCATATGATATGGAGGCTCGAGTGGATCGACAAAAAATTGAGTTTAGGTTCTGGAACTTCAAATTCGATACATTTTCACGGGCAAATCATAGATAGTTTATTGTATGGAAAAAAAGTTTAATCCAAAAAAGTTGTGGTATTAAATGATAGTATAATAATGAAAAGAATAGCAGGAAACAAAATCATTTAACTTCGCTACTAATTCCATTAATAGCCAGATGTTAAGAAACTAAATAACTTATGATGAAATAAGACTTAAGAGAGCTTCTTATAAGAGAAGCATAGCTAGTCCTAGATTTGAAGTGCAGATTCATGCATTGCTAAATTTGAACAAATACAATGTAATGATTGGTCACTTTCGGGACATTTTCTAGAAGTAGCAGTCCAATCTGCAGTACTATAATACTACCAAGTACTATAATAGTAATCCTCAGAAATTGTCTGAATCGATGTGGATGCTTTCAAAGCGGGAATTGTCTGGGTACCTCCGGGTGTACCACAGCCTTCCCTCACTGTACATGTGGGCCCCCTACCATTATCCACCAAAGCGATAATACTATAGTGACCCCTACTCTACACAGACTGAATCACACTTAAGTTCGTGAATGGCCCCCCTACCATTATCCACCAGTTTAATATGAGTAGACTCTTGCATAATTGGTGGCACAGTTGCTTTATCAGCCCAGTCCATTATCAAATCCAGAAGAATTTGGGCTTCCTGGCCCAAATACAATTTTAGTTGATTTATGAGAAATTGAAACTTTCTATTTAGCCGTCTTGGAGAATATAGGTTCATCCTACAAATTGGATCGTGTTGTTTCGTTTAAGCTTTTGTCCACCCTCATAGTTTAATATTTCCAACGGTTGCATCATGCATGCAATGTAGGTTATAAGTAACAAATTTGATATGATGGCTACAAAATATTACATGTCCTATAGCTCAAGAAATTTTATGATGCGACAAATATACAATACATTAAGGAGCCGTTTGGTAGGCCATGAGAGACCGACGCGATTCTCTCAGCAAATATTTTCGATAACACTCTCTTTGTGTTTTTAGCAACCATCTTCAAGTGAAATTCCGAAATCAACAAATAGCACATTATGTCGTTATATTTTAGTTGACAACATCAATAGCAATACATTTTTATATATTAAAATTTTACATTGTGAACGCATCTTTATACAACTAAAGTTTCTAAATTTTATAGAACTTTTCGAGATTTTTTGAGTCATTTGAAATATTGATGAATATACAATTCTCCCAAATAGTAGCTCTAGATGTGTCATTTATGTAAAAAAAAAGAGAAACGAGTTTTGGTCTTAGGGGTAAAATTGCTATTAAGAATTAAATAACAGGTCATTTGGTAATTAAAAATAAACACCAGTGTCACTTCTGCAAATTTACTCCATTAACGCTCCATTCCTCATCCATAACCTTTGCCGCCGATTTTTCTCTAGCCGTTAAAAAAACCCCCAAATCATGGCGGCGACTCCCGCCGCCGGCGTTCGCCTCTTCCATACTCGTCCGTGGCTGAAGAATCTCAACCGTACAAATCTCCATCTATCCACATTCTCCGCCGCCGCCGTTTCTCCTATTCAAAACTCCGACGAAAACTCAACAGCATCCACAAACGCTAACAAAGACAAAAATACGGCGTCGTTTTATCCGAAGCGAGGCCAAACACTAGAACTCGTCTGCGAGAGCTTAGCTTTCAAAGGCAAAGGAGTCTGCAAAGTCGCCGATACCGGCTTCGTCGTAATGTGCGACCGCGCTTTGCCCGGAGAAAAATTCATCGGCCGCGTCACTCGGAAGAAGGATAATTACGCCGAGGTTTTGGTTGTTTAATTCGATTGTTGAATGTTGTGTTTAGGTTTTGTTATATTTGGTGTGCCTTTTATCTGTTTGATGAAATTTATTGTTGGAGTTATCGGTGGAATATTTATTGTTGTTATGGTGTGTTGTTAAGGAGGTTAGGTGAAGAAGGTGAAGACGATAGCGCCACACTGGGACTACGTGGAGGCGCCGTGTGAGTTCTCGTCACACTGTGGAGGGTGTAAGACGCAGGACTTGTTGTATGAAGCTCAGGTTAGGGCGAAGGAGATGCAGGTGCATGATTTGGTTGTGCATGTTGGGAAGTTTTCGGATAAAGACCCTGAGTATTGTGGCATCATGAAGCCGATTGTCCCCTGTGATATCCAGTTTCATTATCGGAATAAGGTCTGCTGTGAAGTAGATTATTTGAGTTTGATTAGTTTATAGACATCTGATGGTTGTAAATATCCATTGTTTAGTCAGTGAACCACTTTAGATTTTCATCCTGAACTAAGAATATTTTGAGGCGTCACTGAGTTCGCATGGTTTTTAGTAAGTAATAAATAGTCACACTCACATAAATATCTGTTTTTGTGAATTAACTCAATTGTTTTGCGCAAACAATTGATGCATAAAGAATGCATAGTTACTCATCTACTGTGAAATTGTTTCCTCGCCTTTTCTTCTATTTAATTATTTCATAGGGAAAAGTTTTTCTTTGTCACTAAGTATGTTATTTGAAGATGGTAGGGAGAAAAGGCACATATAAGGGGGTGAAAATTGGGAAAAGTAGAAAATTACATGTTCATGTCTGTGTTCATGCAGATGGAGTTCTCCTTCGGCACCAAAAAGTGGGTACCTGCTGAGATGTTGCATCAAGAATGTGATGAAACTGAAGGATATGCTTTGGGCTTGCATGCCCCTGGGTTTTATGACAAGGTTCTGAATATCAACAAGTGCTTGTTACAGAGTGATCCGGCAAACAAGGTATGCCTGCTCGTTATTTTCTGAATTGTATGTAGCTTATTTTTATGTTTTTGTAATCAATTTATTTGAATATTGGCATTTTACATATTGGGATGCATTATCTGGTGAACTCTGTTGTTAGATGTTATACATGTCACCAGGATAGAGAAGCATAAAAATGTAATGGGGTGCTAAGTCAACATCACTTTGACAAAGATTTTGTTTGATCAGATATAGGCATCTATAACGAATTCATGCAGGAATTTGATGTTGCTTGAGTAGTTAACATAGACATCGGAGGAAACTTGCATCATCCCATCTAAAATCTGTCTTTGGTTTATAGGTCCTTGCAGTTGTTCAAGACATTTGGAGAGATCCAGAATTCGGTCTTACTCCATATGATGTGCACTCACATCGTGGATTTTTGAAGCATTTGATGCTCAGAAGCGGAAGGTAATCAAATTGTTTGCCTTTCTTCTGATGGTACTTATCTTTTTATTTCAGTTATATGGTTAAAGAGTTGTGGTAACGGAGACTCCTTTTATATGTCCCGATTTCTTATCAGAGTAGTTCATATAATTGACACTTGTATTCAATCTTTTCCTGCTTCATGCCAGTTCATGCGTTCCCTGCATGAATTTGGTTACCCAGTATGTGCAGGCTATGAACTATTCTGACTGTCTGGTTTCACTTTTCTCTTTTTCAAGCTCTGTTTGGGATTCTTCTACAAGTGCATCATGGGATCTAGTCAACCTTGTATCTAGGAGTGTGGCATTGGTTATTTTTTCCTTTGTTTTTACCATGGCCTGATTGGGGCTCGTGGTTTGATGTTTGGGTACCTGATGATGTCTGTAATCTTTGTTTGCATATGAGCAGTACCCACTAAAACCAGTCAGTTTTAACCACTAAACGAAATGAAGAAGTAATTTTTTTAGAAAGACCCCTGATTCATAGGTATCATCCTCATACC
Organism: Misopates orontium; assembly: GCA_946800315.1. NCBI lineage: Eukaryota > Viridiplantae > Streptophyta > Magnoliopsida > Lamiales > Plantaginaceae > Misopates > Misopates orontium. Next base: position 44,260,173 of record OX326949.1, read on the forward strand.
AGTTTCCTCAGATCAGTGCTGTTCTCCACTTCCATTCCAGAAGCCCTGCCACTTCGCATGTTATTTTGCTCAATCTTGATCTCCAACCCAATCGCCCTCGTGTCTTCTTGTTTCATTTGTCTCTCTCAACTCGGAAGTTATGGGACAATATTGGTCAGTGCTCGGTTATATTTTCTCATAAAGATATTTGATAACATGGCTGCCAGCATTTATATCCTTAAACTCTACCATCTACCAATTGGAGGGAGTCTTTTGGTGGATTTTGGGGTTACTGTGTTGACTTGCTATTCCATTTTTGTGAATGAAGTTTTTGGTTGCATTAAAGCTTATACACCTGGGTAATTTCGTAGTCGACTAGGCATTCAATAAGGCAATAAAGATTGAATTCATTGCTTCATCTGGATATAGAATGTGCTATTATTCTGGACCCTTAACAGACTTTCTAAAGAGTTTGAGTTTGGATTTGCATTTCAATCTTTTTAAATAAGTAGTTACATTTGATTAAAGATCTGGTGTTTTGATTAACCATCAATCAAACAATGGTACTTGACATCTAATAGTAAAACCGGCCAGGTGATTTAACTCTCAGTATATCTTTGTTTCAGGAATGTTGAGACTGGTCAGCCTGAGCTTATGGTGAATTTTGTGACTTCTGCCTACAAGCCTGAATTGCTGAAGCCCATTGTAGACAAGATTGCAGCTTTTCCTAATGTGGTGGGTGGTTGAATAACTTGAAGTATTTTACATGGTCGCATAAGTTGGCTTAGTAGGCTTCTGCTAGAAGATGCTTTTGCAGGCTATAGCCCTTGACAATAGTGTTCTATAGAGTACCATCTTCGTTGTTTATGGAGTTCAGAGATTATACTAACTTAGTAGTGCCATTAATCTGGAAGTCTTGCCTGGGAATAAGATTTTGTTCCTCATAGATTGCCTCATTTGCCGTCAGTTAAATAAAAAGGAAAACCTCCATAGTTTTTATGCTATGACATGTGTGATGCGTAATCCATTAATCCACTAAGTGGTCTTTCTTTTGCACAATGCTTGCATTTTGTGGTTGAGGATGATCATTCTTAAAGACATTTTCTTTTCAATTCTATTACCAGCCACACATTTACTTAACACCTTTTTACTAGGGCAACTTCTCTGATGTATTGCATTCCTTTTTCCTTATTTTTCTGATGGGATACAGGTAAGCATAATGAACAATGTGAATACTTCTGTGGGCAACACATCTGTCGGGGAGGAGGAGTTTACACTCTTTGGCAAATCAACAATTACCGAAAGCCTTAGGGGACTAACATTTCAAATTTCAGCAAACTCTTTCTTTCAGACAAACACACACCAGGTACGTAATGGACGATAGAGGACCAAAATTTTCTGCTTATGTGTACTTTTAATTGCTGTATACTGTTTAAATGTATGGGAATATGATGGAGAACTTTTTAATCACTTCTCTACTTTTGACCTTTTGTGTTGCACCATGCAGGCCGAGGTTCTGTACAAATTAGTAGAGGACTCCGCTTGTCTTAAAGAGGATGGGTCAGAAGTAGTTCTAGATCTCTTTTGCGGGACAGGAACCATTGGTCTAACACTTGCCAAGAGGTAATGTGCTCCATCCTGATCTGTCATACGGTGTGAGATTTAATCTAACTTTGCTCCCATTTGTTTCCATATTCTCAGGGTGAAGCATGTATATGGCTTTGAGATAGTTGAGCAAGCCGTAGCAGATGCACGCCGTAACGCCAATCTAAATGGCATATGTAACGCCACGTTCGTCCAAGGAGATCTTAACAAAATCAGTGAGAATTTTGGAGAATATTTTCCTAAACCTGATCTAGTCATCACAGGTTGTCCTCTTGTCATATTCCTCTATAGTTGCTTTCATGATATTTAATTTTTCTCTATAAAGTGGATTTGATGCTATTTTTTGCTAGGACCTTACACCAATACCTTCTATTAAATTGCATTAGCAAGTATTCTACGTGAATAGTAAAGCTATGTAATGCTTGTAATAAAGCATGGAAATTGACTTTTATTTATTTTTAGCACTTTCAAGAAAAAAAATATTTATTCATATATTCTCTTAGAAGTTAGACCCACTCATCTGTTCTTCTAAGTGTTTTTGTTAAGACCTACAGAAACCAGAAACAATCAATGACTAATGCCCTGATACTTTTTTCTCAACCTTTGTGTTTGAGTTACATGCCATTGATTGCAATATGCTGATCTTTTAATTTTATCGGATGGTGCAGATCCTAATCGCCCTGGCATGCACTTAAAACTGATCATGTTTTTGTTGAAACTAAAGGCAGAAAGAATTATCTATGTATCATGTAATCCTGCTACATGTGCTCGTGACCTTGACTACCTCTGTCATGGTGTGGTGAGTAGCATTCTGCTTATCAAAACTTTGTTATATACTTGACCACTCACCCTCTCTGGATTTTTGGGTGCAGCCCGAGAAGAATATCAAAGGATGTTATAAGCTAAAAAGCTTGCAACCAGTGGACATGTTCCCGCACACGCCTCACATTGAATGTGTTTGCCTCTTGGAGCTCTGCTAAAATCAACTTCCTCTCGGGCATCAGCTGGTCGTCGGTATTTTGACGCGGTCAGAGATTGTCAATATAGCGGTCGGAGGAATGGTTTATGTGAAAAATAAATTGTTGAAACAAACTACCGTCCTCGGAGAAAATTTTCAACTTACGGTTAACTGCATTCGAGTAGTTACGACTGTAAAAATAGAAGTAGATTATTATATTACAGTAACCTCAGGGTAAAATAGCAACCTGAACTATAAGCGAGATTCTTTAGTCAATGGCTTGTATTTTTTCCTTTGCTGTTCCTATTTGCTTCCCCTTTTGCTCCTTCTTGTACTTTTGTTAATGCTAGGGTGCCTGAGCTCTATGGACCGGTGGGGATGCCCTCAACTGTAAAACTGAGGATACCCTCAAATGTAGAACTCGTTAACTCATTTATTGAAATTGAACCATAGAAAAAGGCTGGTTGAATCAGATGCCCCCCCCCCCCCCCCCCCCTCCAAAAGATAAAATTACACACACAAAAGTGACTATAAGAATATTGTATGCAATCAGAATGATTTTATCTACTGACACACAGAGGTACATGCATGAATTAAATTTGCATCTATTGACAATTTAAACTGATAGTAACAATCGACAAAACCTAACAAAATTATGTGTATAAAGAAGTTTTAAATATATTGTTTGATCTTTTGATCTTCTGTATGTGTGTGTATTGATATACAGTAAAAACAAACAAAAAAAGAGACCAAGCTAAGGATCAATAAAGTCATGCACGAGACATGAAGAAAGGAGATGAAAGCTACTCATATTTTCTTTCGTTCTTCTTGTATAGTCTGGAATATCCGGGCTGCAGTCTCCGGTGCCAATCTTGGATTATGCGGGACAACCTTGATGACTTGTACCTTCTGCGCACGGTCTTGATCTTTCAAAGTCTGTAATGACGGTGTGGTGGGGAAAAGAGAGAGCGCGTCTCCCTGGAGCCTCTCAGCAGGACTACTCTCACTACTTCCCTGCATGTCGCTACCTCTCGATTCATTCAAATTCCCACCACTTTCAGATACCCCTCCGCCTTTTTGCACCGACACATTACATAAACTCTGACAAGGCAAGGCAAAGTTTGCATCAAACACCGACGAGTTTTTATTAGCTCCAGCAAATGGGATTACTTGCTCAACTTCAAGATTTGGACTGCTAGAACTCAACAGTGGCATGGCATATGGCGGAAAGTAACTCTGACCAATAGAAGGGCTAGAAAAACGCCCTACCCCTGAAATATTAGGAGCAGGTACACCAAAAGCAGTTGCACCCACAGTGCTTAGACTTAAAGGCCCGCAATTCCCATAAACGGGTGCCATGACCCCGACTGGAGGGGGACAGGGTCCAGTGTATGGCTTGTAAACCAGTCCTTCTGAAGGCGATCTCACGGGAACTAACCACTGATTTGCCGGGGGTGGATGGAAATACCATGGTGCTAGTTTAGCATCATTAGGAATTGATGGTGATGTTGTGAGAGGTTTTGGACTTGAGAGCTGAGGAAGTTCTTTGTCCGAATTGTTTATTGGAGGTGGTAGGTGTCTGAATACAGACTCTGCTGCGTGATCTGTACCAGGATTCGACTTTAAGGTACCCAGTTTTGGTTTAGTAACAACCGGTGATGAATCAAGAGGGGTCACATAGAGGAGTTTATTAATTGGTGGGAATTTGATAGGTGGTTTGTTGAGATTGAAGTTGTTTCGTCGTAATACTTCTGGTGATTCAGCTATGAGTCTTTGCACCTGTAAATGGCTAAGTCAAGATAAGATCTAATCCATTTTTAATGGTAAATACTGTGTAAAACAAATTAAAAAAGGGGCATTGGAATTGAATATAAGCCAGCTTACCTTTATAAGTCTATGCAACTCAAATATCTGTGCAGCAAATAGTCTTTGCTGACTGCAAAAGTTCAGCAGCGGAGAAAGATTAAACTTAATGGAAATGGCTCAAGTACTTTGCTAGCCAACTAGTCTACCATGATAAAAAGTGTGAACTAACAAGAAGGAAAAATGCTGTAGACACTTCATCAATTTATACTTTACAGTATAAGCACATATTCAATATAACTCCAAAGATGAATAGCAAGCAGGTATAGACCAAATCAAGCACCAAAGGAAAAATCTTTCTCCAAATATGTGACATCGTGTCTTTCGAATTGCTCTAACAAATCCATAACTCAAGGGTTGGTAACTTTTTCACTGGGAAAGAACTGATCAGTGATACCTAAAGAAAATAAAAAAAAAGAACAATTTATGATGCAGAACATTGGTAAAGACATGTGAGCTAACGTATGTCGTTGCTATTTTTAACAGGTCATACAACGATTCAGGAGACCATTTTCTGGCAAGACTCTGGTATAATCGGTGAATCGAGAGGACTCAAGGTTTAGCCTTTAAGATGCATGTAGCAAAATGATTGAATGTTTATGAAGTTGCGATTTAGAGTGAATCCAAATTCACATAACTAATGGATAATAACCCGAAATGTGCAGTGTACTCTTTAACTTTAGACTTTAATCTTAGCATGCCATTGGTTAATCAATAAATGTGAAATAGAAAAAATAATCACATTTCTTTATGTACTCGGCAATGCAAATAGATTCAAGAAGACATTTTCCGAAATGAACAGCCAGAAGTACTTACTGTAGTATTGTTTTCCTGGCTTTCCAAAACAGTCTCTGACCCATCACTCCCACTACATCATCAGGAGTTAAGCCCAGACGTGGTCCAGAATCGGACACCGAATTATCTGAAGTTTCATCTCTTTTGTCAGTGTTTCCTACTCCAGAATCCTTATCATCTGAGCACTCCTTGATTGTTTCAATCTTAATTTGCCCACTGTTTCCTTCAAGTATTGGTAGTGAATGTGAAGAATCGTCTATTGCAGAAGAGGATCTTTTTCTTGTCATTCTTTCAGGTTTTATTCCGGACATACCATCTGTAGTAGCTTTACTTTCTTGCAGGTTCTTGCAATGTTGGCCTGATTCGGCATGATGAATATCCCTCAATCTTGTCTCCTCGTTCAACGAGCTACTTTTCTTCTGATGATCAATAGATCTAAATGCTTCTATAATACGAACAGGCTTTTCAGGATGGTCCTCAGTTTTGTGAGATAGTCTACCATTTTTTTCCACATGAATGCTCTGATTCTCCCTTGATCGATCTCCATCTATTACCTCTTTTGGCTGTTCCAAGCAAGCATTGTGGAGTTTCAACGAAGAGACTGAGCTGAAGTTAGGGACTTTTTCTTTATCCAAGGGCGGCTGAGAATGGCCCCGACTTAAAATCATCCCTGTTTGAACAAATGGAACTCTGGAATTGTTTCTAACTCCAGAACCCGTTATATAACAATTTTTATACGTGGATAAACCATGTGGCAGCGAAGGGCTACACTCACTGCCTGCTGTTAAGTTCCCTGAAACACGTGGATCTTGATGATTTCGAGGCCCTGATAATCGTAGTTCGGGGTTAGCCAGTGAAGCATTCAAATTTAGTCCACCAGAATAATAAGATTGGCATCTCTCCGCCAAATGAGAAGATCCCTGCAAGCTACATGATGCAGGAAGCACTTTCCCCTGCTTAGCAATTCCAACCTGTAGCCAGTTAAGAATTTGAACAAGAACGATTACATTGATTTGCACAACATTCTGTTTCATCAATCATTCTCCATGATGTAATGTTAGAGATCACCATTTCAACTGAACGAAAAATGTGGAAGTATAAACAATGCTCGACAACATAAGCAACTAACTGATCATATTGTGAGAAACAGGCAAAGCAACGATAGAAATATTGTATCGGACACAATGTATAATCATACAACACCAGGAAATTATTCTCTAGTGGTGGAAACAGCACTAATAAGAGCTAAAACTCGTGCTCAAGAACAAACTTATGAGTAGCACTCTTTTCCTACTTACGTGGCTTGACGATGGTAGGGGAACGAAGCTACTAGGGCCGTTGCTAGACGGAAGAGGAAGCATCGGCATTGACTCGGGGTTGAACTTTGGACATTGAGAAGGTACATTGTACTGTTCACAAAGTGCCATTTTATTCCTAGGAGGTGGCCTTGGCCCCCCTTTATCAGCATCATTTATATGCAACCTAGGAAACAAAGGATCCATTGTCTTTCCATCATCTATTCCACCTTTCATCACTACACTAAATCCTCAAATTTTCAACTCATAAAACCCCACTTCTCTAATCAACAATCCCATTTGTTCAAAGACTGCTCATTAGGCATAAAGACCAAATCCATAGCTACAAAAAATGTCAGAGGAGTACTGAACCTACTCTCATCAACCCACCTCCAAGAACAAGTTTTTATGGCTTATAATCACAAACCAATGAGCAACAACACATGAAATTGCTAACAAAGTGGCTGTTACATCCCTCCAAGGCCTTAAAGAATCATAAAAATCAAATCTTTACACATTCACAGAACTCTTACACATGCATTTCACAGCATCACTTCAGAAAAAACAAAAAGATTCAATCTTTGAAGCAAGAAAACTAAAACAAGAAATATCCCACCACAACTTCAGTAAGTAGAACCAAGATAAAAAAGCTAACATGAGAATGCAACACTTATAGCAATGAGATGATGTTATTAGATGAGAGAGAGAGAAAAAACAGAGTAAGTTAAGGAGTAAAGTCACAGGTGGAGAAGATAGATAGATTAGAATCAGCGAAAGGAGAGGGTCACCTTAGAATCTCAAAAGATCGCATCAGCCAAAAAGTGGAAGAGAGAGAAAGAGAAAATGAACGAAGAAAAACAAAAGAAAACTGATTGTAGGGTCAAATATTTACTTCTGGACCCCCAAAAGTTGGAGCTAAAAATGGAAAATTTCCTCTGTTTTTTTGGGGAGAGAAAAACAAAACAGAGAGATTTGGGGGGTAGTGTTGTGGGACTCAGTCTTGTTGTCACTTTACAAACAAAAATTAATTATCTCTTTTTTCTCCATGCAACATACCTGTGGTGAGCTTATAAGCCACATGTTGCTACAAATTTTATTTTATTTTATGTTTGAAAATCTTTCAAACGAAATATCTGTTAAAGATCTCTATTATTTGATTTATTTGTAACACTTGCATGGCCCCTCAATATGTGAGATATATTGTGTTAGACATCCATCATGTTATAATATGTTTAAATTTTACATATTTATGATTCTGCAAAATATATCTCCTTTTTTATAATTGTAATATATTACTCCTTAAGATAAGTTTAATTATTACTCGCATGATTAGGTTAAGCATGAAGTTATGCAAGCGATTAGCGGAAGTGATGATATGAGTACATTAGTAGCATATATGAACAAAATCTAGAAAGTATTTACATTAGATTCAATAAATAAATCTATAAATAAGGTTAGATAATATATATATTAGGAGGGTAATTATAATTAGTTGCAACTCAAAATTGTTGACATACTTGATAATACATGCCATCAATGTGAAATGGTGTATTAATCTCGATTTTGAATTTACCGCTATTATGGGTATTCATGAAAATTTAATTAACATACCCTTAATTCATCAAAAAGAAAAAAAAACTACCCTTCAAAGAATATGCCTCCTTTTTTTCTGAATGAAAAAGGTAACTAAGGGAAAGAAAACATCGAGATCCCATATCGCATAAAGATGTATGCATAATGTCGACATGTGTGCGGTTGAGGCATGCGACTTGCGAGTAGGTGCAGTTTGCATGCATGCTTGAGTACATACTGCGTCTACGTTAGTTGGTGAGAGTAATTTATTGGTTTAGGGAAAATAACATTATAAATACAAATTTGTCTAAGGATGATACTGGTTTAGGGAAGTTATTGTCACGAGATTTAGAGAGCTAGTTAACAAGATTTACAAAAATTGCTAACATGCGTAATGCAATATATATGAATTTAGGAATACATGTCTTATAACAGCTCATAGGGATATATGTCTTGTTTCTTTTAGTTGAATAGAGATTCTTGTTTGATTTTAAGAACATCAGGTGACAATGAAAACAGAAATAAAAAATCCTTACCATAGTTATGGTTGAAAAGGAAAAGGATCCTTGACCTTGTTTGATCTTAAGATTTTATTTTATTTTATTTTTTGTGAAAATTAAGATTTTATTTATTATCTCATCATTCGGCACTAATATAAAACGAATACCCACATTTATAATCAAGTCATGAAGTCTGCGGTGCTGGTGCAACAATACTTGTATTATTTTTTTGTTAGATAGTTACATCTCCATTCTTGAAGTTTGGTCTATGAATTATATACATATATAATCGTTAAGTTTAATAATTATAAACATTCACTTTAAACAAACGTTGCAAGGGGATCACTATTCACTAGATGTTTGAATAATTTCATAGATACGCCTTGAAACTTGGAGAGATCGTTATACACGAGTCTTACTTTTCTTGATTTTTTTAAGTTTTACGGGGTGTCCTAAAGTATTTTAAACTCCAAAAGTGATCGATCTCTAATTGATGCAGATGGATGTAATTATTTTGTTTCTTCTACTCCACTTGTCATGCAATACCTGGAACTTCACTAGCTTAACAAATGATGAAAACTAATGCACAGACTAGCTAGTGAATATTAATGGAGTTTGCTTCTCGGCGAAATTCGTCCAAATCGCGATCTTTATGCAAAGCAATCGAGCAATAATTCATTTACTACGTGCATTGCCTTCTTGTATATTATTATTATTATTATTATTATTATTATTATTATTATTGTTCCATACTGATCATGAGCATTTATGTTATAAATTTAACGTCTCTTAATTATAGAGTCTGGATGAAGATATACAACTGGTTCGGGATCTCTACGGCCATATATATATCAATAAGAGTGCGGCCGCTCATTTTTGGCAGAATGGAGATGCATTAGTTAATTTGGTTTGGTCAATCTGGAGTACTTTTCCAAACCAAATTATTTGATACGCATAATCATAATTAATATTAATATTAATAGATAAAATGGAAAAGAAACAAGGGTGGCGAATCATCATCATCCTGGTAGGCCCATATAGATGGAAAAACAGAAAACTGAAATATAGTTTTTATATTTGCAAAAAATACTTTTGGAAAGTCAAAACCAAATATGGTGTAATTTCAAGTAGCAAAATCGCGGAAACAAAACATAATATCGAAAAAAACTTACAACTGATGAATGGGTAAACTCACTCATCTTCAGAATATAAAGCACCGAAACAATATTTTTAAGACGAAAAGTGTCAAACCTAGTATAGTGTGTGTTTATTAGGTAATCTGGATGTAGTGAATCTTTTATGTAGTATTTTTTTTTTTTTGATTCACCGTGTAATCTGTTTTAGATGTTGTATATGCTTTTAGTTATTTCGAATATAGTGTGTATTTTGTAAGTTATATATTTTATATATTTTGGGTGTATTAATTAAGTGCTCGAGGTGCAATGTGTGTCTTGTGTGTTTTAGATATACTATGTGTGTGTGTTTTTTATAAGCACTTCGAGTGTAATGTGTATTTTCTTAATTTATATCAATTTCTTTATTTTCTATATATACTTAATGGGTGACGGTGAGTACTTACCCATTTGAATAACGAATTGTTAACTAACATGTATAATCTGTTTAATTATCAAACTCGTAACCAATTTATTGTTAGCTAGTTTGGTGAGTTGATGATTGAGGATTAAGATTGTCATTTTTTATTTTAAGTTACTCATTCTACATATAGAACACTTTATTAGTTAGTTAGTGAATGTAACTCATTTGAGCTCTTTCTATGAATTATTTCATGAAAATGCTGCATGATTATGTGATGTATATAATCTGATATATGATTGTGATGAAATTATGAAGAGTTAGATGTAAGACATATGAAATTAATTATATTATTAATCACAAAGAAGGTACTTATTCAAGTTACAATAATCTTATACATGATAAAATAGGTTGACCAAAATAAGGAAAATATCAATATACAGAATAACAAGAGATAATTATAAAATTATACATTTTCAGAATGACACATAATAAAGCTAAGAAAGTCATATGCATAAACTCCATTTATTAGACTGAAAAAGCCTTATGTTATCTTATTAGATTCCAACTCCTTCCGCCCTTCCTAATCATGCCCGATCCCAGCCAACTCACATTTCTTTAAGATTGATGTTAGAACTAGAAGTCCTCAAATCTTAACGAAAAGGAGCTTGGCATCCATGAGTTCGAGAGGTACAAAACAACCTTCAATGGAACCCTAGTTCATCATATTCTTCTAAACAAACATCCATCCTGAAAAGACAGTTCCACGAGCCTTGAAAGAACTGTTGGAACGAGAGATCTCATACAAAAAGACCTGAACTAACTAATAGCTTAACGCACATTGAAAGCGATTCTAATAATAAATGACGAACCAACACATTTGATGATGTACACTTACTGAAATTGCGCCACATAGAGAGTTTTTTTTTTTTTTTTTTTTTTTTTTTTTTTTTTTTTTTTTTTTTTTTTTAGTAAACCACAAAGAGAGTTGAGTGTGTCCAAAAGACTCACCAAAAAGGCTATTGGAGGCAACCACTATAAGAGGATGTGACAACTTGATCGTCTACTATGAAGAAGACGAAGCGAACATGGTGGAGGCAGCCCGACTAGGATTCAAGGAATTATGAGAAAACATGAGAATCATATTCTTCTTTTAGATATTTCTTACAAATACCATTTAAGATCAGGAAAGTGATGATATTCTTAATCACCATGAGTTACTATGCAAACTAAATTAGGTACACTAGGATAAGAAAAAGATTCCTCACAATTAGATGAGATAATTCTAATACTATAAACTGTAAACTTTATCTAGTAGTTATTGCTCATCTTTGTTGCTCATATTAGAAGTAAGTTTCGATTCGAGTCATTGATTGTACTCTGTTATTAATGCAGGGCTGTACAAAATAGTCTTTTGATTTTTACATTAAATAATGTTCCACTACTTAAGTGGACCCAGACCCATTTGAGTAATTTGCAAATGTCGAATTTAAGATTAATTTACTGCTAACGAGCTAAAGAGGCAAAACGTAAAGTACATCTAACTAAATTCGTGCCAAAGATGCACTAAAAAGACAAAATCTTTATTTAGCCCAAGAAAATTAATTAAAAATGCAATCTTTGTACCTAATTTAAAAAACTTTAACAAAGACAAAAACACATCAACATCTCCTAGGTTCTTCTACCAACACACCACACACACACAGCGCACTTAATTCATATGTCTCCAAAACACTCTCACCATCTCTCAAATTAATGTTCAGTTTGTAGGACTTTAAGCACAACACACAAATCCCATCAATGCTGCATCTTTTTACATCTGCACAACAACAACATTTTGAGAAAAAATAAAATAAAATTCAAGAACCCCTTAAAAGTGTGAGACCCCAAGAGTCAGTTTTGTTGTTCCGTTTTTCACATTTCTTCATAAAGTTTTAATCTTTTTAACAATCCCTTTGATACCCAATTGTTATTATGATAAAAGCATCTCAGTCTCTGATGTGAGCTCAATATCTTTCACTATTTCAAGAATCAGCTGCAAAATCTTTGGGGTTTCAATTAATTATCTCTTATTTGCAGTATTGGATTTTCAAATGCTGTGGTCCAATTTGGTAAGGAGCAGTTTTATGTCATCTGTTTCAACTTTTTATGATCTTGGTTGAGATCTTTGTATTTTCCCTAAAATACATCTCTATTGGTGTTCTTGAAAATCCAGGCCGTGTAAGATTGCAGTTATTTTTACAGATCTAATTGTTATTTATCTTTTTGGACTTGAAACACTGTTAAAGTTACAGTCTTTGCCTAATCATATGGTTGCACAGTGATGTTATGTATTGAACCTTTATATACTGTCCCATTTGATGAATGTTGTTGTATAGAACATTGGAGTTTTTGATCTTTTCCTGTGTTGGAGTTTTTAAAGTAAGGATTGTTTTTTGGAGAAAAGAGAATCCCTGCTTTGGTGTTGGACGTTACCTGAAATTTGGGGTTAAAGATGCAATCAAGAGTGTCGAGTTTCGGTTCGTTGGAAGAGGGAAAAGTCCCTTCTGTTAAAATCTTATATCAGCCCAACAGGCCACTGAGATTGCTTCAGTATCTGTTGCTTTTGTTGGGAATAGGCATAGTTTTTTCGTTTCTGAGTCTGTATATGAGCCAAGATTTCAAGGTGCAGAATCTAGTTCCTATTATCCAATCAAGATTTCAGCCCTGTGATCAAGAACCAAATAATTTAGAGAGCTGGATTAGACCTCCATCAAGCCTTTTGCATGATATGAATGACACCGAGCTTTTTTGGCGCGCTTCGTTTGTGCCCAAGATTAAACAGTATCCCTTCAAGCGAACTCCAAAGATTGCATTCATGTTCTTGACGAGAGGGCCTTTGCCTCTGGCGCCTCTGTGGGAGAGGTTTTTTGATGGAAATGAGAAGCTTTTCTCGATCTACATTCATTCATTGCCATCCTATCAGCCAGACTTTCCGACTTCGTCAGTTTTTTACGGGAGGCAAATCCCAAGCCAGGTACTAAGCTCAGCGCTCTTTGCTATTTGTTGTCCAGATTGCTCAGCTAATTGATGGTTCAAATTAAATCTTTATGGCTGTTTTATGTAAATTTTTCTAAGATGTATAGATTATATCTAATTGCACATGGAGAGAATTTGTTTTGGTCTTACGTAAGGTATACCTCAAATCTAGATCTATTTCCATTTTCTCCATCTTGGCTGTATATGTTTGTACTTTGTACAAATACTTTGGGAGAGTTCTCTATCCCGTGATATGGTTTCGTAGTTCACCTTATACTTTGGGAGAGTTCTCTATCCAGTGATATGGTTTCCGTTTTCATTTGATGTGAAGTGGTTGCAATTTCTGGTTAAGGGCATTTTCTGTTCATGCACAGGACATTTGTTTGATTGTGTCACTTCTGATTATATGTTCAATAAAACCAGATAATTATAGCATAATGAGTTGATTCTTCTAAGTTGTAATAATTGCACTATGCAAGAAGGAAAATAATCCGTAAAACCAGATGATAAATGTTGCACCGACACTTCCCGAAATCTGATGGTGCAGTGCCCGGCACCGACACGTGAAGGGCACGCCTCCAACATGTGTGAGACGTGCCACACGGCGTATTCACAAATTGAAATAAAAAACAAATCCTTACACAGTGTCAGACACAATGAGACTGTCGTGTCCGACATTGCTTTACAAGGGAAAGAAAGAAATCGCCAAGTTTGTCTTAAAACGTTCATAGAAGCAGAATGATCCAATTTTACATCAACAATAGAGTTAAGAAAATCCCACCACTCAATTTTATCAAACTACTCATGTAAAAAGACTTGAACACAAAATAAAATTAAAAGAAAAAACATATGCTTTCAACTGTATGCGTTATAAATAACGGAGAGTGAAGGACCATGAAGGAGGAGGATTGAAAAAACAACAAGAACAACGATATGTGAAAATAAAGAAAGATCAGAGAAGAAAAGTAAATGAGTATTAGAAGGGAGAAAATCAAGAGTGAAATAATAAATGAAAAAGGAAAGAAGATAAGTAAAAAAGGGGAATTCGAAAGGAGAGAAAAGGACTAATATACATAAAAAGAATGAGTTATGTGTGGAATGTTGTAGAAGATTTGGGAAATAAGATATAAAAAAAGAAGAAACGATTAGTATCCTTATAAATGCATACATGTTTGGTTTAGCTCATATAGTTTGTAATCATTATGATATATATGTAAATATCTATCTTCTATAGATGTATCTTTTCATAAATTTTTTCCAGTATGGTATAAAAACTATGACGATTACAAAATAGAATTGAACTTGTGTCCTTGACGTGTCGTGTCATGTAAATTTTACAAAACTGTGTTGCTGTGTCCTTATCTGTCGTGTCCATGTCCATGCAACATAGTGAAAACTTAATGGAAGTGGGCTTATTTTCTCAGTCCTAGTCACGAGGGTGAGATTTGTGCTCTATTAATGCTGACCTAAATATTCTGTACTTTTCAGTTGTGTTATTTTAAGATATTTATACAATATTGTTTGTAAGCTTGACATTCACCCACCCTATTGATCCTTGTAGTGACTGAACCAGCATTGGACAGTGGACTTTAGAACTCGAAGGATAGCTCCCACTATCATGTCACATCTACCTGTGATTTCAAGTGGTTTTAGAACATTTTAGACCATGCTAGCGATCTTTGGCTCCTGATATATGTAGCTTTAGAAAGAAATTTTTGTCATTCAGGAAAATGTTATAGTTTCAAATCCAATTTTCTTACCTCTCACAATGTATTTCAGTATTTATAACTGAACCCGGTACTGTGAAAGTTGTTACGTCTTGCTTCCCATACAATTATCTTAAACTTTCAGGACCCAAAATCAGGATGCCAGTTCAGAAAAGAGATTGGAGAGCGATTAGATGGTATGATTGGAACCACCAACTAAAAGTTTTCATGTAATTTGGTTGTTTAACAGACATGTTGGCTAGAGATTCTTTTATTTTTCGGCCACGTGAATAGGGAAAGGTCCCACTTGTTAGATATCGGACTGTAAGAACTCAAGAAAATGCTATCCGATCACTGTGTTAAGGTAGATCATATTCCCTCATAAGAGTAGTTAGTTAGATGCTCTTTTTGTTCTCAATAACTAACTGTGCATTTTAATGCTGTGACGACATTATGATATTAGAACCAAAAACTTCTCGAGGAGGTTTAACGAAGGCCTGGGTTCGACTTGAGCAGGCAATGCATATAATAAATCTATCTTTTGTTTTTCTCAGGTTTCTGAATGGGGAAGGATGAGTATGTGTGATGCCGAAAGGCGACTTCTCGCTAATGCACTGCTCGACGTCTCCAATGAATGGTTTGTCCTTGTATCAGAAGCCTGCATTCCCCTTCACAACTTCAGCATTGTCTACCGATATATATCAAGATCCCGTTACAGCTTTATTGGGGCAGTTGACGAGCCTGGTCCTTATGGTAGAGGACGTTACAATGAAAATATGTCGCCTGAAGTCAACATAACAGACTGGCGTAAAGGATCCCAGTGGTTTGAAATTAACAGAAAACTGGCAGTTGACGTCGTTCAAGATAGCGTTTATCACCCCAAGTTCGAGCAGTTCTGCAGACCAGCCTGTTATGTAGACGAGCATTATTTTCCTACAATGTTGACAATAGAATCTCCTCGTTTACTGGCCAACAGAACTCTTACCTGGGTCGATTGGTCACGAGGAGGTGCGCACCCTGCTACATTTGGTAAAAATGATATGACGGAGGATTTTTTCAAGAAAAAGATACTGGATGGTCAACCGTGTTTATACAACAATCAGCCGACGTCTCTTTGTTACATGTTTGCTAGGAAGTTTGCTCCCAGTGCTCTGGATCATTTATTAGAACATTCTTCGAAATTTTTGGGGTTTTGACTAGAGGTTATTTCCTATCCTATTTAGTGCCGATGTTGCGATAAGATGCATTAGATGTATTTTGTTCTCAGATTCATGGGTCAATACATATGTAGTACATATTAATAGGTACAAAGAGAAGTCAGATTTTATGATACAGGGTTTTTATCTTCCTACCATGTAATGATTTTGTGTCATAGTAAATGAGATTTAGAATATTGAGGTGATAAACTATTGGTCTGGTCTAAACTCTAAAGAACCCAATGCATATTTTGTGCTAAGATTGTTTTTTTACTTAAATCAGATTTGATCTTTCAAGGTGAAACCTAAATTGAACTTTGCCTGAAAGTTTTAGAAGTTTTTCAGATATTATTTTGGAAGGGTAGAAAATCTCTTTAAATATAATCATATTATGAAATATTGTGGAACTTACGTTTCATTATCTCATATCAAAGATTAAATGAGTCGTTTGATGAATCATAATATACCCCCTTATTAAACCCGAAATAACTCAATTAATCTACCATTTAGTGGGAAGAATCAAGAACGTAACAGCCTCATCAAATTTGAGATCCAACTTTGATTTAGGCGGTGTTTTGTTTACAAACGCTTACAAAAGTTGCTTTTAAATTTTAATCTAACTTAAGCTTTTACATTGTTTGATTAATAACCAAATATTGCACAAACACCTTTTTCAGTTACAAATGTTAAATTTAAAAGTTGTCATGTAACTGTATTAAGCTTGTGACTTAACGAAATATATTGAAATATGATTTAAGAGTATTTGTTGAACATAAAATATAATTTTTACAAATCCGCAATTTATGACTTAGAAATACTTTCACAACTTTAACTTAAATTATAAAAAATTTTACTTTTGAAAATGAGTTTACAAACGCGACACTACAAATAGACAGCTTATAATTTTTTATACAAAATAATTTATATATTATGAGGCGGGCTTTTTTTGGTTTATTACTTTATTACAAAATTGGGGCAATTTTCATATATAAACTCCCTGCTAAAACACTAAAATTGCAAATCCTCCACAATTTACTTGAGCCCTAATTCACTCTCGCAAACACTTGTTTAAGAACGACGAACCCTAATTCAGTTGATTCGGATCATTGTACTCAACTTTTTCCATTAAAGGTACGTGCTTTTATGGGCTTTTTGTTGGCATTGTATCTCTCAATCGTTAAGTTTTAACCCTAATTTTTCATTTATTTGATATGGTTGTTTGATTAAGCAAATGGGTTTTTGCTGTGGTTGATTTTGATGACAATGTTTGTGTGTTGACATGTTGTAGACCTAAGCCAATTTGCCTTTTTTTTTGTTAATCAATTTTGGTTGTAATTACTTAAAAAGATTTGAGTAATATGACGTTTATGTTTCCTAAAGCCATTAGGGATTTGAGTTTTGGTCAGAAGAAAGGTGGAGTTAGAAAGAAAACAAAGGCAAAGGAAAATAGTGGGGTTAAGATGTAGTGTTCTGTTTTGCCTTGTTTCCGATTTATCGCATTCGATCTCTTGGAGTGAAATCGGCAGAGAAGTTTGCCCCTAATCGGGTTTTTTCGTGTTTGGAATCGCAGTTATGTTAATTACACTTTTTTCAGAAACACTTTAAAGAGAATTTTAGTTTCGGTTAGCATCTTGGTTTTGATTAGATGAACGGTCAACTAATAGAAGTTGTTCCAATAAAGGTCAAGCTGAAAGCAAAAGATTAAGGCTAGTGTAAGAGTCTTTTTGTTAAAATCCTATAAGAAGTGTATAGTAGATTTACGAACTGTAGTCAATCGGTTTATTTAATCAGTTTTTGATAGATGCTATTATGAAATTAATGTTGTTAGAATATCATCATTGGTACCGTTAAAATGACACTTAACACTACCCTCAAGCTACCTCCTATCCCTGGCCAACAAAAACTGCAATAACGAGTTTAAATTATGTAAAGATATTTTGATACTAGCACTTCCTATACTTGTTGAGATAAAGGGCTTCAAATTTATTTGAGAGGGATTGTATTCTAGCTTGGTTCCTGCTGAGATGTAGATTCAGTTCACTCATTGATCAACCATAGATTAAGTTCACTCGTTGATCAACTAACTGTTTAATTCATCATGAGTCAATCTGACAAATACCATGGAGTGATGATGTCGTAGTCAAAGTTAAACAGATACATTCTTAATTCATATTCAATGGAAGTGGTGAAAATTGTTAGTAAAATTGGATATTGTCAGGAAAGGTTTGATGTATGAGTAGAGATTGTTATCATAAGAAGTCTGCCGTCAACTATTTCAGCTGTCCGTCATCTGCTATATTTCCGTGTAAAAACCTGCACTCAGGCTTAGTTGTTTCATGAACGCTAATTCAGTTGGTTCAAGTTATTCTACCCAATTCTCTCCATAAAAGTTGTGTGGTTTTAGTCAGCTTTTGTTTCACATTGGTTCACCGCAGACAACTTTTATCTCCTATAATTCACTAATTATTATGATTATTTGGTAGATCAAATGAATGTTAAAATCCCGATGACTGTATAAGAAGGTTAGATTTTGTCATAACTATATCTATAGACCAACTTATCTTATTATTATTATTATTATTATTATTAGTATTATTATTATTAATTTTTTTTTAATTTATTATTATTATTTACTGAATGTCTTGATGAATCTTGGCAGGTCATACTTAATAGTTAAGATGTTGTGGAAGAGAATTTATCTGAAAAAGCTTGTTAATCGGGATCATTCAACTAGGAGACCAAGAATTAGGCGAACGACAAATGATCATAATACTGTGTTAAATCCATTAGTGAATGATTTGGGGGACAAAGGTACATCAAGGAAGCGAAAAGTAGGGCATCTGAGTTCCAAACTGAGGGATGGTAGAGTTATGAAGAAACGTAAGACAAAGGAAAATCGTGGAGTTGATGACATGGATGCTGGTATTAATCGGATTTCAGACTTACCTGAACCAGTTATCCACCAAATTTTCGCATACCTACATACGAAAGATGTCGTCCGGACCAGCATTGTGTCGAAGTGGTGGAGAAGTATGTTTGATTCTTTCCTGGTCTTCGATTTTGATGAGAGCTACTTTCATGTACGAGGGGTTCGGGGGAAGCATAATTGGATCAAAGCTCGTGAAGTACAGAAAAAGAAGTTCAATGTTTTTGTTGAGAAATCATTAGTCTCAAGACTTGGGTCTGTCCCTTGCATAGAAAAGTTCAGGCTCTATGTAAGAAATGTGGACGAGATGCGGTGGACTTATATGGACCGATGGTTAGATGCTGCTGTTAAAAAAAACGTGAAAGAGCTTGAAATTCATGTACCAAATAAAAGAAGTTATTTTCCGCCATATTCCGTAATTTCCTCAACAACAATAACTTCCTTGCAGTTCTCCGGTTGTCAACTGACTTGGAATTATATGAACCTCTGTAATTTGAGAATATTGTCTGTAAAAAATACCCTTTTTAGCGAACATATGATCCAGAAATTTGCACAGAGCTGCCCCCTGTTAGAAGATGTAAGATTGGTGCACTGTTGGATACTCAAGTTTTCTGTTTCCACTCTCCTTAAGCTCAGGAGGGTGGAGTTACATCATTGTAAGTGTCTCGCTCATATTGAGATTGACGCACCTAATCTCGAAACATTTTGGTATCATGCTAAGCGAAAGCGGCTATGCAGAATTCTCCTGAAAGGTTGTACGAATCTGAAGCATTTGGTGTTGAAGGACCTCATTATGAGAGATTCATCGTTTGCGTATCTTCTGTCCAAGTGTGCCTTGCTTGAGACATTGGTGCTTCAGCAATGTACGAAGCTGCACAGACTCACAATTTTGAGCAGCAAATTGAAGAGCTTGGCCTTTATTCACTGTCAAAACTTGCAGGAAATCACTATTGATGCTCCAAACCTGTACTCCTTACAGTACAATGGCGATGGCAGTGAGCTGCCTTTCTTTTCCATGAATGCTTCGATTCTGCAAGAAGCAAAGTTCTACTTTGTTGAGAAGAAAACATCTGATTGTTTTGCTGAGAATAAAAAGCTCTTTGAGAATTTTGATGAATCTAAAGGTGCTAAATTGATCACATATTCCCACCAGGTACCTGTAGTTATTAATCGTCTTTAGCACAATATTCCTCTTTACTATTCAGATTTCTCGGAAAGTCCCATCTTTCCTGTTGCTGTTTTTAGGATATGAAGATTTACGAGGATTTTGGAGAGGCTTATCGTTCTGATGATTCTTTTGACAAGGTAGAATTAACTGCCTCGTCAACTGGTGTTTTGAGAATCATTGATAAGTGGTTAAGGGAAGCCGATGGGCATAGTCTTACACTAATATGTCCCAGCAGTGAGAGACTATGGAAGGTAAAGTAAATTTCCTTCAGTCATTTGGTAAACTTAAAATATCAATTTGTGAAAGTAGTGACTAAAGATCTCCCGTTTTTGGAACTCTCGTGTACTCATATTTAGGTTTTGCAGTGATGTACACTTAACTGTTGTTTTCCACTTTTCATGTGTGCGCGGATCTTTGTTTCTCTTTCTTCTTTCACTCGAGTATTATTTTAGTGCACTGATTCCCTTATTCTAAAATGAGGTGGATAATTATGTCTGCGAGGCATTCTTTGTTCAAACGTAAGCGATTCTGCGTTTAGTTTTGTTGGATAGGTACGCGCAACGGTAATGCGTGTTTAACTTTAGAGTTAACAAATGGCATTACTAGATGTTCTTGCCACAAGATGTCTTACAATTTAGCTATGCTTGTGTGATTCCATATTCTATGTTTGCGACGTTTTGACATGCTCGTTCTATTTTCTTCTTAATTACAGCTAATCTGTGCAATGATAGAGAACAGAGAACAGAATCCCGAATGCTGCAGATTCTTGTCAAGGAAATGTTGGCGGCACTGCCTGGCAAGTGTTAAAGTTGTGGACTTCAGCTTCAAGTTCGAATGGAAACCTAGACCGAGCAAGAAGATGCTGGCTTGAGACGGAACTCCACCACACCTCTATCCACACCCACATAGTGGTGTTATTGTTCATTCAATTCAATCTTCAAACTAAGAAATGATATTGCATGGCACTTGCCATGTACAGTGAGAAATTGTTAGTTCAGATGGCCGTTTATATTGATTTTCATTTTGGTTACTGTTTTACTATTTCATAAAAGATAAAGAGCAAGATCTATTGTTTAATAATTTATGTTGCTTTTGTTAATTTTATAGAATAAAACAAATTGCCACTTCAATGGCCTATTAATGACCTACCATTCCCGACTTTTGGTTAGTTTTGTTGTATGTTGAACGTAATTTGGTTATGTAAAGCTATATAGCTAGAACTAAAATCATTTTGGACTTGAGACAAATGTTACAAGTTAACTTGAACTACGAATCTGGTTTAAGTGCTGTTTTTTTTTTAAACAACATATTACGGCTAATATAAATAACACAGAAGATAGAGTTTCGTTAAATATATAGACAGATCTACCACTTAAATCTCATTTTAGGTACTGTTTTGTTATCCATTCTTTAACACACTTCATTTTAAGCGATACGCACATGAGCTAATCTCTACCTTTTGATGAGAAGAATGTAAACACGTGTCAGCCTAATCAAATAAATCCAACATGCTGACTTAATCAATTTTGACTTAATATCCTCCTTCCAATTGGATTGTCATTTGTCAATCTCTAATAGACCGCTTATAAATTATTATTTACATTACAGTGAAAATGTAATATCAAAACAGGGTACTTTTGCTAGTTTCTAAATTTCATTGGGGTTTTTTTTATAATAAAAATAACAGGGGTTATTTGACAATTCGGAAGAAAACTAGGGTGGTTCTTGCAATTACCCCTTAAAAGCAAAAAGGCTCCAAACAAACAAATCCGTTTTTTCATTCTCATATATAAACTCTCAATTTTCAAATCCTCAGCATTTTAATTCTCTCTCTCAAACAAAAAGAAAAAAAAAAATACTTGTTCAAGAACCCAAAACTCAGTTGATTTGAATACCCCATTTTCCACCATTAAAGGTACGTGCTTTTAATGAGCTTTTGATTCTCAATAGTGTTAACTTTTAGACCCTGTTCTTCATTTATTTGCCATGATTGTTTGAATGTGTAAAAGGGTTTTTGCTCTGGTTGATTTTGATGACAATGTTTGTGTTTTGACACGTTGTACACCAAAACCAACTTGTCTTTTTTGTTATTTAATGAAGTTCTTGATGAATCTTGGTTGTTAATACTTTATGGATTTGAGTAAATGATCGAAGAAAAATAATCTGAAAAAGAGAATTGTAAGTTGGGATTATTCTACTCTAAGACCAAGAACATGAGTTTTGAGCCGATGAAGCAATGGTGGAGTTATGATCGAGTGTTTTGTTTATCAAAATTTTGATGTCTCTGAGTGAAATCCATAGAGAAGTTTGCCCCTAATTCTAATTTTCTTGTTTGGAATCATAGTTTCAAATCTGATGTTAATTAAAGTTTCTCAGAAACATTTTGAATTGGAATTTTAGTTTTGATGGGATGAACTTTCAACTAATAGAAGTTGTTCGAATAAGGTCAAGCTGAAAAGCTAAAAATCCAGGCCACTGTATAGTACATTTTATACTAAGTTTATTCATGAGATAGTTAATCGGTTCGTTTAATCAGTTTCTGGTGGCTGATAATATGAAACAGATGTTGTGAGGATATCGTCATTGGTACCATTGAGATAATACTTAAAACTACCCTGAAGTTACCTTCTAGACAACAGAAACTGCATTAACGATACTCGATTTCTATTTAGCCTGTTTTGATATAAGGGTTGTGGAATAAATTTTTGTATACATTTTCAGCATAAAATGGGGACATATTTGTGAACTTTAGCTCAGTGAAAAATACAATGAAAATATTTTTGACATATTTCAAGAGTCCCAGAAAGTTTTAATATTATTAATTTTTGGAAGGTTCAAACAATATTGAAACAAGGTTTAATCCATGAATAACTCACTGTTAGAACGAGATCCGATTGGGTTTGCTCCTTTCTAAAAGTCATATAAGGGCTAAATGCGAGTAACAATTATGTAGGAAACTCTGCTACTTAGGACAAACACGAGTTGGTTTTGCAATTTATGTTTTACTTGAGCCTTAGTTTTTCACCCCAAATGGTAGGAAGTTGTTTCGCGATCCCTAATTCTTGAATTCTGATTGGTTTTTGTAACAATGTTAGATTTTCGCGTGATTGTGTATGTAAACCAACTTATATTACTGTTGTTTACTGAACGTCTTGATAGATCTTGGTAGGTAATACGCAAAGATGATGTGGAGGTTACTTCTCATGGAAAATATTGGCACTCGGAATCATGCTATTAGTAGACGAAGAATTAGGCGTACGGTTGTATCGACGAAGCGAAAAGTAGGGCATCTGAGTCCTGAGCTGAGGGAAGGTAAGAAACAGAAGACAAAGAGAATTACTGTTGCTGATGATACGGATGCTGATATTGGTTGGATTCCAGAATTACCTGAAGCAGTTATCTACCAAATTTTCGCACACCTGAATACACAATATGATCTGCGGACCAACATTTTGTCGAAGTGGTGGAAAAGTAAATTTGATTCTCTATTTGTGCTTGATCTTGATGAGAGGAAGTTCCGAGCGCGGGGGGTTAAGGGGAAGCATAATCGGATTAAAGCTCGTGAAGTACAGAAAAGGATGTTCAATCAATATGTTGAAGAATCGTGGGTTCAAAAACTTGGTGATATCAGTTCTATATATAAGTTCAAGCTGTGTGTACGAAATCTAGGTTTCAAGCGGTTTTTATCTATGGACCAATGGTTACAGGCTGCTGTGGAAAAAAATGTCGAGGAGCTTGAAATCCATGTGTATAGTAAAAGATATTATTCGCTGGAAGATGCCGTACTTTCCTCGCAGACAATAACTTCCCTGAAGTTGTCCGGGCGTGTGATGAATGACACTGCTATAAACCTCCGTAATTTGAGAATATTGTTTTTAAAAGATACGCATATTCCCGAGGATTGGATCCGGGAAATGGCAGAGAGGTGCCTCCTGATAGAGGATTTAAGATTGATTAACTGCATGATATCCAGGTTTTTCATTCCCACTCACGATAAACTCAGGAGGGTGGAATTATATCATTGTAAGCATCTCAATCATGTTGAGATTGACGCACCGAATCTCGAAACATTTTTCTATCATGCATTGAGAAATTGGCATAGCAGAATTCGCCTGGAAGGCTGTAGAAATCTGAAACATTTGGTGTTGAAGGACCGCAGCATGAAAAATTCAACGTTTAGGGATCTTTCCTACAAGTATCCATTGCTTGAGACGTTGGTGCTCCAGGAATGCAGGTACCTGAGGAGACTCAAAATTTCTAGCAGCAAATTGAAGAGCTTGGCCTTAATTCACTGTGAGAAGTTGCATGAAATCAATGTTGATGCTCCAAATCTATACTCCTTCCAGTACAATGGAGATGGCCGTAAGCTGACTTCCATGAAGGTTCCAAATCTGCGTGAAGCAGAGCTTTACTTTGTTAAAAAGAAGAACTCTAGTTTTTTGGCGCTGAATAAAAAATTCTTTGAGACTCTTGATGCATCTAAAGGTTTTAAATTGATCACATACTCGCGGGAGGTACCTGTAATTATTGGTTCATTTTTTTTTAAACATTTCTCCTTACTGTTGTGCTTTCACAGAAAGTCGCATCTTTTCGTGTTTTTGTTTTCAGGATATGATAATTTACGAAGAACCCAGAGGCCCCTATCTTTTTTATAATCCTTTTGATAAGGTAGTATTAACTGCATCGTCAGCTGGTGTCTTGAGAATCATTCATAAGTGGTTAAGGGAAGCCCGCGGGAATAGTCTTACACTAGTACAAATACATCCCTGGAGCTACGCATTATGGAAGGTAAAGTGGTTTTTCTTGTTAAATCAAAAATATCAGTTAGTGACTGAATCTTGCATTGGTTCAGATCTCCGTTAAAGGAACCTTCGTATGAGAGCGTTGTAGTAAAAAGATTAGTTCTGTTTAACTGCTTACAGTTGGATGCACATTAGTTGCTACTACTGAGTTTGAACTTAGCTGATGATATGTACTTTACTTTGAGGGTTAAATGGAATGTCGTTACATGGTTTTCCCTTACAACAAGAGGCCTTACAGTTTAGTTGGGTGATGTTTCTCTATGTCATAAAGTTGTATGTTTGCGACATTTTACATGCTCGTTTTCATTTTTCCTCTTCATTGCAGTCAATACACGCTATGATAGCGAACAGAGACGCAAATCCAGAATGCTGCAGATTTTACTCAAAGAAATGTTGGCGACACGACCTAGACGGTGTTAGAATTAGGGACTTTAGCATGAAATTCACATGGAGGTAGCGTAAGAAGCAACTGTCGCGAGACTGAACACCCCCCGGCCCCAACCACAAAAGCAGAGAGGGCGGTCACTTGTTCAAACTTCAATTCTATAGACAGGAAAATATATTCCTTTGTTATTGACATTTACACTTGATGTGTTCATTCTGTTCAAACTTCACACTGCAGTTGTATTGTATATACAGGAAAATGATATACCCAGGCAATTTACACATGCAGTTGATTTTAATACTTTCTTGATTTTGATTTTTGTTACAGTTTGGCCTTTTCAATTAAGTTATAGACAGGATTTAGTATTCCATGATTTAAATCTTGACCATTGGTTGTTGTCCCGTAATTTACAAAAGCAGACAGCCTTTTAGAAGGATAAATTAACTTTTCGAAAAATGAAAATAACCGTCGAGTAAACCTTTAGTCCGAGAAAATAATAATTTCTTTATTGAAAATTTCTACCAGCTTGGACGAATTGAAAAGAAACATATTCTAACCTGAAACATATTTCGATCAACTAGCTACTTAATTTTTATTTTTCTCCCCAAATAAAAGAGTTAAAAAGTAGATTTTTCATACTAATAGTCATATTATGAAATGTACTTGAAGTTACATAAACATTATATCATAAATATTAAAATATATGTCATAACAAAAATTAAATGAACCGCTTAATCATTCATAAACTCGCAATAAACCCCCTTAATAGACCTAATTTCAACTCGAATGTGAGCTAATCTACCTCAATTTTGGTTTTAAATCCTATCTGAAGTTGACCTCAATTTACAAAAAGACCTCTTATAGTTTACATATATTACAAACCCACCACGAATTTCTTTCCAAAGGTACAAAAAGAAACGGCTCCATTTACAAATCCTCTGCATTTTACTTGAGCCTCAATTCTCTCTCGCAAACACAAAAGACTTTTTCAAGAATTTTACTTGAACCCAATACTCAGTTGATTCGCATGATTGTACCCATTTTCTCCATTAAAGGTACGTGCTTTAATAGAACTTTTGATTCTAAAAAATGTTAGACTTTTAGACCCTGTTTTTCATTTATTTGATATGATTGTTTGAATGTGTAAATGGGTTTTTTTCAGTGTGGTTGATTTTGATGACAATGTTTGTGTGTTGACATGTTGTAGACCAAAACCAACTTGTCTTTTTTGTTGTTTACTCAAGTTCTTGATGAATCTTGGTTGTTAAATAGATTGGAGTGTAATGATATTGTGGAGACTTGTCTAAGATTTATGTACTGAAGTTCTTGATGAGTCTTGGTAGTTAAGTACTCTGTAAATTTGAGTGAACGAGGCAGTGGAAGAAAACTTATCTGAAAAATGATTGTTTAGTTGGATGATCATTCTACTCTGTTGGTAGTTACATTTGCTACTTTTCTTCGAATGTCAAAAGGGGTAAATGCTAGTAATAGTTATGTAAGGAATACTTGCTAACTAGAATTAATACGAGTTAGCTTTTGAAATTTATTCTTTAACTTGAGCCTTTATTCTCTCCCACAGTAAGAGGAGGTTGTTTGTGAACTCTAATTCAGTTGGTTAGAGGTTATCATACACAATTCTGTTCGTTAGATTAGTTAACTTTTGGTTCACATTGGTTCGCCACAGCCAACTTTTTATCTCTGATGTTTCTCTTATTAATTTGATTATTTGGTAGTTTGAGTGCATATTTTGGATTCTGTTTGATTTTCGTAACTAGGTTAGATTTTTGCATGATTGTGTATGTAAACCAACTTATAGTATCATTATTTACTGAACGTCCTGATAAATCTCTGTAGGTAGTAAAGATTGTTACTCGGGATCATTCTAGTAGGAGATAAAAGAAATAGGTGAACGGAAAATGCTCATTTTACTTTGAAAAACCCACTAGTGAATGATTTTGCGGACAAAGGCGCACAGAAGAAGCGAAAAGTAGGGAATTGAGTCCTGAGTTGAGGGAAGGTATAGTTAGGAAGAAACGGAAGACAAAGAGAAATACTGTGGCTGATGATATGGATGGTGGTATTGATCGGATTTCAGAATTACCCGAACCACTTATCCACCAAATTCTTGCACACCTACATATAAAAGATGTTGTGCGGACCAGCATTTTGTCGAAGTGGTGGAAGAGTTTGTTTGATTCTTCCTTTTTTGATTTTGATGAGAGGTACTTCCAAGCACGAGGGGTTAAGGGGAAGTCTAATCGTATTAAAGCTCGTGAAGTGCAGAAAAAGGTGTTCAATCATTATGTTGAAAAATCGTTGATTTCAAGACTTGGGACTGTCCCTTACATTTATAAGCTCAAGCTGTCAGTAAGAACTTTGGATGACGTGCGGTGGACTTACATGCAGCGATGGTTAAGTGCTGCTGTGGAAAAGAATTTGAAGGAGCTTGAAATCCATGTGGCAAATAAAAAAACTTACATTCTGCCAGATTCTGTAGTTTCCTCAACAACAATAACTTCCCTGAAGTTGTCCGCTTGTCATGTGACTAATAATGCTATGAACCTCTCTAATTTGAGAATTCTGTCTGTAAAAGATACCTTTGTCAGCGAAGATACAATCAAGAGATTTGCAACGAGCTGCCCCCTGATAGAGGATGTAAGATTGGTGAACTGTATCATATTCAAGTTTTCCGTTTCCCCACTCCTTAAGCTTAGGAGGGTGGAGTTACATCATTGTAAGAAGCTCACATATATTGAGATTGACGCACCGAATCTAGAAACATTTTGGTATCATGCCAAGAGAAAGCTGCTGTGCAAAATTGTCCTGAAAGGTTATACGAATTTGAAGCATTTGGTGTTGAAGGACCGCAATATAGGAGAGTCAGATGTTGTGCATGTTTTGTCCATGTGTCCATTGCTCGAGACAATGGTGCTTCAGCAAAGTAGATACCTGCAGAAAATCAAAATTTTGAGCAGCAAATTGAAGAGCTTGGCCTTTATTCACTGTCAGAACTTGCAGGAAATTACTATTGATGCTCCAAATCTGTCCTCCTTCCAGTACAGTGGCTATGGCAATAAGCTGCCTTTCTTTTCCATGAATGCTTCGAATCTGCATGAAGCGAAGCTTTACTTTGTTGAACAGGAAACATCTGATCTTTTTGCTAAGAATAAAAAATTCTTTGAGAATTTTGATGAATCTAAAGGTGTTAAACTGATCACTTATTCCCAGGAGGTACCTGTAAATATTGATTCATCTTTAACACAACATTCCTCTTTACTATTCAGCTTTCTCAGAAAGTGGCATCTTTTTTCCTGTTGATGTTTGTAGGATATGAAGATATACGAGGATTTCAGAGATGCCTATCAATTTGATAATTCTTTTGACACCGTAGAATTAACTGCATCGTCAGCTGGTGCTTTGAGAATCATTGATAAGTGGTTAAGGGAAGTCCATGGGCATAGTCTTGCACTAATACATCCCAGCAGCGACGGTCTATGGAAGGTAAAGTAAATTTCCTTCAGTCGTTTGGCAAAATTTGAAATATCAATATCTGAAAGTAGTGGCTGAAGATTTCCTTTTCTGAACTCTCATATACTTATTTTCTTATATACTGATGTACATTAGCTGCTGTTTTCCAGTTTTGATGCATGCACATCTCTTTGTTTCTCTTTCTTCTTTTACTCGAGTGTTATATTAGTGCACTGATTCCCTTATTCTAAAATGAGGTGGATAATTAATTTTGCCCGTGATTCTTTATTTAACATGTAAGGGCGATTCCACATTTAGTTTTGAGGAATGATAATATGTACTTAATCTTAGAGTTGAATAAAATGGCATTACTTGCTTTTCCTTGCAAAAAGAGCTGGTCGATGCTTGTCTAATTCCATATTCTATGTTTGCGGCATACATGCTTGTTTTAATTTTCGTCTTTATTGCAGTTAATCTGTACAATGATAGAGAACAGAGAAGAGAATCCAAAATGCTGCAGATTCTACTCAAGTAAATGTTGGCGGCACTACCTGGCAAGTGTTGAAATCGTCAACTTCGGCTTCAAGTTTGAATGGAAACCGCGAGAACTGGCTGGCGTGAGACTAAATCGCAGTTTGATACACAGAAGGATGATGTTCCATGGTAATTGACATGTACAGTTGAATTGTTCATTCGGTTCAAACTTCAAACTGAGAAAATGATATTCCAAGGAATTGACATGTACAGTTGATTGTTCACTCAGTTAAAACTTCAAACTAAGAATATGATATTCCAAGGCAATTGAGATATACAATGAGAATGGTTAGTTCAGATGGCAGTTTCTTGATTTTAAATTTTGTTTCAGTTTCTTCTCTATTTCTGAAAAGTTTCAAAGCAAGATCTATTATTACATAATTTATGCTGCTTTTGTTAAATTTAAAAATAAAACAATTTTCCAGGGCAATCGACTTTAAGGGCCCGTTACGTTGCCTATTGCAGATATAAGCTATTAATAACCCCCAATCCAACACACTTGACCTTGAGTGATACCTACAAACTGATATTAAAAGGTACTATTCTGGCTCAAGTCATGTGAAATGGGAAACTGGAACAAGGACATATTACTCCTGTAATTTAAAGAAGTGCCAATATCTCCATGCATTTTCGTATATATGGATATTTTTTAACATTAGTAGCGAATTTAACTTTAGTCTTTTAATGTAAAAATTTACAATTGCCGTAACGTAAACCAATATCCAATTTTAATTCAATTTGTTGAGAGTTGCAATTTTGCCCGAAAATTGAACGCAACTCCCACGTGATCACCTGAGCCCAAGAGAATTTTCATCTTAGGTTCTCTAATGTATGTTGAATTCAACTTTAGTATGTGAAAATTTATAATTGAGTCTCCTAGTGTGCACCAATATTCAATTTTAGTTCAATTTTGTCAGAAATTGCTATTTTGACCAAAAATTGCACGTGACACGCACGTGATCACCTGAGCCCACCTTCAATTTTATTTTATTTTATTAAGTAATGATAAAATTATCAATGCATTGCTTATTCATCTTAAAAACAGAATCCTGAAAAAATGATAAAAAGATGCAGGCATATTTAAATTATGGTTAATCCCATCAAACCCCCTAATTTTTGGGTGGTTTCTCAAAGTGCCCCCTCAACTACTGATTTGTTCGAAGTGCACCCTGAGCTTTTCAAATTTGTTCGTTATGCACCCTGGAGCGTTGACCGTGATTTTTTTTAGGGTATTTTTGTCTTTTTAATTTTATTTTTCTTTTAGGCTTAAGTTTGTCTGCGCTTCTTCTCCCCACCTACGATCTCCGCCATCGCCGCCTCAAACTCCTTCTTCTCCGCCGTGACGTCCTTCAATCTCTTCACCACCTTCCTCCAGCACCGCTTTGTAGCTTGTACCTAAGCTCCCCTTCCCCAATTGTTCGATTTCCGGCGAAATTCTCCCCCAATTCTCCCCTTAATTTTCGCCCTCAATTGTTCTTCTAATTTTACTGAGAGAATTAGAATTTTCGGAGGCTCAAACCTCCACCACACAACAACAACAACAACAACAAACGAATCTCAACCGCAGCAATCATCGGAATCTCAATCGGAGGCGCAAACCTAGCGCTAATCCTCCTAGCCCTAATTTTCATCCTAATCAGAAAAAACAAAACATCAAAAGCAACAAAATTGCACAAACCTCCGTTTTCAGCGGCGAGATCCGTCGTGGTGGTGAAGAGTTTGAAGGACGTTGCGGCGGAGAAGAAGGAGTTTGAGGCGGCGATGGCGGCGATCGGAGGTGGAGAGAAGAAGCACAGACAAACTTAAGCCTAAAAGAAAAATAAAATTAAAAAGACAAAAATACCCTCAAAAAAATCACGGTCAACGCTCCAGGGTGCAAAACGAACAAATTTAAAAAGCTCAGGGTGCACTTCGAACAAATCAGTAGTTGAGGAGGCACTTTGAGAAACCACCCAAAGATTGGGGGGTTTGATGGGATTAGCCCTTTAAATTATAAATTTCGTACAAATGATAAAAGAGCGAAGGGGTTTACAAGCCTTTCTTTCCACATAGGGTAATGTTCCTCTAGATATAACACATGGGTAATATTATACTGATATGCCATTAACTCGATTAAATTCTCACTGATTAGGCGCATTTGGACCGTATTTGTTGTATGGTACTAAAAAGATCATCTTATCTGAAGTCAGCTCAATAAGAATCATTGCTTTACCCATTCATCTAGTTATATGGTTTTTCCGGACAAACAAAACATCCTGGTTTCAGACCTTTATGGTGCATGCATTAGATTCTCGTCTAATGACCTCGGAACAAGGTTCAAAGTACAACACACTTTTAAGTTTCAACGGTTATCTTATGATACTACAAAAATGTAAATAGTAAACCTTCACTTCATGTTTCTAGAGATGGAATCAGATGCGATCCCTTTCCTGTTCAGCAAACTCTACACAAAATCATTCCTTTTTGCACCAATATATACGCACATCTCTGCAGTCGCAACACCTACAATAACTCACTCACTTCGTCGTCCCTGGAAAGCATGGGAGGCAACAAGTTCTTTGTTAGCAAGGTATACAACACCCCACCCCCCATGTATGTGGAAAGATACTCAAACATTTTTTATTCCCCTTATGACACGATCCCAGTTGCGATCTTGTAGGAAGTGGAGAAGTATCAGACAAACGAGAAGAAGGCAATAGTCGTGGGACCATGGGGAGGTCATGGAGGGACTAACTGGGATGATGGGAGCTACAATGGAATAAGGGAAATCACACTCATGTATGCTCGTTGTATCGACTCAATACACATAGTTTATGTTAAGAATGGAAAGCCAGTTTCATCAGAAAAGCATGGAGGTATCGGAGGTAATAAAACTGCCGAGGTAATGTGACTTCTCGTCTCTATTTTAACACGTTAATGTGCATGATGAACTGACTAGTTCTTTCAATGTCCTAAACTCTTATACTTTCAACCATACTTGACTGTAGATTAAGTTGCAATTCCCAGAGGAGTTCTTGACTGGTGTAAACGGGCACTACTGTCCGGTGGTTTATGGTGGGAGCCCCGTGATTCGATCACTCACCTTTAAGAGCAACACGAGGACATTTGGGCCATTTGGGGTAGAAGAAGGAACGCCTTTTTACTTTCCAATGGAAGGAGGGCAGATTGTGGGATTCAAAGGGAAGAGTGGCTGGTACCTTGATGCAATTGGTTTTTATATATCAAGAATCAAAACACCTGAAGTCACACAGCACCACATGGCACCGCATAATGGCACAACGTGTCAGAGTGAGCCACCTAAAGGCACATCATACCACATAACTCCGCCCAAAGGTGCTGCACAGCACCAGATGGAGTCACATGGCTTCAGAAGATTTCTGCAACATTTTGGTATCACCGGATGAGAAAAATTTATGAACAACTCGGTTGAAACCCACTAAATCTGCTGTGTAACAGAAATATCAGATCATGTTATGAATTGACTATGTAAACTCTGGTTTGGTTCGATCTGAGTTCTTATATTTATAATAACAGTCCTTGAGCTCAGCATCAAATTTATTCTTCATGTGGTGCCAGACTTAAACTCACTGAAGATATTCATAAGGTGCAGTGAAGTTGAATAATACTAAATGAGTCAAATAATTAACTACAACATAATATCAATGTAAATGATGTTATTAGAGTACGATATATCACCACACAATCTCAAGAATCGCACCAACAACCGAGTGAATTTTTTTTGCTTGGACAAAATTAATTAGGAATTTAGGATCATCTTTCAGCAACTGGAAAATTTTACACAGATGAAATGCCTGTTAAAAATACACTCTTGTACAAAATCCAACTCTGCTATAACTCATGAAAAGCTGATTGTATCGTCAAGTCCGACTACACGCATTCTGGATTTAGTTGCCTCTTATTGAGGGTGAGTCGATGAGTCTTACTTTTCAGCCAGATAATGCTCAAGCATATCATCTTCGTCATCTGCTCCCAACCAAAAAAGGCATTTTTAAACATGAGAGAGAGAGAGAGAGGAGAGAGAGAGAGAGAGAGAGAGAGAGAGGTTACCTTCAAAGTCTTCATCATCAAAATCAATATCTTCCTCTTCCTCATCCTCATCAGACCCTTCAGCAGCAGCTGCCGCGCCTCTCTGCGTGTAAAGAATTAAACAATTATTTAAGCTTTTTCACTAATATCGTTTACCGTCTGATGCTATTTTAATTTGACCAACAAATATTATAGACTCAATTATTGAATCAAGAAAACCAAATTTCATTTACAGAAGTTGACACATTGTTGGCAAGCAAAAATCAGCTAAAGAGCAATGGGGAATAGAGAGCTCAGAGTTTTTCGAAGATGTGTGCACTGCTAAATGCGGAAGGTTCATTCTTCCACCAAAAGGCTAATGGAGATACTTAAACTTGTTTCTCGCCATTGTTCAGGGCCAGTTCTGTGAACTTTGGACACTTCGATTTAATTCTAAATTAATCAGCCCTACTTAAAACTTCCAAGTTCCACTTCCATGTGGGTTCAACAAAACAACTTATTGTTACAGCAGACATTTCAAATTACTTTCAGCCAAATAAGAAAATAAACACAGGATGGAACTAAATAACCAAATGGACAAATGATGCACTTGTTTGTGCATAAGTATGAACACACAGGCACATAAACATACAGACAAGCTTTAACAAGGATAAACATGCTCATACATATCGCTAGGTACTGTAACTCAGGGATAAAAGATTTGACAAGCCAAAATCACGAAAAATGATAAAGAAAGTACCAACGATGCCCTTCCACTCTCAAAATACTGCCTGCCTGTAAGCTTTTTCTCCTTAGGTGTAGCAAGTGCTGAATCGGGCATTAGCCTGAAATGACAGAGCATATAACTGTAATCAAGACAACAAGTACAAGTATCCATTTCATTGCAGCATACTATAAGGTCCGTTTATGATCCACTAAATCCCATTCCATCAAAAAGATGTTTTTTCATTCTTTGGTACAAATATTAACTAAGTTTTGAAACCTTATGACCAACAACACACATCGAATTATGATCAAGTTAGTTTTGCATTCTGCTGCAAGCTAGATTTATATGCTAACCCCATCACACATCAATGGTGAAGGGTTCCTAGACAACCCTTCCCCTTAGTAATTGGTATTTGACGATTGGATTGGTACCTGTGACAGAGGTATAGTTTTTCTGACAAAATGTTAACCTGGGTTGAGATGCTAGAGGAGAAGTTTGCTGATTACAAAACTTACTTGGCTCTTTGAAGTGCTAATTCTGCTTCATATCTGTCTCTCCATGCCAAAAATGTATCGACAGTTACTGGCTCTCCATGTGGAATGATAATCTGAAAAAGAATATAGGCACCCAATACACTCGGTGAAAGCTTTCGAGTACGAGATTCAAAGTCAGGTATAATGCCAGTACCATAGAACAAGAGACTCATCATGCAATACTCTACCAGCATACAAAGGATAACAAGAGTCTTTCACCACTATTCAAGAAATAATTTATTTTTGCAGGATCTTTTTTCACAGTAGACACACGCACATATAATCTTGCCCTCTAATGATATCAGATTACGGACGCACATACAACATCACATTAGGAAAGGTTTCATCAGCTCTGTTCAACCTACATAAACGAGATAATAGGAGGGTAAAAAGCATCAAACCCCCCAAATCAGGGGGTCACTTGCAATCTGCCCCCTAACCATTAAAAACGTGCCAACACACCCGAACCTAATGAAAAATGTGCAAACTTGGATTTGGCCTCAGGGGGAGTTTGGACATTTTTCAAAAGGTTGGCGTGATCTTCGCACAGTTTTGAAGGTTAGGAGGCACATTGCAATTGACCCCAGAGGTTGGGGGGTTTGATGGGATTTACCCAAGTAAAAAGCCTAACACTAGAAGTCCCAGGTTTAAACTAAACAAAATCCAAAAACCATTTGAATGTTTAATGCTATAACTTCTGACTTGACATAGGTGCAAAACATACACTACCTTATCATACGACACTGTAACCCCCCCCCCCCCCCCCCCTCTCCCTGCCATACAAACTTACCATGGTAAAACAAGTAACACATGGAAAGTTTGTGACACTAAAACAGTACCTAGCATCTATAGATTGGTTTTTATGGAACTCAAAATAGCATGAGGTATGAATCACAAAAACTCAGCATAAGATATGGCTTTTGAAATAAAGTTTGAATAAGGAACGCGTGACTTTTTCCACACACCAAACGATACAAATAAAGTACACCAGGAAAGAACATAATACATCTTCTTTTGCAGCCTCATCGTCCCCATCATCTTCGGACCCAGCATCCTGAGAAAATCTTTCAGAGAGCCATTCCTGAGCTGATGAGAAAAGTGTGTAGACCATGGCCATACCAAGATTTTCAGTTGCCTGTACACGTGAAAAATTTAAATAGTTTGACTGATAGAAAAACTAAATGAACAAAGTTGAGGCTTATCATGCATGCTTTTCAGGTTATTTGCACTATATTTCTCTACTTCAGCAGCATCTCCTACAATGTTTACACAATCTAATTTTTTTTATACAATATCTACACAGTAAAGAATTCTTGAGTACTCAGTAGGGTGTCATCAACCCATCTCTTCACTTCGAAACAAATACTAGGAACTAGCGCACTTTCAACAGTTTTACTTTGGTAGAATACATATTCTTACAAGAAAAAAAACAAAAGCAGTATGGTATACACTTGCAAAAGGGTGTGAAGAGACAAGGGTTGACAAGCCTGACCTCTTGTTCAATCTTTGCTTTCAGAACTTTAAGATCTCCCGTTGAAATTCCTTTTAAACTGAAACCAAAATGACAAGTGCTTCAAAAACAGAGAAGCCTAAAACATACCTGTAAAAATAGAAAATACACCCAATGCCTGGGTAACTATCATACTAAACGAAAAGAGCAACACCCAGGAGTTCTTAGCATTTATTACTGAGTTAGTCAAGCTTAAATTGAATGCGTACGGATTGGTAACTGAAGAAGACATATCAAACCACGAGATAGGGAGTACTGTAGGTCACAGGATAGACTTCTAATAACAGAATAATATACAACCAAAAATGAAAACTCAGTTTTCACGTTCAAAGGTAG
Source organism: Misopates orontium (assembly GCA_946800315.1). Taxonomy (NCBI): domain Eukaryota; kingdom Viridiplantae; phylum Streptophyta; class Magnoliopsida; order Lamiales; family Plantaginaceae; genus Misopates; species Misopates orontium. Next base: position 44,296,608 of record OX326949.1, read on the forward strand.
AGAGTTGTGGGCTTGCCTATTCCACCATTCACTTAACCACTTAAAAAAGGAGCAATTGCTTAAATTTTATTCAAGTTGGATACACGTTAGTCTACACCCTGAGAATAGATGTTATTTGTTGGTTAAGAAATCAATTAAGTTGATGACAGGACAAACACACAGGTACCCATAAAATGCGGCGTGTCGATAGAGAGTACAAGTTACCTTTGCACATTCAGAAGTGGAGGCTCATCAGGGTAATTTTTTGTATGCGAGAATATCAAAGCTAGCCGAACTGCGTCTAAGACATTGACAAGAGATATCAGTTGAAATAAAAACTAGAAACCATAAGAGCAGAAACCAAGTGACATAGCTTATTCAAGAACAACAGCAGCCTATAAAACATAAAACCTGATTCATCTGCCTCCTCATCCTGTAAGAATAAGAAGACAAAAAGAAAACAAGAAAATGAGTGGTATAATCTGAAAAAACAAATGAACAACCAGCCTTATTACTAAAGCACATCCAAGATATGTTTACCTGAGGAGCAACGGTAATCTGAAAGCACCGGTTTGAAGTATTCAGGCCACTTTCACTGGAATGTATTTCTGGTAGAATGAATCCACTAGAATCGATTAAATGACGTTTCTTAGGTACATTGACGAAGACACATCAACCAAACAATACTATCTGAAGACAGGAAATGCAAACCTTTAAATTCATCCATGAGAATGGCTTCCAAGGCTTCAATCTCCATTTCTTGCTCTTGCTTATAGTCTGGTGAAAACATCGAAGAAACAAAGATTAATGCCACTATACATAAATAAATTTACCAAAAGTTCCCGACATATTAATCAATCAATACCCTTGTGGTAATGCTACACATATCTAATCAACACCAAGAATCAAACTCCTCATTTTTCACTCTATCTCGATAACGACACTCGTCAAAATCGGGTATTGGAAACTAATTTTAAATAATTAAATATTTCAACCCAATCCAGTCATACTTTTTGCTGTATTCACACCATCAAGGCTTCCGTTAAGATTGATTTCATTCAATGACATGTCATCTCAACCCCGAGAAAGGTCCACTTACGAGGATCACTTTTCATAGCTGTCTCGCAAAGAAACTTTCGTGCATCCTGAATACCCAAAACTAGTCCAGGATTCTTATAACACAGCTACTATTCAACCATACCCCACAATTTCCTCAAAATAGGAAAACCCACATGAGTTCTCAAATAAATACATACAACAACATCCAGCAAAGACACATAAATTCTTACAAAAAAAAGTTCTACACGCTGAAACAAAACGAAAAATAAACACAGCATCAGAGGACAGAACTATTTACTGAAGGTGTGCTAGCAACTAGTAGCTCAAAGCCATTACATAAAACTCTTGCTCTTAATCACATGATCCAAATCCCTAATTCCATAAACATCCGAATGCCATATACAGGAACCAAAGGACATTGAAAGTTTGAAACTATGGAAGCAACAAAAACATTAAAAACTATAGCTCAACGTATTAAATCATCAGCCTGAACCATAAAAATTCAATCTTTAAGATCCAAACAGATAAAGATTCAATCTTTAGAACAATACCAGTCATGGTTTGTAGCTTGCTGCTTAATGGGTTTTGCTTCAATCTTCTTGCTCCTCAATTTTCTCAGACAAAATTGCTGAAAGAAACAAAACTCTCAATCCAAATTTTGCGGGGAGTTGAGTTAAAAACGCAAAAACCTAGAAAACCCAAGTGACTTATTACTTATTAGTCGCTTGTAGTCTTTTTCTTTTTTAAAAATTATTAAAAAAAATCGTCTCTTTTTCGTCTTTTTCCTTTTTTGAGCCAGTTTGCTCTGCTGCAGCCGGGTGCACAGGACTTCAAACACGTGTATATTAACCACCGTAGATCTCACTCGGTTGAATCAATCTCAGCCGCAAATATATAAGATTCTTGATTAAATTTTTTACCTAAGTCACTGTGGGGGCATATTAGTAATTTTACCACCAAAATGTTTCACCTACAACAAGAATGCATGTGGGACATGTGTAGAAATCCAAAATGTGCTACATGTCGTGCCTAATTGCAGCCACTTTTTTTTTCCTATTTTGCTTTGAATGTCTCAAATAAATAAGACACTAACATCAAAATATTTTTCAAACAAAATCTCTCTTTCTCTCTCTCTCTGTTTTCTCAATTTTTTTTAAGAGGTCTTCTCTCTCATCCCTGTCTAGGCATAAAGATATACTAAAAAGGTACAAACTTTCGACCCCATTTTTTTAGCAGTCACACTCTCTTTCTCTACTTCATTGTCTCGTCATAAAAAACACACACACGCACGTGATGTTCTCTCACATTTCTTGTTTTTTGTTTAAAACCAACAAAAAGAAAGACTCTGTTTTTGTGATGAAAATCCGCACCGCTTTGACTAAACATGAAAAAGATGACAACTTTACCTGGATAAAACATGTGAAATTGAAAAACAATTTAATGGTTTTATTCTTTTTTTTTTCATTGGAGTGAGGAAAAAAGCCTGATAAAATTTGCCTCTGGACCAAAAAATTCTTGTACTAGATCTATCTTTAGTCTTTGTTTCCTGATTGTTTTATCTTTAGCGGTGTGGTTTTTTGATCTAATTTTGCTCGTATGTCTCCAATTCTCTTAAGTTTTTTTATGGTTGGGTTTTATGTGAATTTTTCTGAGTTTGTTTTTGTTAATTTTTCTGGTTTTTGATGATACCATTTAAAGGATTTTGAATGGTGGTGCAGGAATTTTGTTGTTTATTGGGATCTTTTTGTTTGTCCAAGCAATGCTGACTTTAAAATAAACAATTTTTGTGTATTAACATTCTTTACTCTGTTTTTTTTCAGTCCTCTGTTTGGCTTAAAACAAAACGAAAAGAACTTCTTTGTTGTTGTTTTGAGAATGGCGAGTTCTGGAGAGGATCATAGCAGCAAGGTTGTTCGTGGAATGGCTGGTGAGTTGGTGTGGGTTCATCGAAGATACGGGTCGTGGTGGCCCGCCCAGATTCTTGACCCGGATCAACTGCCTGAGGGCTCCTCTCGTAAACCAGGGCTTCCTTTTAAACTCCTTGGTAAAGAGGAGGATCCCATTGTGTAAGTACTGACCCAAATAGACATTGTTCTTTCGTTAACTAATTAATTTGTTCTGGTAGATTGAAGCATTAGTCCATGAATTCATAAGCTATCATTGTTCTTTTGCAAAAGTCGTTGCGTTGCCATTGTGTGTTTGTTGAGTGATCACGGGGGAAAGAGAAGGAGCAACGCAATGGCTTTTACCGGTTTTTTGAATGTTCACTTTTTAGCGCGCGGGAAGGGGGGAATTGATGTCATGCCACTTGTCATCCTTGAGCTACGTGATTAAAAAAATTTGTCGTTTCTTGATCAATTCATCCGTGAAACTTTAGAAGCTTTGTCTGATTAGCCACGTGTTATGCTTGTCGTGGGAAAAAAAAATCATGTGTATGTGGAAAGTGATGGTAAATTTAGAAATTAATCGGGGATAAGTTTTTTAATGATTTTCCGAGTTCCAAATCAAATGCCTTAGCTTCTATTGGTAAAATGTGGAAATGCCTATTACCTTAATCTAAAGTAGTTGAGTGTGCGTTAAGTTTTCATGGTAAATCACCTCCTTTTGCGCTTCACTAGCACAAAATGTGATCATTTATCCAAAGCACGTGCCACATCACCTCAGCCTTTTCTATCCATCATAAAAAGTTTTAGTTCACCTACAAGTGAAAGTTAGGAATTTTGAAAAAACACTTGATCTTGTAATTGCTGGTGAGTTTTCGGCTATTGTTATTTTCTTGATTGGTGACGTACTCTATTCTTATGCTGCTATCAGTTTACTTTCTACAAGAATTTGACATGTGCTTCTGATTTTGGAGTTAAGATGAAAGTTGTGATGTTTACGTATCTCGCTACCATTACTTCCTTATCTGAAAGCTCGTCGCTACCCCATATGTTAATTCTCTTCCTCCCCTTCTCCATTTCATTTAATTCATCTATGTTATAGGATTATTGTAGGATAAGAAGATGGTTTGAAATCTCTTTTCTTATACCTAATCGCTACCAACATAACTTGATTGAATTATTGACAACAATTGTTCAGGGAGTGGTATAACCTGGAGAAATCGAACAGGGTGAAAGCTTTCCGGTGTGGTGACTTTGACGATTGCATTGAGAAAGCATCAACATCCTTTGGTCTTTCATACAAGCCTTCCAAATATGCGCGTGCTCGGAAAGATGATGCCATTCTTCAAGCGCTTGAGCTTGAAAATGCTAGTCTTGCGCTAGACCAGCCAAAGTTTTCTGCTAGCTCACGTGCACAAGATGAAGAGTGTCATTTTATTGATATTTCATCTTCTTCATTTCATTCTAGCGAACAAAGAGAAAATGCGACATCTTTGAATGCATCTAGGCTCACTAATGATGCGCAGAAGGGAAGTGAAACTTCCAGCTTTCCAGAAGTTCAAAAGAAGGAGTCTTCTGTTATGCTGTTCAATGTGCCTCTTATCCCTGGAGAAAATAATTCAGCAGGTATGATCTGATACTCCTGGTTTATTCATTAGTTTCATCTATTTCAACTCATATACTCATCCATGGATTTTAATTGTGCAGGCGTATCTAAAATTGCTCATGGTGCGTCATCAAAGACACAGGTCAGTGCCGCAGCGCCATCTAGCCAAAGTAGTCATGCCGATGCCATTTCTTTTGGAGGTGAGGAGCCCAATGAGTCTTATTCAACAAGTTTTGGAGCTCCTGATGTTCGCGGTAGTCAGAGGATGGAGATGGCTACATCTGGGTGGCGGTTGAAGGGGAAAAGAAAATGCCGGTCAAGGAAAATGGGCATCGATGACAAGGCTGAAAAGTATAAGGCAGGTATGGATTGCGGAAGATTATTACCCAGCTCTAGTCGGAATATGGAGCCCAGCCGTATACATGGGTCTCTAATAACAGATTGTGACGGCAATCTTGTAAAGTCGAGATCCCTTAGAGAGATTCAGACTGCCGAACATTTTGGCTGGAACTGGAACGTCCATCATAGAGAATCTCATGAAAGAGGATCAACTGCTGATATGGCAACTCTGAAGAGGCAACTCCCCCATCGCCATTCTCGTTTCATGCTCAACCCTAAGTATGACTCGGGCGAGTTTTCTCTTAGTCACCATGTCGGCAGTCCCGGCTTGTATGACGTCACAGTGAGGGTTGAAGCCAACAACAGGCCTCAAGGTGTTCCTTATATTTCTCTAACGAGCAAGATTTATAGCCGACCCGTCGTAGGCCACCCACTCACAGTCGAGGTGTTAGATGATGGCTCTTGCGACGATCAACTCGCAGTTTCTTGTTTGTACAGCAGCAGCTCGGGTATGGACCACAAGTCTGTTGGAGCTTCTTGTGCTCAAGTTGGTGATGTGGTTTATGGTCGGAGGCCACGTGGGAGGCCGCCACGCAGCGATAACTGGTCGCAAGGACAGTGCTCAGTGGTGAAACCTGAGAAAAAAGGGCATTCACCGAAGAAGTTTAGGAAGTTGTCTTCGCTGACAGACTCCTCCGGGAAAAATCATCATCAAGAATTTGAGCCATTGGTACTGGAGAAGATCAAGAATCCTTGTGTGGCTTGTGTGCCATTAGCGGTAGTCTTCAGTAGACTCAACGAGGCTTTAAATCAGGCCAGGCGCCCCCCTCCTCGTTCCAACGAAAGCTGAGCAGTACATGAAGTTCGGTTTTGAAGGATCGAATTGTTTTACTGTAGAGTAAGTTATAGAAACTTAGATTTAAGCCATACATGTAAATTCTGCCATAGAAAGGTAGATAATTTATAGAATGATTTTGTTGTTTGTCTTTGTCACATATAGAGACCACAGAATTAAGTTTGTTGTAGAAACTACAGAAGTGTTTGTGACAGTTTTTAGAATTGGGATATTATCTAATTAAGTTGAGTTTCTGTTTTGCACTGTGTTCTGTTCTGTTTCTTTTGCACAAGTAGTTTATACTTATTTTGGAGGGAACTTCAAACTTGTGATTGGGACTTGATGTTGATAGTTCTTTTTGCACAGAAGTGTCGTAGAAAATGTACTTTTGACTATAATAATTTGTACTTGATTTGTAGGTTTGACTTATGATTCTCTAGAGAAGCATACTACTTTTAGTGCAATGCTTGTGTTTTCTTAGACAAATTGGTTATCAATATATAAAAAAAAAAAAAAATAAATAAATAAAATTTGTTTGAAGTCTAGATACGTAGACCAAAGTCAGCCGCTTAATTTAACCAGTCTTTTTGAATAATAATTAAATTTAGACTGGTTTATTGGAATGTTGCTTGCACGTGCAGTGAATTTTCACAAAAATATAATATTTAATTTGGTCAAAAACTAAAGCAATATTGTTGTATAAGTGATTAGAATAAACTTTCATTTTGTCTCACAAAATCTGTACCCTTGATATTAGTAATAGATTATTAAAAAGGTCATTTTTCGTTTTTCTTTTGAATTAGTTATGCTCGACTTCAATCTGTCGCACAGGACTTCAAACACGTATGTATTAATAGTCGTAGATACACTCAGTTAAATCAATCACATAACTCAAATTCAAAAGATTCTTGTTGAAAGTTTATTACCTAATTCATCTAAATTGTTAACCACTTACACTGGGTGCAATCTAGTAATTTTTGCACCAAAATGAACAAAGATGAGAGTTTATTTTTTAGAATAATTTTAGTGCTACATATTATAAATTTTTCGCAATGTTTTATGAAAATTATATAATTATTGTTGAAATAGACGTGAAAAGATACGTTTCCGCATAGTCAAAAATAATTTTTTTGGTCCCGTTAAAAAAATTGGTCCACACCTACAAGAAGGCACGTGAGACATGCATAAAAATCCTACCTGTCAAGACAAATTGCAGCTACTTCTTTTCCAATTTTACTTGAAATGTCTCCGCCACCAACTTCACAAATATAAACAACATAGTATAACATCAAAAAATATTCAACTCTCTCTCTCTCTCACACACACACACACTCTCTGTCTTGGCATAAAGATACTGAAAAGGTACAACCATTTTTTTCTGGCAGTCTCACTCTCACTTCTCTACTTCATGTCTCTGTCATAAAAAAACACGCACGTGATGTTTTCTTACATTTCTTGTTTTTCTGTTTAAAACCCATAAGAGAAATCAAAACCAATGGCTGTGTGATGAAAATCCGCACCGCTTTGACTAAACATGAAAAAGATGATAACTTTACCATTTCAATGCCTGGACAAAACATGTGAAACGAAAAACAATTAATGGTTTTGTTCTTTTTTTATTGATAAAATTTGCCTGAAAATTCTTGTACCAGATCTATCTTTAATCTTTGTTTCCTGATTATTTTTCCTTAGTGTTGCGAACTCGTGATCTAATTTATTGCTATTCTGTCTCCAATTCTGTTTAGTTTTTTTACATTCGGGTTTTTATGTGAATCTTTCTGAGTTTGTTTTTGTGAATGTTTTTGATTTTTGATGATGCCATTTAAAGGATTTTGCATGGTGGTGGTCTCTCTGTTTGTCCAAGCAATGCTGACTTAAGAATAAACAATTTGAGAGTATAACGTTCTTTTTTTATTGCAGTTCCGTAATTTGTTTGAGACAATTTTAGGTGTTGTTTTGAGAATGGCGAGTTCTGGAGAGGATCAAAGCAGCGAGGTTGTTCATGGGACTCCTGGTGAGTTGGTGTGGGTTCATCGAAGATACGGGTCGTGGTGGCCTGCCCAGATTCTTGTCCCGGATCAACTGCCTGAGGGCTCCTCTCGTAAACCAGGTCTTCCTTTTAAACTCCTTGGTAGAGAGGAGGATCCCATTGTGTAAGTGCCCCGATAGTCATTATTCTTTTTTGCACTAGTAGATTGAAGCGTTAAAATGTCGATGAACTAATCAGCTATCATTGATATTTTGGAAATGGCGTTGCGTTGCCATTGTGTGTTAGTTGAGTGATCATGGGGAAAGAGAAGGAGCAACGCAACGGCTTTTAACGGTTTTTTGAATCTTCAATTTTTGGAGCGCGGTAAGGAGTAGTTGATGTCGTGCCACTTGTGATCTTGGAGGTTTGACCATTAATTTTTTTTTTTTTTTTTTTTTGCCGTTTCTTGATCAATTTATCCGTAGGACATTATAAGCTTTGTTTGATTAGTCACGTGTAACAGTTGTCGTGGAAAAAAAATTCATATGTATGTGCAAAGTGATGGTAAATTTAGAAATTAATCGGGGATGACTTTTTTAATGATTTTCCGAGTTCCCAATCAAGCGTGGCTGCTTCTTTTGGTAAAATGTGGAAATGCATATTACCTTAATCTAAAGTGGTCGAGAGGGCGTTAAATTTAATTTCATGGTAAATCACCTCCTTTTGCGCTTCACTAGCACAAAATGTGATCATTTATCCCTCGCAAAGCACTTGATATGTCACCTCAGCCTTTCCAGTCTATCATAAAAAGTTTTACTTCACCTAAGTGAAAGTTACGGTTATTTTTTGGGAAAAATTGCTTTTCTAGCTGTTCAAAAATCGTTTGATCACGTAATTGCTGGTAAGTTTTCGGTTGTTGTTATTGTCTTGATTGGTAATGTACTTTGTTCTTGTGTTGGTATCAGTTAACTTTCTAAAGGTATTCTAAAGGAATTTGACACGTGCTTCTGATTTTGGAGTTACGATGATAATTTTGATGTTTATGAAGACTCGACGCTACCCCCGTCTCCATTTCATTTAATTCATATTTGTTATAGGATTATTATAGGATAAGAAGATGGTCTGAAATATCTTTTTCTTATACCTCATCGCGACCAACATAACCTGATTGAATTATTGACAACATTTTTACAGGGAGTGGTATAACCTGGAGAAATCGAAAAGGGTGAAAGCTTTCCGCTGTGGCGACTTTGACGATTGGATTGAGAAAGCTGAGGCATCAGCATCCTTATATCTTTCAAAGAAGCCTTCCAGGAATGCTCGGAAAGATGTTGCCATTCTTCAAGCAATTGAGCTTGAAAAAGCTAGTCTTGAGCTAGACCAGCTTAATTTTTCCGCTAACTTTGGTGCACAAGACGAGGATCATCATTATGTTGATATTTCATCTACGAGTGCTTCAAGGCGCACTAATGATGCACAGAAGGGAAGTGAAACTTCCAGCTTCCTGGGAGTTCAAAAGGAGGAGTCTTTTGTTACGATGTTCAATGTTCCTCTTATCCCTGAAGAAAATAATTCAGCCGGTATGATCTGATACTACTGGTTTATTGATTAGCTTTATCTATTTCAACTCATATTCTCGTTCGTGGATTTTACTTGTGCAGGCGTGTCTATAATTGCTCATGGTGTATCATCAAAGACACAGGTCAGTGTCGCAGGCCCATCTAGCCAAAGTAGTCATGTCGATGCCATTTCTATTGGAGGTGAGGAGCCCAATGAGTCTTATTCAACAAGTTTTGGAGCTCCTGATGTTCGCTGTAGTCAGAGGATGGAGATAGCTACTTCTGAGTGGGGGTTAAAGGGGCAAAGAAAATGTCGGTCAAGGAAAATGGGGACCGATGGCAAGGCTGAAGAATATAAGGCAGGTATGTATCGTGGAAGATTATTACCCGGCTCTAGTCGGAATATGGCCCCCAGCCGTGTACATAGGTCTCTAATAACTGATTGTGACGGCAATCTTGTAAAGTCGAGATCCATTGGAGAGATTCTCAGTGCCGAACATTTTGGCTGGAACTGGAACGTTCATCGCAGGGAATCTCATGAAATAGGACCAACGGCTGATATGGCAGCTCTCAAGAGGCAAATCCCCCGTCGTCATATCGGCAGTCCCAGCTTGTATGACGTCACTGTGAGGGTTAAAGACAACCAGCGGTCTCAAGGTGTTCCTTTTATTTCTCTAGCGAGCAAGATTAATAGCCGTCCTGTCACAGGCCACCCTATCACAGTCGAGGTGTTAGATGACGGCTTTTGCGACGATCAACTCGCAGTTTCTTGTGCTCAAGCTGGTTATGTGGTTTATGGCCGGAGGCCACGCGGGAGGCCGCCACGCAGCGATAACTGGTCACAGGGACAGTGCTCAGTGGTGAAGCCTGAGAAAAAGGGGAATTCATTGAAGAAGTTCAGGAAGTTGTCTTCACTGATCACAGACTCCTATGGGGACAATCATCATCAAGAATTTGAGCCATTGGTCGATCACGAGTCCTTGTGTGGCTTGCGTCCCATTAGCGGTAGTCTTCAGTAGACTCAACGAGGATTTGAATCGGGCCAAGCGCCCCCCTCCTCGTTTCAACTGAAGCTGGGCAGTACATGAAGTTGTTTTGAAAGGATCAAATTGTTTTATTGGAGAGTAAGTTATAGAAACTTATATTTAAATTCTGCCATCAAAAGGTCATTTATAGAATAATGTTGTTGTTTTTCTTTGTCATGTATAGAGACCACAGGAGTTATGTTTGTTATAGAAACTACAGAATCGTTTGTAGACTGTGTTTTGAAATGGGATTGTTAACTTTTGGAGTCTGGCTATTATCTCAGATGATTTTTGCACTGTTTCTTATACTTATTTTGGAGGGAACTTCAAACTTGTGATTGGGAACTTGACGTTGATAGTTCATTCAGACACTTCTACAATAATTTGTACTTGATTTTTTGGTTTGAACTATGATTCTCTAGAGTAAAAGCGTATTACTTTTAGTGCAATACTTGTGTTTTCTTAGACAAAAATAATGGTCCTAATAATTGGTCACCAATATATAAAAAGATTCAAGTCTAGATAACGTAAACCAAAGTGAATCAGCCTTTTTGAATACTAATTAAAATATAGACTGGTTTAATGGAATGTTTTTTTGTTGTTTGCACGTGCTATGAATTTTCACAAAAAAAATATAAAATAAATTATAGCTTCAAATTTACTGGTTCACGGTTTTAGACAACTCTTTAATATTAGATGACATGTAATATTTCGTATTGAGAAACAGATTACTGAATATTGAAAACGGGCGTCATTTATAAATTGCAATTCTTACTAGACTTTTGTTCCATTGAATATCTTAAAATAGGATTTTTCAAGTTCAATTAACCGCTCAATTTCATAGCAGGCCTTTTTGCGTGTGTATGCTGCGCAATTTGGTATGCACGAAATTGTCAGGTGGTCGAGGGTATTGATAGAAGTCCAGAGGAGGTGATTCAGTTCTCGAAGAGTTTCTACCAACAATTTTCAGAAGCTAACTTTAAGGAAATAAGTTCTGGGATTCAGGAAGCCGGAGACTTTGTTAAGCTTAACTTCGATGGAGCTATTTTTCAAGCGGAAATGGAAGTGGTGCTTGGCGTTATAGCAAGAGATCATGGGGGTAAGATTTTAGCTTGAAGCCATCATCTTTTTAAAGGGCGATTTTCAGCTGTTTGTGTGGAAGATTTAGCAGCTCGTTTGGGAATTAATTTGGCGCATGAGATGGGGTGGGAGCGGGTCATCTTCATTTTGACATTTCAGGACATTCGACCACATCCTTGGTTGCCTTCTTTTTCTTTCCGATTGAGCTGGAACATTATATTCCGCATGTTACTCCAATCCATGAAATAGAACTGAAGTCCTAAATTTTTGCTTTAGCCAAACACCATGATTTAACTTTGATAAGCTCAGTAGTTTTCACAATGTCGTCCTCTTTATTTTCAAAACAAATGGAGTTTCCAAATTTACCAGATCACGAAAAACCATATCTGCAACCAAACATCCAATGCTTCCTTTTGAGGTACTAGTGCAGACTACAGAGAACTGTTCTAAATGATTTCTAGCACCATTTTGCAAAACCGTACAAAATACAAATACCAAACCAACAGGAGGTGCATAAATAAATCTTTATTTAACTTAATTTTGTTACATATTAATAAGGATGATAATTTGACGTTAGCAGGTGTGTCCATAGTGCATATCTATTATTATTATGAGATGGATTAAAAAGGAAAAACATATATATTGCATACTCAAGTGTAGTGCAATCTCAATGAATATTTTCATACATCAAATCTGAAGTCTATCTTACGGGATTTAAAAATCAAATGAAGTAATTTTTTTTAATACTTGCGATCCTCTGATCCAGACTTTGTGTTAATAATAGTAGACTGACGACCGAGCCAATATGTAATGACTGGAAATGTTAAAAGGTAATAACCATTGTAGAACCAGGGCGGAGTCATGATTTTTCTCACCATGGGCTGCTTTTTACTTAGTATAAATAAAATAAATAAATAAAATATTAAATGTAAAAAGTAGAATGAAGAGTAGCACATTCACACTTTCTTATAACTTTTATTTTATTATATAGGCCGTCATATTATTTGCTACATATTTTTCTTCCATTTATCTCCCATTGTTATTTCAACAATTTTTGTTGCTAAAATTCTTTTAGTCTCACCTCGAGTCCGCATAATGAATTTCTGTTAAAATAAATATTTAGAAATAAAACATAATTTTGGTACGTATTTAATACACTATCAAAAGATAAGTCGATGTTTGGATGCATAATTACCATCATTCATTCCTTACTCTAAAAAATTAAAAAAATTAAAAAACTTAGGTGGTGTTTGCAAATGCTTATGAAATGGGTTTATTAGCTTGTGGAACCGCAAAAACACATTTTTTGTGTCTCAAACACTGACTTTTGCTTCTACTTATCTAAAAGAAATTCCAAAAAAGTACAACCCCAAAAGGATGCTCATGGATGCTTTTTAAACTTGTTGGTTTAGTGCCAAATATTATTAAAAAGTTTATTTAAATAATTGATATCTCAACCCCAACCCACGAATGGTAAATGGGTCATGGTTTCGCCCATCTAATTAATAGACATGGTTGATCCATTAAACAAATAGGTTCAACGAATAACATGTCGAGTATTTCTGAAAAATAATAAAATCAAAAGACATATATTACATCTATAATCACCTAGAGACATACATTATGCCTAAATCAACTAAAAATAAAGCTACACCTAAATCACCTAAAAAACCACACACTCACCTAAGTTGTTATAAAGAGACACACAATATACCTAAATTACATAAGAAGACAAATCCATTACACCTAAAACAATACAAATGACAGCTAGATCACCTAAAACTGCACACCACACCTAAAATTGCACATTACATCTAGTTATCAACCAAAAACATGAACACTTCGCAACATTTAAAGCAACCGCTACACCTAAAATGCCTAAAAAGTACTCTACACGCACTAAACGTAAAACACATCAAACCACACATTATACTTAAAATACATACGAACTAAATGAGATTTTGGTTAAACCAACTGATAATTAGATATTGGTTTCCATTTAATAATGGGTTAACATAATAATTTGTCAAGTATTGTTAAAAAGTTAATAAAGTTTATTAAAAGAACGTGTAATACACCAGAATCACACATAAACGTACATAATACCTAAATCATCTAAAAAGTTAACTACACATAAATCATCTAAAACGGACATACACTATCTCCCATGTGATATTTCATATATTGATCTGGAAACATGATATATTTCTTTTGTATGGATTCCTTGAGGCGTAATTCTATAACTGTTTTATAAGGCAATATTTTGGCACTATATTTAGAAAATAAGCTCCCAAGATACAACAAGGTTTAAGAAATTGTATAAACTGCTAAGTAAGTAAAAAAAAAATATGATTAAAATATATTTAAAAAATATGAAACATTATAACTAAATAGACATGTTTCTTACAAATAGTAATGTTCAATTACAAAATTCATGTTCCTTTACAAGAGTCGCATCCCTTACAAAAGTTGTGACTCTTTTATTTAATTTCGAATTTAAAATAGTAAATTAAATACGACAATGGTCTTGAACTTGACGAAACATTTTTTCCTAATTAAATACGACAATGGTCTTGGTCTAGTAATTTTGCCACCAAAATGGTGACCTACAAGCATAGATGAAAGTTTCTTTTTTAGTTTATATATTGATGTGCTAAACATTTGAAACTTTTTGTAATGTTTTAGAAAAATCGTAAAAATTATTATTAAAATAGACGTGAAATATACTGTTTTTTTTTAATAATAGACGTGAAATTATTATTAAAATAGACGTAAAATTATTATATACATGTGTTTTTTGAGTCAAAAATAAAATGTTTCAATTTTTTGGGAGAAAACGTTTAAAAAGTTTGGTCCGCGCCTACAAGAAGTCATCAGTCACGTGAGACATGTATAAAAATCCTAATATGCTACCTGTCGTGCCAAAATGCAGCTACTTTTTTTCCAATTTTGCTTTAAATGTCTCCGCCTCCAACTTCACGAATATAAATAACATATTATACATCAAAAAAGATTCAATAAAATTTCTCTCTCTCTCTCTATCTCAATTTTGTTTAAGAGGGCTTCTCTCTCATCTTTGTCTTGGCATAAAGATACTAAAAAGGTACAGCCATTTTTTTTGGCAGTCTTACTCTCACTTCTCTACTTCATGTCTCTGTCATAAAAAACACGCGCACACACGCACGTGATGTTTTCTTACATTTCTTGTTCTTTTGTTTAAAACCCATAAGAGAAATCAAAACCAATGGCTTTGTGATGAAAATCCGCCCCGCTTTGACTAAACATGAAAAAGATGACAACTTTACCTGGACAAAACATGTGAAATGAAAAACAATTTAATGGTTTTCTTCTTTTTTTATTGATAAAATTTGCCTGAAAATTCTTGTACCAGATCTATCTTTAATCTTTATTTCCTGACTATTTTTCCTTAGTTTTTTTACATTCGGGTTCTATGTAAATCTTTCTGAGTTTGTTTTTGTTAATTTGATGACACCATTTAAAGGATTTTGCATGGTGGTCTCTCTGTTTGTCCAAGCAATGCTGACTTAAGTTAAAAATAAACAACTTGGGAGTATAACGTTCTTTTTTTATTGCAGTTCCCTAATTTGTTTGAGACATTCTTTGTTGTTGTTTTGAGAATGGCGAGTTTTGAAGAGGATCAAAGCAGCAAGGCTGTTCATGGAACTCCTGGTGAGTTGGTGTGGGTTCATCGAAGATACGGGACGTGGTGGCCCGCCCAGATTCTTGACCCCGATCAACTGCCTGAGGGCTCCTCTCGTAAACCAGGGCTTCCTTTTAAACTCCTTGGTAGAGAGGCGGATCCCATTGTGTAAGTGCCCCCCATCGTCATTGTTCTTTCGTTAACTGAATAACTTGCTCTAGTAAATTGAAGCATTAAAATGTCGATGGATTAATCAGCTATCATTGTTCTTTTTGGAATACCGTTGCATTGCCATAAGTTGAGTGATCATGGGGAAAGAAAAGGAGCAAAGCAACGACTTTTAACGGTTTTTTGAATCTTCACTTGTTGGTGCGCGGACCATTAATTATTTTTGTCGTTTCTTGATCAATTTATCCGTAAAGACATTAGAAGCTTTGTTTGATTAGCCACGCGTTACAGTTGTCGTGGAAAAAAAATCATATGTATGTTGAAACTGATGGTAAATTCAGAAATTAATCGGGGATGACTTTTTAATGATTTTCCGAGAAATGCATATTACCTTAATCTAAAGTGGTCGAGAGGGCGTTAAATTTTCATGGTAATTAAATCACGTCCTTTTGCGCTTCACTAGCACAAAATGTGATCATTTATCCCTCGCAAAGCACTTGAACTTGATACGTCACCTCAGCCTTTTCAATCTATCATAAAAAGTTTAGTTTCACCTATAAGTGAAAGTTAAGGTTATTTTTGGGAGAATCTTGCTTTTCTAGCTGTTCAAAAATCATTTGATCACGTAATTGTTGGTGAGTTTTCAGTTGTTGTTATTGTCTTGATTGGTAATGTACTTTGTTCTTGTGCTGATATCAGTTAACTTCCTAGAGGAACTTGACACGTGCTTCTGATATTGGAGTTGCGATGAAAATTTTGATGTTTATGAAGACTCGCTGCTACCGCCTTCTCCATTTCATTTAATTCATCTATGTTATGGTCTGAAATATCTTTTCTTTATACCTCATCTCTACCAACATAACTTGATTGAATTCTTGACAACAATTTTTCAGGGAGTGGTATAACCTGGAGAAATCGAAAAGGGTGAAAGCTTTTCGTTGTGGCGAATTCAACGATTGCATTGAGAAAGCTAAGGCATTACCAACCTTTGATCTTTCAAAGCAGCCTTCCAGGAATGCTCGGAAAGATGATGCCATTCTTCAAGCACTTGAGCTTGAAAAAGCTAGTCTTGGGCTGGACCAGCCAAAGACTTCTGCTAATTCATTTGCACAAGATGAGGATCAGCATTATGTCGATATTTCATTTCATTCGAGTGAACAAAGTGAAGATGCGGACGAGCACTTGAATAATTCTGAAGAAGATTCAGATTTAGCCCTCCTATTGTCTCAATCAGGCCTTTCGTTTGAAGAAACTGACCACATAAAGGAAGAATCCAACCATCACATAACTGCACATGAATCAAGTGACGACGGACATGAAGCAGTTAAGAGGACGAGAGCACTGGAGGACTTGGGAATGGGTGTTGCACCAATTATGCGAAGAAAAAGATTTCCAGTTCCTCATGTCCATGAATTTCTGAAAAGTGTTCCTGATGTTCATATAGGTAGTCAGGGGATGGAGAAAAGTACTTCTGAGTGGAAGTTAAAGGGGAAAAGAAACTGTCGGTCAAGGAAAATGGGCATCAATGGCAAGGCCGAAACATACAAGGCGGGTATGGATCGCAACCGTATACATGGGCCTCTCATAACAGATGACGACGGCTATCTTGTGAAGTCAAGATCCCTTAGAGAGATTTATGAGACTGCCGAACATCTTGGCTGGAACTGGAACGTTCATCGTAGAGAATCTCAAGAAAGGGGATCAGTGGCTATGATGATTGCTCCTAAGAGGAAACTCTCTCATCGCTATTCTCGTTTGATGCTCAATCCTAAGTATGACTCGGGCGAGTTTTCTCTTAGTCACCATGTTCGGAGTTCCAGCTTGTACGACGTTACTGTGAGGGTTGAAGCCAAATACCAGCCTCAAAATGTTCCTTTTATTTCACTATCGAGCAAGACTTATAGCTGTCCCATCACAGGCCACCCGGTCACAGTTGAGGTGTTAGATGACGGTGCTTGCGACGATGAAATCAAAGTTTCTCGTTTGTATAGCAGCAACTCTGAAATGGACAGCATGTTTGGTAGAGATTCTGCTGCTCAAGGAGGCGATGTGGTTTATGGCGAGAGGCCACTGCACAACGATAACTGGTCGCAACGTCAGTGCTCAATGGCTTGTGTGCCATTAGCGGTAGTCTTTAGTAGACTCAACGCTGATTTGAATTAGACGAAGCGCCCGCCTCCAGGTTTCAGATAAAGCTGAGCAGCACATAAAGATTGGTGGCCATGGATCGAAGAGTTCTGCTCGAACATAAGTTATATATAGAAACTTATATTAAACCATGCATGTAAATTTCTGCCCCCCAAAAGGTAGATAATTTATAGAACAATGTTGTTGTTTTTCGTTGTCATAGAGAACACAGAAGTTAGTTTGTTACAAAAACCACATAAGTGTTTGTTGATTAAAATACTTCACAAGTCCGATTTCCGGTTAAGTTTGTTATAGAAACTGCAGAAGAGTTTTTTTTTTTTTTTTTTTTTTTTTTTTATGAATAAACTACAGAAGAATTTGTTGTTAACTTTTGGAGTCTGGATATTATTCAAGTTAAGTTTGTGTCTCAGATGATTTTTGCACGTGTTCTGTTCCATTTCTTTTGCACAAGTAATTTATATTTATTTTGGAGGGAACTTCGAAATTGTGATTGGACCTTGACGTTGATAGTACACTCTCCTGTATCCAAGACAAAACCCTAAAAATTGGTCATGACTCATGAATATATAAAATGATTGAAGTCTAGATTACGTGGACGAAAGTGAACCACCCTTTTTTAATAATTATTAAAATTAGACTGTTCTATTTTTTTATACGTGAAAATGGAAACTGAAGATAAACAATTAGCGATCCTAACTAGGTTGGCACCACTACTACGCTATCTTTGACTCTCAAGTAATATTAAACGAAAAAACAAATAAAAGTTTTTACAAAAGAAATTCAACAAAAGTGATAATTAAAACTATTACAAACATAGACTGGTTTAATGGAATGTTTTGTGGTTTGCACGTGCTATGAGCTTTCGCAAAATATATAAAACTAGGATAATGGCACGTGAGTTTACTCTCGGACAATGCAGTTGAACAATATTATCTGTA
This sequence comes from Misopates orontium, assembly GCA_946800315.1. Classification (NCBI taxonomy): domain Eukaryota; kingdom Viridiplantae; phylum Streptophyta; class Magnoliopsida; order Lamiales; family Plantaginaceae; genus Misopates; species Misopates orontium. Next base: position 44,314,857 of record OX326949.1, read on the forward strand.
TGAAATAAAAACAATAATTAAACAATATTATTAATATTTTGATGCAACATGCAATATAAATAGTGGCTATAAGTAAAAACAGTATCCAAAATTATCTATGATGCACGGATACGGATATGGGGATACGGATACAGTACGATATAGGTACGGGGACACGGATTTTTCAAAAATATAGGATACGGGTACGTCGATGATACGGCTTTACATATTTGTATTAATATTTATATTAAATACAAAATATAAAAATCTAACTTATAATATACAATAATGCAAGTATAAATCATGATATTATATCAATATTATTTTAAGCAAATAACTTCGACAATCATTTAAAATTGAATACGCAATGCACTGAATCTTCTAGCTAAATCTTACTGCAAACTACCATAGCAAACAACCAAACACATTACGATTTTAAGTCAATAACAAAGGGCTGCTTTGTTCTCCATTTACATCAATTTCTAATTTTGGATTTTTCAAAATAGACCATAGATTATAAATTGAACTATAAAACTACGAAAATATACCAAAGTTTGAGCGCCAAGATGATGAAAGAACAAGAGTACGATAAACTTTAAAGATATTCCTAGCAATTGAGTGTTGTTGGTTTCGATTGTCATTCTTAAGAGGAAGTCAGAAACGAAAAGAAAATTCATGCTTACGCAATATGCATATCCCTTTTTTCTTCAGTTTTTGTTCTTTTTTTGTTATTTACAATATATTTAATGTTTTGAAAATTTTCTTCTAACCCATATAAATCACGTCCCAAAGGTGCCAGATACGTCCTCCTAAAGTATCCGATACGTATCCGATATTTTTTATTTATTTTAAATAATTTGATACGCCACGTGGTGTATCCGATACGTATCGGTGGAGTATCCGAGTATCAGAGTATCCGATACGTGCACGGGACGGTTTTTTGGAGTATCCGTGCATCATAGAAAATTATAAATCTGCAATAAATCTATTATAAATAGTGATTATAAGCAAAAGGAGTCATCCAAAAATTATAAATTAAATATCATAATAATAAGGGATAAAAGCGTTAAATCCCCTATACTATAGGGGGGGTAGCGATTTGCCCCCTGAACTTTTTTTTTTGGCAACAAGCCCCTTGTACTATGAATAAATAAGCACTTTGCCCCCTCAACTATTGACTGGAAAAATAATTTGCCCCCCGATCAAATTTCCGGCCAATTTCCACCTGAATTTGAGACGTCCACCTGATGGTTCATCACTATTTAACCTCAGATTCAATAAAATGCCATTTTTTCACTTCGGTTTTTGTTATATTTTTCTGAATTACTAAGCCATAAACTTTGATAATTTAGACAATGCTTTGAAAATTAAGGAAATATAACAAAAATTGAAGTGAAAAAGGGCATTTTATTGAATTTGAGGTTAAATAATAATGAACCCTCATTTTCACGTTTCAAATTCCGGCGCAAACTGGCCGAAAATTTGATCAGGGGGCAAAAAGTCTTGTTTATCCATAGTACAGGGGGCTTGTTGCAAAAAAAAAATAATTCAGGGGGCAAATCGCTACACACCCTATAATATAGGGGGTTTAACGCTTTTATCCCTAATAATAATTCAAAACATTAGTATTAGAATTATAAACAAAGCAACTTAAAATATCTTAAAAGTAATTCTTCTTAAGATTTGAAATAGAGAGAGATCTCTTGATTTAAAATATGCGAAAGTAGAGTTTAGAAGGTTAGGAAGACACTTCGCTTAGGTTAGAAAAAAAAATGTTATAGGAGACACCTTCGTATTTCATGTTTACCAAGAATTTTTGTGTTTATTCATATTTAAGATGATGTTTTCTTAATTAGGCAAAAACATCAAGAGCATAAATGTAATTATTGACAAATAGAGCAAATGAGAAATGAAAATATAAAGTCTTTCAATTAAAAATATAATTCAAATTTGATAAATCTAGTTAAGGGGTATTTTAGTAATTTAGCAAACCACGCCTCGTTAGGGCTTCAAAACTTCAGTCACCAGCTTCATTCCAAAAGCCGTCGCAGCAGCATAAACCCTAACACACCAAAATCCTCTCTCTCTCTAACACTCTCGCTCCAAAAAGGTAATCACAAATCTCTAAAATTCGATCGCAAACACCGATCTACGCACATACACACATCCAATTTCGATTATCTAACACTGTTTTGTAATTTGTAACTCTTTTTTTTTCATCAGCAATGGCGACTGTACCAGGCCAATTGATATGGGAGATCGTGAAGAAGAACAACTCGTTTGTGGTGAAGCAATTCGGCAACGGCACCGCCGGTATCAGATTCAGCAAAGAGCCGAACAATCTGTACAATTTGCACAGTTACAAGCACTCAGGATTGGCGAACAAGAAGACCGTTACGATTCAGCCTGGTAAAGAACAGTCGGTGCTTCTCGCCACGACGAAGACGAAGAAGCAGAACAAACCGTCGGCTTTGCTCAACAAGTCGCTGATGAAGAAGGAGTTCAGTCGCATGGCGAAGGCTGTTTCGAATCAGGTATATATGATGTGGATGTGTTCTGTTTGGTGTGAGATTATTCATTTTTGTTTTCAATTTTCGCTGATGTATTCTGTTTGATGTGTGTTTATTCATTTTTTTTTATTGTTTGGCTGTTGTTTATGTTGTGTTTTTTGTTGGTGATTTTAGGTTGTGGAGAATCATTATAGACCTGATTTGAAGAAGGCTGCGCTTGCGAGGTTGAGTGTTGTGAACAGGAGCTTGAAGGTTGCTAAGTCGGGGGTGAAGAAGAAGACCAGGCAGGCGGCTTAAGTCGGGGTGTGTTAGGTTGAACTGCGATTTTGCGTCGTTTTTGTTGCGTCGATATGATGAGTGATAGAGTGCCTTGTCCTTAAATCAGTTATTTGCTTGTAGTGTCTTCCTTTTGTTATGGATGTTGGACCCCCAAAGAGCTTTTTTATGGGATCTTGTTTTACAATTTGATGTCGTTTTTCAGTTGGGGTTAAATTCTTCTTTCTATGATAGTTTATATATGATTCGTTTGGCGTTTGAGTCCTTTGTGAGCTTATCTATTTTTTCTCGGTGCTAGTTAGCAACTTCTTGGCCATGTTGCGTTTTGATCGACTCATAGTGGTTAATAGTGTAAGCTTTTAAATAATATACGTTCAGTAAAAATTTAGGAGCTGTTCAGGCATTGTTTGTATTTATCTAACTGTCATCTCAATAGGCAGGACTCCAATTCAGTCCTTGAAATTGCTTGCAGGGTGAGACCAAAGCCAACATGTTTGAGTCTAATCATGTAAGGATATTGTCATGTTCCGATTCCAAATCCAGAACTATTGAATTAGCTTTAGGGGGCGAATAGTAGGCTGCATTGTTCTTGATATCTGGTCCCTAATCTAGAATTAATATGGGATGAGGGCCATGTGGTTTGGGCTATTCTAATACTGTGTAGTCCATGCGTAATGTGACTGGCAAGCCCCCCCTCCTTCCAAAATGCACCCATACCACCTTGACAACTCAGGTGAAATTACCGCTCTGCATGCTCTGTATGTTGGTCTAAGTGTCAACATATAAAGCCTTGCGTCAATGCAAACTCCTTGTGCAGCCATGAGTTTTGTGATTGCTGTGGCAATAAGCAGATCTGCCCCTAGCCAGACCATGTTGGGTTGATTTATTTGTTAGAAGGGGAATGGATGTGGGAAAGGAGCCCTACTAACACAAATTTGTTAGGAACCGGCTTTTACTGACCGGTTCAGGTTTACTAGTGGCCAGATCATATTGAATCTAGGCCGGGTTAAGAAATGCATTTCGTAATCTTCGTCTGACTAGAGGAAAATACCATTAGTTGGAACTTGGAAACCTGAAAAATCCTTTCTGTTGGCTCAGTTACATCTAGGTACTTGGTTTCTTTTTAAGTTGGGTCTACTGCTTCTTCAGTTCTTTGTGCAGCTGTACTGAGCTCTCTGGTGCCTTCTGATGTGAGCATTTGGCAGCTGAAGTTTCCTATGTGGTCATATGCATTGTTTGTGATTCAGAAAGTTTATCAATAGTTAACTTATTGCAAGCTGTATGTGGTTTTTGGAGTATAGTCTTGTCATAAATCTCATTGTTTGTTAAGTATGGAGTTGGTTAATTAAACTTGCCTATTAATCAGAGATAGACGTTCAAGCTGAAAATGAACTCCAAAAAGCAGTGTGTTGAAATAAGAGATAGACGATCAAGCTGAAGATGAACACCATATTATTTGATTTGACCCCGGTAAATTACCTCTAGAGAAACAACCTAAAAACAAAACGTGCTGTTGCAGTTTATGACCATCAATATTCCGAAAGGAAGACTATCAAATTAATCTGATATAAAATATTCAGAACATGGAGGGAAGTCATTAGTAAACTAAATTAAAGTTGCTGATCTGCCTGGATCTAAATAATCCTGTTTACAGGTTCTAAGTACAAATTGTAAATGTGCTGGAGAAGTCACAAATCAATGTAAATTGATAGACACGCAAGATCAGCACCTAACAAATATTCTTGCCTCAACCCTATTTATACAGAGAGGAGACACTTTTTAAACCATGGAGAAGGAATCGATAGCCAAGTCTGTCTCTTTTGAGGATGTTGCAGCACTAAAAAGCAACAAAAGCACCAGGAGTTCGGATGATGGCAATACAAAAACCAGGCATAGAAATGGTTGCATTCCGTTCCTCAAGATATCTATTGATCCTGGCGTGAAATCCCTCAAGCATTTGGACTCGAAGAAGTTAAAGAAAGCTATCAGGCAATGGGCTAAAGCAGTCATAGTTTATGCCCGGCAAGTAAGCCAGAAGTTTGGCAGCTCCCGAAGTTCTGATTTTGATGAATAAAACTGCTGGGTAAATACTTCAAAAGAATCAAGACACTTGACGAAGTTAATGGTACAATAAAATTGCATAGTAACAAACTTTATGCAATTTGATAGGACGATGGAGGAGTGGCGTGGTTTCTGGCCATTTTCCGAAGTCATATTATTCATTTAATTTACTTTTTTCTTGTGGTTCTAGAAGAAGACGTCTAAATATTTATGCCTGCATATTTACTTTCAAATAATACAAAGTGAAATTGTTCACTCAGCAAAAAAATCTTCCGTCCATTTAATTCTCGTTCATTTCAGCATGGTAATGTGTTACGACTTTGTAAAGAACAATAACTGAAGACAGAACCAAAAGCAAGACGAGACTAAATGTGTAGAATATGTTGATCTCATATGATTATGGATTATTTAGTTATTACATCACATTTATTTATAGGTGTCATAATTACATGTGTAAATAATTAGTGAAGGATATCAATCCAATGATATAATAATCAAACCAAAATTACAACTCATAAGTTCGTCCAAATCTATAATAAGATGTCTTGGTTTATTCCACAATTCTTGACAAAATGAATAGCAATGGCAGTCTGTCATGAAACAAGATGAGAATCTTCTGCTACAAATAGATACTTGCAACCTTGAACTAGATGTAAGTGACCTCCCAACTCAATGTTTCAGACTCATGATAGAAACAAGGAATCAGTTTACAAGGTGGAAAGTCAGGAACTAGACAGCAACCCACTACTACACGAAAGAAACTTCTCGAGGCTCTGCTTCATAATAAGTTGCAAAGGGCATATGAAAAGTACATAACAGTTCGTTATCACCAAGTTTGCATGAAAGATATTGCCATGGAAGCTCTCAAACAATTGAAGATTCTTCCAAAAGCTCTTAACAAGGAAAAAGAAAACAAGAGAAGATTGATGGGTATCACTTTCTGCACCTAAACTCTTCAATAAAAATATCCAAGCACTTGACCCCCAACATTTTGTCGAATTGCCTCCTCGTGATCCAGAACTCCATTAGGTGTTGTAACTACAACATAGCCCCACTGTTCATCGAGAAAAATCCATAGTCAACATATTTGCCTTTTAGCTTAAGGGTCTTAGGGAAGGAAGTACAACAATCTATCACATCAAAAACAAAAAAGAATAGTAGAAGCTCCAAAAGGTTGAATCAAATACGTGAGGTTATATTCTCCGGAAAAATCAGATGGTTCCAGGGTTACAAAGAGAAAACGTAAATATAACACCCCCCCAGGAAAACAAAAAGCATTTCGTTGTCTCAGTAATTCAAAGTAAGGTGTAGTCCTAGATCTCAAATTTAATAAGTAAAACTCGTGCAAGTGCGTTGTCTTACTGAGATCACGAAAACTATAAAAACTAAAAATGCAAAACTATTCCAGTCTTATATATGTACATAAACATGCAAAATACAGTGGACACAGTCAGAACATTGCTAATGGTTTAAGAACATAGTAGACGGGAAAAATTAAGATACGATGCATTCCGATCCAAATCACAGAGGAAACCAACTAACATTCTTAATTACCAGAAACATAAACTAATGCAAAGGAACCACACGAACCTGGTGCGTTGGAAGAGTACGAGTTTTGTACTTCTCGAGTTGGTCGGCTTTGATGTCTTGCCTATACATGATAGCCCGACAATCCTTAACCCTCCCTAGCAGCTGCACACTTATCTTCCCAACCCTGTGTGCATCTTGAACTTGAAAATCCTTAATATAACCTGCAGTTTCATCTCTAATTTATTCATCATTCTCATTTCTTAAAATAAAAAAAAAAATAAAATCTTCGAAAAACGACAAACAAAAAAACATCCCTAAGAAATCTATTCCAAACCTTTCTGATACATTCAAATTCTAATAATGAGCTTTAAACCCTAAAACCCTAATTTCTCAATCTTAATCCTTAAACAACAAAACCTTAACCAAAAGCTGAAATTAACCATTCGAACTATCAATCCACATCTCCAATTGCGCTAATATCAACCTTAAAACACAATTTAACGAACATAGTTGATTAAATACAACAATATGTATGTATACCTCTGTATTTCATGATCTGGAGAAAAGAGGCCATGACATTTGAGACCGGATTAAGATCAGCTGAAGCAAATCCTCTCTTCTCAGCATTGACGATTGTTCTCAAAGCCTCGTTCAGTATTCTTCTTCCCATTTTTTAGCACTGTTAATCTTCTTCTGTGTACGCTAAAACCCTCGAACTGTTCTTCAGCTCCGATTAGAAATGTTGACGGATTTTGATTTTGGGCCTTTAGGTTGTTGAGGTTTTGGGCCTATTGAGCTGTTGAAGCCTTGTGGTTACGTGTTGTTTAGGTTATGTGCGGCCCAGATCGGCCCAATAAGTTGCATCTCAATTAAGGAATTGATTTTTTTAGTTAGTTATTTGTTAATTTAAAGAGACAACAAGTCGGTTATTTATATAAATGCATGGTTGAGATAAGGTGTGGAAAAATTACTTTCCTATAATTTAGGAATAATATTAATCTCAGCCTTTAGCTGTACCACGTCACCATACGGCGGTTGTACCTAATAATTTTTCGTATTTGAACCTCCTTTTTAAATGTTTCTATATAAATGTTTTGGGTGAAAGTATGATTTAAAACTGAGTGTTTTGATTTTTTTAGTTGGCAATGGTATGTACCGGCCCATACTAGGTGAAACTTTTGTCTTGTTGGATGTCATTTATCAAAGTATGACCAATATGGCAACTAAGTCTATTCATGATCTCTCACAATTAATATTGCTTTTAATATGATTTATTGCAACTCAAGATTTCCTTTTATTACATTCATTCATACTCGTTCATTTTAGAAACTTCAACTCAACAAAGTGTCCATCGTCAATCGCCATCTCTATGAACAATAAAATCAGAAAAGGAAAAGAAAAGTTATATCTTTAGTCCCAAATAACAGTGACTGATGGATATAAAATTATAAATCAAACGAAAAATTCATATTTTTTTTAATTAACTCGTACATATATAGATTATAGACACGCGTATGATATGTCCATAACAAAACGAACAAATTCGTAATAAAATCCATACAGAAAAACGAACATTCTGATTCGTAATTACACTAGTAGGCATCTTATCTCGTTCTTTTTTTTTTTCCTTTCTTACAGTACCAAAAATGTGTCCTGGTCACGAAAACCCTGCATCATCAAGAACAACTTAGTCACCAGATAGATAGATGCTACAATTTCCAAGAACATAACTTCACAAAATTCATGCTTCAGTTCAGTTACGCGATTATTCCACTACACTACAAAATTACCAAATTCAGCTCACAGTAAAAACAAATTTGAAAAGGCAATGGAGAAAAAGACAAAGGTCATTCTTGTCATTTCACTAGTCTCATACTCTCCCCACCACCGTCACTCTCTCCTTGTCACAGACAATTGTATATAGAAGTTGTGCACGGTTTAAACATACATATTGCGATGCTAAGATTAACTATTTTTCGTAATATTTCATAATATTTTTAATATGGTTAAAATTCTCTAATTATTTAATTTATTACTTAATTGATTACAGATAGTCCATTTTGAGGTTTGAATGTTTATATGGACAACTTTTAAAAATTCGAATAACACTAAATATAAAGTCCATGTTTTTCTATACTTTTAGCCTCCAATGACTGTCTCTATAACTATTCATAAACTATACAAAGTTTGTGTAATTAGACAGAATATTAAGGAGTGCAGATGTAACTATTTGTTAAACTTAGTCACTTACCTGTTTTTCCATCTATACTTGAATAAATTTGGAAGTTTTACAAAACTATAGCAAATGACATGACATTTCCAAATTAGAACCAATCCAACTCGATGTTCATTTACCCAATATAATCAACAACAAGACTTTTCTACGTGTTCCACCAAGTTGGTAATTAATTTGTCTAATCAATGCAAAACGTCGTTTTCAATTCTGTACTCCTGTTCCATTTGAAACTTAACCTTGTTTCTTTCACACCTTGAAAATATTAGACAACATTATAAGACAAATATATTTACTTAATCTTTTGTCACAAACTGAATAATTTTTCTTTACAGACATTAACTTAGACACATATTTATATAAAGTAATTAAGTCTTGGTCACGTTGTCTGTTACCAAGGGGTAAGTAATATTAGCAGTTCGTGTGAGAAAATTAAAACTTGAGTGATAAGTATTATAATTATTATTGATAGTACAGCTTTTTATTATACAGACAGAGAGAGAAAGAAAACAAGAGAGAGAAAGAAGAACGGTTTGCTACAGTGAGACAAGAAACAAAGACAAAGAATAAATTCCCAATTTTCTCCCCAAAACACAATCACATTTACTTGTTCTCTTTTGTACTCTAATTGATGATGCTGTTGTTGTTGTTGTTGTTTATGTACACAGTGCTTAAAAATGGTTGAATCTGAATCCAACATTTTCGATATATAGCTGTTACTCCGATCTTCATTAACCTAATTCCGTTTTTTTCAATGAAGTGAAAAATTGGAGGCTCAAAAGAAGCAAATCAAATACTATTTTTGTTTTGATTGTTTTTGTTGTGTAGTTTTAATTTGATTTGATTATTAATCGAGGAGGAGGAGGAGGAGGAGAATGAACGGTGGTGATGGTGGAGGAGAGGTGGCATCATCAGCTGCGTCAGGTCCACCTACGCCGCTCGACTGGAAATTCTCTCAGGTCTTCGGCGAACGAGCTGCCGGCGAAGAAGTACAAGAAGGTAGATAGATACATATCTGATTTGGATCTTGTGCTTAGGGTTTCAGCTTATGTCAATTTGACCGCTTGTTGTTGATCGTTTCATTTTATTGATTTTCTGTTAAATTGAGGTTAATTGAGTGGGTATTTAGGCATGTTAAGTCTTTTGATTAATTGATTTGAGGGGTGGGTGTAGTATAGTGCTGAAGTGAAGTGAGTTGAGTTCTGTGCTAGTTTCAATTTGTTGTTTTTGTACTCCATGCAGATATGTTTCGATACTAGGTGTTTGGATCTCTGTAATTGTGATTACCGTATCTCGTTTTACTCTTTTTATGTACTGAGTTTTGGAGGGGGTGTGCTTTTTAATGGCTTGAACCACAAGCATCTATCTACCTTTATCTTGTGTTGGAGTGGGAGTTTGTCTGTTGATCATCCGCATGCATCAATCGAGGTGCCGCCGAAGTTATGTCTATGCGTAGCTCACGTGGTTTGGATGTATGCGGATATTTGTTGCAACTTTACACGAGGTTGAGGCTGTTTAGTCAACTAATGGCATTTCCAATGCCGCATGATCTGAAAATCTGATTGGAAATTTAGGGCATCGAATGCGCGGTCCTGTCGCGAGGTGATCACTGCATTTAGAAATTTTGGTCTTTTAGGGATCGCAAAGGCGCGGACTTTATGACGGTTGTCGGTTGGCCAAAACGTGCCAGGGGTGACTTTTTTTTGGAAAAGATAACGCCTTTGGTTAGATATGCATTCGACCGAATCTGAACCATTTTGTATTTTGACATCACATATCATATAAACAGACAAAAAGAATGTCCAATACAATCTTTTTCCATGTAAGAGAGAAAGTTATCCCTTATGGTCAAGCCTTTAATTAAATGACTTCAGTACACCTCACTAGGATCAACTATATTGCCTGGATTTAGTTTTAAGTAGAAACACCTTTGTCTTCATGACATCTGGCAATATACACCTTTGTGGTCTCTCCAAAATATTTAATGTAGATTGGTTGGTGCTTTAATTACTCTCTTTTCCTGGATGTTTACTGACATTGTCAAGAAGGAGTTCGCATTATTGTTCCTGTCTATGATTAATGTACATATTTAGTGTGAAAATGTATTTTTACCATGTTCTATAAATTTCTGTACTAAAATTCTTTGTACGCAAGAATACTTGATAGCACTTCTTTTTGTTGTTACATACGACTCTGTCTCCGATTATTCTAGTATCGTATGTCCATTTTATGGTATTGTGTTATTGAATTATTGTTAGTCCATTCAGTGCTGTGCTGAGACTTTCTTCTTTTTTGTTTCTTTTCTTTGTTTGCAGTTGACATAATCTCTGCAATTGAGTTTGATAAAACTGGTGACCATCTGGCTACGGGTGACCGTGGTGGTAGGGTTGTGCTATTTGAAAGGACTGATACAAGAGAGGTGAGGCTCTACCAGTTATAAAAGTTCTATTATGTTATGACTCGATCTTTTGTCTCAATATTTTTTTCTCTTTTTGCAAATTGTTTATGTAGCATGGTGGAAACCGAAGAGATTTAGAGAGGACTGACTATCCAGTTAATCGGCATCCAGAGTTCCGATACAAAACCGAGTTCCAAAGCCATGAACCTGAGGTACTTATTTTGAACTCTAGCTTTTCTCCTATTGTAGGTCACTGCTTCCACCTATGAGTTTTTTTTTTTTAAATTCTTCAAATATCTGTGCTTGATACAACTTTGAGGTTTATCTTTTGGTTAACCAAGTTGCTTAAAGTCATGACTTTTCTTTCTCTCTTTATCTTGCCCTCCCCAAATAGGAAGGTACACGAAATGATTGAGATATTCTGACATATGCATATCTTTTTCTTCAGTTTGATTACCTTAAGAGTTTGGAGATTGAGGAGAAAATCAACAAGATCCGGTGGTGCCAGGCAGCTAATGGCGCCCTTTTTCTCCTGTCTACTAATGATAAAACAATTAAGTTTTGGAAGGTGAGGTCTAGAATTTCACCTTTTTTTTCTTTTCTCTGTTCACTATTGAGAAGGGTTTTCATCGTTGTGCTCTTCAACTTTAAATCTTGTTCGTCATATCTTCATCTGTATGATGTTTGTTGTCTGGTTTATTCTTTTCCTTTTCTTTCACTATTTTGCAGAAAAATCTTAATTGGTCCATCTTTAAGCATCATTGCATCATAGATAGTGAAAATTTCCTTTTTCTGTCTCTGTTCACTAGATTCATATTTTCATGCTTAATTTGTTGCATTTGTTCCTTCGATTTATTCCTAATTTTCCATGGTTAGGTGCTGTGTGATGTTTAGGAGGTTTCCATATACTTCTAGTCTAAATTGGGAAAGAAGGATGATACCTTTTCTTAGGAATTAAAGGGGGATGTCATTCATTAGATAATATTCTGTTAATATTTTACATCAAGAGTTTTCTTCCTTTTGCTCAACTTTCCTCATTTCCTACTGTACTGGACAAATCGAGTCGTGATATTCTTTAGGTGACTAATTTTTTGTATGTTAAGCAGGTCCAAGAAAAGAAAGTCAAGAAAGTATCTGATATGAATTTAGACGCATCTAAAGCTGCTGGAAGTAGTAGTGTTGCATGTTCTGGTGTTACTTCCAGTGCTAAACAGTTTCTTGCTAATGGTGGCTATCCAGAACGGTCCTACAATGGCTTGAGCAATGACGCAACCTTTCCATCTGGGGGCGTCCCCTCACTGCGATTGCCAGTGGTATTTATTCTTCACTAAACAACAAATTGCTTCATATCCATTTGAATATATATAAGTATTTTGACTATTTGTGTGTTTTGGGTCCGTTTTTGTTGGTTTCTTCATTTCATTTGCTTTTCTCAAATTCGGCATGTTTCTGATCTATTTTAATTTGGAGTTCAATTGATTACAAAACATTACTATCAAGTTTGTATCTGCCATCTTAAACTTTCGAACTTTTGCTTGGACAAATAATAACTGCATAAATGTTTAAATGCTAAATGTATTCAACTATATTGCTACCCATTATTTACCTGTTATTCTTGATTGTATTATCTACAGGTCACAAGCTGTGAGACCAGTCTTGTTGCAAGGTGTCGGAGAGTGTATGCACATGCACACGACTACCATATCAATTCTATCTCAAGTAACAGGTGATACCCATGTTTTTATCTTACTTTGTTATGACAATTAATTTCCTTGTGACGTTTGTTGATTCTGTGCTTATAAAGTGAACTTGGATATTTCTTGAATCCTAAACCCCTACCATATACGTAGTTTTGGTTTAAGGTAGAAGATCTGGATTTAGTTTATGTCAGAAATCATAAGCACACGTGTGAGTCTCAATATATCGTCTCTTTACGTTCTTGATGTCTTGTTTTGTGGGCACCATCAGCAATTAGGGCGAGGACGACTTTAGAAGACAAATGTTCTTAAGCCTTCCCCTTGAGTTGAGAGAAAAGGATCTGAGCTCATTAATACCTCTTTTCCTTCATGCCTCACAAACCGCCATTGCTGTGCGGGTGCTTCAGTTATTGCTTTTATCTGGACACATAAGTAGAAGAGTGTTTGTAAAAAGCAAAGCGTTGAGCTGCAGAGAAATCTCCATGAAGATGGTTTTTTGTTCCTCTCGAAAAAACATAATTAAAACCACTCTTTTAATGACTGAATTCATCTGGCGAATTATGGATGTATAAGAAGCATGATTTATGTCATGGTATTTCAATGGGGTGTGTACTCGAGATGTTCATTAGATTTTCCTTTTACTTCCCTAGTGCTTAATCACTTGACTTCTAAAGGTGCATATTTTGTTGCTTGAATTTCTCTATAGATGGAACGACAAGTGGGTGAATACAAATTTTTTTATAAATTTGTGAACACCCTCCTTTCTGGACTGATTCCTATTTGTAATGCTTGCCAGTGATGGTGAAACATTTATATCAGCCGATGATCTACGAATAAACCTTTGGAACTTGGAGATAAGCAATCAGAGTTTCAATATTGTGGATGTGAAACCAGCAAATATGGAGGATTTGACTGGTAAGTGAAATTTTCTGTTTGTTTTTTTTTAATCTTTTACTGGTTTTTCCGTGGGATCTTCCAGGATCCTGATACATTCATTGTCCGTTGTCAGGGCTGATTCTTCCTTTCCTATTAATTCTGGATTGCAATGAACTAGTTCAGTTAACTGGTTTTTGTTACTCATTGCAGAGGTGATAACATCAGCAGAGTTTCATCCTACTGAATGCAACATGTTAGCATATAGTAGTTCAAAAGGGTCAATTCGTCTTATTGATTTGCGACAATCTGCATTGTGTGATTCACACTCAAAAATGTAAGTTTTTGCGCAACAATTTATGTTTTAGGCTCCTGACAACTTTCTGTTATTTTTTCTGCTTTACAGTTTAAAGTCAATAAAATTTGCAGAATGATAAGTCAATGTTGGATGTGCATGGATTCCTAAGTTTGTTATTGCCAGAATTTGATATATGTTTCCCTATAAATACTTAATGGATTTGATTTTGGACTTATCAACAGATTTGAGGAACAGGAGGCGCCTGGCTCAAGATCATTTTTCACTGAGATAATTGCTTCAATTTCAGATATTAAGTTTGCGAAGGACGGGAGATATATACTCAGTCGTGATTACATGACCCTTAAGGTTTGGTTCTAATACGGAAAAACACTTTGAGCATTGTGCGCTGTTAATGCTTCAACTATTCAAATGTGTCTGGTTTTGACTTTGAACTCACCTATTTCACCCCAGCTTAATTACTTGATGGTTGTGAGTGCTCTGGGCTTTACTGGGTCTATAAACCATGGTCACTAAAAGCAACGTAATTTTTTGTGGCTACAGTGCTGTTATGTTACCGGAACGTAACTTTTGTGAGCACATGATACAGTATTAGATTAGACATATACAATGCAATCATTAAAGTAGGAATTTCCAGAACTAGCGATCGTGGAGAACTCTTTTCTTATCCAATTTTAACTGTTTCACTAATTGGGATTAGAAAGTGTTCCATAGTTGGAGACCCATAGTAACCATTTTTTATTTGGAGGTTGTCTAAGATAACTCAGTATTTTCCGCCATATGTCCACTTATTTATTAATCCTTGGTAATTGGTTTCAGTTATGGGATATTAATATGGATCGCGGTCCAGTGTCAACCTTCCAGGTTCACGAACATTTAAGACCCAAGGTGAAAAGACTTACTCCAGGACCATTTCATGTAGTTTATTCAGCAATGTTATTGAGCTAATTATAGTTGTATTTTCTCTTCAGCTTTGTGACTTGTATGAAAATGATTCCATTTTTGATAAATTTGAATGCTGCCTGAGTGGTGATGGTCTTCGAGTTGCAACTGGTTCTTACAGGTATCTTCAAGGTTTCTTTTCTGTTTGATCAAAAGCAACTACTATTTTCATCTTCTTATATCTAACGAAATAGTCAATTCAATTTCAGCAATCAGTTCCGTGTGTTTGGTTGTGCTGATGGCAGTACTGAGGCGAGTACCCTAGAAGCAAGCAAAAATCCAATGAGGTATTGTTCTCATGTCAAGTTCTGATTCAATTGTTTAACTTTGGTTTACTATAGCAACCTTTCATATTGCTGATACCACTACTTGATATATTGTTATTTTTCACAGAAGGCAGGTCCAGACCCCTTCAAGGCCTTCCAGATCCTTGGGCAGTAGCCTCACTCGTGTTGTCAGGCGAGGTACATTTCACATCATCCATCCTGTCATCTTTTCATTATATCTTCGTATGTTAATATAAAAATCCCATACATGATACATGGTATAAAACCCCTCAGTTTGGTCTAATGATAGAAAACTCCCTACTGTTTGAATAGTTACAGATTTAAAATAATGGAGTACAGAGATTATTCGCTAAAGTACCCCTTAATGTTTGGAACATATTGCAGACTTGCCCCCTATTTTTTACTTCTCTCTAAAGTTTCTGGGGGTGTGTCCTCAATTATTTAAACCTGAGGGAGGCTTTTGTAACTAGACCAAACTTCAGGGTGTTTGTGTAGTTATTCCTATAGGTATTGTTTTGCCGTTCTCAGCTTAAAGAAGTTTGGGCGCCTGTTGCAGGTTCTGAAAGTCCAGGAGCTGATGGAAATGGCAATTCATTTGATTTCACCTCGAAGCTACTACATCTGGCTTGGCACCCATCTGAAAACTCAATTGCCTGTGCTGCTGCAAATAGCTTGTACATGTATTATGCATGAGGAATGAGCACCGGAACTCGGCGAACATTTTGGTTCCAATCGAGAATGCTTTTTCCAGCAAATTGAGGCTCCTATCCATTTCTCACACCCGTGTGCCTCGTAAATTCGTAGCGCAGGCTTTGAATGTCAAAGGTTGAGAATTGTCTCCGGTCAATGATTTTACAACATCTCTTTACCCTGCTCAGGGAACAGCTTTTGCTTCACCATTTTGTGAGTAGCCGTCTATATTTCTTTAATTTTTTAACGTCTCTCCTCAAAAGGGAAAGATGCAGTTACTTTTCTTATGGTGTTGGGTAGAAGTTGGGGAAGGAATGTGATTGTAGTTCTACAGAACAACTAAAGATGTCTTATATTATCCCTAGTTTTAAGGTGAAAATGTAGTTTTACTTGAAAATCTCATGGAAAGGAGCTGCTGCTTTAGCTTGCAGGCCGTTAAGTTTATTGATTTTCATGTTAGCACAATGATCTATTTCTCTTATGTAGGAGGATGATTTTATCTTGTTTTTGGCTATTGACATTCGTAAGACCTTGTCATCATTGTGTAAAAGTACTCTCAGTCTTTAGCTTCTATTAATTTGTACATTAATTTTCAATCGGTCTGTACGTAAAATGCATCTTCTGTTGCTTTGTGCTCAGCGCCACCTTCCAACTGTCTGTTTAGCTTCTGAGATGATAGTAATGCGCTTATGGTGGCTTGTATCTAATTTTATGTAATACTATATCAGAACAAATCATGATTTTGAACAATGGATACAGAAAACGCATATTAAAGAATTACCTTCCATGTTTGAAGAATTACATCAACTATTCCTATATCTGGTTTAGAATGAAATATATCTATCATATCGCTAATGAAATAATGTGATGGTTGCCACAAAATAAACAAATTCCCGAAGCTGTCCACGGGCGACATGAAAATTTATAATAAAATTATAAGTTATGTAGATGTAGGTATCCTAAATTTGTTCCACGGTTTCGCCAGCAAACCAACGTGATAAGACGTGACACGTTGGCATGTTCCTTTTGGGCACTTATATCTAATCATAGATTCTAATCCAATCTATCAATCAAATCAAATCAAATGCCACCTCCTGCACGCATCACTCATCCTACCTTTTTCGTCAAGTTAGCTTATTTTTCCCATTTTTCTTTGTTTATGATAAAAGCTAATGGCTTACGCGGTTACGCCTTTTCTATATGATTATAATTTTATTTATTTCATGTTTCAACTAAAATGAAAGATTTCACCTGAAATTAGAAGTACAATCTTGGCTTACCTTCTAGATTAAAAAGTGTCTAAAAGGTTACTTTTGGGCTAAATTATATCCACCCAAATAGTAATAAACTACGTAGAAACTACAAATGAGTCAAAAGCACTGAAGACGTGATATTATCTAATCTAATATTTAAACTGGTTTTTTGTTTCAATATTCTAATAACATCACCTCATTGGTTTGAAGTAAAATTTGGTGTTATTAGACCTATGGAGAATTATGATAGCGTTCGCTGAATGATGGATTTTTGCACACACTATGATGATGGGAGTGCCAGGTGTTGGGCCTATAAATGGATTTGGGCCCATCATATAATGGCCACTCAGATCCACCATAAATTACGATACCATGCATATTTCGCCCAAATGGACGGCAATCACAAGCCCACTAAAGAAAATCTGCGGTGGAGATTCTCTGATGGGAACCAAACGATGCTCTAACACTGTTTGAGTGCTTGGCTAGCACGCAGGCCCACTCTGCGGCTTGGCTAAGCTCAGCCACACAAGCTACACGTTTTCTTATTATTAATTACGTGATTAGAGATGTATTAGCTCATTAAAGTAGTAGGATGATTTGTTAAGAGTTTTCCAAATTTTAATAGAAGCATATCAATTGTATAATTTATAAATAAGATCAAAATAAGAAAAGACACCTTTAATACGAGGCTAAATATTCCAGTTAGTAGAGTTTTCTTTTCTCAATATACATCTGAGAATTTGTCAAAATTGAACAAAATGATTAGATACCAACCTTTAATAGGACTTTTGTTTTTCTTGCAGTTCTTGTTGATCTTTGACAAAATCGTCACTTGTTTAAGCTGGTCTGTGACTAAAGTGGACCTTTAAACTCATTGTTATTTTGTTTATGTTATTCTCATGAAACAATTGATTGTGATGCCATTTGCGTAGGTAAATAAAAACTGGAAATCAAGAATTTGATTCACACAGAATAGTGAGAATTAATTAATGTATAAGTTCAGAAACATTTCAAATAAAATAATTATCAGAGCTACACTATTTTACTGTCAAATACGTCAAACATTGTAAATGTAAAATTCTTACTGAAAAACATTATAAATAAAATAAATAAACTCAATAAAAGAGAAGTTCAAACGGATTAATCCTATCTAAAACAAGACGTACCAAATTTGATCCTTGAAAAGTTAGGATTTGACTAAAATAAAGTTTCCTCCTCTTGTGAGACTGTATACTTGAAAAAGTGGTATTCAATGCTAAAAGAACATACAATATTGATTTTCCGGTCAGAACTCAGAACTTGAGTAATTCTCACTTGCTAATACTTCTTGGGCTTGAAATTCTCTCTTCGCCTTGAAAAAATATTAGGTGCAGCCGTTATAAGATGACGTAGTATATTCAAGAGTTGAGATTAAATACAACTTTTAGATTATACGATAGTAACTTCTCTACACCTCATTCCAACTACACATTTATACTTATTAATAAATCGCATCACCTCATCGATCGTGCCACCGCTATTCCTAATAATCTCTCCTTCGCATGTCCCTGACCCTCGCATAAAATAATCTGAATTGTGAGGACAAACAATTCCCACGAATGAAGCTACACACACTTAGAGCAGCCAAGAATAAAGAATCTATTTATTGTTATACTTTGAAGAATTAATTAACAGTTAATCACTTATAGAAGTAGTTTATTAACAGATTCCCAAAGCTCTGTTCTCCCTCAATCAAGCTGCCTTAGCCAAAAGATCCAAAATTCCCATTTGACACTGACAGTAGTGACTACTAATGCAGCAGGTGTAGTCTGCGTGTATATCATATGAGAGAGAAACACACACAAATTCTCTCTCTCTCTCTCTCTCTCTCTCTCTCTCTATATATATATATATATATATATATATATATATATATGCCTGTACTCTGTAAGTATATGACGTGATCTTAGGTTCTCGTTCTCACGCGGACTTGCAGAGATTGTTCACATCATCGACATCAAAACAGAGATCAACTCTCATTTCTTCTTCATTAAGAAAAAAATAAAAAAGCTCATTTCTTTTTCTTTTTATCTGTTTCTTCCTAAAATAATATCCTCAAAGAATCATCAAAATCACACCTTTTTTCAGTCCAAATTACAAAACTCTAATTCATGATTGTCCTTTGATTCTCTTAAGCTTCTCTGTTTTTCTTCTTCTTTCATTCTATTTAGCTTGAGTTTTTTACTTGTTGAGCTAAAAATTAGAAAATATCACTCAAATTTTTGTCATCTTTTGATTTCCGTTTTCTCTTTCGTCACTTCACTCCAAAATCCATTCCCACTAAAACCCATTTTTCATTCAATCATTCCCCACAATACCCACCTCACAGATCTCTCCAATTCTCCTCAAAACAAAACCAACCCACTTCGTATTTTCACCAAAGATTCAATCTTTACTCGATTTTGCACCTAACCCAGATCACCAAATCCCCAAAGATCGAATCTTTTTACCAAAAATGCAAGACCCATCATCACTGTATTCACAGATCAACCCACAAGTGCAACAACCACAGTTCCCAGAACAAGAACACCTAAAATGCCCTCGATGCGATTCGCCAAACACAAAATTCTGTTACTACAACAACTACAATCTCTCACAGCCTCGTCACTTTTGCAAGAGCTGCAAGAGGTACTGGACCAAAGGCGGCGCTTTGAGGAACATCCCAGTTGGTGGTGCCTCAAGAAAGAACACAAAACGCACCTCTAATTCTAACAAACGCCCTGCACCTGCACCAGCTAATAAAAGTGACGGTAGAGTCAACGGTGGTGGTCAAATGAGTGAGACTTTACCTCTAATGGGTGAAGGGCAGTTTGGGAATTTGATGGAGGTGAGTGGGAGTTTCAGCTCGTTGTTGGAGGCTAATGAGGGGCAGTTTGGTAATTTGATTGATAAGCAATTTGGTGATCCGGGTTCGGGTTCGCGGGTCGGGTTGGAGAGTGGGAGTAGCGGTAATGTTGGTGGTGATGGGTTCTTGAACATTCCTCAGTGGTGAGATTGGTCAACTGTTTCTTTTGCTCAAAAGAGTCAACTTTTTTGTTGGCATTTTAAGGTATGAAAAAAGTTAGAGAATTTGAACTGGATTTGCTGTAATTTTGACATATCCTTTGATTACCAAGAAGTGGTCAAATCTAAAGTTCTATTAATTATGCCTTGTTACTTGACTAATTTGAGTTTTTGTGTGTGATTTGAGAGTTTGTATTAGTATTGTTTGGTGAAAAGATGTTAGTTTCTTATTTAATGGCTTATTCCAATGTTTTTGTCCTGTTTCTCCTCTTTTTTGGTCAAGTTTGATACCAATTGACTAAGTAAAGCTTTTCTTTAAGGGTTGTCATGTATGTGACATAATTTGGAGTGGTGATTTAATGTGGGGAAATGTGAATGATTTGGTCAAATTTAATTTGATTGATATGTTGAAGTTAAGCGGCACAATGTTGTGATTGTGGTTAAGTGAAGAATGTGGCTCTTGGCTGTCTTTAGATTTTGGAGATTAGTTTGGTGGAATGGGTTGGAAGATATTGTAGATGATCTCTAAATCTTTTGTTAGAAAGGTAAAGACAGATTTGAGCTTTTGCATTGATTGGTAATATGATAATAATATATTAATACCTATCATATAGTTAGTTATATCTTATGAACCTTCTATTTTAAATTAAGCTGTCCTAATACTTGCTAGCATAATCTATACTTTATGTAGAGTTTCACTTTGGAATATAATATTGATTGACTCTAATTGTTATTATGAAAGGTCAAATTTAACTATGAACTTCTTTTTTTAATTTCAAATTAGACTCCTTAGGCGATGATCTCTAAGGTGTAGAATATATTATGATGATCTGTTATTTGTAATGTTTAAAAGAACAAAAGCTAGCCCCGCAGTCCATGATGAATATAATTTGAATGGATGGACCGTGGACGGTCCACTCTTATTTATATCTTGATAGTCAATCAACCACTTGTGTGGACCTAAATCAATTTATGGATATTTATTACTACAACTATTAATATAGTTTTTTGGCAGCATATTGAGGATTCGAAAGGTAATTTGTGGAGCATCGCATCTTTAGTAGACTTAATCTAATGCAATTTGTCATGCAATTCTATCTGAAATAGCAGAACACCCTAACCCTTTGCATATAACATTTGTACTGAATTTCCGCTTCAACTTATTCCGTCTTTTATTCTATGATTGTTCTTAAGATTTGAAGTAATTCTTAAATGATCTTGGAGCAAAAACTATTAGGGAGTGAGTTTTGATATTCACTTTTTCAGGAATTGTCTTTTAGTATTTTGTACCTTAAATCATTGTGAAGCAGTTGTGCGTATCAGTTTTTCAGCTGTGGTTTAATGGCTTTTGACCTAGTGAAATCTTCACTTGACATCACAGATTTGTTGAATTTTGACTTCTTCTTCTCATAAATGTGATCTGTGGCAGGTATAGTATATTAGTACTTATGGGTATTTGACGCCATAAAAATTAAAATAGTACGAAGAAATAAATCCCTATTTCAAGTATTATTTGAGATTAGTACATTAAGGATTTGAGTCGGCGCAATTTTGCATGAGGCACTCAATAGTCAACAGTTAGCTGTTATAACTTATAAGTTATAACTTGATATATCTTGTTTGGGTGAGAATATTATCCAAATAGAGATTAAAATATAATTAGAAAACAAAAAGGGGCCGAACTGGGTTGTTCAAAGTAAAATGGGTGGGCCCAGATCTTAATGAACCTTGGGCCTATTCGGTTTGATGATGATGATGAATCGGGGCATGCGTTCCTTAAATGTCCTACCTAATTATCCAGTTCATAAGTTAGGGAGCAAGATGTTACCCGCTTTTATCGGGTTGCTTCTTTGTTTTCCTTGGCATCAAATTATTGGTA
This sequence comes from Misopates orontium, assembly GCA_946800315.1. Classification (NCBI taxonomy): domain Eukaryota; kingdom Viridiplantae; phylum Streptophyta; class Magnoliopsida; order Lamiales; family Plantaginaceae; genus Misopates; species Misopates orontium. Next base: position 44,336,823 of record OX326949.1, read on the forward strand.
CTATTTTGAAAGAATTCCTACCGCTTTATGCAATGTGACAATTTCGATGTAGCGCAATTAATCATTAATATAATGTATATTAAGATTTTGGGACATTACTTTTTTAAATATTCAACAATACATTATCCAATTAATTAAATCGGCAAGAATACGCCATCATGCAATTTTTAATGGAATAATTGTGCCTTCTTTATATTTTAAAACTTACTTTTGCGTTTCGTGAGAAAACTATGATGCGATTTTATTTTTTGCGTAGAGATATGTATATACATTGGTTCGAAATCTTTTCTTAAGATTATCCTTATATAATTAATATACGGAATTAGATCTTTTTTTCCACATATGTTGAACCTAAAAGCAGACTCGGATTTTTTGTAGTATATGCGTTGACAAACTCAATTAAATGGCCAATTTGCCACATGACAAAACGAGGTGGCACAACCATCTAATTCTCGTTAGATGTAAGAAACTAAAATCATGTCACTAAATTTCTGGCCAAAACTTTCTTCTACTTTAAAATGTGTCCTCACTCGTTGCCAACTATCAACCTTGCTAAATGGTTTAAGAGTTATTAAGACAACTATAACATGCAAAACATAAATTGTAGGTGTTTAGCAAGAGAAGTAGATTATCAGAATCATGCACGAAAAAAAAAAGGTAAAATAGACAATGCGAAAATCAAAACTACTGTTATTAATATGTTTAATTCTAACAGGACTCTTATAGTAAACAAATTAATACAATCCGGCAGACTAAGAGATTGAGAAATGGGATACATAATACAAAATGTATACCAAGTGTCTCTTTTGGAGACAATCGGCCTTGAAAGTAGACTTGTTACTTAACATTTTTTTTCAAAATAAATACTCCAATAAGAACACTTAGTTCTAAGAAAATCCCATATCATTAGGCATTTGTCACGGGCAAAAGAAATCTTTGCATCTGTAGACACACATGTTCCAAATCTATTCATTTCTTTTATCATGTATAACTCACGACCACATATTGATATTGAAGAATGTACGTACAAGAGCACGTAAGCTTGTTTAATGCAATGCAAATAATAAGAAATAAAATTTTTGGTTAAGTAAAGAGTCATCTATCATTGTGCGGGAAAAAAAAAAAGGATTGAGGAATCTAAGTTCATTAAACAACTTAAATCATTGGTTCTTGAAAATACAAGAAAAATACATATATATTTTCCTTGGCTATTGAGAGCTTCAATTGCTAGTCCGTAAATAAGAATCCTTGATCAAGGACTGAAAATAAGAACATTTATCATCTACATTGAAGTACTCAGGCCCCCAACATCAAGGACTAGTAACAATACACACTGCATTTTGTGGTAACGTACTTATATGTTTTGCTCCTCAGATCTCTCTGCGATGACTGCTTGTAACTAAAGTGGTTATCGACATTTCGAGTCTAATCCCTTTTGTAACTAGACCAGTATTCTTTAACAAGCTTGGAGAACGATGAATTTGTCTCCATAAGCTTTGAAGGTTGATCATATTCCACAAGATTCCCTGTAACAAAAACAACTTATCAGTATTGCGTTACCATGAAGATTTGAACCCCGAATAATATACAACTAAACCGAATAACGCAGAGCCTTACCATAAGAGAGGACCATGACCATATCACTGTCTATGACAGTTGGAACTCTGTGTGCTACAGTTATTACAGTGCACTTTGCAAACTCTTGTCTGATGATTTTCTGTAAAATGGCATCTGTGGCGGAGTCGATGGAAGCAGTTGCCTCGTCAAGAACTAGAACTTTATTCCTCTTTAAGAGGACTCTTCCGAGGCAAAAGAGTTGTCGCTGCCCCAAGCTCCAATTCTCGCCTTCATCGCTAACTGATTGAACAAAATTTACGGTCACCTTATCTTAAAATATTTAGTAGTTTTTTATTGCAATGCTTCAGACATTTAATCAAACGTACCTATATGGTTTCTCAAATCATGACTCAAAGAAAGGAGGTATGGACGTTTTAGAAATTCGACAACATACCTGATGAGTCGAGCAAGTTAGGGAGTTCACTGATGGTGGACTTAAGCTGGCATTTCTCTAGAGCCTGCAAATGATCGAGTATGTTCACATTCGTAAACGAATTTAAACCGTTTGCCCTTCAAATATAATGGTTAATGTATTGTAAAATGGGAACTGAAAATCTTAAATGAAACATGTAATGTATTCACCTTCCATATCTCATCATCAGAGTGAAGGCCTAGTGGATCCAGATTTGTCCTAATACTTCCCCTGAACAAAGTTGGTTCTTGAGGGATGATGCTGAGTTTCTGTCTCAAATCCTTGAGACCTATTGAACAAATATCAAGCCCATCGATAACAATTTGTCCGCTGTAAGGCTCAACTAGACGAAACAAAGCACTTATTAACGTCGTTTTTCCACTTCCAGTCCTTCCCACCACTCCTACTCGAGTCCCTTCATCAAAAGTGCAGCTTATCCCTTTTAGGACTATCGGAGCATTGGGACGATATCTTATCTGAATCCATATAGGATAAAAATAAGGTTTTGCATATCATTTTTTCTTGGACAATAGTAGCAGGATAGTAATACAGGTTTTATTGCAGCTCATATATCTTCTCTAGACAATCTAGCAAAAACTCAAATGAATCTGAGTCATTCTTTTTCTTATCATATATGACATCAGAGTCCACCACTTAGCCAATTTTGCGATTTTCATATTGCACTTTTTCTGAAGCTTGCAGAATATTAACATGTTCAATAACTCACCTTTAGATTCAGTAACTCTATTCGACCTTGTGAAGGCCATGAAGTTGGTGGCCTGTTGTCTTCAACAATCGCTGGAGGCTCCGGTGGGATATTCATATATTGCTTAATCCTTTCTACCGAGATAATATAATTGGCTAAGCTGCCATACCATCTTGAAAAAAACACCTGAGTGCCGGTTAATGCAAACGCATAAGAAAGAGAGAGTCCCATGAGCCCTGTAAAAACAAATTATGGTAAAACTAATGATCTGAAACAGGATAATAACGTCTGTAAGAAAATTTTAGTGAGAATTACCTGGAGCAACATAGCCTTCGGGAAATAAGACTAAGAAGATTGCAGCAGTGAATAAGGTAAGATTTTGAAGTGCTTCAGTTCTCATAACTAGCCATTCCATGGCTGCATTCGACGAAAGAAAAACTTTTGCATCAGTATCGACTAGTTCACGGTAGTTTGACGAGAATTTATCCGCCATTTTGAACGCTCTTATCGTGGCAACTCCAAGTGCTGTCTCAGATGCATAATTCATAATAGGAGCTTTAGTAGTTCCATTGATTCTCATCAGTTGTCTTGCAGACGGTTGATAATATCCCTTGAGCCGAGAATGGAATATCAGAATATTGTCTTAATGCATCATTAACCTTAAACGAAAATCTTGTGAATTGGATCTTACCTGGACGTACTTTGAAGCCACCATAGCAAAGATGCCCACAAAGAGAACCTGCCATGTTACTGAAGCCATGATTGCAATTGTTGCCAGAATCTCAAGTAAGGAAGACATCACATACGAAAATCCAATAGGGAGGTCGAAATCCAGTACACTTAGATCAGATGAAGCCTGATCAAACACAGACAAAGATGTGAGTTAAAACAACATGTCGCATATGAGAAATGCTCCTTGTGGGTCAGGAAAAAGAGTAAGCTTTGAAGGTAATAATAAATCTTACACGTGTTAAAATCCTCCCGACCGGGGTGGAGTCGAAGAAGTGCATCGGAGCATTGAAAATTGAGGTCATAAATCCAGAGAAAAAGGCTTCAGAAGCTTTCAGTCCTAAAAGTACCGCAAACATTGATCTGAAGAATACGAAGACTGCACTAGCTGATGAAATTAGAGCATAAATTCCAACGATAAAGACACTGCTGTTTTTCGGATTTTGAACTGAAAATGCCAGCCAGAAACTTGCAGCAGCCTGAAGAGAGACAAAACCACATTGAGCTATGACACTTGAAGAAGCGTAGATCAATCCCTTTGAAATGAAAACGTAATCGAAGAAAGACTTCCACCCAACATCTCCAACTTCCTTCTCTTCTTCCTCAGTCAGTTGTATCCCGGGTTGTACAAAAATATCTCCTTCACTTTCTTTTTTACTAAAGGACATAGTAATCTTATCTAATTGATTCCGATATTCTATGTGATGTTCGTCTTGATTTGCACCAGACGAGGAATCAAGTAATCCTGTAGATTTTTCATGAGCAAAAACGAGTTGTTCAAATGTAGTGCCTGCTGTCATAAGTTCCTTATAGTTTCCTGATTGAGTAACTTTTCCACCTTCTATGACCTGACATATCAAAAGAGTTAGTTAAGCAAATTCTAAGGATCACAGGTGCTAGGCAATAAAACTTTCTAAATGGTTCCAAGTTCTCATCACCAGAATTCTGTCGACATTATTCAGAAACTCGACTTGATGAGTCACAAGAATTACTGTCTTCTTTGCAAGAGCAGTCATGACACAGTCCTGCAGTCATATGAACAACTGTCAGAAAAACTTATAGCACATTATTATGATACAGAGGGTAAATTTTATAGTTAGTCTTACATTGAAAAGAACTGCTGCTGTATGTGCATCTACTGCACTAAAAGGGTCGTCAAGAAGATAGATGTCAGCATCGTTGTAGACTGCTCTAGCAAGCTGTATTCTCTGCTTCTGTCCTCCACTCAGATTAAGCCCTCTCTGACCTATCTCTGTAAGATCTCCATAATCAAAACTTTCGATATCTTTGTCTAGAGCACACACTTTAATGGCCTCCTGATACTTCGTATGGTCCATTTGCTTTCCAAAGAGAATATTGTCGCGGATAGTCCCACTCTGGATCCATGCAGCTTGAGAAACATAAGCAACGGATCCAAGTACATTCACCTGAAACAACAACATTGACAACTAAAGTTCACAACAAAAGAGTTCTGATTAAGATGATTTCTACTGAAAAAACATAAATAACTTACACTTCCTGATACCAGGGGTATTTCTCCTAAGATAGCATACAAAAGCGATGACTTCCCCGCCCCAACTGGACCACAAACTGCAATCTTTTGTCCCAATCTTGTGTCTAACGCAATCTCCATGAGGGTCGGGGTACTACTCTCTGGATTCCAACTGAAGCAACCATCTTGTATCTGAATGATACAACTTAAATTTCTTGAAGAATGTCTAATCGAATCTTCTTGTTTGAGCTCGTCTTCAAGCAAAAACGTGTTAATTCTATCAAACGAGACCTTAACTTGAATCAAAGCGGAAAGGGAATCGGGTAGTAACTTGACAGGTTCTGACATGCTCCTCAGTGCTGCCAACACTGTAAAAATAGTACCAGCATCTAGCCGAGCACTCTTGAAAAGCAGACATCCGGAAAAAATGACTGCAGAAACAATCGTCGGAGACATCCAATACAATAGCGTGCTACATGTCTTCATGTACTGAGTTTCAGACAACCATTTGAATTCGCTCCTTCTAAAGGATTCAACCAAGCTCTTGAAGTTATTTTCCCAAGACTGCAACTTAATTATTTTCATGGTGTTAAGAATTTCGGTCAATGACCTCAATCTCCTGTCTTGAAAAATCATGAACTCAGTCTGATACTTTTTTAATAGTTTTGCAAATGGCACGTTGAGAAAGCCACAGATGATGATAGGAACCAAACCAGGAAGTACCCCAAGTCCTACTATCCCAGAAAGAACAGCAATGGCCAAGAAAACCTGAAGTCCTGAAATCCATCCTACATGAAACCACATTGGAAATTCTCCCATTCGATAAGCATCAACAGCAATGTAGTTCACTACTTCACCAGTCGAGTGCCTTCGCCTCCCAATACTCGAGAGCTTGAGCTGCTTCTGGTAAACTGCAACCATCAGAGCTGATCTTATCCTCATTCCAGTTCTTCTGGAATAAAAATAGAAATGCCGGTAGGACAACGACTCAACAACTTTGGAGACAACCAAGAGTCCTACTAAAAGGACACCGTCCTTTAGAGATTTTTCTGTAAGATCTGAATACCTCACATAAGCATAAAGCAACAATGGACTAGTGACAACTGCAATTGTCCTAAGCAATGCAAAACTTGCAGCCAGCGCCAGACTCTTCCAGTAAACTTTTGCAACAGACCAAAGGACCAAATTTGTAGAATCCTCGATGCTCTTTTCTTTCTCAAGTATATTCATCGCGTCATTAAATTTCCCATACGCCATATTGGCTTCGTCTTCAGAACCCAGAGAAGGAATGTCATCAAGACTCAGGGGTTTAGAACTACCTAAGTGAAGCAAAGGACTTATCCAAGAAAAGGACAATTTGCTTAAAAACGAGGTGTGGTCTAGATCAGTATGGACCTTATCAGATTCACCAACTATTATTAAAGGTTCCAATAGAACATCATCTACCTCTGGCTGAAACGTAACGACGTATAGATTTCTGAAAGCACAAACGACAAGCAACAAATTCACCAACCAAGTTGCAATTTCATGGATCTGGATATAATGTGAGTTAACTAAATCTATTATGTTTAGTGCAGAAACCAACAGGAAAAAGACAATCCACCAAGCAGATTTTAGAACCTCGATCCATTTTGATCCTCGAAAGGGCACAGAAACTGCGAGTGTGATCCAAATTAGCCCTCTAACAAAGCATAAAGACCAAGTCATATGACTAAAAAGTTCATCTTTTGTGATGAGAGCATACACACCAGCACCAGTATATCCAATGCTGATAAGAGCACAACAACAAGAAATTGTGATGTTAAACCACTCCCTTCTCCACCGTCTGTTATCGCTTTTCCTCATTATATCAATAGCCAATGCCAAACACAAAACAAAAGCCATGAACACATTGAAGTAGTCCATCATGGTTCTTGAAGGACTCAACGATTCCATGGTTGAGATTCCTTCATGTAACCAAGAAAATTTACCTGCAAACATCATTTGATAATATCAAAACATCCGATTATTTAAAAAATGAACAAAAGCACTTTAGAACATATTCAAGTGCTCATTTGTCTTCATCATTAGTTAATGTTGTTTCCTCTTTAAATCATCTAAATTCTCTTGTTTACTGAAATATATGGTGTTAAGGATGACACATATATATCCCGTATGTAATTGAAGCTCATATATAATTGTGTGGAATGATTAGCAGGTGACATATTTATTACTTTTAAAGATGACTTTATAAATTTAAAACTTAATTATATGTAATGTAACACTGCTGTAATTGAATGCTGGTAGATGAGAGTTGAGACTTGAACATCAAAAGTCAAAACAGCTATAAAAGAGAAGTCTGAAATGTGATATAACTTGAGCCGTCAATTCATATTGTACCGTGCTTTTACTAAGAAATCAATTTCGGATATCCAGTTGCTTAATCAATTATTTTAATCGCACTTCTTATGAAACAAAATTCATGACCAAATAGTTTAATCAATTACATCAGCAGTTGTTTAGCGTGAAAATATTGGATCTTGTGCACTATGGTTAAATTAAAGGTTTTTTCCCCTTTTCATATGAATGCAATAAACTAACCCTCTTGGACAAATTAGAGAATAATAAATAAATTAGTAAAAGAAAAGTATAGAAGTACAAAGAAACAGACTACATCAGCTCAGACAAGTGATTCGATCTCTCAAGTAGCTAGCTTATGACAATTTGTTTATAAAGTTAAAATTTTGAAAAGTTATCATATATTTTATTCAACGTAACAAAAGGTTTCCTCAGTAATGTTATTTTTAATTACGGATCATAATTCACCAAGCCAAGCACGTATTCATTTTGAAATTATATATTGAAAGCACAATGCAGTTTAGGCACGGCGGGAAAATTGACGTGTCACTCGTGACTCGCGCGAGGATTGTCTTGTCTTTCCAAGATTTAATTTAAAATCAATGATTGCATCGAAAATCAAAATGTTAGTTATACTATCACTTATGATAACGAGTGATATTGCTTTTCTGTCTTAAGTAGCAACTATCACGTCATTGAATACTTCCACTTTCTTTTTTTTGTTCAATAGAGAATATGTCTCTTATGAGTTATGACTTATCCCGTCTAAAGAGTATGTTTTTTGGACGTAAATTGTTCCCTTTAAAGTAAGCCCATTTAATTATCCAAAAAAAAAAAAGAAAAAAAGAAGTAAGCCCATTTTGTTGTGAATATTTATTTTATAGAACTTTAATTGAGATAAAATAAAATTGTAAAAAGATATAAATTTGTCTCCCTCACCATCGCCTACACTGAAGTACTCAATCCACTCATCACCAACTATTGCGTACATTAAAGTACATGGTCCAGGAGCACACGTACAACATGTGTGTTGTAAATCTAGCTAATGGTAATTATAACATAATTGAGCGCCTGCAGACAAAACATTACAAGTTACTTATCGACATTTCGAGTCTAATCCCTTTTGTAACTAGACCAGTATTCTTTAACAAGCTTGGAGAATGATGAATTTGTCTCCATAAGCTTTGAAGGTTGATCATATTCCACAAGATTCCCTGTAACAAAAATAACTTATCAGTATTGCATTACACTGAAGATTTGCTTGGTTGATGATTCCTTACAACTCATTTGAACCCCGAATAATATACAACTAAACCAAAGAACGCAGAGCCTTACCATAAGATAGGACCATGACCATATCACTGTCGATGACAGTTGGAACTCTGTGTGCTACCGTTATTACAGTGCACTTTGCAAACTCTTGTCTGATGATTTTCTGTAAAATGGCATCTGTGGCGGAGTCGATGGAAGCCGTTGCCTCATCAAGAACTAGAATTTTATTCCTCTTTAAGAGGACTCTTCCTAGGCAAAAGAGTTGTCGCTGCCCCATGCTCCAATTCTCGCCTTCATCGCTAACTGATTGAACAAAATTTACGGTCACCTTATCTTAATTTTGTAACGATTTTCTATGCAATGCTTCAGATATTAATCAAATGTGACTATATGGTTTCTAAAATAATAATTGAGAGTTCCGAGAATTCGATATACCTGAAGAGTCGAGCAAGAGAGGCAGTTCACTGATGGTGGACTTAAGCTGGCATTTCTCTAGAGCCTGCAAATCAAATATTTTACATTTCGTTAATGCCTTGATCATTTTCCCTTCAGATTAATAGTTTATGTATTATAAATTGGGGAACAGAAAATCCTTTCTGAGACTTGTAATGAATTCACCTGCCATATCTCTTCATCAGAGTGAAGGCCTAGTGGATCCAGATTTGTCCTAATACTTCCCCTGAACAAAGTTGGTTCTTGAGGGATGATGCTGAGTTTCTGTCTCAAATCCTTGAGACCTATTGAACAAATATCAAGCCCATCGATAACAATTTGTCCGCTGTAAGGCTCAACCAGACGAAACAAAGCACTTATTAACGTCGTTTTCCCACTTCCAGTCCTTCCCACCACTCCTACTCGAGTCCCTTCATCGAAAGTGCAGCTTATCCCTTTCAGGACTATCGGAGCATTGGGACGATATCGTATCTGAATCCATATAGGATAAAAATAAGGTTTTGCATATCATTTTTTCATAGACAATAGTAGCACGATAGTAATACAGGTTTTATTGCAGCATATATATCTTCTCTAGATAATCTAGCGAAAACTCAAATGAATCTGGGTCATTCTTTTTCTTATCATATATGGCATCAGAGTCCACCACGTGGCCAATTTTGCGATTTTTATATTGCACTTTTTCTGAAGCTTGCAGAATATTAACATGTTCAATAACTCACCTTTAGATTCAGCAACTCTATTCGACCTTTTGAAGGCCATGAAGTTGGTGGTCTGTTGTCTTCAACAATCGATGGAGGCTCCGGTGAGATATTCATATATTGCTTAATCCTTTCTACCGAGATAATATAATTGGCTAAGCTGCTATACCATCTTGAAAAAAACACCTGAGTGCCGGTTAATGCAAACGCATAAGAAAGAGAGAGTCCCATGAGCCCTGTAAAAACAAATTATGGTAAAACTATTGATCTGAAAGAGGATAATAATGTCTGTAAGAAAATTTTAGTGAGAAGTACCTGGAGCAACATAGCCTTCGGGAAATAAGACTAAGAAGATTGCAGCAGTGAATAAGGTAAGATTTTGAAGTGCTTCAGTTCTCATAACTAGCCATTCCATGGCTGCATTCGACGAAAGAAAAACTTTTGCATCAGTATCAACTAGTTCAAGGTAGTTTGACGAGAATTTATCAGCCATTTTGAACGCTCTTATCGTGGCAACACCAAGTGCTGTCTCAGATGCATAATTCATAATAGGAGCTTTGGTAGTTCCATTGATTCTCATCAGTTCTCTTGCAGACGGTTGGTAATATCCCTTCAGCCGAGAATGGAATATCAGAATATTGTCCTAAGGCATCATTAACCTTAAACGAAAATCTTGACAATCGAGTCTTACCTGGACATACTTTGAAGCCACCATAGCAAAGATGCCCACAAAGAGAACTTGCCATGTCACTGAAGCCATGATTGCAATTGTTGCCAGAATCTCAATTAAGGAAGCCATTACAAACGAAAATCCGATAGGGAGGTCGAAATCTAGTACACTTAAATCAGATGAAGCCTGATCAAACATAGACAAAGATGTACATTCAAACTACATGTCGCATAAAATGCTCCTTGTTGGTCAGGAGAAAGAGTAAGTTTTGAAGATAATAATAAATCTTACACGTGTTAAAATCCTCCCGACCGGGGTGGAGTCGAAAAAGAGCATCGGAGCATTGAAAATTGAGGTCATAAATCCAGAGAAAAAGGCTTCAGAAGCTTTCAGTCCTAAAAGTACAGCAAACATTGTTCTGAAGAATACGAAGACTGCACTAGCTGATGAAATTAGAGCATAAATTCCAACGATAAAGACACTGCTGTTTTTAGGATTTTGAACTGAAAATGCCAGCCAGAAACTTGCAGCAGCCTGAAGAGCGACAAAGCCACATTGAGCTAGTACACTTGAAGAAGCGTAGATCAATCCCTTTGAAATGAAAACGTAATCGAAGAAAGCCTTCCACCCAACATCTCCAACTTCCTTCTCTTCTTCCTCAGTCAGTTGTATCCCAGGTTGAACAAAAATATCTCCTTCACTTTCTTTCTTACTAAAGGACTTAGTAATCTTATCTAATTGATTCGGATATTCTATGTGATGTTCGTCTTGATTTGCACCAGACGAGGAATCAAGTAATCCTGTAGATTTTTCATGAGCAAAAACGAGTTGTTCAAATGTAGTGCCTGCTGTCATAAGTTCCTTATAGTTTCCTGATTGAGTAACTTTTCCACCTTCTATGACCTGACATATCAAAAGAGTTAGTTAAGCAAATTCTAAGGATCACAGGTGCTAGGCAATAAAACTTTCTAAATGGTTCCAAGTTCTCATCACCAGAATTCTGTCGACATTATTCAGAAACTCGACTTGATGAGTCACAAGAATTACTGTCTTCTTTGCAAGAGCAGTCATGACACAGTCCTGCAGTCATATGAACAACTATCAGAAAAACTTATAGCACATTATTATGATACAGAGGGTAAGTTTTATAGTTAGTCTTACATTGAAAAGAACTGCTGCTGTATGTGCATCTACTGCACTAAAAGGGTCGTCAAGAAGATAGATGTCAGCATCGTTGTAGACTGCTCTAGCAAGCTGTATTCTCTGCTTCTGTCCTCCACTCAGATTAAGCCCTCTCTGACCTATCTCTGTAAGATCCCCATAATCAAAACTTTCGATATCTTTGTCCAGAGCACACACTTTAATGGCCTCCTGATACTTCGTATGGTCCATTTGCTTTCCAAAGAGAATATTGTCGCGGATAGTCCCACTCTGGATCCATGCAGCTTGAGAAACGTAAGCAACGGATCCAAGTACATTCACCTGAAACAACAACAACATCGACAACTAAACTTCACAACAAAAGAGTTCTGATTAAGAAGATACTTTTTGAAAAACATAAATAACTTACACTTCCTGATACCAAGGGTATTTCTCCTAAGATAGCATACAAAAGCGATGACTTCCCCGCCCCAACCGGGCCACAAACTGCAATCTTTTGTCCCAATCTTGTGTCTAACGCAATCTCCATGAGGGTCGGAGTACTACTCTCTGGATTCCAACTGAAGCAACCATCTTGTATCTGAATGATACAAGTCAAATTTCTTGAAGGATGTCTAATCGAATCTTCTTGTTTGAGTTCATCTTCAAGCAAAAACGTGTTAATTCTATCAAACGAGACCTTAACTTGAATCAAAGCGGAAAGGGAATCTGGTAGTAACTTGACAGGTTCTGACATGCTCCTCAGTGCTGCCAACACTGTAAAAATAGTACCAGCATCTAGCCGAGCACTCTTGAAAAGCAGACATCCGAAAAAAATGACTGCAGAAACAATCGTCGGAGACATCCAATACAATAGCGTGCCACATGCCTTCATGTACTGAGTTTCAGACAACCATTTGAATTCGCTCCTTCTAAAGGATTCAACCAAGCTCTTGAAGTTATTTTCCCAAGACTGCAACTTAATTATTTTCATGGTGTTAAGAATTTCGGTCAATGACCTCAATCTCCTGTCTTGAAAAATCATGAATTCTGTCTGATACTTTTGTAATAGTTTTGCAAATGGCACGTTGAGAAAGCCACAGATGATGATAGGAACCAAACCAGGAAGTACCCCAAGTCCTACTATCCCAGAAAGAACAGCAATGGCCAAGAAAACCTGAAGTCCTGAAATCCATCCTACATGAAACCACATTGGAAATTCTCCCATTCGATAAGCATCAACAGCAATGTAGTTCACTACTTCACCAGTCGAATGCCTTCGCCTCCCAATACTCGAGAGCTTGAGCTGCTTTTGGTAAACTGCAACCATCAGAGCTGATCTTATCCTCATTCCAATTCTTCTGGAATAAAAATAGAAATGCCGGTAGGACAACGACTCAACAACTTTGGAGACAACCAAGAGTCCTACTAAAAGGACACCGTCCTTTAGAGATTTTTCCTTAAGATCCGAATACCTCACATAAGCATAAAGCAACAATGGAGTAGTGACAACTGCAATTGTCCTAAGCAATGCAAAACTTGCAGCCAGCACCAGACTCTTCCAGTAAACTTTTGCAATAGCCCAAAAGACCAAATTTGTAGAATCATCGATGCCCTTTTCTTTCTCAAGTATATTCATCGCATCATTAAATTTCCCAAACGCCATATTGGCTTCGTCTTCAGAACCCAGAGAAGGAATGTCATCAAGACTCAGAGGTATAGAACTACCTAAGTGAAGCAAAGGACTTATCCAAGAAAAGGACAATTTGCTTAAAAACGAGGTGTGGTCTAGATCAGTATGGACCTTATCAGATTCACCAACTATTATTAAAGGTTCCAATAGAACATCATCTACCTCTGGCTGAAACGTAACGACGTATAGATTTCTGAAAGCACAAACAACAAGCAACAAACTCACCAACCAAGTTGCAATTTCATGGATCTGGATATAATGTAAGTTAACTAAATCTATTATGTTTAGTGCAGAAATCAACAGGAAAAAGACAATCCACCAAGCAGATTTTAGAACCTCAATCCATTTCAATCCTCGAAAGGGCACAGAAACTGCGAGTGTGATCCAAATTAGCCCTCTAACAAAGCATAAAGACCAAGTCACATGACTAAAAAGTTCATCTTTTGTGATGAGAGCATACACACCAGCACCAATATATCCAATGCTGATAAGAGCACAACAACAAGAAATTGTGATGGTAAACCACTCCCTTCTCCACCGTCTGTTATCGCTTTTCCTCATTAAATCAATAGCCAATACCAAATACAAAACAAAAGCCATGAACACATTGAAGTAATCCATGATGGTTCTTGAAGTACTCAACGATTCCGTGGTGAAGATTCCTTCATGTAACCAAGAAAATTCACCTGTAAACATCATTTGATAAGCTCTTGTTCACTGAAATATATGGTGTTAAGGATGACATGACACATATATATCCAGTGCTTAACTGAGCTCATTGAGGTCACTAAAACAGCAAAAATAATACAAAGAAGTTTGATGCATGAATCGGAAATTGCAAAGAAGTTTGAGCATATAGTTAAAACAGTAAATAAAAGCTTACCAAGAATAGAAACAGAGGAAACCATAACTTTGTGTATGGGAAATTGTGCACCTCAGCCTTAGATGGAACTGCCTGATATGTGTAAGAATTTATTTTATCGTTTTCACGTGCAGAAAATGTTTGTCCGACATATATACATGTCGAGTACCGTCTATTTAATCTACAGAGATGACAATACAGAACCAAACCTATAAAATTCATTTATGTGAATGGTTATGAATTTTATTTATTTATTAAACGAATTAATTAAATGTGTGACCCGTGAGGAGCCCTAGTTTTTTAAATGATTAACATGTGGATACCATTTGCGGAATTCAAATTAAACCATCAATATTTCCATATAACGTTTATATATATATATATATATATATATATATACATATATATATTGTTGTACGAAAAAGAAAATGTAAACAGTGATGTAATATTCGGAACACATGCTAAATATAGCTACATATATTAATGGTGTTCATACTTCATAGGTGGTTATCCAAGGAATGAATATATGTACTTTGAAAGATTTTTTGTTTAGTAAGATTAAGTGAGTGATTAAGATTATGATCTTTGGGCTTCGAGAATGATTTTTCCAAATGAAATAAAAATTATATTCATGCAATAAATTACTTTAACATTTTTGTTATTAATTAAATTTATCATCATCTAATTAAGTTGGGTCCAAATGTTGGGTAAAAAAATTATAGTTTGTCGATTAAAATAATTAACTACATTCACTTGATCAACTAGTATATATATATATATATATATATATATATATATATATATATATATATATATATATATATATATATATATTTGTTGGCAATAGATGAGTGACTTTTAAAGCACCACCGTTGTAATTACTCATCTGTTTATACTCATTTTCTCGCCTTTAGCTATATCTACTAACTGTACTTATTTGTTAAAGAAAATCTCATAAATTAAAATGTTTCAATGTATAATTTTGTAATTTTTTTCACATTTTAATCTGTAAAAATGAAAACACCGTGTGTGTGTGTGTATATATATATATATATATCTATATTATATATGTGTGTGTGTGTGTAAAAACGAAAACACCATGTGTGTATGTACGTGTATGTATATGTAAGGGAGTTGCTAATATTGTTTTCATGCGATATGCATAATATGTATTTATTATGAGAAATGATATATACAGAGCAAAATTCATGAACAGCTTCTAACAACTGCTAAAATTTTAAATAAACAAATGTCAATTGTTATGGAGATAATTTTCCGATTAAGTTTTTTTCACAGATTGTATTATTTGAGAAAGTTATGGTCCGATAGAAATTATGTTTGGAAATTAGCATGCATAAAATTGTTTGGAATGATTAGGAGGTGACATATTTATTACTTTTAATTAAAGATGACTTTATAAATTTAATACTTAATTATATGTAATGTAACCCTGCCGTAATTGAATCCTGGTAGATGAGACTTAAACATCAAAAGCTGTAAAAGAAAATTGGAATTTGATAAAACTGCAAGCTTTCTATGAGTTTATATATCTAAGACACAAACACAAAAATAATATCACCAATTGAGGAATTACATTCCAGATACGCGAAAGAAGTTCCATATCGTAACATTCATGGTGTTTTTCCGTTTATTCTTGTTTATTGGGAAACTGCATTTTATTATAAAAATATCTCATGCATATTGCAAATGTTCTTGGTAAACAAATCCTAACCAAATTATTTATCAACTACACCAGCAAATTATTTCGTTGTTTAGCGTGGGAATATTGGATCCTGTGCAATATGTTAAAGTTAAAGTTGTTTTTCCCTTTTCATATGACCCTCTGCCAGCATGCAATAAACTAACCTCTTGGACAAATATATAAGAGAATCGTAAATTAGTAAAAGAAAAAAAAAAAAAACAGACTACATCACCTCAGACAGTGATTCGATCTCTCAAATAGCTAGCTTATGACAATTCTTTTATAAAGTTAAAATTTTGAAAAGTTATCATTCCCTATATTTTATTCAACATAACAAAAGGTTTTCTTAGTAATATTACTTTAATAAAATCTACGGATCATAATTCACCAAGCAAAGCACGTATTCATTTTGAATTTATCGAAAGCAAAATGCAGTTTTGGCACGTCGGGAAAATTGACGTCACTCGTGACTCGAGGATTGTCTTGTCTTTCCAAAATTAACTTAAAATCAATGATTGCATCGAAAACAAAATGTTATACTATCACTTATGATAACGACTAACGAGTGATATTTATTTTTCTATCTTAAGTAGCAACTATCACGTCACCGTATACTTCCACTTTTTGTGTTTTCCCCCCTCAATTCAGAGTATGTCTCTTATCCTGTCTGAGTAGTATGTTTTTTGGACGTAAATTGTTCCTTTTGAAGTAAACCCATTTTGTTGTGATTTTTTATGTTATAAAACTTTAATTGAGATAAAATAAAATTGTAATAAGATATAAATTTGTCTCCCTCACCACCGAATGTCGCGTGCACTGAAGTACTCAATCCACTCATCACCAATTATTGCGTACATTAAAGTACATGTTCCATAGGTAACACATCTGTGTTGTAAATCTAATGGTAAAACATGAATTAGAACATAATTGAGCGCCTACAGACAAAACAATTGTTTAGTCCAATGACAAATTACAAGTTACTTATGACAGTGAGAGTATGCAAAAGCAGCAGCCTTTTTTATCACATGGCAACCTAATCTCACCATTTACTGATTGTCTCTTCATAATATTCTTTTCACCTAAATTTTATATCATTTGTTAACGACATGTCTTACCCCTCATAGTTGCGTGTCCATCGCATATAAGTAGTCGAATTCCGGAATACTTTCTCAAATAGTAAAGGCCCAACCACTTTGAAAGGACCACCCTAAATTGGTCCATGGCATGATCCTCTAGGTTGGGCCTCAACAAAGTGTATCCCCACAGGTCTCCGGATAGTTTCTCAATATTAAATACAGGCTTTGGTAAAGTTAGGCCCAATAAGTGCAAAAACCAAAGCTTACGTCCAATTAAAATAAACTTATTTGGCAATAAGCATTAACCAAAATATGGGTTGAGCTTACAAAATGGAAAAACGACGAGTAAAATCAAAGTTTAGAGTTACTTAGAAACGAAAGAAGATCCGGTGGCAAGACACTTCTACAGTTCTACTGCAATCGATAATTTATGAACTTAAATCTTGTTAGGTGTGTGAGTTGGTGCATGACGATTCAATTTTAATGTGCTAAAGTGCATGCTATTTTTTGTGTCATTTATAGATTTATGACATGTGGATATAACTTGTAGTGATTGAACCTAAGGTCACGATCGATAAATTGCCCCTAACTATGTGACACATGTCATGTTGAGTTGGATAACCGATTGAACCTAAGGTCATGATCGATAAATTGAAGGGTTAATTTATCAGCTTGGGATACTAAAATCAATGACCACAATCGAATTAAACAAGGCCATGGTCGAATTGATAATGGCTCAATTAAGGTCGTCGTGGTAATCTATTTAAGTCACATCACATGTCATAACTAATTATGGCACATCAATGCTATTAAAATTAATGTTTATTTTCACATATTTTTATCGTTAGCACAAAAATAGAGATCTTTATGTTGTCAAATATATCTTATATATTACTTTTATTAACATTAGAGATCAGGTTCTTTAGAAATCTGGCAAGTAAAGAAGCTTCTACATATCATTTTGACCTACGACCAATGCTTTAGAGAAAAATCCATAAATATCTCACCCATGTTGATGGACTTAACTGATCAAGTTAATAATCAAACTCGATAATAAAATCTTGGGAACTCCTAAATCTTTACCTACACATTATTCATTATATATGAAGGGTCTAGACTTCACATATGCCAACTAGAGAATTAGTGCACAACACCTAAAACGTAACCAAAAATTTATAATAATAATAATAATAATAGTAGTAATAATAAAATATAAAATAAAGGAGAAAAGAAAGAAGAAAGAAAACGACCTAAGACAATCTAAATGATGGCTGGGGCATATACGTACGTGGGAATGGTATCTTGACATAGAACACACAGCTTAAAGAAGCTCTGCAAATTTTGTTGGATTATATGATTTGAGAGACTTTCTCTGAATGAAAGAAGACAATTTAATCAAGTGTAGAGGCCCACACGATAAAGGGTAAGAGGTTTGTGATTATTTGACAGCAATTATGCAAGGAACATGTAGGCCCAATTAAACTGCCGAAGTCACGATTTGGACCAATTACTTAAGAAAAAGTTCGGGACCTTTAATTATGAGGCGCAATTATTTCTCCTCTTTAAGTCGAATCAAAATTCATATATGTGGCAAAAAATAATATATCGTACGTAACTAGTGAAGTTCACTAAAATAGAACGAGCGGAGAGATAGTATTTTTCTTTTGCTGCTAAAATCATTTAATTAGGACGATTACTCCAAATATGGTTAAATTATTCCACACTGCTTGTACTAATATCATGATGCAACTAATGATTAAAACTATGAATATTTTGTAATTATAGGATATTAACTTTACAACGTCTATTTCAATCGTGATACTGTTAATAACATTTAATTAGTAAGTACACTCCATCATGTGATCACCTATCATTTATCACTTGCACAAAGAACAAATGTATTGCATGTCATTTATTTTCGTATGAAGGAAGTAATTGAACTGAGAGTCTAACAATGTTTTGGACATATATTCACTCCAAAATTCAGCATTTGCTAAAATAGTAATCTATAATAATTACACATAGTGTGAAGATACAAAAATAAGAAAAGAGCACCATGTGTAACAGGTTGGCTAATTGACTTGTCTGAATATTTGACAGCTACCTTACATTACCGTTTGAGTCGTATAACATGGCAGATGATGAATTGAATCATTATTTGTGTACTCGAATGTGAAATGGAAGAATGAAGACGCCCAAATTCAACACACTTGCAAAAACTAAATTTTGATGACTTACATTTGTTGTGTAGAACGAATTATATTGATGATCGCATAAATTAATTAGTCGCAAAAAAGTGCACAAACTTTATTCCTTAATTTTGTTTTTTGATCATTTCCAACGACATAAGTAGAAGTCGAAATCAAAGATTTTTTAGCTACATATTTGAGGAACAATTCAAATATAAAGCTATTGTTAGTTGTCCAATTTATGTTGTAGGTATACTTTGAAAAATGTCTTTGTACCAAATTTGATACTTTTCATTACATATCATAATTCGGTAATCTAAAATTCAGTTTCTTTTATGCTTTCAATGTTACCCGAATAGTTTTTGGTGAATATTCAAATGAGTTTTGTATTAAGATTTTTCTAATGTATTATAAATCAATTTCTAATACATTATACATTAAACTTTTAAGTATTTTATATTAAGTTACTTGTATTTATACATAATATAAATAGTCATGTATTACATGTTATGGCGTATTCATTATTTTCAAAAGAATCTGAATCGCCGAACACGTACCCTATTACACATGTAATGTTGCATTCACACGTATGTCGCATTGCGTACAATAGTACTTTGTATGTAGGATCTTATAATCCTGAAAATTGTGCAAACTGATATCTTGATGCGAAAACAAGTATAGTGTAACTAGTAATAGTAACAAGTAATACTACTAATTTCAAAATTATAGAAAAACTGGACGTATATTCAAATTTATATTAAAAAAAACTAGTAGCCAAGAATAGGAAGTGGTTATTCAATACCGGGTCACATGGATAATCACATCAAGCATTTAAAACATTTTAAAGTACACTGGTTTTCTGAAACAAAACTTGTGTTTATTAAAAATTAAAATTTATTTGTTGGACCACTAAAAAATGGCTGATGATTCAGGGACAAGAAAGGCCCAGCTAAATTAAATATCTAAGCCCCACCAAGCCCAATGCCCTTGAAATTAGGGATTTATTCAAGGTGTACCAATCCCCATGGCTAAACGTTAATCAACATATCTTCAATTATTGTTCTAGAAATTCTTGTTCGTGTGCCCCGAAGCATTTTTCTCCTTATTTTTCTTGTTTGGTTGGCGTTCCTGATTTTCATTGTAGGTAATTAAGAAAGCATAGCATGAAACATTAGTATATAATTAATCACAATTCTCTAATAACAATATCATAATATCCATGTCCTACGTTTTCCGTAACTAGCTAGAGTTCCGATGAAGAAATAGGCATTACTTAGCTGTCAATTAACTAATGATTTTTCGATCTAACAATACAAGTCTTCTATGTCTACACTATTTTGTAATAATACAACAAAGGCAATTTGAAGTTCATTGTCGAGAAGAATAGAATATGGTAAAGCATATTGGATATGATCAATTCAATTCATCATTCTAATGTTTGATTCGTCATATTGTTGAGTGGTTCAACTCTACATTTATAGCCATATTGTTTACGCGATTTTATCGTATTTTAATGACTAGGTATAGTTAGGTAATAAAGGAGGACAATTTCTATCAACTCATATTTGATAAAGTTAGACATTGCTTTCCAATGATTACTAAATTACCAATATGATTGATTACAAAATACATATGTAACCTAGAAACACTATTTTACTAAGCTCGACCGTACATTCAAGATATGATTGCACACAACTTACTCTCTCGAATTAATATTATTCAGTCAACTCTAATTTGAGTTGTCAAGCCTTTTTAAACTTGCTCCTAGTACTAATGTACTTAAAAAGCTAGCATTTCTCTATAAGAACATGCGTGTTGTCGCAATTATTGATTAATTATTACAAGCTATTTGGCACATTTTCTATTTTACTTTGTAAAGACACCCTTTATCGGTCAAGAACTTGTACATGATATCATAATAATTAAGAAATAGAAGCACGATGCATCAATGAAGTTGAGTTCAATTTATGGGAAATGGGAGTAAAGTTAATTAAATGCCTGTCACGAATTTATTATTCCCCTTCACCCAAGACCAGGACCTTACTGCTAATTTATTTCTACTTATTTTTATTTGCTGCACTTTAGCTTATGGTTTATGTATCGCAATTAATTAGTTAATAATGAGCGTTAGATAGAATCTAATTATTTAATTGAGAATTAGGTCGTACTAATCAAAGAGAGCATTTTCAAATAATTAGCACGTTCTATCCCTGACATTTCTCCAGCTTACTTCCGTCTTATTCAACAATGCCAAATCTTCATCACACTCGATGACAAAAAGCAGATTTTGTAATTCAAAAATGTTGAAAAAAACCAAAGTAAATTACGGATACAGAATATAAAAAATTACTCAAAAGCCCATCGAAGTGATAAAATTAAATTTCAATAGTTCTAAAGCAGCCAAGAGATGGAACCGTAGAAAGTGGGGCCAGCACTGACGCCGTCAAATTGAAAACGTCGTTTGGTCGCTTTCTTGCATTGATTAAGCTAACGTAACAGTCAAGTCACGCAACGGCGGACGTGTAGACGGAAAACGTCTCTCATTCATGGGGAAATGGAATTTTTGACTCCTCACAATAAATTTGTTCAACAGTAAAGTGGTTTAGCTTCACATTTAATATTATTATACTACCACAACTAAAGGAGTTTCAAATTCCATTTGAGCTTCGAGGACTATCACTACTTGTCTATAATAATTAAAAAATTAATTAGTATGGTTTTTTGAAAGACAATTTTGTTGCTATTAACTTTATGATTTTTATGTATGTTGGTCTATGTTACATTATCCCATAAATTTTTAAAATACACTCCAAGTATTTGTCGATGAAAACATAATTCTATAAGTGAGGGTAGAATCGAGATATCACAACTTTCAGACAACCTAGTTGTGGCCCTGTTATTTATACTCGAATTAATTTTGTTTAATATTAGTGAAGAGATCATTAACAAGAGGGAAGGTTATCAATTTTTAGGAATCTCAAATTGATAATTGAATTAATATTTTGATCCGTCGTAGCAAAATAAATCTTCTTAATATATGAACTAAATGAAGGAGGTTATCCAGAGGTCCCTCGTCGGATCATAAGTTATGTCCTATTTGTTTCCATTATAAGTGGATTGTTTTGCCAAAAATTAGTGTTAATTCTTTGTGCTGTATATGCATTAGGGACCATGGTGTCTTCGTTTTTTGAGATATTTAAGAGAATTTATTGCTACAACAGGTCAACGCTTTATTTATTTTTTTAGATTCAACCCATGAGTAAAACGCTATCTTTCAAATTAATAACCTCCTAAATGTATCCACCAAAAGGGGTTGAAAAGTAAGGTATATGATAACTTATTTTCAACAATAATGAACAAACGCGATACACTACATACCAAGGTGTTTCCAACCCATAAAAACACCACATACCACAACAAAAGGAGCATTGTTCACTTCATGCATGTACCAAACTATATACGTTTGATTAAAAGCAAATAGATGCAAGAAATATATCAAAAGTCCGAGAGCTTTTTTTTATCTCTTTTCTAACTATTACTTATAGAATTAGGTATAGTTATCAATATTAGTTCCACACTTTTTGTACACAAATAGACATAAATCAAACTCTTAACTAAATAATGGTTGGCCATATAACACAAGTAGTGGAATCACATCATGTTGACTGAAATTAATTAGCAGTTAATGCAGGCAGTGGCAGGATTAAAACCTCAAAATTGTTCCATTACAAGTGCAAGGAAAAAAATAAAAGAAAATAATATATGGCATGCAACAGCAAGGGTGGAGGTAAAGGGAGAAAACTAACGGCAGTTGGTTGCGCCGTTAACCTCGTTAGAGAGGTGCATTATATATCGTACTGTCACGTTCAAAGAGGGGTCCACCGTGTTACGGTTTGGCTTGGAGGTGGATTGGGTGAGCATTTGAATGCTAACCTGAGCCATGTGGGCTGTGTTCACCACTTCACCCCTTCATTAAATGAATGCCATTTTCAAATTTTGAAAATGGGAGAAGTTTTATTTACATTTTTTATGCAAGTACAAAAACCTTATCATTTATCAATTTATTTATTTTTTAATCATTTTCCAATCTTCAGCTCGAGGGCAGTACTGTACTCTATCTTAAAATTTTTGGGCCCTTTTGAAGTTCAGATTCTTTTTTCTATAAAAAATTAAATTAAAAATTGGCCTTAAGAAGTACAGTTTATTTTTACTTTTAGAAAAAGATTGTCCGTCAGAATATTGTAATGATGGTGTATATTTCTAAATACACACACACAACCATATATATATATATATATATATATATATATATATATATATATATATATATATATATATACACACACACAATCACATATATTTTAATTATTGTAATGTAAATATAATCACATCATTAGTTCAGTTAATATCCACTAAAATCTTAGCTAATTTAATTGTATGGTAAAATTCTCCACATTTCCAACTAATCTGATTAGGCACTTGCGAAACATATTTTTTCCCCTCGACATTTGAACTTTTTATCTATAGTCGTACTAAGATTTTATTTGGAACTACATTTAAACCATGGTTGCTAAGTTAATTGAGTTTCAATCTTACACTGAGTTTGATTTATTTTCAATTTAGTGGTTTGTGAAGCTTACTTGAGCTCAATAAAAGAAAAGATACAATAAAAAAATGTATTAGGGGAAAGTGAAGCATCTTTTAGAGTTGGTTCTACGTGCTATTTTATCATAATTTTCTAACATATTCAAAATTTAATAATAGCGCATGCATGTTGGTGAACGGACTATATTTTATTTTTTTTGGTAGTTGTGAACGGACTATAGTTTCCAAGAGAAATTCCAACTTGAGATTTTATTTAGAAAACTACTTGAGAACTAAATGTCCAAATAGCTACAGTCCAGTTTTGTTTCGACAAAATAACGAAATTAAATATTTTTGCTTGTATAAAATTAGGAAAATTAACCAAACGGCATTAAGGAGTTGCTAAAAATATTATAAATCATTTATGGATGCTTCAATATTTGTTAACTCATATGGATTATATGCCAAGCAGGTTGGTGGCGGATTTAAACTTATATCTAGTTAAAGTATTACGTGTAACAACACAACTTCAAAACTTAAAAAAGAAGTAGAAGTTGAATTTTGTCTTTATTAAGGAAACATTTGTCTTTTCTCACTTAAATTTCACAAAACTTTAAAGACCAACATACTGAAAGTCATCATGATTATACACTAGACTCTAGAGAGAGTTTAGTCGCAACTTTTTCCTAGAGGACAGGATTTCATTAAACAAAGCGACAGTTTTATTAATGCAAAAGCTACAGTTGGTGGGGTGCACTAATTAAATGATACGCCATTAAACAGCCAATCCCATATCAAAAAGCTGCTTAATATAATTGTGGCCAATATCTGATTACAGCTTTTTTTTTCCAGGACTGATTCTGCTCTAGTAATTGTGCGTTGCCACAGTGTACAGAGAAGCTTTAAAGCCAATATTTTAGCTTTATAATTAATTTCACAGAAAGCTATTTTTCCTAAACTGAAACATTGTCCCCTTTAGACATGTAGATTTTTATGATTAATTCTACATTGGAAAATGTATGAACTCCGTTTGTAGGATGTGCTGATAATGCAAATACTGTAAAAATTGGTTTTTGACTATATATGTTTTGACAAAATATCTTAATACGTTTCAAACTTCTAAAATTTGTTTAGCCTAATGAAATTGCATTTTGTGTCGATTTGTCTGACATATTTAATTGTTTAAAATGATTTTTGGATGGATGAAAAATTATGCTAAAGAATATTTCTTCTAGACAAAATTTTGATTATATTTTGGTTCAAAATTAATTTAACACAAAGTTAGTATTTAAGTGGAAAACATTTGCTAAGTAAGTGTTTCTATTTTGCAAAAAAATTGATATGAACAGTCTCTAAAACAACTAGTCGACATTTATCCGGTGCGACGAAGCAGAGGGACGCCTCCGTCTAGTCACCTAGAAGCATTTTTTTTGGTTTCTTTCTTTTATTATGTTCTAATAGTTCAGATTTTCTTTTTCTTTTTTAATTTGTTTTGATTCGTTGAAACGACTTGGATGTTAATTCCTATTGTATCTCGAAAAATAATTGTGATAATACTGTGAGCATTATAGTACCCCCAATATATGTACATATAATTGGAAGTTGTATCACTATTTGAAGGGCAAAAATATGAGAATTCTATTATTACAAGAAGATAAATCTCGACGAATATCAAATAAATAAATGGATAATAGCACTCAACCCCTTTTCTAAAACCATTTTTTAGCAATTTATCCTCAAATTCTAACTGTGCACTTCTTGAAAATTATATATATATGTATATATATACATATATATATATATATGTAATGTGACGTGCTAATAATTGTTTTATCTTCTATACACAGTGAAGAGCAGTCATTCCTGGAATAAAATCATCAGTACAGTATAACCAAGCCCCTCCATTACAGTTCAAGTAAATATAATGAGATATGAGCAATTTTATTGCTTTTCATAACACAGACTTAAATTCCATATATGGTACACTTGCATTGCTTCATAGGTCTTTATTCGCTTTATATTGAAAATTACTTCAATATGGTTAAGTGGTACCTTTGAGCACACTAGTTTCCCTTTTAGGCGTGGTTTTCTGTGCTTCAACTTTTTATATTTCTAGTTTTCTAGTTAAGTGTATCCGTGTAAACTTTATCAAAGAAAAAGTCTAAAGAACCCCTACATTTACGTAAAAAGGCTCTCAAAATTATGTCTCGGTTTATATGGTTCATGACAATCCAAATACTATAGGGTATTAGTGTGAGAAGGTTTTTGTTTGAAAAAATGATAGACATATTCCCGCATAGATACGACGATATAATTGAATATTAATATAAGTATCATGCATAATATAAATGACTTAATCTATACTACATCAAAATCTAATATGTAGTGCGTTAAAAATGAATCTGCGACGCCCCAATAATGTGTAGACACACAATTCATCTAATAGTTCTCTAAAAAATGTATTAAAGATAACATCATATCGAAATGAATGACTTCATCGAAGTATTTGGGAAGCATACTTGGACTTGTAACCAAAATTAAGATAATGTGATACTTGTATAATAGCATTTTGACCTATTTTTTTTGGCCTATTTCAAATATATAAAATAAATGCTTAAATACATCTCGTAAATATTATACAAGGGTGAGTTCTCACTCTCAGATCCCCTGTACACCAATTTAAGAAAAGAAATCTTTATTGGAACCTCAAAATTAATGTTACACTCCTATTTTCATACTTGAATAATGAATAATCAAAAAATAAAAAGGGGAAGAAAAAAAAACCCAGCGTCAGTGGGTCAATGCTGTAGTTAAATGCACTGCTAAGGGCATTCTCGGGAACCTCAAAAACCTCGACGGCGACCTTGTCTGAACCTCAGTAAAAATTATCAAAAAAGAGAAGCAGACAGATTTGAAAGAAATTCAGACACCATTTAAAATCTGCACAGATTTTGTAAAAGAAAATATCTCATCTTTTTTTTTAAATTTCATTTTTTTTGTATTTTTCCATGTAAAACGCTAACATGTCGCTGTTACAAATGTAAGTGCATCATTGCTACTTTTTCACACACACACACATTGCACAAAATTAGTAAAAAGATACCATTTTTTTCAAGAATCATTGTGATATAAAAAAAGTAATCTTTTTTGTTTTTTGTTTTTGTGATCTGGGGTTTTATACTATAATTGTCATTTTACATTAACATCAATGTAGATTTGAGTTGTTGAGGGTTGTTCAACTTGAAAGCTCAATTTCCATTTATAATAATAATATATCTCTTTCACATACACACTCATTAAGTTACATGTGTAAACATTATCCTTTTTTTTTTTTTTTTTTT
The DNA here is from genome assembly GCA_946800315.1 of Misopates orontium. Classification (NCBI taxonomy): domain Eukaryota; kingdom Viridiplantae; phylum Streptophyta; class Magnoliopsida; order Lamiales; family Plantaginaceae; genus Misopates; species Misopates orontium. The sequence continues at coordinate 44,363,799 of OX326949.1, forward strand.
GTTGTTGTGAGATGTCAAGTTGTTTTCAATTGTTGTTTAGCTGGTTTGATGTGAAAGAAGGTGCAAGAAAGAGGTAATATGATAATGATAAAAATTGACACAAAGACAAAAGAACCATATTTTCTCTTGCCAATCTTCTTCTTCTTTTTTTGGTTAATAATCTTCTTGCATGAACTGTACATTAGTTTGTGTTTGAGTGTTTGTATTGATTGGTTTTTGGGTATTTTTGCAGGACTGCACAGTTGTAATGATTTAGAGTCTGTGAGAGAAGATTGAGAAGTCAAATCTTGTAGCAGCTTCTATTGTCATTTCAATGGTTTTTGGATGGACATGACTCATGAGTGTTTCTTTAATGTGAAAGAGCATTATTTAAGTCTATAGAGTTAAAAATTTCTGAGTTTTTGGGTTCATTTTGGATCTAGAAAACAGCTCATTTCACCTGAGAACCTCCTTTTCTTTTTATAATCCTCAAAATTTTACCTCATTTTGACTTCTCTGGTTCTAAAGCTTTCTTTGTCTGCTTATGGTTTTGTACTAAAATCATGAGCCAAAACAGTGATATTTGTGCTTGAGTTGACTCACTCTGCAGATCCCATTCAAAGCTTCTTTCTTTCATGTTCCCTTTTTGTGTTAGCTACATTCATTCTCTTCTCTGGTTAAAACCCATGTTCTTGTTTTGATTCAGCACTTTGACTGCTGGAGAATCAAATAGTACAAAGGGAAAAAAGATCACATCTTTGATTCTTGATTAAAAAAAGGGTCTTGTCACTCTGGGTAATACCCTCTCCTGTTTGCATGAGATTCATCACAACTTTATTGGTGGTGGGGCTGAAGGCAGCATAATATTAATAATACACCTAACATTTTCATCACATAAATACACACAAAGGGTGCTATTAGGATAAGTTTCATTCTTTTGAAGAAAAGGTAGTGTCTTTTTGATTTTGGGCTAATGAATAGAGACTTGAAAAAAGGGAGTAAACAGGACAAGGGTTCTGATGTGGCTGAGAAAGTTGTTGTGGCTGTTAAGGCATCTAAGGAGATTCCGAAGGCTGGGCTTGTTTGGGCCTTAACTCATGTTGTTCAGCCTGGTGACTGCATTACACTTCTTGTGGTTGTGTCTTCACATAGCTCTGGTAAGAATCTTTTTGTTTACCATTTTTTTTCTTTCCATTTTGTAGTTTTATTGATTGTATGCATGAATGTTCTGTGTGTTACTGCAGTACTTGCATTGTTGTTCTCCTTTAAAGGGATTTTAGATTTTTGCTATATCAAAAAAAAAGAAAATTCAAAAATAGTATTTGATAGTTGGCTTGCAAGTTTAGATTCTTGTCCTTTTATGTAACCTGTTTCTTTTCTTTTGGAACCAAGGATTGTAAGAGCCCGAGGAAGAGTTAAAAACTTTTTTTAAACATGTTTACAGTACTTTTCTTTATATTTGTGTTTAGATTAGTAGTATGAATAACAAATAAGTTGATGGTTTTATGAACTATTTTGTATCTAGCTCTGTTCAACTGTTCTGGGATCTGCATTCTTTAAACTAGGAAAGCAGAAATATTAGCTGTGGCAAAAATTAATGTCATGTTTTAAAGTTATTGCCTTTTCTTTTTTGATGAAATGAATTTTGGATCTACCATCATTGAATCTTTTTGCTGATATATGTTAAACTGGTTTTTGTACCATATTACCGCCTACATCAGGTAGAAAATGGGGCTTCCCAAGATTTGCCGGTGACTGTGCTAGCCAACGGAGGTCTTTGGCCGGCACAATTGCAGAACAGAAATCTGACATTACAGATTCTTGCTCCCAGATGATCCTTCAGCTTCATGATGTTTATGATCCAAATAAAGTGAGTGCCATGGAAATATCGTATCCCCTATGTTGAGTTGTGACCTAAAACATACATTCTGATTTATTGTTTGCTAATTTTTTTCTTCAGATTAATGTGAAGATAAAAGTTGTTTCGGGGAGCCCTTGTGGAGCTGTGGCCGCAGAGGCAAAGAAAAATCATGCTAATTGGGTTGTTTTAGACAAGTAATATCCTTTGTTCTTTCGCAAGCATCTTAAATCACTATCCAAGAATCCATCCTGCATTTTGTTTTTTCAACTTTTAATTTTGAATGTCATGCAGACAGCTCAAGCACGAGGAAAAGCGCTGCATGGAGGAATTGCAATGCAACATAGTTGTAATGAAGCGCTCCCAACCAAAAGTTCTCCGGCTAAACTTAGTTGGATCACCTAAGAAGGAACCAGAGGTGTCGACCTCTGATAACGATCGATCATCTGACAAACAAGAAAACAAAAACAGCTCTTCGAATTCAACGCGTGGTCCACTTGTTACCCCATCAAGTAGTCCCGAGACTTTCACTGCCACTGAAGTTGGAACTTCGTCCGTATCGAGCTCTGATCCTGGAACCTCACCGTTCTTCATTACTGAAAGAAAGGGTGGCTTCAAGAAAGAGGAACTATTAACTACGATACAAGATCAGAATGTTGACGAATCAAGTTCAGACACAGATAGTGACCATTTGTCTTCCTCTTCAAGTTTGAGGTTTCAACCGTGGATGGCAGAAATCGTTCGTTCTCATTGTCAATCTATGGATCATCTGGGGGAAAGTTCAGGACGATCCGACTCTCTTGTTCAAAATTCCTCAACTAGATCCCTGCTAGATAAGCTCACAAAACTTGATGATGAAGCCGGCTTTGGATCTCCTAGCTATCGGTCTACTCTTGATTTTAGTGGAAGTTTGAGGGAAGCTATTTCCTTCTCGAAAACAGCACCTCCTGGCCCCCCTCCGTTGTGTTCCATATGTCAGCATAAAGCTCCTATATTTGGAAAACCTCCGAAGTGGTTCTCATATGCTGAGCTGGAGCTCGCTACGGGGGGCTTTTCTCAAGCTAATTTCTTAGCTGAAGGTGGATTTGGTTCTGTGCACAGAGGAGTTCTTCCAGATGGGCAGGCCATTGCGGTCAAGCAACATAAATTGGCAAGTTCTCAAGGCGATCAAGAATTTTGCTCTGAAGTTGAAGTCTTAAGCTGTGCTCAGCATCGTAATGTTGTTATGTTGATTGGTTTTTGCATTGAAGATGGCAGAAGATTATTGGTGTATGAATTCATCTGCAATGGGTCTCTTGATGCTCATCTTTACGGTATAGTTTTTGACTTTCCCTCTTTTTCATTGTTTAATGTGTTGTTCAGATTTGGTCTGTCGATGCACAGTTATACTCGAGTCATGAATTTAGCTCTCATGGAAAACAATGACAAATATGCAAATGCATCTGATATTCTTAGGCCGCTATCAAGATACACTGCCATGGGCTGCACGTCAAAAAATTGCAGTTGGAGCAGCACGAGGATTGCGATATCTTCATGAAGAATGCAGAGTAGGGTGCATTGTTCACCGAGACATGCGGCCAAATAATATTCTGATCACCCATGATTTTGAACCACTGGTACATATCTTTTAACCTGGTATCCCTTTTAAAACTTGGTTCTTACGTATATGCCAGAGTCTCTCTTCTGTTTCCATTAAATACGACTGAAGTTTCTTGCTATCTGAAAAATACTATGTATAAATACTATTTCTTGTAAAATAAAGAAACAGTCTAACTATATTGTTATCTGAATTGTCATACAAGTACAAAGGTGTTTTCTTCTGCTACTTACTTGAAAAAGAAACCTTCCTTCTCGGCTCACTGGGATATGCTTTTTCTTTGACGGAAGTTCTTCAATGTGACAATATAGCATCAAAAGATATACTTCATATACAGTTCTGAAGCTGCTTCAAAGTCTTCTTGCTTGTGTGCTTGTCTACTTATCAGTTGGTTACATTCATATCCTTCGTACACTTTTCTAAGGGAGGCTGACTATGATCTTGTGGTCCTTGTCAAAAGTGTCTGCCTCCCGCATGAACTCCATGTAGTTTTGTTTATACTTATTCTAAGTTTTGTTCCAAGGTGGGGGACTTCGGTCTTGCTAGGTGGCAACCTGATGGAGAGACGGGAGTTGAAACTCGTGTTATCGGAACATTTGGGTAATATATATTTCACACTTCCAGATTATCTGTTATGCAACTATGAATTTCAAATTCATTACATTATTTGCGGTTCATTTAGGTATTTGGCACCAGAATATGCACAAAGCGGACAGATTACAGAGAAAGCCGATGTTTACTCGTTTGGTGTGGTGCTGGTAGAGCTTGTCACAGGACGCAAAGCAGTGGATCTTAACCGGCCAAAGGGTCAGCAGTGTCTAACAGAATGGGTATGTCGCTATTTCACAAATGATGATATTCGGTAGACTTACTATCAAAATATTTTTTGGGGCTTTGGTTGGTTGGCAAAACTCTGCATGTGATGCTTAAACTTTATTGTAATCTCATGGTATTTCAGGCGCGCCCATTGTTGGAAGCTTATGCTATTGACGAACTGATTGATCCACGAATAGGCAATAATTATTCAGAAAATGAGGTTTATTGCATGTTGCATGCTGCATCTTTGTGCATTCGTCGGGATCCTCAGATTAGGCCTCGCATGTCTCAGGTGAGACAAAAAATCTGCACGCGGATCTGATATATGAATATGATTAAACTGAAGCAATGTCAAAAGAAATTCATCATTTATTTGTTTCCATGTTGTGAACTACTATATAGGTGCTTCGGATACTTGAGGGCGACGTTATGGATTCTAGTCAAATATCGACACCTGGCTACGATGTGGGCAGTAGGAGTGGGAGGATCCAGTTAGATCACCAGTTACAAGATCAACATCGTAATGGCAGCAGCCGTGTAGCAAAAGAGTTATCTGGAAGATTTAGCTCTAACGTATCTCTCAGCTCAAGATTAAATTTTAGCGAAAGAGATAAAGCTAGGACCTCGTATGACAACAGTCTGTAAATTGCGGTCGAATTTCTCAATATTATAGCCAGTCATTTTTGTCGGATGACATTACGATTTTGCCTTTTGTATAGTACTGGTAGTAATTAGTCCGAGGAATAAGTTTGATTCCGAGTTCACGTAAGCAGATGTAGTTTGTTTGCCTTTGATTGAATGAAAGCAGCCTTCGAACCTTTGAGCATCTGCAGTATTAATAGGCTTTTGTTGTAAGTCGTATCAAAGGTCTACCATTTTTCGCTTGAGAAAGAAAACAAATCTCTATAGATGTATGTTTTGCATGTGTTCAACGTCTTCGAGACCTAATTCTATGGTTTTTGGATTTAGTCTTCCATAAACTCTTACTTGCTCTCTCGGTAAAATTGATGAGAACAGAGGAGGAGAAATATTAAGAGATTGGTCATGAGGACCAAAATTATGAAGCCTTATAGAGTAATTTAATCAAAATTTTACTAATGCAAGTTAGGCTTATTATTGAGCATTACACGTTACAACGTCCACAAAATATAAGAGCTTATTGAGCTATTTAATTCGATTAATGGCGTACGTATAATTATATTAATTTGGTTGTCCATATATTAGGTTATTAGAAATAACCTAACAATCTCCGACTTGGTCCACAAACTAAAACTCAATGTCAATTACATTTGATAACCTTATAAGCACACTACATAAGTTTGCAAATTACCGATGCATCTTCTCTAATCAACCTAGTCTGTCTTGGTGTCTCCTATACAAGCATGAGACAAAGGCGACTTTTGTTCATTTATCATAACTCAGTCCTCAATGATCACCATATCAAAGATTTTCAACAACATAGATAAGTATGTATGTGTAAGTAGAAGTTGCGTACAATTTCATTTGAATCTTGCTTATTTCCAATTGATTATTTATTTTGTAGTGGACTCAGTCTTTAGTCTTTTAAACTTTATGATGAAACACAACTGAAAGATAAAATATCCATAAAAAATACTTATGTTATTGTTTTGCAGAAAACTAATCAGATATAAAGAAGTATAATTGTGCCCATGAAAGAGCGAAACATGAACAAACTCTCCCTAAATACTACCCCGAGGCCCGAGTTGGGACGTCGAAGGACCAAAGTGTGGCTCTATGTTTGTTGGAGCAAAACCTTAAGGCATTGTGGCAAGAAAAAGAAAGAAAAAAGAGGGCCTTAGCACATCATGAACACTATTTGAAAATGTGAAAGTGCATAAAACAATAAAACCCAACAAGTTGAGAGAAAACAGGCCTAAAAACCACCCGCATCACTTGTACAGGCGTGGGCCCAATACCGTTGGATCAAAAGTGTTGCGACTGAAAACCCACATTTCCTATTGTAACTTGGAGTAGATCACCTGTTCGTATTATTTCATTTGCAGATATTAAGTATATGCTGTCACTTATGTCCAAATTTAATCCATAAAATTACACATGAACTACATTGGCGACTACTGGCTAATAACCATAATATGAGCCTTGAGAAAACGTTGAATGAGGGAATACGAAGTCTACGCTGGAAAAAGTGAAAATCTTGGAACTTTTGCTTATTCAATAGAACAAGCCGAAATTTCCATCAGAACAGGTAAAAATGATTATATTTCATTCCAAGAATATGGACATAAAAAACCGTTCTACTCTTCATATTTTTGCTGAGTTTCGTATACAATGTAGAAAAAAAAGAAAATTGACTGTAGCTTAACAAAAAGGACTATATGAGTATTTACTATTTAGCGTCAAATTATATCTTCAGTAATCAGAGCATTTTGACAAACATCATGACAAGCTGACATCAACTGATTGCCCAATGGCCAATGATGTGAAATGATCATTTACCAATTAAGTTAAAACTTTTTGCCTCCATCTTCAAAACTAAACACTAAAATTCAAAACTTCAATTCCTTTTCCCGCAAACTCAACAACAAAAGTTGCACTTTCGAAATTTTATTAACATCAATAATTAACATAGAGGAGTATTCAAATTAACAAAAAAAAAAAAAGAGTAACTAAATTAAGCACACAAGCTCACAGATTACAATCATACAACAACAACAATGAAAAAAAGTCAAAATCACAACAATCAACCAATTCACAATTTCAAAATCATCACTAAGAAGAAGACGAAGCACTCAAAAATCCAGCACCAGCCTCCTCCTCATCAACAAACAAATCATCCGTCCTCCTCACCGCCGCATGAACCAGCACCAGCACCACACCAACACTCAGCGCCACCACAATATTCGTCGTCGCGTGAGTCAACAGCAGCAAAAACACCGTGAACGCCGCCAATACAATCAGCACCACGCGATCTCCGATCGTGCGGTTCATAATCACGAGCGGCTCGTCTCGTAGAAAGTACAAAAATCCCCAAACGATCATCATCGCGATGAACACGAGAAGCGAGATCGGGTGCCACAGCAGGCTGAGGAACAGAATCGCGAGCACCACGAGCGCGTAGTTCATCGTGAAGTAGGCGATGTTCGTGCGCACGCGTGCGATTGCCTCGCGCAAGGGTTTGGGGAGGCTGAAGAGGTGAAAATCGAGCATCTGGCGCCATGGGCGGCGCGTGGCGAGGCCGGCCTTGATTCGGTCTTTGGCGCGTGAGATGAATTCGACGTTGATCGGCGGCGATGATGAGGTGGGGATTGTGCCGTAATTCGTCATTTTTGTGTTTGTGTGATTGAGAATTGGGAAGTGTGATTTGTTTAGGGGTTTTTGTGTGAGTTGAATTTGTGAAGGGGGCGGTGTAAATGAGGGGGGTGGGGTGTAATGTAGGGAATAATTAAAATATTCAGAGAAGTTGAAAGAGCCGGTGTGGGTTGTGCTATTGTAGGAGAAGGAGCATGGTACCATTCTATGTAGATTAGGAAAAGTTACGAGACGCAACAACTACATGACGATGTGGTACAGTCGATGGTCGGTGATTAAAGATATTTCTTAAATTTTAAGGTAGTAAATTCTCTATTGTCTGTACTCCAGCTCGACTATGCATCAACACTAGTAATCGGATTGGTTGTACTATTTCATTGTGCAGACGTTGCACCTAATAAGTAATAATCTCTCGCAGATTAGCTAGATAGTTCACATCATGGGTCAAGGTTACTAAACACTTTTCGATAAAGTAAGGGGAAGTTCCATATTGGACTTCGTGAAGACATACCATACACGTATTTTTCACGTATATAACAACATCTTTTACAAATTTTTCGAAACGCCTCATAGCATTGCAGAAAAATTATTTATATTAGCACGCCGAATATGAAATAGAAATGAAACTTCTATTAAATGTACTATCTCATCGTGCGACTAATACACTTGATAATCTGTTGCCACATCGTCTTTTTCCCTTTTCTTTCATTATTAACAGGCTTCAGTACTCTCAAAAGGTGCCATCTGTTTCCATGATACTCAATGGTGTAATTTTGTTTGCGCAATAATTTTGAAAAAAAAGTATATTTATTATTAAGTGATATCTAGGGGTGGCAAAATGGATCCGGATCCGCGGATCTACCCGGATCCGCGGATCTACCTTCGGATCCGATCCGATCCACGAAAGAGACATGCGGATCCGGAACCGGATCCGAACCGCCGGTTCAATTAGATTATGGATCCACGCGGATCCACTCGCGGATCCGTGTGGATCCACCGGTTTCACTTGCAGATCCAATTTTTTATATAAAAAAAAAAGTTGAATCCGGATCTGAATAACAGAATAAGTGATAAATTAATAAATAAATAAATAATAATTGATAAAATATTAAAATTATAAAACATAAAAGTTAAAAGTTAAAACGTATAATTGGTATAAACAAAATAAAGCTGCTCCATCAAAACCCTCACCAACCCACCACCGACAACATCACCGGCGACCCATCACCGGCGACCCAATATAATTTTTGACCGAGTCCAATGGTAGGGTAGGGTAGGGTAGGGTAAGGTAGGGTAAGGATATGAGGAAAAAATTGGTGAAAGTGTGGATATGGTTGGATCCATATCTGGATCCAAATGGATCCAAATCTGGATCCTAAAATGAACTATCTGGATCCATGGTTCTGTATAGATCCGGATCCAGATCTGGATCCGATTGGATCCATTTGGGAATCATCATAATGATTCAAATTTGGATCCGAATCCTATGAACCGGATTCTACTGGATCCGGTCGTATCCGAGTGACCCGTTTGCCACCTCTAGACTGATATCTAATTGCTGCATGACCTCATTTGACTTAAAATACGAAATTAAAAAAGGGGAAACAAAAAACTAACCACACAAGGTGATGAGTTGGCAAACAAGAAAATGGTAGTTAGGTGGTATTATAAAGTTGCCACATGTTTCAACTAACCACGTAGGAGCGTGGGCTGTTGGGCTTTTTTCTTGTTGGACCCAATAGAGGATAAGACCTCACTCATTCAAAGTGGGCCCCTTTCTTGCATAAAGACGGCAAGGCCCCTACGAGATTGCTCAGTTCTACAACGTGGCTTGTCGTATCTAATATCTTTCTTATATTAAACGTTTTTAATTTATTTAATTGGGACTACACAAATATCTTACGTAATGGGGCTCCCGACATGCATTGGCCAATCATTAGCTGCCTTTTGACAGGTAGATTGTGGTGTTATAAAACACTTTTGAGGGTAACACTAATACAGAATATTATTGGAGAATATGTGAGTAAGAGTCGTTTTCAGTTTTACTCGGCAAAAGAGTCTGTCATGGACAATATATCATTTTACTAGGTTGGATTATATTTGTTCATTATTTTTATGATTATGTCCTTCATAATTTGAAGAGCTTTGATATTGATGGAAAAGTCAGATTTGCTTGGTATGAGGGAGTAGAGGGGGATAAGGCGATTCCCCTCAATTTTGAGGAATTATATTTTCACCTATAACAATCAAATAAATGCATTCGATAAGTATCAGATGAATTAATGAAAAGAAGGATTTACTTTAAAAGTCAAAATTAAATTAATACTAGGACGATTACTACTAAAACTTTTAAATGACATTTTTGTCCATTCTCGTTCTCGTCATAGGAAATTAAAAGGGATAATTACAGCTACACCCCCTGAGGTTTGGTGTAATTACACATACCTCCCCTGTGGTTTGAAAAATTACACATACCTCCCCTGAGGTTTGAATCCTTACACATACCTCCCCTCTACAACTTAAGGGTTGTTTGGGTGTAAGTTATAATAAAATTATGCTTATTATGCTTACACCCCTAAAGTTTGGTATATTTGTAAAGTAATCCTTGATGTTAGAAAAATTAAAATTAAATACTCCAAATAATTTTAGAAACTACTATATGACTAACCAAAAATATTAAAAGTATTTAAATTATTTTTAAAATTTAATCTAATCTTAATATTTTTATTATTTTGTAAAAATATTTAATTTCTTGTTTTTGTTTGTTTTTTTATTTCTTCATTTCTGTTTTACTTTTAACAATCTCATAAATTTCATTATAGTTCCATATTAAATACTATTACGCGTGCCCACGGAAATTTCAGTTTATCGCAACAAAAAAGAAGCATTTGGTAAAAAAATAAATATCTATGCAATCTCCGAAAAAAAAAGACAAGAAATAGAAAATTCAATTGTAAAAACTCTCATTTTCAATGAAAATTAACAAATATAACAGAAATAATCAAGATTTTCATAACCCATTTAAAAAATGAAGAATGATGACGAAATTACCAGCAATAGTGACACTAGAATTATCATCCTTGGATCAGACATGGTCACATTGGTTTTAGGTAGCAAGTTTTGTTGAACTTTTTGACAAAATAAACAACCTAAATGCACTATATTTAGTGAAACCAATTTTCGGTGTTTTATCTTCTTCTATTACTAAAATAGTTGTTAGTTTAAAATTGTAACGAGAACAAAGGCTCAAAGATGAGTAGTTAGTTAAGTTTTGACTGAGATTTACGGGAATTGTTTTAAAGAAAAAAACTAAAAGTTACGTGTTTTGATTCAAAAATATATTTTGGATTATATTAACTTATTTTTAAATTTAAATTTAAATACTTTTTATATTTGTAGGTAATATATAATAGTTTATAAAACCTTTTGGAGTATTTAAATTTAATTTTTCTAACATCAAGGATTACTTTTGTAAATATACCAAACTTTAGGGGTGTAAGTATAATAAGCATAATTTTATCATAACTTAAATCCAAACAACCCTTAAATTGAAGAGGGGAGGTATGTGTAAGGTTTCAAACCTCAGGGGAGGTATGTGTAATTTCTCAAACCACAGGGGAGGTATCTGTAATTACACCAAACCTCAGGGGGTGTAGCTGTAATTATCCCAAATTAAAATTGTTGCCGACTTGCCGTGCAAAACACTTTCTTAAAAGCCGTATTCTGATTTTCCTTTGACTAATTCACTCGCAAGTTGTGACATTTTTTATTTTTCATTTCGCTGGGCCGAGTAAAGTGGGCCAAAGTAAAAGTTCCCCTATGGGTTGCCCTTGTAATGATAACGTTCTTGGACCTAAAGATCAACTGGATCCTTAATAGGAGTACTGTTGATGCAATTTGAATATTTTTGAATTCTTGATCTTACTGCTTATACGTGTATAAATATTGGATCAATTCCTTTGTATAAATCAATAGAAAGAAACTTTAGAATTCTACATGGTATCAGCATTATCTACTTGATCAAATCTCTAACGAATCAGAAGATGTGCAAGATAATAGGAGTACTGTTGATGCAATTTGAATATTTTTGAATTCTTGATTTTAATATTTGATCAATCCCTTTGTATAAATCAATAGAAAGAAACTTAGAATTCTACAATCCTATATTAACATTATAGGCCTATTCCAGACCGAACGAGATATTCCTACTCAGTTATTGGACACTTTGGGCTTTGCTTATAAATAACTAACTCAATTTATATGCACATTTGGTGGTGTTGTAAGTCAAATATAATTCAAATTAAACTTCATCTCCCTAATTTGTCTTTTTTAAATAAGTATTAAGTGCTCTTCTCTTTCTAGAGAGACCATAAAGGAAGCAAGTCAGGTTAGAGTCGGGTAATCTTATGGTCAACCCGAGTCTCCTGTGATACTCAAAAGTCAGTCCCGTCTCAGGCCAAGCCGTGGCAAGGAAGCAATATTTCAGTAAAGATCAAATCCAGCTAAATTAAATATTATGATATGAATCTTCGTTTTTCATGATACTTTATGATATAACTCAATCTCAAAAGTATACTGCTACATGAAGCAGAGCGAATGTTGTATATAGGTTGATGACGTATAATATGAATGTGAAAATCAATCAAATCAGCCACTTTGCAATTATTATTAGTTATAGTGGTTCCTATTAATATGTGATGCACATATTGTTAAAGATTTGATACGTTACGATGTGCATATAATATATTGTAATAATATTTCAATTTCAGTAAGTATTTCATAATATTCACTTGATTCAGTTGAATTCACATACAAATCAATTCATACATGTCTCACATCAATCTAACAAAACACAGTTAATGTTAGAATGTTCTAAAATAGATCGAGTGGTGGTGCAACATAAACATCAAATGCATACCACTTCATATATAGCAAATGTTGTGTATTTTGTTTTGCCAATTGTAAATGACAATAATGGGCACCACAACTTTCAGGGTATTTTTCCCCAAAAAATAATAAATTTATGCTGTCTCCCGATGACCCGATCTAACAACTAGCTAGTTGCATACTTGCATGCGACTGTTTAAATATCTTATGATAAATAAATGCCTGCAATTAAGTTACAATAGAGTATCAATGGAAGAATAAGATCTTATATACTGAAAGAATAAGAAATTATTAAATAAATAAACAAAGCAACCAATAAATTTCCTATTTTTTTTCTTCTTGTCATCAACCTAATAGTTTGATGTTGCGTTTTTAATCAACCACGCCTAAACGCGTTGATACGGTCAGCGAAGTTTTCTCAATCTGGTAGCAACAGAATCTTTTAGAAAAATACAAATGCTTAACAATTAATGGCCTAGTTGCAATAATTACTAAGTACAGGAAAATAAAATAATGTTAGCAACAATAGGTTTATCTAATCTTCTACTTAAAGCAAAAACAAACAGCACAGCACACTCATGATTTGCCTCTAAGATTGAAATTGTGTGGTTTTACAAGTTTCCTCAGCTGCCAATACTTGTAATCTTTGCCTACCAAGATTTCTTGTATTGCAATAACAGTTAGTTGTACCTTATTCTTTATATATTGACACATGACACATGAGTTATAGTTAATGTAACATTTCACTGCATTCCAGTGGAAAATCATATTACATCACATTTTTCGTTTCGTTTCTCTCGTATCGAAAGGGATCATTCATCTCTAACGATCGATCTTTGAGCTAGATACAATGGAAGGAAAGGGAAAATTCCTCCACGGAACACTCGAAGTCACTATATTTCGTGCTGTGATGCGAAAACGGTCTGCTCCCTTCAAGGTAAGTTTTTGTTGATTGAGGTTCATCCATTGCTTAGTGAATCGATTTTATTTTTTTATGTTGAGTATTGGTTTTCGTCTCAATTTGTAGTGCATTTCTGCAAGTGGGAGACCTGCCTATGTGACAATCAAGATTGGTAACAAAAAGGTTGGAAAAACGACACACGAACGCGATCAAGCTTGGAACCAAACTTTCCAAATCCTCTGTGCACATCCACCAGATACAACCATTACAATTACCTTAAAAAGAAAGCGCTCGGTTTTGGGGAAGTTTGAGATTCAGGCTCATGAGCTATTAGGTGAATCAAGCCTGATAAATGGCTTCTTCCCACTCTGCAAAAAAGATGGAAAACCAAACAAGAAGCTTAAGTTGCAGTTTATCGTATGGTTTAAGCCTGCAGAATGCGAAAATAGTTGGGCAAAAGCATTAGAGAGTGGTGGATATCAAGGAATAAAGAATGCTGCATTTCCCATGAGATCAAATTGTAGTGTTGTGTTATATCAAGATGCTCATCATCATTCCACATTTCAACCACCGTTTGACGTATGTGGCACACCAAGAAATTTGTGGGAGGATGTGTATAATGCCATTGATGGTGCAAAGCATTTGATTTACATTGCGGGTTGGTCACTCGATCCCAAAATAGCCCTGGTAAGTTCAAAAACATTGTTACTATCATCACTAGCTTCAACTGTTTTTTTCTCTTATTTTACATTACTTTTATCTGGTTTATATAGGTAAGAGATCCTCAAACAGATATGCCTCATGCACGAGGAGTGAAGCTCGGTGAATTACTGAAACGAAAAGCAGAAGAAGGTGTGGCTGTGAGAATCTTGCTATGGGACGACGAGACATCCTTACCTTTCATCAAGAATAAAGGGGTGATGCGAACTCATGATGAGGATGCATTAGCCTATTTCAAGCACACCAAAGTAATATGCGCGTTATGCCCTCGTCTTCATGACAAATTTCCCACAGTATTTGCTCATCATCAGAAGGCCATAACTGTAGATACTCGCGTGCATCCCTCTTCAAGAAATCGAGAAATCATGAGCTTCCTTGGCGGTTTAGACCTCTGTGATGGAAGATACGACACAGAAAAACATTCACTCTTTCAAACGCTGAACACGGAGGCTCATTGCTATGATTTCTACCAAACTAGCATACCGAATGCTAACCTTCACAAAGGAGGGCCGAGGGAGCCGTGGCATGACACGCATGCTTGTGTGACAGGGCAAGCTGCATGGGATATACTTGCAAATTTTGAGCAAAGATGGACTAAACAATGCAATCCCTCGTCCCTAGTTCCCACCATCTCTATTCAAGAACTTTCTCAACAGCATAATCCCCATAATATTCCTCCTGAAAAGAATTGGAATGTTCAAGTTTTTCGTTCGATTGATCACGTTTCGGCTTGCCCTTTACCCAAATACCTTACTGTTGAGAGAAGCATACATGAAGCTTATGTTGATGCCATTAGACGCGCTGATAAGTTTATATACATTGAGAATCAGTATTTTATCGGAGGGTGCCATCTTTGGGAGGAAAACAAACATTGTGGGTGCACAAACTTGATTCCTATTGAGATTGCACTCAAAGTTGCTAGTAAGATTAAGGCAAAGGAGCGGTTCGCTGTGTATGTGGTGATACCGATGTGGCCTGAAGGTACACCGGATAGTGAGTCGGTTCAGGATATATTGCATTGGAGTAGGGAAACTATGAAGATGATGTACAAAGTTATAGGAGAAGCTATTCAAGAGAGTGGTGCTGAAGGACATCCAAGGGATTATTTGAATTTCTTTTGTCTTGCTAATAGGGAGAAAGAGGTCAGAGGGGAGTTTGTTCCTCCATACAATCCTCAGCCTGGTACACAGTACTCGAATGCTCAGAAGCACAGGAGATTTATGGTTTATGTGCACTCCAAGGTCATGATAGGTATGAGATCATCCTTCACAATCTCAATATTAATTCTTGTATATCTTCGTTTTTCGTATTTATGTTCAAACCGGAAACACGTTCTCTTTTTTACTATGCAATTCAAGAGCTATTCTTTTGTTATAAGTTTGACCATTTTGAGATGATTCCTATATACTGATTAATATTCTCTTATGGATGCTATTCCAGTGGATGATACATATCTACTTATAGGCTCAGCCAATGTGAACCAGAGATCCATGGATGGACATCGAGACAGTGAAATAGCCATAGGCTGCTACCAGTCTACAAGTGAAGGAAAAGGCACCGATAATGCAGAAATTCGTGCATTTCGCATGTCACTATGGTACGAGCATACTGGAAAAGCCGAAGAAGTATTCAGAGAACCTCACAGCTCAGAATGTGTGAACATTGTTCGATCAATAGGAGATGAAATGTGGGAGATTTACAGTAAGGATGAAGTGCAAGATATGGGAGGTGTCCATTTAGTCACCTATCCTGTTAACATAACAGAACGGGGATCAGTCGAGGATTTAGCTGAGGGCAATTGCCATTTTCCTGATACAGATATGTCGATAAAGGGCAAGAGATCAAAAGTTTTATCATCAGTGTTTACCACATAGCAATAGAAAGTTTGATCATTGGATTGTATTCGTATTTGGGGGAATAAAACTAACTTTGAATATTAAAAGATAGGCTTTATTAACCATGTATATGGATGACTAATAACATTTCTTCGATATTATCATGCGAAGGAATCAAATAATTGTTTTAATGTTGTTCCTTTTATCAGAAGAAAATCCAGGCTAAATTGGTAAAGGTTTAATCCAATATTACTAGTTACTATATAAACTGAAAAGTCTTTAGTGTGTATTATCAATATAAGATAGCTTTTTATAGGAGAAACACTCAAAAGGAACCATAAAAGATTTTCTATATCTATGGACTGCTGTTATAATTCAAGGTAGAATTTAAGACTGCTATATTGGATACCATTAAATTCAAGCCATAAATGAAAGCAAAAATGGTAATAACTAATTAAGAGCTTTCTAATTACTTCTGTAACTCTCAAAACAAGCTATAAATGACATCTATCTGTTCCTTCATTTCTAACATTCTCTGATCTGAGATTTTGTTCCTATTTTTACCTGCAAAAATCCAATAAGTTTCCAACTGAGATTGTTATTAAGAAATGTCCAAATTTGTTGAATAACCATTAATACATGGATATTCAAATTTTCAAATTTCAGAAAGAAAATTTCCATGCTTTTCTACTGTATAGTACTGTAAAAAATAATAATCACCACCACCTAAAAATATGAAAATCATGAAATGGAACAAGATACCAGATGTGCTTCTGCTGTTACTGACCTGTTCTAGTTTTCCGTTCGGATACTTCATCGGCTCAACAGTCCAGAGTTTCTACAAGGTTTAACACTAGTGTTTAAACATATGACCATATGATTTATTTATGTTCATATTTTTCATATACCAATTAAGATTTATGTTATGTAACAATCTTCATTCTACAGGATCCATTCGGGTTGGATTTTCTTCAAAGATTCAGTAAGCAGAACATTACCAAAGTAAGTGAAAACATTAGCTAGTGAACTGAAACCCGAGATTTGGCAACCTTATCAATTCAAGGTGTAAAGAAAGACTAAAATTATAAATGCAGATATATGTAACTACAAATCCGCGTGGAACTGAACGATTACCCCCGAGAATAGTTGAGACATTCTCCGACTTTTACCAACGTGGATGTTTCGAAAATGTAAGCACATTGTGATTTTAAATTTTGATTGTAAGTATAACAACTCATGTACTAATTTTTCTTGTAAGATGTAATTTATAAGAGTTCTCTTGTTCTAAACACAAAAGTTTGAATTTGTGCAATGATCATAAAAGTATTCTCTGTTGATATATAGCACGAAACTGTGAGAAGACCGAAGTACTTGCTAGCACTGGCTGTCGGAATTCAACAAAAGGTTGTCGTGAACAAAATGGTCTCTAAGGTTGGTGTCTAATTTTTTTACTATTCTATCAGTCTTTAAGGTAAGAAAATTACTTCCCTTCATTAAATTTTAGTTCTTGTTTTCAGTTCTCTGATGACTTTACGATCGTCTTGTTTCACTACGATGGCAAAACGAGCGGATGGGATCAGTTCGAATGGTCACAAAAAGCAATCCATATCAGTGCACCAAAACAAACTAAATGGTAACCAAATGTTAAATACCAAAATTTGTTTTTTTTTATTTTAAAAAAAACCAGATGAGGAATATATACAAGTTCTCTTTTCTCATTGATTCTGCAGGTGGTATGCAAAAAGATTTCTGTATCCAGATGTAGTAGCACCTTATGATTACATATTCATCTGGGATGAAGATCTTGGACTTGATCATTTCAATGCAAAAGAGTGAGTCATGAGTGAAATTATAGTATATGTTGATGGTATTTTATTTGAAAGATCACAAAAGTAATTTTTTCTTTCTTGTTTTTATCATTAAGGTACATAAATCTTGTGAAAAAATATGGTTTAGAAATATCACAGCCTGGTGCTACAGCAGAACATGGCTTGATATGGGAACTGACACAGAAAATGGAAAATGTTGAAATCCATAGGTAAATAAATAAATACCTGTCCTATTCATTAAAAAGCCAATAACAATTATTAACGTGGCATGGTTTTAGGAAAAGTCACTGAAAAAAGAGAATGTCACAATTTTTTTTAATTGTAATTATACTATAGTAGATAATAAACATTTTCCTCCTTTTTTCCTTATTGGATTTACTTGCAGCCGAGTTGTGAATCACTCATGTGACAATTCAAGATTGCCCCCTTGTGCAGCGTAAATTCTCTTCTATTTTAATTTATGAACTATATAAATTTTGTAACCGTAGGATTTTATAAGTAGCACAAATAATGGTTTTAATATTACTAGTTGAATTTGGTAGTTTTGTAGAAATTATGGCTCCAGTATTCTCTAGAAAGTCATGGAGCTGCGTTTGGCACATGATTCAGGTATTTAATTATATATTTTCATAGATGTTCATGTTCATATAGAAGTGCACAGATTTACTTTTGACATTTTTAAGAAAATGCCGCTTTATTTTTCTGGGTTATTCTGAAAAATCTTTCTCTCAGAATGATTTAGTGCATGGATGGGGTCTTGATTTTGCATTTTGGAGGTGCGTAGAGGTAATAGTATATTCCTAATTTATAATTGAATGATTATTTTTGTTAACAATCTTATATTTCATTCATTTTAAAATACACTCACTGTGATGTACCAGAAACCAGATGAACAAATAGGCGTGGTTGATGCACAGTGGATGGAACATCAGGGCTTACCAACTCTAGGAAATCCGGTATTACAACTTACAAGCTTATGAAACTAATTAAAATATGACTAATAAAGACAACAAAATTATAAAGGACTTAATTCCTTCTGTTGATAAATGATTGGACCTTTGTGGTACAGGACCAATCCGTTGGAGGAAATAACACAAGGGCTACGGTAAGATCCTCTCTCCAAATGCAATTTCAACCTCATAGTTGTTTTCCCCGCAGTTTACTACATGGCATAGATCAAAGTTTCATTTCTCGTGTATGTTTAGGTTTTCTTGTTACTAAATTTTTTTTGCGATGTTCCAATTTGTTTTATTACATGTTTCTAACAAATTGTTTTTCCAATAAACATCAAAAATACTTTTATGTTTAGTTCCTCCAGAGTAAAAAATACGAAGTTTTAGTATTTTTTGAGAAAAAGTTTTGAAACTTTGATCTATGATCCATGGTATTTATTAAACTAATGTTTTTTATATGATACGGTTAATTGCGCTAAACCCCCCAGAATATGGAGTCTTTAACAAAATGATCCCATACCTATTAAGATGTGCAAAATAGGTTCAAAGGCACTTTGCTAAAGACCCATAGTTTGAAGGATTTAACACAATTGACCCTATATTAATTGAAAAATATATTTTTGGGGAGAAAATTAGTTCACAGCCCTGGAAACATGGCTATCATAACAAACATGAAAATTATAAAAGAGTGTTTGCAGGAGCCAACAGAAGCAACTCAATTATTTTTTCTTAAACTTACTTTTCACTTTGCAAATATTTTTATAAAACTACTTAAAACATGGATCAAATATTTACGGTAATTGCAGGGAAGTTATCATTTTTAACAAGAAAAGGTCGAGGAAATCATTGTACAGAATAGTAGTCGCACAACGAAAATTATTTACGACTCAGATTTGGATAAGGATGTTATCTTCTTAACTATAGTCCTAAACAGCCTTAATTTCCTTCTTTCTTATCATATCTCAGGTTAGGCAAAGGTGTCATGCTGAATGGAAGGAATTCACAAGGAGAGTGAAGGAAGCAGAAAAACAGCAGCATCATAATTAGATCGGCTCAAAGAAGAGCAATGAACAAAATTCCAATAATAAAATGATCTTATGAAGATACAATATGATCAATACTTATACTGGATTCGTATGACAAAAACCAATGCAGTTACAGTCTCGAAAAGCAGCGCATAATTTAAGAAAATATATGTTGGTATTGGTCTATAGAAATGCGGGCAAATTTTAGCTAGTGATCGTTTTTTCTTTTATGTTAGAAACCCGCGCCACAATTCATAGGCCATGCCTGGGTAGATTCTCAAATATGCAGACAACGCAAACCCAATATTACACACGTAGATGATGAATTATTGGAATACTTTTGATTGATTTTCTCCATGAAGAGTAATTTGTTTGCGTTTCACATGATTATTTATTTGATTGTATGTTGGCTGAGTATAGTTTAATAAATATGGATGAAGGGAAGGGTAATATTATTGCCAAA
This sequence comes from Misopates orontium, assembly GCA_946800315.1. Classification (NCBI taxonomy): domain Eukaryota; kingdom Viridiplantae; phylum Streptophyta; class Magnoliopsida; order Lamiales; family Plantaginaceae; genus Misopates; species Misopates orontium. Next base: position 44,383,953 of record OX326949.1, read on the forward strand.
TTGAAATGATTCATCAGAGATGCACATTATCGAAAACATTGATAATTATAGTGCAATAAAAATCCACATCATTACAAAAATGCAGTTCGAAACCATCCGTCCTCGTAAGATTTCCCGAAGTTGAAAACCAAAACCACATACATTCTCTCTAATGTCTTGCATAAATCATGTCCCACGAATCAAGTTCGTTTTTTTCTATTTTAAGCGTACAGGTCGTATTTGCATGAACTTACAAATGTCACATGATTGTCCCAATGTTTTTGCTTACGTCAACAAGTCCCTTATCTTTTATAGTCAAGGCGATAATTCCCTTTTTAACTAGTTGTGTAGTATTTGCGAGCTCGCTTAAAGGCCTCTTACACAATCACATTTAAAAGGGAAAAAATGAGGTTTTGTATACAACTAAACAATGCAACTCTTTCTTTTTGAGATGCGCACTAATATGCATCCTGGCCAAATCACTCGCCCTCAATGCACATGAATACAAAAGTTCCCATTTCCATTAAACATTGAACATATAATTCGGCATCCTATAAAAAACTGCAAGCTAGAAACATGTTCAATAACACAGATCAAATCCCCAAATAAAAATGGGACAAACAACAGTATCTTTTTTAAAGAAAAAAAGCAACTTTTATCGACTCGAATCATTCAACAAAACTCTCAACGAGGACACTTAAACTTATCAAATCTCCAAATAAAAGCCATGCACCACAGCGTTGTTAATCTTTTGTGTTAAAGTTAAACGGTGTGCCATTTAATATCTCACCATCACATTTACGATTCATGTGCATAAGTTGCAGTAAGGTCTTAATACAGAGTGATTTGTGTACAACTGTAGATAAGTTGCAGTAAGCTCTTAATGCAGAGTGGTAGGTCATAGAGTGCTTAGAGAAATAAGCACTTATCTTACAACTATTATAAGTGGCATAAATTTAACAGTGGCTCTTAGAGTCAACAATTTGATACAAAAGACTTGAGATGTATTCTGTTTGTGGTTTAAGGAAAATCAATTTTTTTGAAAGAAATTACAGGACCAGGCAACAAGGTCGCCATAAACCACAACGTACATACATCAAAATGAAAACTTGAACAGATATTCAGGCACGATATTTCAAGGAGAAAAAAACAGAAGTATCAACTGCAAGTGGCTTTAAATTATAACCACTCACCTAACAGATACAATCTAAAATCAATATATATTTCCTCAAGTATGAACAAGCAATACAATACAACCGCAACTTTGATCCACCAAAACATACAAAATTAAAATAAATAAAAAGAACCCAGCTACAAAATTTGTTACCAACTAGTAATAACAAGAAAACATAACAAGCAAGCCAAGTTTTCAGGAGCAAAGAAACAACGTCTGATGCAATGAACTAAGAATGATTTGAATGAAATCAAATGACGGTTTCCTACACAGGCTTATAGATCTTCCAGATACAATTTTGTAACGTCATTCAACAAAGTGAAATATAAACATTTAATAAATGAAGGTCTATCAGAAAACTAGGTCTTGGTACACAAAAGTCACTTCCAATGAAGTTCACATTAACTGAGAAATTTGATATTATAAAAGTTCTTTTAATTTACAAAATGGAAGTGATCTACATTTAACCTCTCAATTTAGTCCAGTTATAGAGTCTTTTGGACGTCTGCTCAATTTAATTCAATGTACAAGAGACTTAGGCAACTTAAATAAGTACATCTTCAGCTCTAGCAATTGCTTTTACTATTCAAAAAGCATATTTCAGGGTGCTCAACAGACCTCTAACATTTCCTAGGAAAAATCAAAAAACTTACATCTACAGACTAGCAAATTGAATCCAGAGGACATTTGTTACTCTAAACCCAGAAAATGTCCATGCCTCCTAAGCATCATTTCTAATATCGTATTGGTTTTGTAAATTCAAAATCAAACATAATAGAGACAGAACTGCAAATTGATTTTTGAAATTATAGAGGTAAACCATAATATGCAATTAATCAGGCATCAAGCATCACACTCTTTTTGTTCAGGAACAAACAATTGCAGATATTTTACCTGATCTTTTTACCTTATACATCTGGGGCCTTTTTAGGAAAACCAATTGTAGTTACAATCTGCAAAAACGGGCAAAATATATTATTAGATAAAAGGATGAGAATTCCATAAAAACAGATTAACCAAGCATAACACGGAGTGCTAACGAAAACAGTACAGCAGATTATCAAACAGTTCTTAAGCAGGTTGCAGAATTGACAAATTAGTAAACTGGAGCCAACTTGACTACCCTAGAGATCCTCTAGCTATCTCCAACATGGTAGTGAACGTGGTTTACCAAATAAAATTCACCTGATTAGAACAAGGAACCTACAAAGCACTAACTTAATTAAAGCCTCCAAGACAATCTATTCATTCTTGCAAATTCTGACAAAAGTTGTTACAGAAATGATCTTCAGCTTTTCTAGTTACTATATTGCAATTTTATCTCAAAGCAAGCTTAGACATAAAACAAAGAAGATCACCAACCTCTTTCAACCATCACTTAGGATCTCATTACATAATGTACCTTCGAGACTTGCAGAGAAATGAGAAAATTGTACCATGACATAGGTCTTGTCAGAGCTAGTCTAATTAAAGTAATAAGTCAAAACATATCTAAGAGAAGCAACTGCGCAGAACCAGTTCTCGGAAGCATAACCAACTCAAGTAACTACCTCTTCATGATGCTTCTAAAGGTAACTCATGCAAGATCAACAATAGCCAATTCCTCAGCTCTACCAATCTATCAATGGATGCAGTAACAAACAACCCAAATCTAATTCCAAACTAATTATGGTTGGCTATATGAATCAAATGAGAGCCACGCTGGTTCGAGCAAATGGATTATCCTCTTCTGCTTGATCCAATTTCGCAAGCCATCTTCATCCAGTCCTCGCGCAACCATACTGTTCCATATTACCTTCATCTAGGTTTTTTTTGGTTGTTAGTACATTCTACTCATTTACCCTTAGTCGAAAAATCCATTGCCTTATACTAGTACGTCTATGGGTCCAAGTTTCCCCACAGTCAAACCATCACTAACAATTTTTTTACATCTATTTTACAGGGGCTATCCCATAGCATCGTTTTTATTCGTCGCCTTATTTCTACTAATGTTCCCGTACATCCAACAAATATTCTGGCACTGATCTTTTGAATATAATCTGCTTAGAAGCCCAATCTTAAGAACCATATGATAAACCAATCTACCATCAATCAATAAAGTTTTCTTAGCTTTACAAAAAGAATGATCACTAAACCTACGTCAGACTCCTCTATTTGATCCAACCAATTTGAATCCGACAATTAACATCACTTTGGAGTTCGTGAACAATAGAGCTTAGGTATCTAAAACGAATTTTAGCTGGTATCTCTATCCATCAAGTGCTACAACATTGCTGTTGTCTACTGAACCTGGTTTAACTATTTAATCCAAAACTCCAATATTCCAAGATTTGCCTCCATGGTTCTTATTTGTCAGTAATCCCTAATCTTGTTTCATCAACAAGACAACAAACGACATACATCAAGGTACCTAATTCTGGATTGCTATAGTGAACTAATTATTCTGTAAGGGTAACAAGAATGGACCAAAATTGATTATTTCCCAAAGATAACAGATGAATTTTATTGCGCAGTAGTTGAAACAAACATGAATCCATCCTCACTCTTCATAAAGCGGTGAAAGGAAAAGTGGAACAAAGCTCAAAAAAGATAAAATATTCCGTTCTACCCCTTGTCATCCAAACCAAACCTTTCAGTCTGCCAATTTCTAAAGCAAGATTATAAACCATCACTTCTGAGACATATTTATGCTGATAGCTCAAGGCGAGTTTACAGGTGCATCTAAACCCAAAAATCTTAATTTTTCAGAACTTTAACTGAGAGGCTGGCAGAATAAAAACTAATCAAAGAGTCTTTCTGCCAAAACTAATAGCTACTGTGGTGGATATGTCTAAGCACAATACCTAAGTGGAAAATAGTTACACCCCGAAGTAAAAGGACAGAACCTATTCTGCAGAATAAGATAACTTTAGTAAGAAACTGGTCTCCAAGGAAACAAACTTTCTTCCCCCCTAGGTCTCTTTATGTCAGTATTCACGATATGCAGGCCTAATTGAAACATTTTTGTGTGTGATAGTAGCACTATCTCCATTGAGAATAACATAATATTTCAGGGCTGCCAGTCTTCCTTCAGCCCCTTCCCACATCAGGTCAAATTGGTCGTCATAATATAAAGAAAGATAAGGTCTCAGAAAAAGATGAGCGTCATCATTATTTCTAACACGGAGTATGGTTCACAAAAACTTCTCAAAATACATTCAGCATACGGATCAATGTCAAGCATGAAACTAAGAGGTAGATCCTAAGCAAACCAAGGCAAGTGTAAAAGCGGTTGATTGGGGAGGGTATAAGCTACATCTATAAGCACCTAACATACACAGAGAATAAAATTACAAATTAGACAGCAGGCAATACCTACAGAACATGAGGAGGATACGTGCCGACGGAGTGAAGTCGCCCTTCATCTGCATCCATCTTGCAATCATTCTTCCCATCGTTCCAGTATCGCCATCGGAAGTTTGGAGCATCTGCTTAATCCAAAGATGGCCAAAACTACTTTCTACATGAAGCATCTGCTTACTCCAAAGATGGCCAATACTACTTTTCTACATGAAGCATCCAAGGAAAATAGAAGGAAGCTAAAAAAGGTTTTTCTCACTTCACCGACGGGGATACTACTATGTAAAGGTGAGGATAAGGATGGCAAGAAACTTCTCTAATGTTAACCCGCATTTAAAATTCTACTTATGTAACTGCAAGACACAGCCAATCAGATCTTAGGCGATTCACCGGAGAAAGATATCAAGCTTTTACAACTCCACCAGAAAACACGGCTCATAGGACTTATGGGCTCTCCAGATTCTCAATATGCAACTTAAACCTTTCTACGTAATTCCCTCTCTAACTTAACGTTCAACTATAAGTCTATAACTATACGATTTGTATGTACGACATAAGCACAACGAGGCCAAACACTTGAATCTTTCAGAACTTTCAGCTCCTGCAGCATTTTCAGCAGCATAATTGAGCTCATCACTCTTAAACAGCAATCTTCCAAATAATAATATTAGAGCAACTGGTCCTAAATCAGAACATTCGTCTGTTGCAACCACTTCAAGCTCACAACAAAAAGATGATCTGAAATCAAAACTCAACCAGGAAAGAAACTGGCAAAAATTTGACCATCTGAGGCTACATCCGAATTCCTTAATCCATGTGCAAGAAGGATTTCAGAAACTCCAGCTTCATGCGTAGGGTTAAACACCAAAAATGCTATGTTTGTAACCTCACAGAAGTGTGAAGATTTCTGTGATCTATAGCCTACTGAATTCAGGTAATGAAAGAACGTGAATGCAGAGTAGAGCACACTCAATCCTCAAATATAAGTAGAAGCTTCGTAGACATCAAATATTTCGAAGTAAAGAATGTATGGACTGTTCGTCACGGAGATATCCAAGTTCAGATAACTCGCTGTACCATAATTTAGAAGCTCCCCCACCACATTGAACAAGAGAACTATTATCTTCTCGCTCGAATCATATACTCCATGCTCACTAGCCTTCATTTACACAACAACAAATTAACTGTGGAAAAGAGAAGTCTTCAACAACTCCAAGACAACCTTTCACTACTTGAAAATAAGATCAGTCTGCAACACATTTTCACCATTAACAAACTTTCAATGCACTTGCGCCAACAACCAGCAATGCAGAAAACTCCTTCCACCACAAACTTACCTCTCATCCACTAAAACGTTGCTCGCTTAACAGAAAAAGACCAGTCTATTTAACTAATGTACCTATCCAAGAACCCCCTAGATTCTTCAATATGAATGAACAAAAGCATCGGAGTGATTGAAGTAGAGAGAGCACAATAAGTTATAGAAAGAATAGCAAAGACAGCATTCGATATGTAACATACGTCATGATTATAGTAGAAGGAAGTCTACAATCCACAAGTTAAAAGAAAGATGCGTTCACCACCCCTAGTGACATGTAAAGAAGACACAAATATATAGACTATTTAAGTACAGGGCATAATACGCACACAATCATGATTACACTGTTGCCCTTTACTCTACTGAGCAGCAGATAAACAAGTCCTGCAAGTTGTGCTCTATGAGGCTCAAAGCATCTCCATACCCATCTCAGCGACGTGCTGTCCGTGGTTTATCAGGGCCTCCCCAGGAAGTAGAGCTTGAACCATATGAAAAACCCTTGTCCAAAGCACCCTGAGAAAGAATCAACAAAGATCAAAACAGGAGCTCATACAATATGACCCTAGCGATATGTAATACATATATTGAAGACAGTGTGATTATCATCCACACCTGACGAACCCCATATCCATCGGTATAAGGGGTAGGAAAAGTGACATCAGGATTTGTCCCATACGGTCCACCTTCAACCAGATCGCAGAAAGTCAGAGCAATGACGTAAAAGCATATGGTCATATATAAGTTAAGATAGCAAATAGAAGGGCTAGTATGCAGGCTACTTGTTGAACACGAAGCAGAACTGGTGATAAAAGCAAGTTTTCTCAAAAGTAATTTAAGAAAAATAAACTACACATTTCACTGATTAATCCCGTATCCATCAGCATAAGGTTCAGGAAAAGTGACATCAGGATTTGTCCCATACAGTCCACCTTCAACCAGATCGCAGAAAGTCAGAACAGTGACGTAAAAGCATATGGTCATATATAAGTTAAGATTGCAAATAGAAGGGTTAATATGCAGGCTACTTGGTGTTCAGGAAGCAGAACTGGTGTTAAAAGCAAGTTTTTTCAAAGTAATTTAAGGAAATTAAACTACACATTTCACTGACTAAAGATGCTGGAATTGTGTTAGTATTTCAGTAAATCAAGATCTTCCAATACATTTCACTATCTTTCATATACATCCTAAGACACAAGCACATTTCTTCAAAAATGTAGATGTCATCTAACGTAATTTTAAAAGAAACTAGTACAACAGGGATGGCGGGAAACACTCAGTTTTCGAGACAGAGGTAACAGGAATGGTTTGCAATTATCTGAGACTTATAACCTAGGTTCTTGTGAATCAGGTTATTTCCTTTAAACATGACCAGCCATCAAATATTAATAACTTATTCGTAGATTCCCAAAAAAAATAAAAATGAAAATACATTAAATATCAGCATATCGAAGTATAGTGTGACAAACACTTGCCGAGGTTAACTGACTAGTTGCTACTTCTCATAAAACCACACCAGACAACTGAATTAGCAGACATGGGACAATATTTCCATAGTAAAGATAGGAATTTATACACATATTTCTTTTCTTCAACATATTCTTGCAAAAGCAAACAGGAGATAAACCATACGGTCACCTACTGAAACAAAACAAACTATTATATGAATCATCTACACTAAGGAGACAATTATACTAGACAAAGAATTTTGCACTTATTAAAAAATTTCCAAAAAAGATGCGAAAATGCACCCCCACCCTTTCAGCCTTTGGCAGGTTTAGCAATTTTCAGCAACAGGTCAAAGACAGTCAAATATCAAACAAGTTTCGAGATGGCCCTAGAGTGAGTCCCAAACAAGCCATGTCTTTAACAAATCCAAAACTTTTGTAAGAATTTCTGTGAGACTGTCGGGGATGAAAACCAAGTGTAAAGTAAATAAAAGTTTATACAGAAAAACTTAGGTTTGCCTGAAATATGGTGATGCAACTACAAAGAAGATTATAAAAAAACTGTGAAATATAAGTAACAGAAACTGGTTTGGTATAAAACCAAAAGGGAAAAGGCATAAAACGTCAACATAACAAATCCTTTAAATGATTTAGAAGATCTTCTAAAAATTTCCAAAAGTAAACATATGAAACATCAACAGAGTTCTGCACCAATATGAACAAGATGATCAAGAACCAGAAATGTACTTATTTTCCTGCAAAAAAATTGATCTATATCAATTTAAAGTCAATGAAACAAGATCATGCAAACAACGCAAGGAATCAGGAAAAAGCTAGATTTAGGTGCCTGGAACCCAAGTGCCAAAGTTGAAAAGGATGATAAGAAACAGACCTATCCATATTGCATCTTGCTGAAGTGGATACATAATCAATAAGAGTTAGTGCATGCATGTATTTCTATATGTTCTTGAGAAGTTGATGGTAACAAATTCTATCTTTCTCTCTCAATGCATCATTAAGCACTAGTAAAACAGCTTTAGTGTGCTAACCTGCACTCCATGCTCTAGGAGCGGAAGGTACAAGCTCCGAGCGAAGCTTTTCAACTTCGCGGGCCATGGTCACCAGGTTCTTCTCCATTGCGTGCCTTTGTTCCAACAGCTCAATCTTTGCATTCTTTTCATAATCAATGGCAGCTCTGCAGGTCAAAATATTTAGCTTAAGTGTACGAGAAGATCTGAAGGTAATACAGAAATTTTGAACTTTTTCAACAGTGCAGAACTCGTAGAAAAAAGGCAATAGCAAAACCTGGCACGAAAGAGTTCCTGATGCAATCCATCAATCTCATTCCTCAAAACAGGAATCTGCTTATTATCAGCTTGCAACTTTGCAAGGTCTTGTGTAATGTTCTGAATCTGCCCAGATAAATCCTGCCTGATGGAATTCAACCTTTGAACTTCTGCTCGCAATTGACTGGCCTCCTTCTTTAGAGGCTCCATTGCACGAAGATCAGCTTCCAGTTTCATGCCCCTTTCAATAAGCTCTCTAGATTGAAGATCCTGTTCAGCACGAATATCATCAATACCACGATTCATCCTTCTCAAGTCTTCCTTTGCATCAACTAGTTCTCGTTCCAAAGCAATCCGATCCTCCATCAGTCTCCGGTTTTCACCCAGAAGCCTGCGAATCTCAATGTGTCGAATTTCAAGTTCTTCTTCTAATAAAGCAGGGTGAGGATGCATGGGCTGAGGCAAATGACCTCTAGCGATAGGCCCCTCTGGTAGATAGCCGCGTCGGTGATCAAAGGCTTCTCGCGGCATTCGATTTCTTCCCGCCATCTTAGCTCAGTCTAACACAAAAAAATGTTACATAAGACTGAAATACTACAAAACATCTACACGGAAAAACACATGCAGCAAGCATTTGACTTGGTTTTAACGATTCACTCATGAAATCTGATATGACAAGACATTGACTGCTGAGTTCTTACGGCACTAGATTCCTGAGTCACGTTAATAAATACAAGCACCTTTCTTTTAAAGGAGAAGCTCCAACTGCATAATCTTTTAAAAGCTACAGCTACCCTGCTAATGAAAGCTCATGGGTAGTAATCAAGCAAGTTAAGTGAACCACCAGCGAGCTGCATTAAATCATTGTGTCGACGTCACACAAATTTCCACTATGATGGCATTAAATATTTGCAACATCTAACAATCTAAAAACAACATCTCCATACACTCTATCCAATAAGGCTCAATCTAATGTATAAATGAGTTTAAGGAATAGATCAAACAGGATCCCTTAAATTTTTAAGTTTGCAGAGAGCATCACAATGTTAATGTGATGCGCCAATTTATGCAAATTGACAAAGTAAAACACTTGCCATTTGTTATTCTCAACATTCTGTGTAAGAAGATACATCACACTAACTTAAAGTTTGTTACGTAAGCATCTAAATGCTTTGCTTCTATCAAGAAAAATAATGAAAATTAAGACGTAAGAACAAATCTAGACAGCTTTGGCTTTGAGTAACTTGTAAAGCATCGTATAAGAAACTCCTGTATCACATTTTTTGACTGGGCTTTAGTATGGTTCATAAGAATCTGGGTTTACTTCTATTGACCAGGAAATTTTTCCAGTTAGTCTACCATGTATACTAGGGGGGAATCTATTCGAATATCAAAGGGAACGACAACCCTTCATCTGCCCTATCTTTCTTTCCTCGTCCTGAAAATTTTTAATCCTGATTCAATAGCCCCAATAACAACAGCACAGTTTCGTCGTAACTATCCAAAGGCTTAACTAATAGCTGATACCATATTTTCAGATATGCTCTTTCTAACGAATACGAGAACGACAGCTTTAAATGATCAGGATTTAATTTCAAAATTCCGCCACGGAGTGACACTGAATCACGTAACCGATTAACTGCAAATTATTCCCACATACAAGCACATGCAACATGAATATAGCACAAGGTCCCTTGGTTAAAAACTAAACAGTTTAAGTCTCATCAAATCAATTCACGAGCTAATAACTCCTAAAGTTATCAAATTCAAAACCTCTATAGCCCTATAACCATGTCCAATTACCAGTTAAACAAAAAAAAAGCGTAAATAACCCTATTTCAAAAAAAAAGAAAATAAACCCTAATTTAATCCCTTAAAACGTAACAGGGCGAGCAAAGCAACAAGCTCCTCTACAGATTCAATTCGAATTTTAGCCCTAGAATTTTTGCGTAGATAGTGGAATTCAGTAGTTGTGTGTACCTTTTACGGCAAAATATATGAATGAATTTTTGCTCTCTGATGAAATAAAGCTGGCGTTATGTTTTTAGGTTAGAAGCGCAAAACTAATATCAAGGTTATTGTGAAACGACCACGTTGCGTTCTAAATTTCAGAGCGAATAAATATTTTTACAAGCGAATAAAGTGTACCAACAAAAACTTGTTTGCAGTAAATTGTGCTTTTGAGAAGTGTTTTAGTTCACACTAATAAATAATTAAGATTTATTTCCCTTTGAAATAACTATTTGATAAAAGAAATTGCAATAGCAAATTAAGGATGTGATTGTTCTCAACATAAGTTAATGTATCTTTTCTAAATATATATTAAATGAAACTTTTGTTATACATGGGAATAAAAAATGACCAAGAGTACAAAATTACGGACTTGTCTCAGGTGTCTCATGATGCACCACCTCCTTCCTCACATGCATGTGGGGTCCATGGCACGGAAGACGTTCCCCAAAAGTTCACTATTAGTTGTATCATAGTCGAAACTCCAAGTTATGATGCAACTAGCTGGAACATGCGCTCCAAATAGTAAAAATGACATTGTTTCGGACATCATGAAAATCCAACATTTCGTGGATTGTGAGATATGGTTGGTCGTTGGTGTTGTAGTGTATTTTGATCAAAAGATCTTTTTACTTGGGCTTACAGAAAGTTAGATCGTTACATTAAAGAATTGGGCTTATAGAAAAGTTGGAAACACAGCACAGGTCTGAAGAGCGGCCCAACAAGAAAATTGCAAATCGCCGCTGTTTTCTTCACTAATTTCGTTGTTAACTTTTTTTTGTCTCTCCGATTTTTAATTCCATTCAACGGATTTTTTTTCTAAGGATTAGTTAGTCACTCATAGTCATAGTTAGAGCAGTGGAATATAAAACCATGTTCATAACTAATTAAGTAATTAATTAAATGCTGAAAAGTTGATTTGGTTTACTCTTTTTTTGTTGTTGATATTTTGGCACACAAAATCTTATGGACGCGATTAATTGCTAATGCAGACATAATTGAAGAGCCTATCATTTCCCTCTAATCATCTCCACATAGAACAAGAAAAATCATTAGAAAGGGGTCCCCGGTTCATGGTATTACTTCAAAGTTCAAACTTCATAAGTGGCCGACATGAAAAGCATATTGATGGTGAAAACTTGACCCATATAAGATCCCATTTGTTGATAGATTCTCGAAAATATTTTGTATCTATCACATATATGCTACAATAAAAAAAAATACGTGATGTTTGTTAATGGGAAAAAACATAAAACGAAATTTAATTTTGCAAAATCTGAACCAAACTAATTATGTTATTGTTTTGTATAGTTTTTCTTTTCTTTTTTTTTTTTTTTTTTTGGTATAGAAACACTTTATAGACGGTAATTAAATATGATATCAAGTTTTACTCTTCCTAGCTAGGTTGATAATGAGAAGGGGATTAATACATGTTTTTGATAACAATAGATTTCAAAAAATATAAAAGAGTTTTATGCATTTTTTTCAACAAGAGTCTGAATGATATAGACAAGCCTCACATTAGTAGAGTGATCGTGATGCACGCTTTGCTATAATAAATTTTAAACAAAGATAGGGTATGATGTAGGTTTTTAAAAGTATCAGGAGATTTTGTGCAAAAGAACAACACACAAGGGGTTTTGGTGCAACTTTTTTTTAAATACAAGGGTTCTTAGTTCTTACATTTCCCTTGATGTGTTTATTAGTGCATGAACATGTTTAAATAGAAAAACTAGCAGAGTTTTATCTTGCTTTTGTCGTTGTGTTTTGCAGTCGTGGTTCCAATTTTGATAGCTTATTTATCTTAGTGCAACTTCTTTTCAATTAATCGGAGATTAGTATTTCGACTTGAGCGGCAATATAGAGTCCATAGTTCAGCAAAATTACCCGATTGGTAAATATGCTACAATTATTTGTTTACCTCTTGTTTATAGTGTGTGTGTGGGTGGGGGCCTGGGACCGGGGGGGGGGGGGGGGGGGTGTATGCAAAAGTAAATTTTGATTTGATATCATATAACTAATTAAAACATAATACCTATACATACATTCAAAATATTTCTTCTTAATAGTTTGAAGTATTAATTGCGCGAGAAAACATTGTGCTACTAATTTCTACAAAAATTTCATTTTCTACTCATCATCACATCAAGTATAACTTACCCAAAATAAGCATGAAAAATAAACATTACATGTCCATCATGCTTGTAAAATTCTCAATTTTCTTTTTCAATTTTCAACCTATACCAAACAAATTCGAGAAAAACTACTCTCCTCCAATTCGATCATGGCCTTTTTTTTCCCTTTTGATAATTGCATTCATTCTTGACTTTGCCCCTCTCTTGTCGACACTTTTGCATAATCCATGTCTATTTCTCACACGTTCATGTCATAAACACAAAATGTCCTACTTTTTCACCAAACACCAACAAAAATCTCACAAGTGGATGCAGTCATTTTCATGCATGCCCACTTTGCCTAACAAAAGTATCACATATGCCCGCATAAAGTAAAAAAGGTCTACTGGAAAGAAGTAGTAAAGATGAAAATCACCACGAGTAAAATGCATAATCATGGACCCCCCACAGCCAAAAATGATGTATGTATATTCTGTCTCTATATGTATTCATGGTATATTAAACTTAGACATTAGGACAAATGTGTCAGCCTCCAACCTCTTCCACACGTGTGCACTGCAGTACACACAACTTTTTTTGATGACCTCTTTTGTGGTCTCCTTATGTTGATTGTTTTGTTTGCTAGTCAATTCTTTTTCCTTTTTTTTTGGGTGTTTCGAATATCTGTGTTGAAGTTTTATCTCCAAAGCTTAAGAGCATCTTCTCTCCTTTTGACCCAAACTGGCATTCTTCTCTTCATTTTGACTGTTGGGAAATGGACAATGGAATCCTCCTCAGCTTCCCATCTGTAGAAAATAAAAAAAGATATATAAGAATTATACAATAGCTGGTTCGTTTAAAAGCTCAAACTTATAAACATAACCGGCTTATGTTAATTTATGTATATTCTACAACACAACGTCTCACGTATAAATCGTAGCACTTTTTGTTACTCTTGACATGTCGGCTACAGATTTTGAACACAAGACCTCTTGTTTATCCCAACCTCTCTCATACCATATTAATTTCCCACTATATCTAAAAGTTAAAGATTATAAAGAAGATTAATATTTGTTAGTTAATATATATAAATATATTCTCAAATAATTACTGTACGTATTATGTAAACGTTGACAAGAAATTGCATTACAAAATTAAGGAACTAAGGAGCGTTTATGTTGGAATATTTATAGTATACTATAAAAAGTAGCAATTAGTATTTTTAACCCTCGTAGTAAACAACATTCACACTTTCAATTATGAATAATTATCGAACACAATAGTTTCGTTAACCTAAAGTATAGAAAAAAAAATCCGTATTTGTTGGAACATTAAATACGCTATGAGCAGTCGGATCCGTTACATATCTCTATCTAATTCCATATAAGGAATTATTAATCTTATTGACCTTAGTCATTGGTAGGATCCATACAATCAGTAGATACCATACTCACCTTCAACATCATTGAGTCACAGACAAAGACTCGTAACAATATTTATATAAATAGGAGTCTACATCTTTTTATCATCGATTTTGCTTAGTCAAACTCGAAATTAACGTTATTTTATAAGTTGATGTACTTGATTGATGTAAGAAGGGAAAATATACAATTCCAACCAACAGGGGCCTCAAAAGAAATGTTTCAAATCAGTTGGTCATAATCCGAATTAACTACTTAAGTGCATGAATTAAATTGTGTAGTTTGAAGATAAGACACGTATGAGTCACGATTTGGACCAAGTATTAGGATTTAGAACTAAGACGAGTCACGAGATCTTCTACATAATTTTTGTCCTGTACTAAACTAATTAATTAGACATTATTTGCATGATAGTCTAAGTGTGTGCGCTATAATACATGTTCTTATGTAATAATATATATAGTCTGTGTTTGTAAGCTATCCATGATTAGTTAATTGAGTTGGTAAAAAAAGAATTACTTAAAATATTAACTAAAATAAACGGATAAAATATTACAAGGATCTTGAGTTGAGATGGAGTAGGAAAATTACTAAATAATTAACAAATTTATGTTGGTTCCATTTTTCTACTAGTGACCCTAGTTAATTTGTCATAAGAAATCACGAAACAGTTGTAATATTTAACTAGAATAAAAAGAAAAAAAAAATCTGGCAATTACCTGAATTGAGTAACAAAATGATGGAGGAAGATTGAAGCCTCCAGCCTGGCCAGATCAAGCCCTGGGCAAAGCCTCTGTCCACCTCCAAATGGTGTGAAGTTGCAACTGCTCATCTCCTTATCCTGTCAGACCACCAATTAATTAATTTTCAATAAGTTATAATATTTTTTTTTTTCAAGGGATAAAAGCGTCGAACTCCCTGATGCACTTTGCCCCTGAGTCGTTGATCTATCGTTAAATTTAAACACGTGTCTGCATTTTTTTGTTGTTGAATTTGATTTCAAGAGGCAAAGTGCTTATTATCCTTAGTACACGGTGCAAGTTGCAAAAAAAAAAAAAAAAAAAAAAGTAGGGGACAACGTGCAACCGGAAGCATATTATAAGGGTTTTGACGCATTTATCCCAATATTCAAAATTAAGAAAAAGTTGTAGCTTGCTGTCTTACTTGCCATCTCCAGGGATTGAATTGGTGAGGTAAGTCATAAAGTTTGTCATCCAAATGAACTGATCTAAAATATGTAAGCACACACCATCCCTTTGGGATGCAGTGTCCTTTTATTTCCACATCTTTCATTGCTTTTCTCATCACCCCTATTATTATGTTGCCAATCCTCAATGTTTCTGTAATCACCTGCAGTTGCCAGTACCACAAAATTAATATTATGTTTCCCAAATTTCTTAATATTGATCAAATTGCAAGAAATTTATATTTACAAGTAATTTTATTTTTATCTGAGCTTTTTAGCTAACTTTTGTAAAATAAAATGACAGATGAAGCTCAACAAAACTTACGGTTTGTGTAAAGGGCAAAGATAAGTAATCATTCCAACACAATGGCTGCCCAAGTTTCTCTTTGAGCATCTTCAGTTTAAGATTCTCCTCCTATAACAAATTTTTTGTGCGTTACAATAAAGTCAACATCAAACGCATTACATGTGTATATATATATGTGACTCATACACGATTCACTATTGCATGAAAAATAATATAAATTTATATAACACACACCAAAAAATTCCATATTATAACTTATTATCTATAAAAAAGATATCCATATTACTTAACTATAGAACAAGAGTATCTATACCGTTAGTTGCATGAGAGCAGCAGGGCAATCTGATAGGTACTTGATTGCAAGAGTAATAAGAACAGGCACAGAATCTTCCCCTGGAATCATCAAGTCAATCATATTTTCTGCTATTAAGTCATCCGTTAGCTGTTCACTTGTGTCATTCAACATAACATCTGCTACATCATTTGCTGCCTTTAAATTCAACCCGGAATTTCTTTTCTTTTGAATAATCCCATGAATTATCTTCACCATATTCTTTTTTGCCTATAATATTACCAAATTCATCAACATCAAGAAAAAGTTAAAAATTTTATAAAGGCCAAATTAGAGCAAAAATAAATAAATAAATATAAACATGTGACCAAATAATTACTACTTGCCTGTAATGATCTATAAAGTTGAGTGCCTGGCAAAGTTAAGGGTAAAGACATGAGGCCCGCAATAAATTCTTGAAAATATTTCTTTAGGAGCTCCATTTCATCACCAGGATCCAAACTAATCAATGCCTTCACTAGCACTTGAAAAGCAATCTGTAAAAGAAATTAAGAAAGACTACGTCAAAAACAACTTTAGTGGGAATTCACATTAATTAGCAGACACAATTATCACTCCAGACAATATAACTCATCTCAAAAGTTACTCATGTAAAAACACCAATTATTAAGATTTTAATAGAAAGATAATAGCAGCTTTGAAACTGAAGTACAACCTGCAATAATCATTCAAACAGCAAAATGTTACAGAGTTACGGTACTCACTTTCCACTCTGTTTGTTGCAAACATCAGAAAACTTGGGAAAATTGCATAAAACCCCCTTTTGTTTTCAAAAATTCGCTTCTGTTTTAAAAAACCTGCACCAAATTTATTTTCCTTTTATTATAACCACATGTTTTTTTGAAACATGCACAAAGTCTCCTTTTTTTTCTTTTATCATAAACCTGCACGAAACTCCCTCATGTTATCAAAACTGCGCACCGTATCCAGTGCAAGGTTTTTAAAACAAAAGAAAATTTCGTACAAAAATAACGAAGGAGTTTCGTGCAGATTTTCTAGAATACAAGTAGTTGTGTGCATTTCCCCCCCAAAAAAACTGAATCCCTCACACCCCACCCAAAAAAAGAAAAGGAGAAAGAATCACACACACACACACATAGAGAAAGAGGTAATTAAAGACTTACACTTTTTGCTTCATCCTGAATGTACACAGGACAATCTTCTCTCCATTTCCCCATTGACTCAATCACATACTTTTGCATGTCACTAGTAATCTGAGATTTCAAATTTGAAGACTTGAAAAAGCCTCCAATTAATCCATGAATCCTCCTCTGTAAACTGCCATTTAGGAGCAAAATAGATGACTTGCCCATCAACTCCATTAGAGACTTTGGGTATGATGGCACAAATGTGTTTGCATCACTCTGCAAAATAATCCTACTCACTTCCGCATCGGTTGACACTATAGTTCGACTCCCAAATAAATGTGACTTGAAAACTTTCCCATACCTACAAATAACAAATCAAACATTCAACCCCAAAAATTGTTGGAGATCATAAATATCAATCCTATCTACAAACTCGAGCTTTTAGAGAGATTGCAGTTCAGTATAGTATTAGAGTTCAGGCCAAAGAAGAGGTCTGGTTCAAATTTGCACTGACACTCACTTATCATAAAATATCGCGTGTCAGGTTTAACAAAGATTCATACACACGCACGAAGAGTGCGTGTGTTTGACTTACATGCGACGTCGTTTGTCCATGAAGCTCTCGGGTTTGTCAGAATAAGCACAAGAAATGAACTGAAGAGTTTCTCCAATAAAAGGCCATATTCCAAGGCTGCCCAAAGGAAGTGGTGATTGGGCACTGGTACATCTGTAATAATTCAAATTCGTGATTTTCTTGTACAAGAATATGGTGGACAAGCACAATATTGATGCTGTCACTAGCAAACTCAACATAATGTCCATTTTTCAACTTTTTTTCTTTTTTGCTATGTGGGTTTTTCTCCACTAATCTCTCTCTCTCTCTCTCTAATATATCTTAGTTCCTGTTGAGCAGTATTTATATAGAGTAAAGTAAAGTAGAGTGCTTTGCATGAATTTATCTATAAATATAGATATGTGCGTGTGTGTGTTTTGTACAGAACAGAATATAAGTTAGTGAAAAGATGCTCTATAAGAGTTATCACATATATAGTGCCTCGAGAGTGTATTGTTTTTTTTGTTTTTTTGTTTTTGTTTGAAGAGATGTCAATTGTCAGCGAAAAGAGAACCCTGTGCATGTACAAGTTTGGTGGACATAATTTTCCTAATAATTAATTAGTTCTCCTTTGATACATTTGTGATTAGATTAATGCCGAGAATGTTTGCCGAATCTGATTCTGTAATATCATGTTAATATTATTGAGTTTAAAATTTGATACACCTCTTTGGTGTTATTTCAACTAACCCATAGAACGCTAAGCTGATTGCATGGATTATTTTATTTATGTCATCACCATAATATTATAGTAAAAGTTAATTATTCTAGAATATTAACAGTGAGTAAATTAATTTGATTTTTCTTTTTTAATATTGGGCTGATATTTGGGTCCAACGTAAATGCAAGCTTCAATTGTAGTGCAGTCAAAGGAAGGCCATCAACTAGCCAAACGAATTGTATTGATTAAATGATGTATAGTACTTAGTGGACACTAAAACTAATTAATCTTTGCACCATTTATTGTTTTTCTTTCTTAAACTTAAATAAGTTATGATTACTCAGTCGTGCAAAATATAGTTTATTCGACAACATGTTAATTAATTATTAAGCTAGCTGCAGGTAAATAAGACGTCATTAATATAGTTTTACTTGATTATATACATGTACAATATACATGATCAAATTGATTTGTGCCCACATATATAAGGCGATTGCTTTAATCATAAAACTTATTAAGTGAAACGAAGAAAAACAATAATATTCTGGATGCAAATGATGGTCTTCAACTCGATTGTCATCATGTTTATAAACTAGCTAGTTAGTATGACAGAAGAACGTCCCTACTTCCATGATTGAGTGGTGGGCGCAGTGAGATTAAGCCCCATAATTGTAGCAGTTGCGTCCTCGTGCATTCATCATGTGGTACTTCATAATAAATCCAACACATTCTCTATCATATCTACCCTCACCACCACCCCCCCCCCCCCCCCCCCCGTCCAACCCCATCCAAAACTAATTAATTACCTGATTTACCCAGCATGCATAAGTAGGACTATAGAGTATATATATACATAGGCTCAGTTGGACAAAACTTATTTCCCCTGGTAAAATCCTCTAGCTATATAAATAAATTAATATTATAAGTTTGGTACCTTAAATAAAAGCTAACAGTGGTAAAAAAAGATGTTTAATTTCAAATAATTAGGATACTTAACAGCTCTGTCTTACATAATATCTCTCAACTGGCTCAACTGATTGGTCTTCTTTGCGATGGCCGATGAGTCTTATTGAATTTACGATCATGATCATTTGATCTTTTTCGTTATACAGAAATCAATCATCGACGGACTTTCTAATAAAACTTGTGCATCACTTCATAGCACCAAGGGATTACCCGTCTTCCAATTTCATATTTGGGACACTTGCCCTATCGACCTGGCCAAGCACTGTTGTTTTGTGATATCTTTACCATTGGATCGCGTAATTCACGTTCCGCTGTCCCATGTACTAAAACTGTATTATACGCTAATTAAGTGAAATTTGATATTGTTAAAAAAGTCATAAATTATTGTACATGTCTCCTTAATCCTTATATATCTAGAGTATATTGATTGCTCGCCTATCTATTTCATTTTTTATTACACAAGTTTACCGAACCATGCACAATCAAAAGCATGCATGCTTAATTGCTTTTTAACAACTACGAAAAATATATTCTTGTTACCACTAATAGCTAATAAAAGTCCCATGCTTTCAGACATTGAAAAATCGTCGAGGACGGCGAGAAAGTTTTATTAATAACTTAATTATATTTTTCTTTTGGACCACAACTTTCTTTGATCTTAATTACTAGCTAATTAATTTGGTCTAAAGCTTTTCGTAGTCACGCCTTGTTGAAAATTCTAAGGTCAAAGAATCCAAACAATTTTATGTTGCAACGTATGCATTAATATATAAGCTTCACCTTTAAAAGTTGTTCACTTCTCTCAAGAAATTGTAGTACGTACTATATATATAATCGACTCGATTCAAGCACACAGTTTTACGGGCAATTTATTCTGCATGTGACAGCCTAATTGATAGTTTTGTGATATATATTATATAAGTATATAGAGAACGCCGATTCAAAACTATAACAAAAGTGGACTCATAATGAAATACAGGATCTCTGCATATTAAATCTTTATAAAAAAATCATGGTGCAATTATAGGAGCCACACGGGCTGGTGCAGACATTCATATTACAAAATCCATTCCCAATTCTTTTTTGGTCAAAATACTATTCTTAAAAGTGCCCTCATGTGCCTTGGATGTCAGCCCCCCTTTACAAAAAAAATAAAATGCATAGGCTTTAATTATTATGATCATATAGCTAGCCACGGCCTGCATAGTTAGCCGAAACTTTTAGTGTTATTCTATTTCTTTGACAATGCTTAACTGTAGACGCGGTTCAAAGTTTGAATCTATGGACCGCATAAAGGATAAAGGAGTTATTACTCTAATGGTGTTTTTTTTCTTTCTTTTTCCTTGCACACACCTACAAGAGATGATTAACATCCAATTTTGAAGCTTTGATAACGAACGCCTTCATTATTCTGAAGGATAAAATTATCGATAGTGATGTATGTTATAAAAACTAGTTATATGGATCATGAAGGAGCAACGAAAATGTGCAACTGTTAATTTTCAAATAAGGTAAACCAAAAAGTTGTATGAACATGTTTATGGTCAATTGTCTTTCTAGACCACAGTCTTCGTTGGACTCGATCACCTGAGTTGTTTTCTTCTTGAGATTCCGACTACACTGACTAACTTTGTGGTGGTTATATGTTCGTTCTAATTTCTGCTACTACGAAGAAATCAACCAAACAACTGATTTTCTGGCCAAACTTCGAGCACCATTTTGTTCACATGCAATGGATCATCAGTCATCACATCGCAACCACTTTTAGTTTATAGTATTTCTATAGTTCTATCATTTTTTTTTCTGTTTTCTTACCATATACTAAAAATATTATTTACTTTAATTTAAAATTGACCTCTTGTGTCGAAACAAAGAAGAATTAATTTATTCGACTAATTAATACGATTGCATTTTGTTCATAAATATTTTTCACTTGTTGATTATCAAGGTTTTGTTTTTTCCGTTGATATTTTGTATTTTTCATCTTATTTTTCCCTTTTTCCAATTATTTTTCTGAAATGTGAAAAGTACTTCAATCACAACTGCTAAAATGCAATATATATATATATATATATATATATATATATATATATATATATATATATATATATATATATATATATATATATATATCATTTAGCAACAATTTACAACTGACGTTCAACATACATCTTTGATCTTTGACTGCCGATTCAGATACCATTATAAAATGTTAAGGTGAATCATTTCACGGTTGCTTTGTAGTTTTCAATTGTTTTAGGGTAAATTAAATAATAAACTCCATGCCCCGGCCCCGTCTTCATTTTTTATGCATAATTTTAATTTAGGTTTGTACTTTCGCAGAATGTCATCATTCCATCAAACTCTGAGATGTGCTTTTACGATTTGTCGTTTGGCCGAAGGTTAGTTTTAAGAATCTTGGGAATAAATATCGGATATGTTTTTATACATTTTGAAAGGTATTGAATAAATTAAGTAACGCTATATATTTTTGGTATTTTGTTGGTTTGGTATGGGAGTTTGCATCATGTATGGGGACTTTAATGTGTACGTGATTGGTGATGTCCCCTTTTCAATAGGGACTTTCGTGTTTCATTCTCCTTCATGTGTTCTTTTAAATAATAAACTAGAAATGCCGATATTTTATTAAGATTCATCTAGTTTTAAAAAATAACTTGTATAATGTTGCTACAGGTAGGCACATTTGGTTAAATGGTTAAGATCTTACATTCGTTGAATTTAAATTTCTATTTTTTTTTATTTGAGGACGTAAATTAATTATGTAAGCTGAAGTAATATATATATAATTAGGGAGATTCATCTCTTGAGGAAATAGTGGTCTTCCTTTTTATGATTTAATTTTCGCTTTGGGTTTTAGAATATTTTAAAAAGGAATAAATGTGTAAAGAAGTACTTGTTTTTACATTTTACTAAACAGATGATTGAGCGTTTTGGTACCTTTTAATGTAATTGAGGTATCCTCTGATAAATACGTATCTGCTAATTTAGTAACACGATTCAGTTCACGGGCTTAAGGAAAAGACTCGAGCTGCAAATTATATTTCCACAAAGGCGATATAACTTGTTTAAGGTTTCTTTCCCTTAACTTGGACAAATTCAATATTACAAAGAATAATCTGATTTTATTTATTTTAGATCTGAGCATAAAATAATACGAGTTTAATTAGTGTGTCAATATCGATTAATGTTTAGCTTGAAAACTTATATATCAAGTGTGCGCCTTAAAGCGGTTGCAAGTTCCTTGTCACAAAAGAACTGCTAGGGCGACCAATATTTATTTGTGATAAACGGGATTCTGCTTTTATCAGATATTTTAGCTTTTGCAGTCTTCATATATATGGGATCGTTATGGGGCCATCACAGATCTTCTGCGTGGCTCAAGAAAAATTTCGCGAACCGTGAATTTTTAATAGTTTGACTAATTGCTATTCAAATGACTTTTACAATGTTATTTGGAGAAAAAATACATGCATGAAGTTAAATTTGACGAACCATTTGGAAAATCAACCGTTATATCATTTGAATACCAAATCATGCAAATGAATTTATAATCCAATATTAAAATAATTATATCCCTATTTAGATTCGCTTTTTCAAAGAAAAGATAAAACTTTGTATTTTATACCAATACATTCACAAACAAAATTTATGAAACACTGCCAAAATATGTGAGGGTGGGGGAGTTTGCCTTTTATATAGTAATAGATTAACAAATTAATAACCATAAATAAGTTTGAAAATTACATATTTACCTTAACTTTTGATAACTGACCAAGGGTCAATGGATGGAAGGGAGGTATATACAAAAAAATTGAAACCTCAGGGGGTATATGCAAAATAATTGAAACTTTAGGGGACTATATGCCAAAGTATGAAACCTCAGGGGAGATGTATGAAAATTACCCTTATTTCAATTGTTTGTTAGAACAAACTAGCGGAATAACATGTTAGAACCTAATTAGTGCATGAATACTTTTTGACCATCAAGGGCAAGACAGGAAATTAAATTAATTAAAGTTTTCTCCTAGCGCTTTAGCAATATCTCAACCTAAAATTATATATTTACCTGTAGAGTGAATTGCCGGACGAGCACTCTTAGAAAAACTAATTTCCATATTGATACTCTTGAAAAAGTAATTATTTTTTCTAAAAATATTAATTTGGCAATTCACTCTTAGCTGGAAGCTTAAGGCACAATATGCCATTAAATGTGGTGAGTTGTTACAGTCAAATACTTATCGATCATGTGTTGCGTAATTCTCAACTTTCAGTATAACTTGTCAGTTATTACATATTCACATATAATGCATTTAAAAAATAGTTGTCGTAATAGGGATAATAATTATAATGAATTTTTGTTTTAATCAAATACTAAAAAGTCATTAATTTTAGTAACATGGAAATACATAGAACTAATTCAGAAAATAATTAATATATATGATGCTGAAAAATTAAGGCCTCTCGCTTATGTATCGTAAGTTTATTACAGCTATTATTGAGATATAGTAAGTATCATTTAAGATTTTATATATTGGTCTTTGTAATATTATCTTCGAAACAACTATTAATTAAAGTACCATAAAAGATTCCATAAGCAATTTTGCTCCCTTTTCTCATTTTTGTTGGTTTTAAGCTTTCTTTGTTTTGTTGCAAATGCTGATTATGATTGTTCAATCCTTCCAATAAAATATTTAAACAGTTGTAAAGATTACTATTATGGAGCTGAAAACCCTAGCGAAGCGTGTTGCAATGGTCTCAACACTGTGCTTGGTGTTACAACTACGGTTAATATATGTGATTGTTATAAAAGATCGCCTTGGAAGTTGCCCTATAGACTTGATGAAAATAAATCGTTCGATCTTGCGGACAAATGTAACGCAGACCCAACATTTTTTTGCTACATATTGTAAGTCAATTTTCATTTATCATATTCAATTTTGTTTCCAAATATTTTTCGATTAGCATCTTTAGATATTGAATTGAGTCAGGCTATGTTTAACCATTTTATGACTTCTCAATTTTCGTTCCTTTTACAGCAACAAAATATGTTTCGCTGGCAAGGTGGGAAATTAACGCTTGATGCAGTTACACAGATGATGGAATATATATATGATGATAAAGCTATTGTAGTTCTTTCATGCTCCAGATTATGTGTGTACTTGGTTTATCGCACAAGTAAATAGATTATGCTAAAATTGAAGTATTACTAAATAGAAAGATTGTCATAAAGTAAGGCATACATGTATTTTCTTATGATGGATTTTCAAATCTTGATATTACCGAGTACTGACGACGACATTTTTGCATATTCAAAATTACATAAAGATTTCTGTTGCATAACATTAGTGACGGAGTAGATGATCGAACTCGAACAAATCAAAGCAATAACCAACAAAATTATATGTGTATGTTTGTATGTATGTATGAATGTATGGCGCCGGTCATCAAGGCGAGCATTGGTGGTCTTCGAGTCTACAATTTGTCTCAGAATTTATTCATGATGATTTGTGTAACAAAGAGAACTTTAGATTTTGCTAGTTCTTATTGCTTTTATTTCTTGTTGTATGAACCTTTTCATTTTTAATTCCATTTGAGCCCCGGGCTACAACCGGGTCTCCATCTTTTACGAAAAAAAAAAAATGTATGTATGTATGTATTGTTTGATTACAAAAGATTATTAATTTAGTCCACCTATGTTTTTTTATCTTGAAGAATGGTGGAATAAAATAAAGAAACAATAGGAAGAAAGTACGATGAAATTGGATTAAGTTACTTATAAATTGGTATTGTTTTCGGTTTTCATAGTTACTTTTATTGTTTATATGATTTAACATGTGCGGCGGTTATGGTTTGTATGATTAATATGATGACTCCAAAAAAGTACTACAAATGACGCAAAAATTTAATGATACACCTAATCCTCGTTTAAGATATTCGGATAACGATACGTAACAAAATTATTACCCCACTTCTAGAGAAGAATATTCCACCGTCACGACTATTACCATTTAATTGATGCATTTAGTTATTATTTGTTGTATAAAGCATATCAGGGCCCTGCTCTCTTTTACTAGTTAGACAAACAATAATACTTGTAGTAGCCAGATTTAAACAAAATAATTGTAAAGTAAAACTAAATGAAGTAACGGTCAATTAACTAATAAAATCAAGAATCTCATGACCTTTGATTGTCAAAACATAAGCAACACATGTCTAGGTTAATTTTTGTGTTCTTAATAATAAAACCATAAGCCAAAAAAAAAAAGATGAGTACGAACTTTGAGATGGTATGTGCGTTCAGTTAAAAAAATATTTTTTCGACTTTAAAACTGGTTAATCCAATCAAAAAAGATATTTAACTTTTCTTAATAATTTGCAGACATTATATTAGATAGAATGATTACTTGATTCGTAGAGCATCTTCATATGGTATATTTTCAACAAACAAACAGTAGATGGTAGTGATAATTACTGATTTGAATTATACATTGAAATTATATATGCTCGATTTATAAGCTAATGATCAACCATTAGTTCAACTAGTAATATATACTTTATAAGAATTATACTTGACAAAAAAGTATTATTCTAATTTATAAAATAATATCAAAAAATTCATCATAAGGAAAAAGACATTTTTTGGTAACTCTTGTAGGGTTGCTTCGAAAATCTAAAATATCATGTCATGACCGTTTAGTAACAAATTTTCAAAAAGGTAATCATGTAAAAGACCGTTTAAACATGCATCAAGTGTCCAACTCCACAACCATGAAAAATTTCATGAACTTTCCTATTCGTTCTCATTGTTCATTAAGTAGAATTACAAACACAGGACAACTACGAAAAATGGAGATGTAGAACAAAAATGCCCAAATGTCGTGATTCGTTTTGAAATAAGATGATGCAAAGGAACAAATACAAATTCTTAGTAGATGTTTGACAATATTTAGTGAAACCGAGTAAATTAGTACTATTTTTAAATGAATAATGCAATCTATTTTTGCAAATATATGTATCTTTCCTAAATCCTAATCCTTTGATCAGTATAATGTCATTGTCCATTCCCGCTTACTTTAGACTTTATTTCCATTTTTTGTCGGTTTTTTCTGCTTTCGTAATAGATTCTACATTGATAAATAAAAGACTGCCACAAAAACCAATTGCAGACTTTTAATGCAACAAAACATAATGGAAACGAACTGTATACATATTAATCAGACATGGACTAAATTGATCAAAAAGAATTGGGCTGGGCTAGCTTCTTCTAGTTCAGGCCCCTTCTTTTGGGCTTGTCTCTTAGACACTAAATGCAGGCCGTTCTGTAGCATTTGGGTTTGGCATGGGCCGCGTGACACCCTCATGTATCCTTTATTTTAGTCCCTCAATTTGTCTTTAAAGAAAGGGAAATGAAATAAATAATACGCAAATAAAAAGCAAAGACTATAATTTGCTTACATTTGGTTTAGTTGTTACTTGTTACTTGTTAGGGAATCTAAACAATTTGTTTCTATATCCGATTTCTCTTATATCACGTAAATGTATTAACTTTTTGTTAAAATTAAAACAAATGTGTAATTATCCATTAAAAAAAAAACGATGTGTAATTCAAGGTCAGAAGTTCTTATACTAAGATATTTTTTTTTCTAAAATATTACAAATATGTGACATATTCCCTCAAATTTCATTAAAATTTTGGGAATCTAAAAATATGATAACTTTCAAAACTTATAATATCATTTTTTCGGTAGTTCAATAATATTTTTTTCATGTGCTAATTAAATTATGAACACCATTAGATTAGTTTTAAAAGAAAAACTATTATTTTTTAAAAGTGGTATAAATAATAAAAACCGAGCAGATAAACCCCACAGCTAGCTAAAACCCATCGAAACACACCACAGTCGGATAAAATTATCCGGCGAGTCTCAATGGCGGTGGCGCTTCCAACAATGTCACTCTCCTCCGCCGTCAGATCATCGGTCGACACCGGACAGAGGCTCTCGTACAATCCCCACCGTACATACCCCAAAAAACCAGATTCTGTTGCCGCTGCATCAAATGCAGGCGCACTCGATAATATTAAACCGAAAATATCAATCTCGAATCTACTCAAAAGAGATATACCGAGAAATTCACAAGGTAGTTCACCTATTCGACGTATTTTGCGATTCTGTTACGTGTTTGTTGCAATTGTTGTTGTTATTTTCGTGGCTTATTGATTGTATTCATTGATTGAAGAGCTCGTGAAGTTTAGTAGCTTATCCTTTAGTAGAGTGTGGTTGAGCTCACTGAATCCAACACTTGTGAACATATTTTGCGATTCTGTTACGTGT
Source organism: Misopates orontium (assembly GCA_946800315.1). Classification (NCBI taxonomy): domain Eukaryota; kingdom Viridiplantae; phylum Streptophyta; class Magnoliopsida; order Lamiales; family Plantaginaceae; genus Misopates; species Misopates orontium. The sequence goes on from OX326949.1 coordinate 44,411,566, forward strand.
TTGGTGCTCTGTTGTTGACATTTCGCGATTATTGTTTGTTATTGTCGATTGAGGAGCTCGTGTAGTTCAGTAGATTTTCCTAGTTTGGAGTTAATGCAGTTATTTTGAAATGTGATAATGAGTTGTGTTTTGATACGAGTGTTTAGCAAATTGGTGGTGTTGCTAATCTTATGTGGTTGAATTTGTGATTTTCTGCATGAAATGCATTTGCTGTTGATTGGTGAATTGGAGTTTGTTGTGTTGGTGTAGTGGAAGTAGGTGAGACGTATCTGGGGTATGAGACGTGGTTGCCTAGTCCACCGAAGGTGGAGAAGCCTCGTTCTGTGCTCAATCCCGCATCGCTGGCTTACATTGGTGACTGCATTTACGAGGTGTGCCTTTGATGCCCCTTTTCTGTAAAATAATATTCAGTGTCCTATAAAATAACATATGGATGTTTTGAGTTGATACACGTCGCATGAATATTTTTAGCTTTTAGTTGCCGTGACTATTGTGTAAGTTTCTCATATTGAGAGTTTATAGTTTGAAAAGAGGAATCTGAAGGTTGATTTCCTCCTTTATTTCTCAAAACAGTGGAAACTGATAATTTTCTGAAGTTGTTCTATTATTAGATTGATGCAATTGAAAGAGCCCCCTCAGAACCAATGTTAATGAGCTTTATATGAATTGTACCTGATTGTGTTTGATGTCTATCACAGAACGAACACGACATTTGTCCAGATTATGGAATGAATACTTAATAATATATACTGAACTAAGCTCTATTAGGACTTTTTTGTATGATCCCATAGAAATAATCTGTGGAACCTTTTTAATTTTCACCCAAGTGAATAGTTTTGTTTGTTATACACAATAACAATGGTCATAAGATGTTTATTAGGAACCATAGAACATGTACTACAGATAACAGTAATGTTAGAAACTTATTAAGAGAAAGTCTTATGAACTGCATCCTAATAGCCGCATTTTTTTATTTTTTTTTTCTGTTCCAAGTTTTTGAAGATCTTATGCCATGTTTAACGTTCATCTCTGTAATCCATGGATAGATGCTTTTTTTTGTTGCATATGTTATCTTATATTTCTCTTTACTGGGCCTCTTCAATTGTGCACAGCTGTATGCTCGTAGATATTTTTTGTTTCCTCCACTCAATATTGAAGAATACAACGACCGTGTGATGGCGGTAGTGCGATGTGAGGCCCAGGTACCTATTGTTTGGTTTCTCAGGAATTCTCTTGAAATAACTTTAGCTAGTGGTGTTGGTCATTTCTAAAAACTTAATACTCTCAAGTAATCTGCCCTTTGTTCGAAATAGAAGTTTAATTGTATCAGCTTCACTAGAAATGCAATGCAACCAACTTGTTCATAGTGACACAAATAGTGTAAATAATCTTTAACTGAGGTTGTATTCCTTTTCCTCATTAAGGAATCTTTTGTGCTACTGAATCAGTCTAAGTCATTAGACTTACTGCCTGTTTCTGTCTTTCTTGAAAATGCACAGACGTGAATTTGCATTTATATTCTACTAAGATCTGACTGTTTATGATGTTCTGTTTGATGCTTGCTATACATGAATTTCCTTTTTCCCCCTTCTACCTTCTCGAGTCCTTCTATTTCTTAAAGTACTATTTGCATTCGTGAAGACATTGTATGGAATTTCACTCTTGTATTATAAGTTGTTCAAGAATGACAATATATGCGTCGAACTTGTCTTTTCTATTCTCCTTTTACTACGCTGTTGACTCTTGCGAGCCACATCATGAATAACCAAGAATTTTGTCCCACTTTGAATGTCTTTGCATCCTATATATTATATGCAAATACTGTTTTTTTTTTCTTTTCCGAAAGGAGAACACGTCTCTTCATATCTTCCCCCAACTTCATTGAGTAATACAACTCAAGCTTATGCTCTTCATGTCTTCCTTCTTTTAAATACAGTTGACACAACAATTCCAATTCCGTCTTAAAATTAAATAATGTGCCACTGAAAATTATATGCACAAGCACATGCAGATGCAAGTTCATATTGATGTGTATGTTTTATGTTGCATATTGTGGATAATGAATACATGCCCTTTGCATTTCAGGATGCAATGCTGCAAAAGCTCATGAGCGATAAGTTCTTATCTGAAGAGGAGAGGTAGTTCTTTGTCTATTGTCATTCTTCTTTAGTTTTCCTCCCTTTCTAGCATGCTTGATCTTTCAAAACACCATTCATCCGAGCTAGTATTAACAGTCAATCCAAAAGTATGTAAAGTCGGATACTACGCAATCTGGAAATTAAGAGGTTGACGTGTTACTAAATTATAATAAAAGTTTTGAGTTGTGAGTGCAATGAATCAAAGTTAGCTGCTGTTGTCACGAAAGTGCGTCTTTCTCTCCAATTAGTCATAATTTCTAGATTCAACATCATAACTTTTTGGTTATTATTCTCCTGTCTTGTTTGATATCAAATTGTTTAGATATGTCTTGACTCTTTGGAAAAGTTTTGAGTGTGTGTTCGTGCAAAGAAGGCAAGAACTAAAATATGAGCTGGAGAAAGGCTTGAGTTATCCTATTGCATTAAATGACATTGGGCATTGGTATTAGAAGATTTTTGTTATATGACATGGAATAGACACTATAAAATTTTATCGTGATGAATTATAACCCAAAACTATGCAACTCTCTTTTTGGTTCTGATCCTTTATTGATCTCGACAGCTTTTAGGATACGACGAGGTTGATGCTTCCAATTTGGGAAATATTGCAAATATTTGTGAATGCTTAATTAGGAGTAAAGTTGGTTCAGTTGGATAATATTCTTTGATTTTTATAAAAACTATCCTGCACTCCGATACAAAAGTATACTTCTACTGTTTGAACCTGTTTATTATGCAGTTTTTTATTATGTTTTCGAGCGAGGGTCTAAATTATGGTATACATACTGTCCTCTGTTAGCATGCCCAAATAATTGGGATAACAGGCTCGTTTGTTGTTGTATACTGCTCTGCATATCTTTTGATAACTGATATAAGAGTTATGCTCTTCTTCAAGGGGTAAAAGATTTTATTCTATACATTCAGTTGTTGCGTGAGTAAAGCTTTTAAGTCCATAGTACCTTTTCCTGGAGTCTTGTGGTTCCCTCATTTTTGTGCAACCATTCTTTCCGACGGCCATAATCCTTCTTTTTGACTTTAAACTAGACAACTTTGGCTATCAGATATGCACTGGATTTTAGTTTTTGATAAGCATCTTATAAGCAGGGATGTACTACGCTGGGGAAAGAATACTGGTTCCTCAAAAACTAGAACAAAGAAGCGAGCAGGTGTGGCAGTTTACAACAGAGCATCTTCACTGGAGACACTTGTGAGTTTCTGTAGTTGTTGTTATTCTTATTATCCTAAATTATAATTTACAATGGTGAAAAGATATGCAAGTATTGATATTGTATATAAGTTGTATCAACTATGATAAGTTATATGTGCACTTGCTGCGCTATAATGTTAATGTTTCTGAGAAAAGTTCAAGGGGTGGGCTAATTTTCTGTCTATATTCTGTCAGATAATTGAGGACATTGGTTTTCCATTGTTTCTCACCTTAACATCAATTCTTGGATAAAAAGCATGTGCTTTTGACTGACGAGAAGGAACTCTTTGTTCATTAGTTTTATTTATTCAGTTTATAATCTGTAATGAGTTATTTATTTTATTCCATGGGAATTGTAACATTTAGAAATGCTATTAGCCAATGTAAAGTAGACTATTTGCTTATCCTAAGATGGTGGGGAGGAAAAGGAAGGAAAAGATCACTTGCTACTCATTAATAACCTGAGACTTATATTGACTGAAGCTGGCATTTTTAGTATTGCCTTGGTGATGCATGCAAGTCTTCTTAACTCATATATGAACTCAGTGATGGCTGAAATTAGTTTAGTCACTTCCCAATCAACTGGCTGCCAGTAAAATATTAATATGTGACATCATTTGATTGATGCAGAGGATTATTGTAAGAATTCCTAGTTCAGACCGCATCACTGGGTAAAATATGGGTCTTATGAGAGTTGTCGATTTTCAACTCCCTTTAGATTACGTTAGCTTATGGATGCTAGTGATCTTTGATTTTAGTTTCTAGCCATTTTCAACAATTTGACTTGAGTTGTGTGGCGGTTAAGATTCCTTGAACCTTGATTTATTGAGATGGTATTATGCAACTATATGAACTAAATAGTCATTTTTATCATGATTCTAAAAAAAATATTTTGGTTTGCTATCCTTATATCAGGTTGGTTATTTGTACCTTACAAATGTACAGCGGCTAGATGAGATTATGGAAAAAATAGGCTTTTCCAATGAGGTTTCAACCCCCTTGGTGCAAGAGAATTAGAATGGTGAGTCAAGCGCAAATTATCCCAATTCATAATTTGCTCCTTTTATTTTCTCTAGTCTGTCATGCACTTGCCCTTTTGAATTGTGAAACCTATGTTAAAGCTAAAGTAGTCAATAAAGATACTGAGCACATCTTCAGGAGGTTGAGGTTCTCTGCTAGGACATCTGACTCGTATTACTTGTCTCTAACATGTTGGATGTTGCTCATTGCATCCCATGGAGTTTCCTTGGGCTTGTTTACATATCCGCTAATATTTTCATGTAGGTTTTGTATAGACGAGGTGTCCTTATTAATTGTGGCTCTTTTTTTTTTTTTTTGTGCAAGTTATATAAGCTGACATTCTCTTGTAAATGTACAAAAAACAGCAGATAAAATTTTATGTTAGCTAAAAGACACTTAAGTGGGACAAAGGGAAAAAGAAGAACGTAAAGAGACAGAAAAACTTGGATACTGAATGGGGTGTGGAGGGGTAATGGATATTTACTTGCATCTAGCACCTTGTTGCTTCAATTCAGGTTAACTAACACAATATTCTGAAAGCTTTTGCATGCTGATTTAGTCCAACTAAGTGGTTCTGGTTTTTGTGCAAATATTTTTTCTCTATTTAAGAAAGTCAATGATGTAGTTCATTCTCAGATTAGCAAAAAAAATAAAAATAGAAGAAAAATTTTGATGCCATTCTGGAAGGATGTGCGAACAATAGGCTGACAAATGGAGCTGAGCTTAACATTGTCTTGCAGAAAATTAGGGAATAGGAATATAAAGATCAAGAAGAAATCTATGAATTACTTCTACAAATCCTTTGGGTTGGTCCTAATTTTGGGTTTGTAAACAATCATGGGGAAATTACTTAAATTAGCTTTAATAATTTGAAAACCATGTTGATTGACTGATGCAGATTGTTAACCGATGCACGGTAGCTAAAACAGAACTCCAAGAAAACATTTTTTATAAGATCTAATGGAGGTACAAGTGACTGAAAAACTAAATACATAGACAGGACGTCGTATCTTATCTTGCATAAAACACGTGACTCCTAAAATGCCAGTAGACTGAAGTATTAAAAAACTATGCTGAAAACTAAAAGTCAACTCTAACAAAGTTATCCTTGGAGGTACTTGTATAGTCGAGAAACTAATCCACTCATAATAGTTTTTCTCTATCCGTCATGCCTCTCACTCTGTTTACCAGTCCACAAGAATACTATGTTGCGTATGTCTAGATCATTATTAGGGGTGGCTTATCTACTAATCTTGTGGGGGCTCTGTAGTCGGGGTCCTGGAGCATAGATGCCATATTTCGACATAGTCTCGGTCATTTTTGGATATATTTTGATTAATCACATTCTTAAGACATATGCTTCAGGAATGCATGTGTTTATACGTTGATGCTGAATTATGTAAATCATAGAAACGGTATTCGCTCGACTATCCAAGAGCAAGAGACAGCTGGTAGACATGCCTCATCAGCCATCTGTCTTGTGAGTAGTTTGCTTGAGATGCTCTTGATGTTAACTCATAGTAAGTTACTTAGCTGCTAAAAGGCTAAAAGGATGATCAGAACTACCTTTCTTGAAGGTTAATTTTTGTAATATCTTTTCTCAAGCATCCATCTAGGAATCAATTACTTTTTCACGTGTTACATTCATGACTCATGTTCTAACATGTTCTTATTCTGGATTTTCCTTGCTATATGTCTGACTGCGGGATAGCTTTTGACTCTTCCTATTTTGCCACAAGTAAAGCTAGTTTTTACTTACGTATTTGGATCCTTAGAAACTTCATTTGGGTAGATTTTGAGGCCCGTTTATATATTATTTTTTGAGAATTGTAGTATAAATGGAGTAATGAGATCTTTTGGGGGAAGAGTGACTAACTTGTTAGTCAGATCTCGAATAATTTCAGCACAACGTAATTCCTAAAATTCGGTTCTCAATTCCATTGAACTAAACTTCCTTGAAAGGAACTCAAGGACTGAAGAACAGGGGTATCTTTTTTCATGTCACATTGTTAAGCTTAATTATTGGTCAAACATGATATGTTCGCTCTTTTTTTTCTTGCTCCTGCATGATGAAAAACTTGTGAGTATATCCTACAACTGAGCAGTTGAGTTTTATTACTATTTTCTTTTAGTTCGTAACTGTAAAGGTATATTTCGCAGATTGGTATTTGAGATGGGTGTATCTTAAGTTAGCAGATCGGATTTCAGCAGGCGAACAAGATTGTAAAATGTTCACTCTCAGTATAGACCAACTACCAGAAGCAAGTAGCATCGACGAGGTTACACTTGAACTTGCTCGTGATTCTTATATTTGTGATTGGTTTCTTTGAGCTTATCATTTGCCCTGTAAGAAGTAGATAGAATTTAAATCCACTAGACATAATTTATGTATATTACAAAAAAGCTACTCGATAGCTACATGTAGCGATTAACACTAGCAAGTGATGTGATGGGTGTTCAATTCTTCAGCAGCAAGCCTTTTGATAAGTACATACTATGTGATAAGTGTCTGAAGAAATCCTTAACAGATTGTATGGTTCTCAGAATCCCACTTTGGACAATTTGGTTCCTGCACTTTTCCTTTAAAGCAGAACCCCACAAAAGACTTGGCACATACACTATTCCAATGGATAAAAGGGTCCCTTCGAATATGGCTTTTGTCAGTCACTAGCTTAGTGCGTGGCAAATCTATCACTTATTATGGATATGTTTAATATTTTAAGCAGAACAACGAGGGTTAAATTAAAATATGTGCTAAGTTTGGATAACAATCAGATATTAAAATGGAAAAAGATTAAAAAAAAAAAAGTAGGAGAAGGATAAAGAAAACACATATTCTGAATGAGTAGGACGATAAGATCAAATTATGTTAATCATAATCACTACTTTTATACGCGACTCTTCAATGAACGAAATTCTAATGCTCTGCTCATCGAAAGTGATGGAAACAAAGTTAGGCATGTTTAAACATTTAATACGGCAAAATTGCTTGGGTGTTGTACTCATCCTCAAATCGGATGGTGATAACGATGTGATTGAGATACACAAGAAACCATTGGTTAATTTAGCAGAAAGATGGTAGTGGTTGTCTCTTGATTTTCTTCACATACAGGAAACAAAATAACACGCACACACTGGAAGTAGGAGAACAAAGCTAAAAACAAATGATATATTCACTTATAAGTCGAAAGCTAAACGGAAAAGCTATGATTAACTATCTTATGGCTGAAACTATTAGTAATCTTGTTTTTATGGATATCTTGGAAATGAAATTTAGAATCATTAAATTAAGTGCAACTCTAAGTCACTTTATTACGTGCAGCGGAGGCTGTACAACTAATTCTAGAAATATATGCATGCTGTACTTTTTTCGTGAATTATGCGAGGAGTTCTTAAAATCACGCTAGAGATTAGCCGATGATGATGTTTCTTTCAGTTTTGTGTTATCCAATTCGAGTTCGTAATTCAAAAATATGCATCGCCTCTAATAGAAGTCGAAATATGCTAGCATGAACGCTCTTTGGGAGATGGATAGAGCTGGTCCAAGACCTTAGAAAGTGCAATTACTTTGCCCTTTTCTTGTTCCAACATCCCCATGATAACTTGTGGATTGAAGCAACAGTACTTTTTTTTCTTCCGTAGATTTATTATCAGTACATTTTCACTACAAAAAGAAAGAAACAAAGGGGAAAAAGAAAAGCAAAAGGCAAAGGCGGCGGTTTTAAGATTGTCGGAGAGTTGGGCGTTGAGAGTTAGGGCCCCCAAAAGAGCAAGCTGGAGAACTTGACCAAATTGGCAAGTGTAGAACATGAACATGGGGCTTAGGTCCCATTTCAACCAACAAAAGAAAATGAAAAGATCGGTGACAGTGGGAAAATCATCCAATAAAATTTAATATCTAGTTTACAATTATTACACATGGTAGATATTTAATAAGTGGCACATAAATTAGCACAACATTTTGATAGAGTTGTGTGTGTGTGTGTGTGTTAGTTTAAGTTCACTTTTGTTGCAACTTGTTCCAATTTGACTCTAGAGTTGAAATAGTTGAACCCGAGAGTCGAGATCCTTATATGCCGATATTTTTATCTATATATTTATATTAGAGTAGTTATCAATTGGGGTAAATTCCATTGACCTCCCCTGAGGTTTTGTCTCTCTCCATCCACCTCCCCTCTAGTTTCAACTTTCTCATCCACCTCCCCTCAAAAAGTTATATTGCTAATCTACCTTTAGTTTGAAGGGTATTTTAGTCAATGTATTTATTAAATATTGTTACAATACACACAAAGTCCAATTAGAAAGAAAAAATGTTTCATGTTGAATATGAATTCATTTTGTTAAAAAATATATTAAATCACTAATAAAATAATATGATAAAAATAATATTGATATAGCTTCATATTTATTAAATGTTATTACAATACATACAAGGTCCAATTAGAACAAAAAAAAAAAAATCTTCCTATTGAATATGGGCTCATTTTCTTACAAAATATATTTTTAAATAACTACAAAAAAATATTAGTCAAAATAACAAAATAATTAGTTATAGTTTAAATTCACCTTAAGAGAAATATCACAATTTTTAAATTCAAATATTTTGCTCGTGTTCTACCATCGCCGGTGGTGGAAAAATAATATAACATGTACGTTAACAAATTAAAACATTAGATTAGAACTTTAAAGTTAGATTATATATTCTTTCTAGACCAAAAATAGTGAAATTTTTGAATGAGTCACATTTATTATGGTTATAACCTTATCATAATATTCAAAGAATTGTAATATAATATAATCATAAAAGATATAAACTACATATTTATTATTTAATTTAATAAAAGCTCATAAAAATATCAAGTCTGTAAAGAATAAATATCATAATCAACTTAATGAATTTTTAACAAAAATGAAATCATTCAACATAAGCTATTTTAATTCTTTTTGTTCGAAATAGACCTAATTAATATACATTATTTGTTGATTTTTAATATACATTTACTAAACTAGCCTTCAAATGAATGATGTACTAGCAATAGCACTTTTTGAGGGGAGGTAGATGAGAAAATTGAAACTAGAGGGGAGGTGGATGGAGAGAGGGAAAACCTCAGGGGAGGTCAATGAAATTTGCCCTATCAATTGTCATTCAATCAAGCCGTCGAAGGTGGCTTGATAAAGCTCATTAGATTGATATAAGGTTATAGATGAAAGAGATTTGGGTGGGAAGTAATCGTGTCTTATGCTTAACATATAGTTAAAAAGGATTTGTAGTGAAAAAATAGGCGAAACTTTTTTATGTTATGCGTAATGAATTTTCCTACAAAAGAAAAGTAAACGTTTATTTATCATGAAAGAAACTAAAGATAAGGGTAATGTGCATTACCATCTTAAAATCACTTGGATTCTTCTTTTTTATCTTTTTATTCTTCTTCTTATGTGTGGAGTTTGTATGCATAACGCAATAAGATTCTTTTTGTCTATTTTGCTATTAGCTCTTTAGAAAAAGGAATATTTGTATAAAATACTTCATTTTGACGAAAGATGGATTCAGATTCAACTTATGGAGTTGAAATCGATAAGCTCTTTCACATGTGTAAGTCTTCATCAACTCACTTCTCACCAATTAATCAATGTTTTTGGATGCGGCTGGTCAAAAGTTCATTAGATTTTGATAAAATAATTTATTGGGAGGTTTTCCATGCTTTCAATGTTGGTAATGATCCATTTTCATCAAACAATAAAGTCAATAAAAGATTAGATATACCTTGTATACACCAGATTAATTAAATTAAATATTTATGATTTAATTTACGGTCCCGTTGTTACCATATTTGATTAAGTATTGTGGTCACGCGCGCATGTATAATATAGGACGTAAGAATATTCCGAAATAAAATAAATGCAAGTGGGGCGGAAGTTGTTAGGCACCGGTAAATAGCAAGAAAAATAGAATAATTACTTGTACCTAATTGCTCTTGACCAAACTGCAAGTAAACATATGCACCAAAAAATGATAATTGGTAACTGAAAAACACCAAAAACACGTAACAACATGTGCTCTTGGTGAAAAATAAGTTTGGCAAGTTTAATAATAAGCATTGTCTGAATTGAGTTGTAACCATAAACAGGATTGCCTGCTGATCAAGGCATTATTGAATGAACCTAACTGCTTCTGGTTCGTTGTCAGCTAAACCAGAAGGACCAATTTGTAACGTAATAAATGCCAAGATGCAACATTAGCTATCATGTATTACTGCTTCCTTTTTTTTTTTCCTTTAAGTCTCAAAATGTTTCAATATTTAACCTGCGAAACTAATCATAAACGTATTTTTCACGTCAAATGAAGCAACTATTTTACTAATTTTGAAACATTATGGACATTTTATATATTAAATGGATCAAATCATAAGGTGAAACTGAAACTTTGATCCTGCGTTATAGTTACTTCCTACTTTTTCTTTATTCTATTTTTATAAAATATAAAACAAATGTACTAATTAGGTATACTTCAACTTTTCTTGCTTCAAATATTCTTTCTATTTTCTGCATGGGAAAAAAGTATAGCCGCCCAATTTTAGTTAGGATGAGGAGAAGAGAAGATAGTTGTTATCAATAAAAAGACTCATTTATGATTCATTTTCTACTATCGTAAATAAGTAAAACTGGTTAATAATCTGACAAATTATTAAAATGAATTGGTTGGAAACGTGGGGGTGGCGGGTACACTCCATGTGGCCCTAGGAAGCATCTTGGTTTTAGAAAATCTAACGTATAGGAACCCAATAGCCCATTAAGGCCCACTATCAATTCATAATGTAGCCCTTTAATTTTTTACTATAACCTCATACTGTTACAATGGATCACAAAGATGGCCCACCAAATCCATGAATCAATGGATGTGAAATTACAAGTAGCAGCCTCTCACTATTTTTGTGGTATATTTTGTTACATTAAAAGAACCAGAAATAATCCTGAACCTCATCCTTAATTGGATGAAATTTTAGTACATGTGGAGCCATGAACTTCATTCAATTCTTGTCAGCAACAATTTCTATTGGATGCTTTTGTCATTTTTTGTTTTTAAGAAAACTACACTTTTGTGCTGATCTGTCATCCTAATCTTGAGACTTTATTAGGGATCCCACAAGCCAAGCTGACATGTAATTCTCATCTTTTTGTCAAATCAATTTGAAATAGATCAACACAAAGTTCACAATTGATGAATCTGTGTTAGATGAGAATACAATCAAGGCGTTTAATGCATGTATGATGGCACATTGAAATGAGACACGAATGAGTAAGTGAAGATTAGGCGATATAGATTTTAATTTGTCCATCAACAACTACTAATTAGTTTGTAGTGTACAAATTAGTCCCCAGAACTTCACCTTTGGGAAGAACTTTATTGTAACTAGTCAGAGTTGTGTAATATATTGCATATCTACAACAAATAAAGAGTTCATCGATAGACAAATTTTTAGAGGAATTATTATATGAAATTGTAACTCGCATCTATGTTTTCTAGATATGTCCACGAGGTCACTCACGTTAAATTTGACTAGTGTAGTTTGATTGGCTGACTTTTTTGTAGGATATTGTCTAGCCTTGCAATGCGAATTTTATCTCGAAATATCAGTGTGGCCTATAAAATTGTGATTAGATTAATGCATAAATACACCCATGGTTACATCGTGGTTTTTTGTACTCAGTTTTTCTAAATGTTTAATTAATTTTGATACATTAAATTTGAATCAAGTGGTTTTGAAGTGCCAAAATCAAATGGCTTTAAAATGTGACCTGATAATATGATGAATAATATTCAAAAATGTCATAATTCTTGAGAAGAAAGATAGCATTCATTTTTTTTCACAGTTTGTCGAAACAATGAATCGAGTGATAAGACAGGAGTCCCTAAAGTTCAATAATGAGGATTTTCCACGTACATCAGCTACCAGCTTGAGTAACAACTCAACATTCTTAAGTTTTTGAACTTGACTACTTGTAAAATATTTATAATAATCTAAAAAATATATAAAAATAATAAAAAGATATAGCTATAAACTTTATAATTTCCTCATATAATTTTAGTTGGGAATATTCCATTTTAATCCAAAATAACAAATGGATCACCCCTCATCCCTAATTAAGAAAGATAGTGGGGAAAAAAAAAGATTGTACAGTTATTATGCTTCTTGCTTAAGTTGGAAGACAGGGAATTTTTGGCTGCCGCAAAATGATTACCACACTAATGACTATTTGCACGATTTGAAGCAACATTCTACAGCTTGATTCCATTACATCTAGTTAGATTTAATAATGCCATTGTACTATGATTACTGTTACATAACAATATTATCATTGCCACGAACAATCTTCCAAAAGTTACCTACCATTGTAAATAAGAAATAAATAAATAAAAAAGATAGGAGTGCCTATGTTTAGAAAAAATAAACTATCTAGTTTATGGCCAATTCTTTCAAATATTTATATCTGCAGTTATTTAAGCGACATGGTAATATTGTTGGCGTAAATAATTTTTGTCATACCCGGTGCAGGAAAAAATTATTACAAAAAGACTTTGTACAAATAAGAAGTTGCTTGTTACGATTCTGTAACTCTAAATTTTTAATAACTTTCATGTCAGCTAGCCTAGTATCTTGATAATTACTCAATCATTGATGAAACCAATTAGGCTATAAAACTTCATTCTTTTAACTTCAGTGTGAAGGTAGAATGTTGTTCAATATCAAGATCATGTAATAAATATTATTTAACACGCTAAAAATTCTTTGAAATCATAATTGCACTATACCGTGTACAAACATTCTTTTGGTAACGCCCACGCTAGGAAATGGAACATGCAGTCGTGGATAACAACACGCATCTCTTATCAAATACTTTAGTTTTTTCTGTCAATTCCTTATAATGTTTGTAATGTATCGCTTCAATTTCAAGTTAATCTCTTTTTTTATATAACCTTCTCTGTTTCCCCTCCTGTTATATTTCATGAGGGCGAGTGGCGAGCCAAGGCAATTAATGTTGGGTTAAGGAGGAGTCAGTCAAATAGACAACTTTCCTAAAAGAGTAAAATATTTGTTTTCATATTTGACACTTTTACTGTAAAGTTAGACTGTTTTTTGTTGCATTTGACCCTTATCAGGCATTAACAATCTTATATAGATCATTTTTTTCCATCTAAGTAGATCATTATCAATCACTTTCGACAAAATTTTCCTCAAGGCTCATTTGATTGTTCGATCTTGACCTACTTTCGATCAAGCGTTAATGGTGTATTCGCACTCCAAACTCGACACGGCGCATTCCTTACTCGTCTCTGACGACACGTGTTATCCAAAGGATTCTTAAAAGAATTTCGTATAACCAGAGATAACTTTTTTTTTTATATCTACAATAGAGAATTCGATCATTTATACATCTAAGTGGTTATGATCATTCGATCATCGAATGCATCTTAGTTTCAATTGTTCGTTTATTTCTTGATTTCGGTTGTTTCTCTGAATTCGACAATTTTCCTCACGTCTATTGTTCTTAATTGGTTTTGACATTTAAGATCGGTACTTGACTTTAGCATGAGACTACTCATGTCAGGTCCACCAGTTTGATTCATGTGCACTAGTTGAGTGCACGTTTATCAAACTAAGACAAAAACAAGATTCTAAAGAGACTCTAGTTTGAAGCAGAATTATAGAGTAGTGGACGAAAATACCTCGTATCAAATTTAATCACTTATATCAAATATTTTCTCACAATAATAAAGATGGACTATTAGTACCCAGCAGAAGTGAAATATTCCACTTAGTGCTTTGTTGTAGTGTTCAATGCTGTAAATTTGAATTACTAAAAGGCTGGGTTGTAAGTTGTAACAAGTTGGCGTTTTTATAAGAATGAAACTCTGCATTTTTGTTTGTATTCCAATGTTTCTGCGGCATATGAATAAATTCAAAATTTCATCATTTTGCCTCAAATGCTGTCTTCATGTTTTGTGCTAATCTTCTTATTCAATTAATCAGGATGTTGAAAAGGCAGGACATTTCTGTTTCCATTAATTTCGAATCAGTTTCCTTTTCTTGTTTTATTATATTAATTAGACTAAAATTCAAACGTAGGAATCTTAAGTTAATTAATTTTCGCAAATCTCTATAATGTCTGAAAAGAACCCGACCCCCACCCCCCTAATAAAAAGGAAAGATTATAAATATAATTATTAAGAGTGGACTCTGGTTTATTCAAGATTATCTGTAGAAAAATTAGATCTGAACGTACGTAGAGCTGCTCTGTTGACTCCCACTTCATCATTCACATTCACTAGTGTTGTTGCGCGAAAGAAAACAAAATAATTCCAACAACCTGTACAATCAATGTACATTATTCAATCACTTAGGCAACCATATCCTTAAATAATGCGGAAAATATTTATGATATAAATTATAAATTATAATTTTCAAAAATTTCATGCAGTTTCGTGGAGACAATTATTATTATTTTTTAATTCCAAAAATACCAATAAACAAGTCACCTCCCATCTATGATTGAGGCCAACGTACTATTAATATCTCATTATTGTGTATTTCCTTGTAGTAGCTAGTACGTGAGACAATAAACTTTATTTGATCCGAGATTTTCATATCTTATTAGTTAGAGGATGTTCACATCATAATCAAGCTTACTTATCTAAGAAAGACCATGATTAATTTCTTATCAGTTTCACGCTAAGTTTTCTGTAAAAAGTATCAATTGAGGGGGATGATCTCATTGCACAATCATAGAACAATTATTGTCTTAAGTGAAGCTACTTAAAATTCACAGCCCTATCAATCAAAATTTCACCACAACGTTGAAAATATCAAGACAAAATACATGACAAGATAGTATCAACAAGAATTATGGATCAAAATTTCTAAATATTTTTTTTTAAAATCTAAAAGTTTCTACTTTTAGAAATGAAATGTAAAATTATTTTCCACATCAATTACAACAAAGTACAAGAATTTTTAAAACATTTTTGCAATTATCTCAAAATACTCAGAAAATTTTCAAATTATTTAACAACCAAATTAAATTATGAGTGCGTTCATTAATTATGCAATGGGTCGGTAGTGGAGGGGTGCATGCAACCGCAAAAATCTATATTGCTTCTTGTGTAATGTAAATATGACTTGTAACAGATTTTGGATCAAAGCAAAGCCAGGCCAGTTTCTTTTTTCCTTTTTTCTTATCTTTTTCCTTCCGGCACGTAAACCATATTGGACATTTGCCGTTCTCATTACTGAAAGTGAAAGAAATATCTAACTAATTCATTTCTGAAATAGTGAGACAGCACCGCACCTTACCTTAATTTGGATTTAATTAAATGCTTAACGTTTTTCTATAGTATTTTCCGCCATTAGGAGTCGGAATTATGGAGAACCGTTAATATTTGCGGATTTTAAGTAGAGAGATAATGGGATTTTATCCCCTTATGTCTTGTTACACAGACACAAAATAAATATGAAAATAATCCCACGCAATCATCCCTATCAGTTATGCACAAAATTAGTATTTTACAATTTTATTGAATAAGATAATGTGTATATGTTAGTTTATAGGAGTTATTTGTAGTTTGTTTCTTTTACAAAGACTTAATGTGTCTATTTACCATTACCATAAATATAGCCAAAAACCCATTTTAAGAATCAAATAATTGTGTAGGATTATATTGTAATCAAATCATGATGTATCTACCCATAAGTTACTAGGGAATAGGAAGTACTAATACTGAAGGTTATTTCATTAAAGATATACTGCAGTTTGATTGTTAAGTTTTTTAACCGAAGATATAATATTGTCACATTGACTTTAGTATATATGTAAAAAATAATCACTATAACTAGCTATTTTATGTAGAGAACACGAACAAATCCTGAAAGAAATTAATTAGAGCAATGTGTTATGTGAAAATGAATGATGCATGTTAGTAATGATTTACGTACATCTTTCTTAGTGAACTCAATTTAATATTGTGCTAGATGATAATATGGTAGGAGTAGGACAGTGACACATCCAACTACGTTATTTTTATCTTATCTTCCGTAGTTTAATTACTAAAGTTAGTATACATAGAAGACACTCTGACGTTTACATGTCACAGTCTTAATTTGTAAATCTAATTAATTTAGACTCAATAATAAAAAAGAATTATTAAAATGGTTGAGGTCAAGTTTTTCTATTTTTATCATGTCTTAAAACATAAAATGAAAATGTTAATGCAGTCTATCTCTAAAACTTTTGGTGGAAGTTCTTATTGACTTGACCATGAAGATGTCTACGCCAAAATCATCAACTAGTTTCTTGCGTCTTCTTTGTAGATTATCTTGAAATCGTTTTTTTTTTCTTTTCGGTAGATGATCTCGAACCAAGTTGAGTATTGTTTTGTTAAAACAATACTTGAACAATTTTAGAACTAACATGCCATGTCTAATCAGTAGAAAGCAAATATACCCCGCATCGTCTATATTTTTATAATCAAAGATGAGCAAACTATTAATAAATAATTAACCACGAAAATATTTATGTGAAGCGGGAGAATCCAAATGAAACTCTAAAACATGTATTTGGATGGGAACATTCGTACACTCTGCATATCTATATCTCTATAATAAAACAGAATGATGCTAATCAAGTTAATGTATTTTTTTTTTCTTGACGCGTTCATAATTTAATTTGTGCACAATGCCGCTGCGAGGGTGACATTTAAACTAACCAATGTTCCTATTCTCTTTCTATTAGTAATATATAATTAACTAAAAAAAGAATTAAAAAACGTACACTTACTTTAACTTGTCCCGATCTCATTGTAACACCAATTCAAATTTCTGATCATTAAGTTTAAAAACCACTGGCTTTCGAAAGTGCAACTTAAAAAAGGCTTAAAAGCCGATGATGACACAATTTAACCATATACTTAATTAACCTCCCTTTAAGGCCCCAAAACCTAACCCGTGCCAAACACATGATTTCAAAAAAATTCAAAATTTTCTAAAGGTGATTATCAATTAAACAAAAAAGCCCCATTAACAAATCTAATATGTAATAAGAAAAAAATTACTTTGTTTTAAAGATACACACACACGCCCTCTAATAGCACGTGAACTCCACTACCCAATTACATACAATTACATGTGCTGCTCGTGATGATGAAGCGCTATTACGCATGTATGTACCGTGTTAATAAAATCAACACATAATAAAACACAACTTTTGACAAAACGTATGGGGATTGACAAAATGAGAATCTTTGTACGTGAAAATTGTAATAAGCGCGTTAAGCAACAGCTTTTTACTAACAGCCAAACAGGCCTTTATTTATCTTTTCCAATATTTCTCTATTTTAATACAAAAAACATAAAAAAGAATAAACAATTTAAAAAAGAAAAACAGAAAAAAAAACCCTAGAATGCTGCATTGGCTGAGGCTGAAGAAATTTCAAAGTGGGTCCCACTAAGTGGGACCAAAGTTCCCCAAAAATGGGTCCCACTTTCTCTATCAAAAAACAAGCCCATTTTTTAGTATTTAAAGCAGCTGCAAAGCACCATATTTTGCAAGTCCCAAATCCACATTTTTTTTACACAAAACACAAACACACTAAAACATCAGTTACTGTGCAGTTTCTTATTGACTGGTTAATATTATTACTACCACAGAAACAAAAAAAATTACCTAAGACAAGTCCAACAGCTGTTGGTCATATTTTTCTTGATTGTTGTGTTCTTAAAGCTTGCATCTTTTGTACCCATTTCTCTCTCTCTCTCTCTCTTTAGATAAAAAAGAAGCATAGAATAAAGTGTGTGTTAAGAGGGAAAAGCAAGAATCAAACACAAGAAGTGCTGAGGTTAAAGAAGAAAAATAATAAAGTTGATACCTTTGTAAAGTTTGAGCCTTGTTGAGGGATTTTTTGCCATTTTGGCATTATGGGTATGGTGAAAATTGCAATGAGCAATGTGTTTTTGCTTGTGGGAGTATTGTTGTTGAGCTCATGGGCTTTTAGCACAAATGCTTCTGTTTCTTATGATTCTAAGTCAATTACTGTAAATGGACAGAGAAAGATTCTTATTTCTGGATCCATTCACTACCCAAGAAGCACACCTGAGGTATGTTAAATGTGAAATGCTTGTGTATATTCTTCATAATCTTGTTAATGGGGTGTTTTGTTTTTGCTAATTTTCTCTGTTTTTGTTGCTCATTTGGCTGTATTTTGTCTAATTAGAAATTACATTTTGTGGGTTTTTTTTTTTTTTAGATGTGGCCAGATCTTATTCAGAAGGCTAAAGAAGGTGGATTAGATGTGATTCAGACTTATGTGTTCTGGAATGGACATGAGCCTGAGCCTGGCAAGGTTAGTGGTTTTTATACTTTTATTAGATACTTTTGACAGTTCATTTTTTTGCACTAATATATACAGATAATTGTTCAGTGGTTGAAGTGATGTTATCTTTTACTTTTTGCAGTATTATTTCGAGGAGAGGTATGATTTGGTGAAGTTCATTAAGCTGGTGCATCAAGCAGGCCTTTATGTCAATCTTAGAATTGGTCCCTATGCATGTGCAGAATGGAATTTTGGGTAATTTTTTTACTATAAAAAGCAAAAAAGGATCTTTGATTGACAGAGTGCTTAAAATACTAAACACTTTCTTGTTTTGAGTTCAGAGGTTTTCCAGTTTGGCTGAAGTATGTACCAGGGATTAGTTTCAGGACAAACAATGGGCCTTTTAAGGTTAGACAACGGAATATTTTGGCTATATGTGTTTTAAATCCCATGAGATGTAACTGTTATCTGATTTGTTTTTGTTTTTGTGTCTGAAATGGTTTAACTACAAAAGGCTGCAATGCAAAAGTTCACTACAAAGATTGTGAACATGATGAAAGCTGAAAGATTGTATGAAACTCAGGGTGGTCCAATCATATTGTCCCAGGTAGTCAAAGTGTCTCAGTTTGATTCTTGTTATATTTTCAAGTCATTCATTCATATATATAGGATGTGAACTTAAAGAATAATCCCTTGTTTATTTCTTGTTGAAAGATTGAAAATGAGTATGGACCAATGGAGTATGAGCTTGGTGAACCGGGAAAAGCTTACACACAATGGGCAGCTAAAATGGCTGTGGATCAAGGCACTGGTGTTCCATGGATCATGTGCAAACAAGATGATGCCCCGGATCCAGTTGTGAGTACTTCTTCTTTCTTTCTTTTTTCAAATTTGTTTTAATTATGGTACCAGTGTTCTGTCCCTTATTAATGGGGTTCTTATTTTTTAATACTGTTTTATTGCCATCTGTATTCCTTAATCATATTTTCAAATCTTGGTATTCCTGCACATGGGTTGCCTTCCTCACTTTACCATGCCAAATCTTTAGCCGTGTCTTTAATAAATGCTAAAGAACTTTTGAATCTTGCATCTGACAAAATTATGATCTAGATCCAGTTGATTATAGTATTATCATGCTTGAATTTCAACTCCCTTATATTCTTTTATACTCCGGTTCAGTTCTGACTCCATTATTCCCAATTTTTCTCGCAGTATATAAGCTTTGACTTCACTAATTAAGAAATTCTACAATATAAATTAAAATTATATCATCATGTATGCATTGTTATTTTTGTCCTTGTTTGACATGTTTTTTCTTGTATTACGCAGATTAATACCTGCAATGGTTTCTATTGTGATTACTTCTCGCCTAACAAGGCTTATAAACCCAAGATGTGGACTGAAGCCTGGACTGGCTGGTATAGACTGACACCTTATTGTGATGACATGATGAATGTTCAAATTTATTTTCGACACTGTGTTTGTGTTCTTTCACTTGACAAATAACAGCACACGACGTATTTTGTAGGTTTACTGAATTTGGCGGTCCAGTTCCTTACCGACCAGCCGAAGATTTGGCGTTTTCCGTTGCAAGGTTTATTCAGAAGGGGGGCTCTTTCATTAACTATTACATGGTAAAATTGACTTTCCACTGTATTTGCTAACAGGGTGATTGGTGATAGATTAAGCTTAGTAGTTTTGTATATTGTTTTTGGTCAGTATCATGGAGGAACAAACTTCGGCAGGACGGCTGGTGGTCCATTTATTGCTACTAGCTATGACTATGATGCACCTCTCGACGAATATGGTATATACATAGTCCTAGCTTTTGTTTTGAGTGAAGTTTTTTATTTGTGATAGTGGTTTCCAGTATATAAATCGAAATCTGAATTTGAAATGAGTTAAGCGGGATATTCTGTTAATATAGTTGAGGGTGATTTGTGTCATTTGACAACAAAATAGGGTCTATGTTTAAAAACCTTAATATCTGTCATCATCTCAATCAGCTCATTAGTCAGTTGTCATTTTTTAGCTTATCTGGTTCCCATCTCTGTCAAGTAAATAGCGTCGTCATTTTATATATCTTAACAATTCATTCGGAAAAATAGTGGTTAACTTACCTTTTCTTTTTCATGTTCAGGACTACTGAGGCAGCCTAAATGGGGTCATCTCAAAGATCTTCATAGAGCTATTAAGCTATGTGAACCAGCTCTAGTATCTGCAAATCCAACCGTTACTCCACTTGGAAACTATCAGGAGGTTCGCAAAGTCCACGTTTTCTTATTTTTCATTTTTCTCGTCCACAAACTGAACATTCCCTGAAAATAATATTTATTCTTACCATACAGGCTCATGTTTTCAAATCGAGGTCTGGAGCTTGTGCTGCTTTCCTTGCAAACTACAATCAACATTCATTTGCAAAGGTCTCTTTCGGGAATATGCATTACAACTTGCCTCCTTGGTCTATCAGCATTCTTCCTGATTGCAAGAACACTGTTTATAACACAGCAAGGGTGAGAGAAAAGACTTTCATTGAGCCATTAATGTTCTGTGGTTATACGTTAATACTTAATACTGTGCCTCAAATTTATCTAAACTCGCCTATCTCATATGGTGAAGATTGGTGCTCAAAGTGCACAAATGAAGATGACCCCTGTTAGAAGAGGATTTTCTTGGCAGTCATACAATGAAGATACTGCTTCTTTTGAGGACAAATCATTTACGATGGTTGGGTTACTGGAGCAGGTCAACACCACCAGAGACAACACTGACTACTTGTGGTATACAACAGAGTAAGTTCACACATATCTATTAGTGATCTTCAGTTTAACATTACGATAGGAAATAGCGTTGAAATATAGCGATCCCTTTCTTTTCCTTTTCCAGTATTCACCTTTTTCTTGTCTGTTCGTATCATGCAGTGTGAGAATTGACCCAAGTGAAGGATTTCTAAGAACCAAGAAGTGGCCAGTTCTTACAGTCTTATCAGCAGGCCATGCCTTGCATGTATTTATCAATGGACAAATAGCAGGTTGGCACCGCGATCTTCATTTGTGCCCAAAAAAATATCTTGTTTGATGTATTGAACACCAGAAAGCTCTCTTTCATTTTTTACACTATAAAGAAAAGAATCCCCCTTCACAATAAATTAAAAGGAAGAAGAATAGAGTCAAATGAGAACATCTTCATGAATCTCTAAACCCCTTAATTAGAATATATATCCCTAAATCCAAAACCTGTTCAAGAATCTCTACTCAGATTACCTCATCTTATCTGTGTTTGTTTTCCAGGAACGGCCTATGGAAGTCTAGAAAACCCGAGACTCACTTTCAGTGAAGGTGTGAATCTTAGAGCAGGAGTCAACAAAATTTCTCTGCTCAGCATTGCTGTTGGTCTCCCGGTTAGTCCTCTTAAACTTTCTCTTCTACACACACCAACATGCAAAATTTTAACAGAATAGTAATTCTTAAATTGAATTCGTTCAGATATATTTTATGCATTATATTATAGTTTTGACACAAATTTTATGCACTTGAGTGCAGAATATTGGACCACATTTTGAGACGTGGAATGCTGGTGTTCTCGGTCCTGTTTCACTCAGTGGTCTCAACTCGGGAAAAAGAGACTTAACATGGCAAAAATGGTCTTACAAGGTAGGTTCTTTAACATCTAAAGCCGTCTAAATTGCTGCATATCTTTTTATTGATCCCCATTTTTTGTCGTGGACAGGTTGGTCTTAAAGGAGAATCACTGAGTCTTCATTCACTCAGTGGAAGCTCTTCTGTTGAATGGGTTGAAGGTTCCGATGTGGCTGAAAGGCAGCCATTAACATGGTACAAGGTGAGTATTTTGCTCAGTTAGAGAGTTCAGCTACTCCCATGAATCAAACTACGGATCGGGGTTATTTTATTTGTTACATTCAATCAAACGAAATGAATCTTCGTTTCTTTCTCTACAAAAGGAAAAAAGAGAAAAAGAATAAATACGGTTCATTATTGGTTGATTTGTCAAGCAAAGATAATTCTGTAGCCTGCTGACATTTTCCCCCTTCCATTTTTCCAGACTGTTTTCAATGCTCCAGGGGGAAACAAGCCGCTGGCTTTAGATATGAACACCATGAGCAAAGGTCAGGTGTGGCTAAATGGTCAAAGCATTGGGCGCTATTGGAATCAGTACAAAGCAACTGGCAAATGTGAACCCTGCAATTATGCTGGATGGTTCAACGAGAAGAAATGCCTTAGTAACTGCGGTGAAGCTTCTCAGAGATGGTACCGTGAAAATCTCTTTACCCTCCAGCGTTCTTGTCTTTCAGTGAAGTATATTCGACTAAACCCATTACAATATATTTTCAGGTATCACGTTCCGCAGTCCTGGCTCCGTCCAACAGGAAATCTATTGGTCGTATTTGAAGAATGGGGTGGAAATCCTTATGGAATCACCTTGGCGAAAAGGGAGGTCGGAAGTGTATGTTCCGATATAAATGAATGGCAGCCAACTTTAGTGAACTGGCAAATGCAAGCGTCGGGTAAAGTCAACAAACCACTAAGGCCTAAAGCTCACCTTTCTTGTGATGCCGGTCAAAAAATCTCATCCGTCAAATTTGCCAGCTTTGGAACCCCTGAGGGTACCTGTGGTAACTTCCGCCAGGGAAGTTGTCACGCATTTCACTCTTACGACGTTTTTGAGAGGGTACTGACTAATCTTTCTTAAAATTACGACTTCTTGTGTTTAAGGTGTTGTTTTTGTCTGATTTTAACATTACATATCTGTCACTTGTTTTGTCTGCAGTACTGCGTTGGCCAACAATCTTGCACGGTACCCGTGACCCCTGAAATATTTGGAGGAGATCCGTGTGCGAATGTAATGAAGAAACTCTCGGTGGAGGTCGTTTGCAGTTAATGAAATGAAAATTCTGTGGTCAAGTAATAAAAACTGTCCATTTTTCTTTTGGCTTTGCTGGGGGGTTGAAGTTGTACATACGTATGCAACACACGCCGTGCAGTTCAAAGCCTTACATAGAGTTTGGAAATATTTAAGACAAGAATATGTATGTAGGAGAGTAGTATATTATCCTTTGCTTTGGCCTGCATTTGTAACTTAAAAGGGGTTGGAATGCACATTGAGACGATGATACAAAAAGAGTCCATGTGCAGATGCCTCTGGTTGTTTAGAACAGTCAAGCTCTTGGCTTGCAAGATTTCAACTTGTATTTTCCACGTGAAAGAAGCAATCATTTCATTGCTGATTCACCTTTGTAAAAATGTTATTGCAAGTGTACTATTATATCTAAAATTTGTTGTCCAGATTTTGTCTTAAGTTTGTAGTTTGAATGACATGTTCTCTGGCAACAGTTTCAGATACTTGATGGCAGCAAATGACAGAACTATTTCACATAAAAGGGTAAAAATTCCAGAAGCTAAAAATAGTAGTCAAAATTTCAAACCCATACAGAGATTATATATATAATAAGGGTAAATGCGCCTTTTAAACTGTCTAGTCTATTATAGTGTTTTTTTTTTTTTTTTGAATAATTAGTGAGATTTGAAGTTTCCATAAAATCAGAGATATGTCCACCTTCAGGAACGGAACATCTTTATTAGGGTCAATTGCGTTGAACCCCCAAAAATTTGTATGTAGCAATCTGCCCTCAAACTTAATAAAAAGTCCAACACGCTATCTAGCCTATTGAAAATGTACGAATCGCCTCAAGAGTTTTAGATCAACCGTTTATTTTGGACGTGTTTTTGCATTTTTCATCTGTTAGATTTCGACGTCAAAAGACAATTCACACATTTTTCAATAAGTTTAGAGGCGCGTTGCTATAGACCTCATAATTTGAGAAGTTTGATGCACTTAACCTCTTTTATAATATCATACCATTGAAGTATCTATAAATTTTAAAATAGCACAATCTTTTTTTTTTCTTTTTTGTTAAATAGACCAGCTTTCAAGAATAGCTGTAATTTTCCAAAGAAAGAACAGTAGTTAATCTAAGATTGGGGATAGAGTTGATTGCAAGTAAGCATCTTTTGCAGTCTATTGGGGACCCAAAAAAAGAAACCATTCTAAATGCTATTTTAACACAAAATCTCTTTTTTCTCACAACTCCAAGTTTTAAATGTACATAAATGCCCTGTGCACCTGAATCAACAAAACCTACTCAGTAAACTTCACCTAACTATTTTGCATACTGCGAAAATAGTTGCATATTCATTCTATTTTCAGATGCAAACTAAAAATGAAATATTTTGGATAACAAAAAAAAAAAAAAGAAAAAAAAAGATTGCATGAGAAGGTAATGATATCAGATCAGCAGCCTACCTGCTGCAAAAATCCAAATCTAATCCAACTTCTTTTGTTTTCTTTTTTACCCACTTTTTTATAAATATCACAAAAAACACACACACATACACACTCAAAAACACTTTGATATGGCGGCCACCCCACAAACTCTGCTTCTTCTCATTTCTGATCACACATCACCACCACCACAACAACAACAAGCTTCTCACTTTCACATTACAATGCTCTCTTTTTTCACTTTCTTCATTTTACTCACTTTTTTCATCATCATTTACACCCTCTACACAGTCTTAAAGAACAATACTATTAGCGGTCATGAGAAGGAACATCAACAGCTGATAAAAATCCAATCTTTACCCATAAATGATGAAAAAAACACAACCCCACAAGAGAATGTGACCCGCACACTGCTTCTTGAGATCTTGCCTTCAAATTCGCCAAAATGGGACACCATTTTCAGTAAAAATGAGGATTTTGGTGATGACCCGGATGTGAAAAACGGGTCGGGTCAAGAGGAGAAGAAGAGGAAGAAGAAACGGGCCAAGAAGAAGAGGCCCAATGAGGAGAAGGAGGAGTTGTTGGGCCTTTATCCGTTTACTAAATCTTCAAGTGCTACTCAGAGGAAGATCAAGCTGCAGTATGATCAACTTGTGAAGTCTCATGGGTCAAAGGGATTGACTCTTGATCAGGTTTATTTTTTATTTTATTTTTATAAGTATTGGTTAAGTAATGGATTAGTTATTGGTATTTGTCTTATGTGTAACTAATTGATATTCCATTGTGGTAGTTTGTTATGTATTGAATTTGAAATGGATTCTTGTGCACCTGTCCAAAAGTTGGTATTCTTTTGTTTGACATTTATGCAATGCTGACAGAAGTCCTTTGTTGGACAAATATGTTCGGAGCCTAGAAAGTGTTTAGAACTCGTTCTATAGTTTGATATAGAAACTAAAATGTGTGTTTTTCAATAAATAAGAAATATTTAGATTCATTTTAGCTACAGGATCCTGATTTTGTAACAGATAATGGAAGTAGGAGATAGGACTAGTTTATCGTGATGGATGCGCATAAGAGGTTTTAGCATGGGGCAGACCAGTGTCACTTTACCTGTTGTTAGCTATTTATTGCTAGCTAATGTGTCATGTGTGATTGGAAGTTACAGTTGGGAGCTAGAATTTACTTGGGATAATTCCATGTACATCAATATTTCTCTATGGATCCTTGAGTTTGGCTCGTTGCTGACATTCTTCCTGTTAAATCCACTTATAAACTGATCTAAACTTTCGCGGTGACCAATATGAGATATCATATTTTACCTCTCAAGCATCGGATGCTATGGTGAGCTAAAATGCAGCTTGTTTTTTTCCAAATGGTATGATGCATATAAGAAAGATAGAGGTTGTATATGTTATTAGTACTTTGGGATTGAATATGTAGTCAGAATAGCGCCTATATTTTATCATATCTTATGTTTGGTCCTTTTCAAGGACAATGAAGCTTATATCATTACAGACTAGTTGAAGTTTGAGTGATTCGGACAAAGTTGAAATTTGACATTACTTTTTGCTTTTCGCCTCTTTTTGTTCCACATGTGCACTGTTTGTCGCATGTATTCATCTGTCATGTTCAAGTGGCTTGTTGAAGCTGGGTCTGTATTATATCTGAATAGTCCAGAATCTGATAAAATAATGTGGCTTTGGTTTCAGCCATCAAAACATGATTCTCAACATTTTGAAATTGGATATTTGTGTATGTACAGAAATCGAAAAATGAAGCTAAATCATTTTACTTGGGTGATGCATGATGCAGGTAGGCCAGTTTGTCAATTGCCTGGTTGAGGCAAGAAATGAGCTGCAGCACAAGTATGTTTGAAGTATTTGCTTTGTATTTTATAAAATTTCAAGTTCAGTTCAGATCAGAGTTCATCATATAGCAGTTTAGAACTTCGATATGGACCTTTTTGGACTTAATTCACTTTTTCATCTAGTTCGCAATTACTGCCCATGTTATGATAGTGAAGTCAAACAATTTCAGATTAATGTAGGACTAGGAAACGGTTTCTTAGTTCCAAAACTACGTACACTGTCAAGTCAGATATTTGAAAAGTTGGAATAGGAATTCTATACAATTGCTGACACTGACAATCCCTCTTTAACTGTGGTTACTTGTGTATTTAGGTCAGAGGTCATCAAGCGAAGATTCACAATTACCAAGGCTTTACTTTTAAAGGCAGACAGGTCGTCATTTGACCGGTTGCGTCAACAGGTGCTTGTAAAAAGATCAGACTGCACTTTCTTGGTGTATATAGCTTCATTATTAACGGAGTTCTTTGGTTTGTAGATATACAAGTTAGAATTAGAGCAAAAGAGACTAGAAGAGGATGCTTTTGTATATAATTGGCTCCAAGAACAGCTCAAGGCCTCACCTGCATACAAAAAGGTATCATTTTTTTCCGATTCATATTAGCTGTTTATACGTTTTATCAGCACATTATTTGTGTAACTGGAAACTCATTATGAACCAAACAAGTCCTATGATAGCATTATCTGTCCAAGTTAACTCTTTTATTTCACTTCTTCTAATGCCTCACACAGATCAACCAACCAAGCAACTTGTTTTCTCTTGGCGTTTAACATTTATTATAGATATTCCCCATTTTTGTTTACTTGGTTTTCAAACCGAAATATGCTTGTTTTAAAGATGCTAGAAATCGGTTCGTGCATAGAAATGAAAGAAAAAGATAGCAGCCTTGTGAAGAGTAAAGATGAAGAGTATTCAGACATATCTTTCGAAGAGTTACTGGAACAGGAAAAGAAGGACGCATTCTGGTTGAGTAATTAACTTTTAGACTTGAATTACAATAGTCATTTCAGCAGATACTCGATGATGCTAAAAGTTCCTTCTTTTACTTTCCTATGCAGGCAGAGAAATGGGAGATTAAACCGTCCTCTGGCTGAGAGATAGAAATTTTTGAGCTATATTGATCGAGTTAACGTGTTATAGTATGTACATTCGAAACTCGTAATTGTGCACTGTTGCAGAATTTTTATTGCTGCCTGTGCTTCTCCGGGTTGATTTCGAATGAAATTATGAGCATTAGCTTTTACATCTTGATTCTTTTTTTATTCTTTTGGTAAAAGCTAAATCAACTCTGCCTAGGACCAACCTATATGTTCACTCACTATACCGATCATTTTAGTCGTGAGCAGCAACAATGTTGTGTGGTGAAAACGGGGCTGTATTTTTCTTCTTTTCTGAGGGTTAATTGCTTATATTTAAGGACCATTTGATAGCCAAGAAAGGAATAAATATGGATTAGGATAGCTAGATTGTAGTGTGGCATTTGCATGATGACAGCAACCATTTGCAACATAGTTTGTTTTCTACTATAATCTCTTTTGCCATATGGATTATAATCCACTTGAGAGACGTTGGATTTTATTACCTGGTAATTCCAAGTTGACCGAACTCAATCTGGCTAACCCATCACTACAAAGGAGTAATTTTGTAACTAGCCATATTTTTGTAATTAAGCTAGACTAAAAAGGAAGGGAAATAATCCTATTTTTGGAGAAGTACTGCTACATGCTGAAATTCTATAGTTTAATAAACTTAAGATTATAGGTTAGTAAGCGTAGTATGAATCCTGAAACAAAGGATTTGCTTCTGAAATGTATCTTAATTTTTGTCACAAGAGATGATAACTTTGTTTTAGCAATTTCCAGAGAGGTAGTATTGCTGTACAAGTTTAGCATTTGCTACTTTGTGATGCTGTACTTTGTAAAGAGGAAAGTAATTCTGCTTTCAGTTACAATGTGAGACTAACTATGCACATGTGAAGAGGAGTGCCATGAGAATTTGAACTCTCACGTGTCAGCTTAGTTATCCTCATCAAGTAAGTTTACTTGATGTCTAGCTTCCCAACTGGTAGACGTCTCCTTTTCTCCCAGATCAATGAAGAAGGGAGAGGTAAGTGGATTCTTTAGGACCGGAAGCAACGCGCTATGTCAGGGCCGGGGGAAGGGAAAAGAAACGGCTCCATGAAAAGTACAAACAAAAAACTTCAGATAGGGTATGTTTTCTAGATAATCTGAGATGTCAGTCGAAACAACTCTAGCGTGCTTTAGGATATATAAATACTAAAATATTTGAGCTTCATGGACCCAAAATTGTTCTTTGTATTCATCGGGAATTTGTGAGGCTTTTGCGCTTCAGTTACATAACTTGAAAAACTTAAATATTGATGAGCTAAAAACACATTTTTCAAATTTCACTCCAGTTCTGGGGAGATTAGAACGTCCCCACTTCCCACACAATGCCAAATTATACGATATTACCATAATGTGACCACCTGATGACTTTTAGTTTCAGTAAAAGAATATTAGAAAAACATTATATATCATATTTCGTTAAAGGCGCCTTAGTATCTTACTGTAACTAGGCTGGTTCATTAACTAAACATGATACTGAGACTGCACAATGAAGCAAAACAATGCAGTCGGTGCCCCGCTAAGGATGGTGTCAACAATTCAACATTTGCATCAGAAATCGGCATCGTAAATTCACAAAAATGAAGAGGTTAGGTACAATAGATGTATACGTCAGAGGACGGAAATCAGTTAACTCGGAAATAGGTACAAGTTAGAACAGATGTATACGTATGACGACTAAAATCTGTTAACCTACAATTGTCTAGTGCTGACATTTCTAAGAAAGTTCCTGCACGGTTGGATTTTGTCCTTGGTGTGGGCAAAATCAAAATGAGTCAACGAGTACAAGCCAAGCCCAGTGTTGCTGGAAACAGAGTTGACAAGAAGTTACACGGAACAGGAAAGTTCACATACTACACAGCTCCAATCCTGCATAGTGGAGGTTGCTGATACTACATCTCTTCTACAATTCATAGGATGCTTCTCCGAATATATTGGGAATCTTGTTGTTTTCGTATTTACATCAATCGATCTTCACAGAAGAATAGATCATCCGAACAAACCAGAAGCAAACATAGAAGCCAATTGTTCCAGTCAACGTGAAGAAAGCATATGATGCTATCAACATATACCCAAAGTACAATATGCCCGAAACCAGCTTAGTAATCTCTAACTTGGTGAAGAAGTAAAAAATTGAGTAAAGAAAAAGGTATAAAGCAGAGGAGCCAGCTGTGAGGTAAGCTCTCCACCACCATTGATAATCTTCACTGCACAACTGGAGATAGCAGAGGACAATCGTTATCTCTGCGCACGTGACTATAAAGATCATGAAGACTATGAAGAGGAAACCAAAGAAGTAATAGAATTGGTTCAGCCAGATGGAAGTCAGGATGAAGAACAATTCAATAAAAACTGCTCCAAACGGAAGAATGCCTCCAATTAGAATAGAAAATAGTGGTTTCATGTACCACGGCTGTTCAGGTATCTGTCTTGGGATCTTATTGGTCTTCACAGGATCTACAATTACAGGCTTTTTGAAACCCAAGTAACTACCGACAAAGACTAGTGGCACTGATATTCCAAACCATAACCACAAAAGGGCAAACATTGTGCCGAATGGTATGGCCCCAGATGATTTTTCTCCCCAAATAATAGCATTCAGCACGAAAAATACTGCAAACAGAATGCCAGGGAACATGAAGGCTGATTTTAAGGTATTAGTCTTCCATTTGGTGCCCTTGAACATTTTGTACAGACGGGCAGATGAATAGCCAGCAAACAATCCCATAAAAACCCATAACAGAACCATGGCCGTCATAAGCCCCCCGCGGTTGGAAGGTGATAGGAAACCAAGCAATGCGAAGATCATCGTCACAAGTGTCATGCCAAAAATCTGAACACCAGTTCCTACGTAAACACATAGTAATCCAGAATTTATAGGTGCTCTAAAAACATCTCCATGAAGAAGTTTCCATCCAGCTTCTTCTTGAGCATCATCTTGGGTTTCCAGTTGATTGTAGTTAGCAATATCTCTGTAAAGAGTTCTCATCATTATGATGGCAACCATACCAGAGAGGAAGAGAACGATCACCAATGAGTTGATGATTGAGAACCAGTGAATTTGGTCGTCATTCATGAGGAGGTAGGTATCCCACCGAGATGCCCACTTAATATCACTTTCCTACACCATGTACTAATTTTTGTAGATCACAAAAGAGTCTAACACGACATAGCAAAAGAATCGGATTAGGAAAGTGTACCTTGAAAGTCACATCATAAGTAAATATGACCTCTCTGTTTTTATCAATGTCATGTGGAACAGTGCCCATTTGAATCACATTTTCTACGTTCTGGTTGCACGTGACCTTCAGAATCTTCTCATCCCACTCCTTGTAGTCATGATAAATGCTGTTGGAAACAATTAGATAGACAAACCATTCAAGTAGTGTTAGAGACCTGACATATGCACTTTTCACAAATAGGAAATGAATTCTCTTGATCGCTTTTACCACTGGAAAGAAGTTTCTAAAGAAAATGGAAGTAGCATAACATGAAGTAAGCAGATAACTGCAGATATAGCAGAAACCTGCTTGGAGTGACTTCAAACCCAACAATTCGCGCAAAATCAGTTTTAGGATCTCTATGATACATGACTCTGAAGCTCAAGTGGTTATAGATGAAATACATCTTCTCTTTGCTCTGCAAAAGGAAGAATCTCCATCAAAGCAATCACTTAAATATAAAAATATTCAAGAAAGATAAGAAATGCAGCAACTGACCACATCAAAGCTCGCCTTGAAACCAACAGGAAAACCATGCTCATAAGCTAACGACGGACTTCCATCTCGTTTTCGCCGGAGTATAGCTATTGGAAGGTTGTCCAGAATCCTATATGTAGTTTCAGATGTTAACATCGGAGACAATTTTGGCAGCAACTTTCATATTGTTTGCAGTTCAGACAAAGTAATAACGCAACAAGAAAATTAGTAAACATTTAGATGCACTTGAGTTAAAAAGAAAAAAGTAAACGTGCAGACAAATATGAAGGGGAACTTCATCCAGTGCGTACATATTCACTCTGTACTGGTCATCGATTTTTTCCTTGAAATTCTTCGTTGCTTCGTCATCAAGTCTAACTTTGCAAACTACAGCACAGGACTGCTCCTCCCTCATTCGAAACTAGAGTTAAACCCAGCAAAGTAGACCACATCAGGATATATACACAACAAACGAACGAAAAGGAACGAAAACTCTAAGCTGGAAGTTTAATGAACTAATGATGTACACTTACAGTATACATTGAGTTCTCAATACGGTCCCCTCGAAGGACCTCTCCCAAGTTTTCGTCAACATTGCTTATTTTATCTGGCTTGCAGTATTGTAGGAAATAATAGTCATACGGAAGTTGCGTCTTAGTAGAAGTAAGTTTGTTCACTTTGACTTGAAGTTCATCCCCCTGTCAGCAAATCAAAGGCCAACACTATTACATACTAAGTACTAATACATAACAAGCTGCAGAAGCAAAACATTGACCTCATCATTTTTAAATCGGACAGAATTAGCCAATAGAAACCAAATTATTACATATATACACAGAATCATACACAGGTTCATCCAATACATGCACTGTATCTCATAACAACAAAAATACAATTCAAATATCTCATACGGCCTAGACGCTAATTCAATCAGAATTCAGTCATAGAACAATTAACTAGACGTGCAGCTCCTAGTTCATCAGCGACCAAAAAAACTCTTAACAAACCGGATTAACAACAAGGAGACCTAAGGATCAGAAAAAACAGTAGATTATACTTAAAACTGAAAATATTAAAACAATTTAAAAAAATCTCGTAATGCCTATAGGCTCTATCAATCAGAATTCAGTTACAAAACAAGTAATACACCGATCAAAACTACTATTAACAGTTCGGATTAACAACACGCAAATCAAAAATCAGAAAAACAGTAGATTATATACTTAAAATCGGAAACAATTAGCCAATACAAAACCTAATTAGTACATATACATGTAAAATCACACTCACGATCATCCAATAATTGCACGAATTTTGCAAAACGAGAAATATAACAACAAAAACAACAATTAGAGAACCTCATACGTGCAGCTCCTAGTTCAAACTCAGCAATAAAACAATTAAACTCAACGTGCAGCAGCTCATTTATCATCATCGACCAAAACAACTCTTAATTGATCAGATTGACAACACTAGACCTAAAATGATCAGAACAAAACAGCATATTATACTCAAAATCGAAGACATAAATGAGAGCGAGTGAGAAATAGTACCGTTTGAAAATCGCGAGGCGCAACTCCGGGGAGATAGAAGGAGGTGGTGGATGAGATTAGAAGATTGAAGCAGATGATAATCGCCGATATTCGATAATCCATTTCTCTCGGAGAAGAATGAATGAGCTAGCTGAGAGAATGAGTTAGTTATGAAGTTGAAGAAGAAATGTTTGCAGTTTTGATACAGGCCTTGTTAGGGGTGGGGTGGGGGGGGGGGGGGGGGGGCGAGTGCGCGACTTTTCCCGGGTGATTTTCTTGTGCCTTTTCTCTGTGACGTTTTGTTACGTTTCGAAGTTTGGGTTAATTAATATACTGTTTAAGTTATTGTGATTAGTTAATTCTTGAATCTTGAGTTTATTCGCAATCAAGAAATAAAAGAATTTTAAAAGGTAGAGATTTTGAATGATTTTTTTTTAAAAACGGGTATCATGAGCTAAAATGCATGTCTATCCTGCTTTGAGATTGTGAATATTATCTACTAAAAAACCCAAAAACCTTTTGCAAACACCCAAAAATGTTTCTTCACACAATAATTATATCTAAACTTCTTTTAAGAGTGTGCAGAGGTAACGTTAGTCTATTTGCAACTGGGTCCAGTTTATAATGCTTCGAGTTTAACGGACCCGAAGTATAAACAGCATGTTATTGCTTGTTTCCATGTCCAGCCCAATTCGGGTATGCTTGTAACTGGGTCCGGTTCTACTTGAATTAGTCATGTGTTGTGACTATTACTCCATCCAATTGATAGTGGGAGGATATCATGGATCCTGCATCCACTATCTTACACTAGGACGAAAATGGAAGTTAAATCAAATTGAAGTAATCTAAATTCAACATCGTTACAACTGGCAAAAATTAAAAAAAAAAAAAAAAAAAAAGGAAAAAAGGGAACGATTATGAACTTGCAAATTTAAGTAGTTATTTTCTTCTTATAATCTTAGGTTTAGGGTTCAATGTAAATATATAGTAACATAACTTTAAAACATTTCAAACTACCATTGAATATAAAAAATAGTAGAATACAGAAATAAGTCAAAACTGCAACAGATCGTAAGAAATTTGCTTTTATACAGATATAATATTTCGTGACTATATGAGTGCAAAATATTCAGAAATATATCTGTTATAGTGTACACAAGAGAGTTAAGGACTTACAAAATAAGATGGATTAGTAAAGAATAACACAACAATCATAATCAATTGTAAACGAAGAGCTCTATATATAGATAGAATTTTAAGTGATTACATGAATACAGTTCCTCTCAGAGCTTGTGTAGAAAGATGAATTAATTTTGGTTTATGTGTAAATGAAAGAGAATTTTTTAATGAAAATATTTTCAGTATTGATGCTATATGTGACTATGTGGGGAGGATAAGATAGTATCAACGCTATTGGCGTCGATTGGGGACACAGTTGTATCTTCATTAAATTGCCCATAGGGATTTTAAAAGAGACCAGAATTGGCATAATTTTCTGAAAATTTCAACATTGTCTCGACAATTCGTGCAAAACTGAAAAAAACGTATAATTTCTACGAGTTGACATGACAAAATTCATTTGGCATCTCAAATTCAGATGTGCACTTGTTGCCTGAAACTCGGATAAGGATTTCTCACAATGTTTTTCTTAAATTTCCAAATCAACTGAGTTTGCTGAGAGATGCAAAAACTAAAATTAGAAACCAAAACTTGAGAAAGCTACTGAAAATAATCCAACAGAGGGTTCAGATGTGTGATGCCCAAAAGAGGGAGGAACCAGTAACCGACACACTCTATCCTCCCAAAACTATAACAAAAGCACATCGACAGAATGTTAACAGTGCTGTTTACTTAGTCACACACACAAAAGAAAAAAGAACTTAAATCCTGAACAAGTTTGATATGGTCTAAAGACCAAAAGATTCTCAGCTTATGAAGAAGAGCAAGTGGGTATATGAGACTTGAGCTTCTCCAGCTCCGCAATGACCTCCTCTTTTGGTCTGTAAAGAAAGTCAAGCATTCGCCATAACTGCACATAAATCCAGCAAATTTAGAACAAACAGTAAAAGGAAGACAAGATGAAAGACTGGGATTTGTAAAGATTGGCGCACATAACAAGCTAATACTAGCAATGTACTGCTGGTCTAGGTCCATTTCATATTGCAGTTCGTTATATCCTTAATCCTTCCAAACACAACGAGCAAACATGATACTTTACATGATACCTTTAATTGGTTATCAAACATATATACAGGGCGAACTTCAAAAGAAAAAAAAAATTAATACAGAGTGCAGTAGTATTCTTAAACAAGTGTGTGCTTGATCAAAAGCTTCAAAGGGGCGATGTATACATTTAAAGAATTGAAACACAAAAGGACTTTCTTGTTACCTGTAGTGACCCTCCCCTGTCACTCTCTTCTCCACCCTGAGCCACACTAGCAATTGTCCATGGATCTGCAGGATTCCAATGAAAGTCCACCACCCTGGCCTTATTGCTGTATTCATAGTAGAGAATCTTTTAATGAGAAAAAACAAAAGAGAAGGGCATGATATCTGATACCAATCTCGCAAAATATGCAAAAGATAGATTACAAATCTAGTACCCGTGCATTCCATGTCGAAATAATAAGCCAGGTGAATAATCTGGGTTTCTTGGTCTAGCATCATTGTCCTCCTTGCCAATCTGAGCCATCCAACAACTTGTTAAAGCACAGTTGAGGATAGTTGGTCAAGTTTTTTCTCTTCGTCATTGCTTAGTTAGCATACAGATTTTACTCTGTGTACGTGTGAGAGATAGAGAGTGTAAGTGGGTGAGCCTTTAAATAGCTGGTGATCTTACCTTCTCATAATCCCAAATATTCAAGACACCATCATCAGCAGAACTGCCAAAGATAGATTTCTTAGCTGGAGACCACTGCAACAGAGATGTTGGTCTCAACTTCTAACTTTAAACCGGTGTAACAATAACTTTCACAAACCAAAAATTACAAACTATACAGCATTTGCGCCATAGATTGTTATACCTGGACACACAGGATGGGTTTAGTATGGCTTGCAAATATATAAATTGGGGAAGCAACTCCATTAGAAGTAAGCTTCCGCCGGTCAAACAGGCGAATGGTATTATCCGCAGATCTGAAAGACAGAGTTTGTTCAATCTCAATATAAGAGTCCACCAAACTTTTTAAGTGGAAAGGAAGTTCAAGAAAAGCAAAGGTGAATTACTGCAGGTACCAAAGTCCTTGCACCTACAACTGAATTTCTTTGAGGGACTTAAATATCTGAAACACTTGTATTTAACTTGAGTAGAAGTCGAAAAAGTACCCGGTCAGTAATTGATTAATGTCATTAGGATTCCAATCAACGCAATGAAGATCAGCATCATGAGCCTTTTCAACCTGCGGAACTCACCAAAACCAAAAGGCAAATCAGAAAATGCCTTTTCAGAATAAACAAATGCATGCTACATATGGATGACAACAGACCATGATGGGCTAAGTAATTACGGGTACATTGAAGCAAAAAAAACACAGAATGACAATGAAACTATCAAATGAAAAACAACACGTCCCCAAAATTTTTTACTTAAATTGAAGCATTATCTGGAAAAATGAAACAGATTTTAGTATCATAGCAAGATTTTTTTTCCATGAATCGATAGGTAAAAGACCACCCAATATTCTTAAAACTATGTGCCATTTAACTGACATAAATCATTAATCAAACAAATGACAGTCACTACTGTAACAACCAACTAAGCAGTAATCCCAATTTAGTGGGGGTAGGTTATATGAACCAAACGAGGGTAACACATAAACTCCCTCCCCTCCCTCCCTCCCTCCCTCCCTCCCTCTCTCTCCTTCAGAAGTATAGACCCTAAGTACCAAAATTAGATACTTCTCAGTATCTCTTGTCCATTAAGTGTTAAAGTACTATTGTCATCGATCTTTGTTTACTAAATTTGCACTCGAGATACTCCAGTTTTGTTCAACTTAGTCAAAAACCCTCAAATTTTAAAGCTTATCTCATAGCTTTAATTTGTCATTAACGCATGCCGGTCTCTCATCAGTTAAGAAAATATCATCTGCAAACAACATGCAGCAAAATACATAATCTTGGATACTCTCGTGATTTCATCCATCACAATGTAAAAAAAAAAAAGAGCTCAAAGTTGATGCTTGATGTAAGTCAATTTATAGTGAAGGCGTTTACCAAACCACCAAGACTCGATCACTTGTCACCATTTTTTATACATTAATTGGTTATGTTGACAAAGTCGACCATAGTACGCCTCTTGGTAGGCTTTTTTTCTAAATTAATAAAATCATATGCAGATCTCTTATCTCGGGCATATTACATGAGTTGGTGAAGCAAATGAAGGACCTCTGTCATCTTGGCAAAAATACGAATTGGTTCTTGAATATGGGAACACAAATCTCAATCGATGATCAGTTACTCTTTTCGAGAGCTTCATGGTATGACACATAAGTTCTATACCACGGTAACTGAAACATTTCTGAATGTCAGCCTTGTTCTTGGAGAGTGGTACTAGCGGACGCTTTATCCACTCATTTGGTATTTTATTTGTTCTCCAAGCGTTGTTAAAGAGGTCTATTAACCACATCAAAGTTAGCTATCTCATACTTCTCCAAACTTCAATAGGGATTCCATCTTGGCCATTAGTTTTTCTGTCTTCATCATCTTCAAAGCATCTCTAACTTTAGATCTTCTTACCTATGACGTAAAATTGAGGTTAAAATCCTGGGAAGACAAGGTAAACTTACCCACTGGTTGGCACCTTTGTTGAGCAAGCCATCAAAATATTCTCTCCATATCTTTTTTAATAACTTTGCCGTCTAGAACTAATTTTCATCTTTGATGCATTTCATAGCACCAAGTCCCTAGTCTTCCTCTCTCGTATGCGAGCAATTAGGCATCTTTGTCATCAAGTTCTTTGTCAACTTTGTCATGGGCAAGCCAAGCAACTTTTTTAACCTCTTTCTTTGCTAGCTTGTACCTCTCAAAAGCTTGCTTCATCATGTCTTTTTTTTGTCAGATCCCTATAGCAATGTCTAATCTTGATCATTGCTTTCACTTTGTCGTTCCACCACGACATGTCTTTACCTGTAAGATAACTACTGTTGGATCCACGCACTAGATCTTAAGTTACCTTTGTTCTACTAGTCAATTGGTCCAAGTTGTATCAGGGCCATCCCCGTGCTTCCAATCTGCTTTGTACGTCATTCAATCTACAAAGGCCTTTTGTTTAAACTCTTAGGTCACCAGCACTTAAACTAGGTCTAACTTACATTTACTGCTCTTAAGTCCACGCACACCCTAATACCTAACACTAAAGGTCTATGTTGTGTAACTACACTTTCACCAGGATGAAAATGCCAAGCCACGATTAATAGCAAACAAAAAGACTAATGCATATTTACATTACTTTCTACAGACATTTATGCTCCTCCACTTCAGAGCAAAATTGCCTCTTTTACCCCCACATCAAGGAAGAAACAAAACATACAACTGGACCAATAACGAAAGTAGGATTTCCCCCCATAGAAAAGAAATTCAGTCTCTCACTAAAACTTAAATGAATTCAGCAGAAGTCAACATAGGTATCAGAATCAGAGACTGCAAGGAAGATGCATAGGGAAATAGTTATAAAACAACATAAAGGATTGAGATATCAGATGTTATTACCATCATTACACTGCTTGCTTCATAATATTTACCGAGTTCATTCAATAATAGACTAGATATATCAATTTGTATATGTTACTTGTAAATTTTAATGCACCCACGAATTTCGCTAGTAGTTTTTAGTGTTGAAGATAAGAAAAAAATATTTCAAAGTTGGATAACATAGGCAGACGTGAGACATGATGCTCTACATAATGAAAAGCCAGGTACAGAAATTAACCTTAACAACAGGAGAATAGCCAGTTCTTTCATCCCACAGTATCAGGCAGGAATCATCACCAACACTACAGAACTCCTGTGCACTTTATCACGCATTAAAACAGAAGTAAGCAATAAACACCACATGAGCTTAACAAGACAAGGGGAGATTTTGGCAAAAGAAGTACAAGATTCTTCAAAATTGATACATGAGACTTAGAAACTGTAAATTGATTCTTCAAAATTGATACATGAGACTTAGAAACTGTAAATTGATTATTCATTTTCAAATCATATCCAGCCTTTACGAATATTTGTGCCACATCAGTGATACTTCAGCACAGAGAAAGTCTAGGTTTTCATCCAAAGTTAATAACATGTGAGTTGTGGACAGCATCGCTACCTTGACGGATTAAATTGGACATCTTCAACAGTATTCACATGCCCTTTGAAGATCCCTCGAGCCTTCACTTTGGGGACTTTTGAGCTCCCTGCTTCTGCAGGTTTACCAACGGTTGTGTCCCCCTTATAACCTGCAGACTTTTGAGTTCCCTGATCTGCTGCCAAAGATGATATGTGATCATTGATGTTCCACAAAACCACGGCCTTGTCCGCTCCTGCAATAAAATCTTCATAGTGAACTATATATTGAACTAAAAACTAGTGTTTGATAAATAAAACAGTTGAAAAGGCAAACCAAAGAACACCATTAGCTCAGATAAATATAGCAAAGATGATAGCAAAAGAAAAAAAAAAAAAAAAGCACAGATTGTGGAAAACAAAAAGAGGAGAAAGATGGGCAGAGAAGAAAAACAAGAGATCTCGAACAATTAGTTCTATCTAGAATACAAGCATCTAACTTAATTAAAGCCAAACATAGAGAAAGGAAAATATCTTTTACTGCTGAAACAACACAAGCAATGATTAACAGTAAGATGCAGACCAAATCCTATTCTTATATCAGCTACAATCACTCTCTCCTAATAATGTTCAAAGTTAAATGCACTATAAATATATATTATTGGAAATAAGAAGCAGAATATGTTCAGATAGGACTGTCTTATTGTGTCGATCAAAAAAATCAGTTTACGTGAGGCAAAGGAAATAAAAGGGATGAAATAGTGACCAAAATAATTCTTTATTCATACTTTCTTCCCAGACTTGGTTGCAGGGATGCTTGTCTTCTTAGTATAATATCAAGGAAAATATTGAAGGGCCTGTTTAGGGCCACATCACAGTACAAGGGCAAGCACGCATTTGCCGACTTGTGTATAACTTTGTAGGTTCACAGTTAATTTTTTCTCTATACCTGGGCCACATGGTAAAGATGCATTCGACAACTTATTTTGAGAAACACCCTTTACAATATCAAAATTTAAAATGATGCAAGCTAAACAAAATTAATTGTGTTCGTACAAAGGATTTTCAAACATGTTATGGGAAAACTCGTTTTCAAGATTTCCACACCAAACACATGCTAATAGCTAAATCTCTAAATCCAATCATTTGGTTCTAAGCAAGGACTGTTTTGTTCTATCCACTGTATCATGAGCTTAAATGTCATACAGAGTGAACTTTGCTATACTCGAGAAACACAGATCATCTTTTTCGAAAAGAATACCGAAGAATAAATTGTATACCAGTCATTTTCAGAAGCCCATATGTTAATTGTTGGATCTATCTAACCTTTCACAAAATCAAGTGAATCAACTATCACAAATAAATGTTTAATCACTTTCTTTTGATTTGCTATTACATTACATTCCACATTTGATCAAATCTAAAAGTACATCACACATGCCAGCATAAACACAGACAGACGAAAGATTATTAGACCTCCTGAGAGGACAAAGGGTTCCATGGGGCACATGGCTAATGCAAATTCAGCAAGATCTTGATGTCCAGCCAGTATCTGCAAGGTTAGCAGGTATGAAGCTATCAAACACAATTTTTGAGAATGATAATTAAGCATGATACATATCAAGAAAACAGCAAAATTGAGAAAATAGCAACCATGAGAGCGATTGAAAAGCTATGCTTCAAGAGACAATCAATAATATACGGGTTAGAATCTGGTTAGGGGTCATGTTGGTCAGATAATTGATAATTCCAACTACAAGCTCAGGGTTCATATGAGCACATACCAGATCAGGGCGAGATGGTCTAGCACCTGGAACACATTGACGGTTAGGTTGAGTTTTGACGTCCCAGATGAAGACCTACCCGATGAATGAAATTAAGACATAATTCATTTCAGCAAGAAAATAAGGAACAGAGATGGATGAGATGGAAGGTGACCAAAGGGAAGAAAATATTTACGTGACGGCTGTCAGTGTGAGTAGCGACAATATTGCTACGCTGCGGGAGTTCCCTGACCCGATTCACCTGTAATAAACCATATCGCCTGTTAATTGGCACTCCATGGTTCCACTTAGTTTTTTTTCTTTTCGAGGAAGGTGATTTTTTCGTTGGTAGGCAGGTTTAAGGGGGATTTGGACTTTGCAACAAAGGAAATCCACTGGCACACAGCTGCTTGTCTATGCATAGAGTCTTAGCCATTCCGTTTTCTCATCTATCACTTTCTTTCCATAAAAGGTCCCAAGCTAACATTAAACACCATTTTTAAATTGTCGGTTTCTAAAATAATATCAACATGTTTCAGCTGAATAAATGCCAGAATCAAAACCATAAAGGAACAGCAGAAGCATGAATACAAACTGAACTACCTATGAAAATCCATGAAGTGAGTAATGACCTTTAAACATCTATCAGTATTTGTTCCTTCATACAAGTGATAATTGTGAAAGATACCTCGCCCGGATGTATGATGGTCTTGCTCTTCATTACAAACGGCGAACGGGATTCTTCATCAAACTGAAGCATTGAGGACCGAAATGCAGGTAAAAATTATCATTGATCCATAACAACTGATATGAGAAATACTGAAAAAGTTGCTAATACAAAAAATGGTTGAATGCTAGCATAGAATTGATATCAAACATGCATAAATTTAAATAGGTATAGTTTCTGAACATTTACACCAGACAATTTTTGTATGGATATACCACCTTTGATATGTGACGATCTGCTGCAACCCTTGTCTTTACAACTCCAACAGTCATGACGAGAAGTGTATTATGATCAGTACCATCAGTCTACAGGAGAGAAGAAACAGTTAAAGACAAATAAAGATATGGGACAAGGAAAATTATAGTACACAGCTTGAAAAAGAACAAGTGCTAGTTACTCCATCAAAAGGATTCACGTATGTCAAAAATGACAAAGTATATATGCCAAAAGAAAAACATTAGCATCTCATGAGCACAATGCAGGCAATCGTAAGGAAGAGGTGAAACATAGATCCTAAACTGAGGAATAACAATAAAATATGCTGAATTACACAGAAATATGAATTGATTAAGAACAAACAAAAAAATTAAAAGACTGACGGAAACAACAATTCCCTCAAGTTAACCCAATCTCATTCTATTCTTGAGATATATCAGTAGCTCCTATCGTTCGTGACGCTTAAACCTTCCTCATTCAAGAATCACCAACAAAATGTAATCCAAGACAATTTAACATATGTGGAAAGAGATTCTATGAGTGTAATACAACAGGAATAGGCACCAATATTGCAATTAATGATCAAAATCACCAGAGATCTCTACTTCTTAATCAGAAATATGGTTTAATGGGAAGTTATCCGACCGATGGAACAGGACACATGTCTACAACTGAAGTTGCATAAAACTTACTACATATTTCTAAGTATTACCTAATACGCATTTTTCTCATGAGTACTCAATGTTGTTTTAGATAGAACAGAAATGGCTAACTAAGTAAACCAGTGATAATGAAAAAAGTTCACTCCAGAACACTGGAAAGGCCATCATGTTTAGTGTTTAGCATAGGATAAGATAAAACAATGAGACAACATAAAAGTCACATAGACTCAACATGAGCAACAGCAACCAATCAGCATTTCCGTTTGTTCTTTTCTTTGTATGATTAGTGCCACACATGACATTTAGCAAATTATTACACAAACCCAACCCATACAATAGTTTCACATGTTTGCAACATAACTCTTCTCTCTTCTTGAAACTGAGGAATGTTTAACTTACTGAACTACATTCATTTCCAATATATATATATATATTCCTATGCACACACACACATGTATATACATACATACATATATATATATATATATATATATATATATATATCTTGCCTGTTCTGAGAGGTATAGGTGCTGACGGTTGCTGTAAGCTCCATTTTCCACTTGACGTCCCCATCTGAGATAGCAAAAGAATTTGGCATGATATGAAGACCGATAATTTCAGAAATAATTGCAAAGCAATTATACTTCTTTTCACTCTCCAGTATCTCAGAAACAAGGAAATGGCCTGGATATGTCTCGCGTCATGAGGAAAAAATAAACTTCTGCAAATTTCCTCAGTAACTAAAATGATAATCAGACTTTCGATAGTTAAAATTATCCAGAAGATATTATACAGATCTATAAAATCCAAGTGCTCCATGCAACTAAAATCCCAAAAATTCATAAATAGCAAAAATTTTAGAAGTTCAGTTGAGAAATGAAATTTATGAGCAATGTGTATCATGCAAAACAAAATTAGATGTGAAACAGAAAACGGAATTGAACATATCGCGTATCACAAGCGACTTCATGTGTAAATGTACAGAGTATAAACTAATAAAGATCTAATAAATAGAGGACCGGCAACTGAGGGAGGGCCAAACAAAGCTGTGGTGGGTAAACCAGTCATAGAGGACTGGGATCAGTTTTTCCCGACGGTCCCCGTTCACTTGCACGGCCTCCTGTACTGCATCTCTCCCCATTCCTCTGTTATCTCGAAATATTCCTCTGCCCTCCATTTTTTCTTTTTCACTCTTCTCTATATCTCTCTTTTTTGCCTCTCTTCTAAGAGGAAGAAATAGAAAAAAATTTAGGGTTCTATAGATGACGGAGGCTAAAGATGGTATTTATTTCCACGGTTTTCCTCTCTCTAAAAGAAGAGAAAAAATTAATTACGATTCATGAGAAAGATGGAGAGAGATATAATGTGTTTGTTTCCTCAATTCTAATATCTTGTAAGACAAAGGAATAATCACGATTCACGAAAGAGAGACCTAAAATTAGGTGTTTAATTGACCTACAACAGTGGATTATTCGCTTGAAGCTAAGACACGTAACACCTCTTTGGGTTTACGTCTTGGTTATCATGGCTTTCTATAA
This sequence comes from Misopates orontium, assembly GCA_946800315.1. Lineage (NCBI taxonomy): Eukaryota > Viridiplantae > Streptophyta > Magnoliopsida > Lamiales > Plantaginaceae > Misopates > Misopates orontium. Next base: position 44,455,986 of record OX326949.1, read on the forward strand.
GTGAACCTCATGAATTGCACAAGCGTTGTTCGATTAGGATTTGCAATTTGTAACAAATATCGAATATACAACAGCTATTTTACCTTATTTGATGAATTATTAGAGTTCTCAGTTCTCACATGTCTTCATAACTGCTGATTACAGGATTTCACGGATCCAAAATCTTAATAAATAACTTGGCTTAGATTTGCGTTAAAATCTAACTCTGATTAGATTTGGGTTACAATCTAACTGTTTGGCAGTCTTAAAATCTAACTTTACTCATACGATGAGTCAACTAGATTTGGGTAAAAGTCACACCAAAATACATAATACATATCCAGAAAGTTACTCATCGCAAACTTACCTTACCGTGGTCAGAATGAACATCTTTTTCCTGACCTCGACAATCATCAACAAGATAGGCAGTAATTGCTGGTCTCAGATGAAACATAACAAATCAAGCATTGACAAACAAAAGATTCGGTATGTACTTTCACAACTTTGAGTCACTGCTAGATGCCAAGAACTCGCAAAAAGTTCAAACACAAAGTAAAATGTGACTACCAACTAAAATCTTCAAATAATAATAAAACATGAAAGAGTACTAAACATATTAAAAAGACCCTTATGGCACTTGTATGTATTTATAATTATTAAGGGAAAAAAAATATTATCTGCATAAAGTTTATAGCCGGCAATTGTAAATAACCATCATTCAACATAAAATCCAGCACCAAGCATGAGGGAACAAAAAATAAGCCCACACATTCCACCCCAATAACAGTGAAGTTCAGCAAGAAACGACGAAACAACCCACAATCAGAACACAAAAATGCCTAAACAGAGCACTACTACTGAAGCAAGTTGACATACAACTAACCAGCAAGCAAGCATATCATTCCATCTAGCTCGTCTTACGTCCATATATAAAATTTCTACACACATTTGTAACTTTCAATAGCTATAAATTAACAAAAAATATAGGGCACAAACCCCAATACATCTCCAGAAGACGAGAGCAAACAACGGTAGCAAATATAAAAAGAATTAAGATGCAAACCAGCAAGAAAGTGAAGATCACAACCTATGATTAGCTAACCAGTCCTAAGGTATGGTGACTAGGGGTTCCCGTTGAGTGTGTCGCTCCTCCACCCCACGCACAGCTGCTCTCTCCTTCATTTATATTTGTGCGTTTGCGTCTTTTATCCCCCTACTATTTGAGATGAATAATCAATGACACCCCCTCACCGATCAAATTACGAAAACACTTCTCCTTCTCTTTCTTATAGGGGATCAACATGGTCCCCACTACCCCAATACGACTCAAACCTACAAGGTGCAACATCTTACAATCAGACCGAGCAATCGTAACAAATATACAACTCTTACGAACCAACAAATTCGCAAAGTACATAAACTCATGAGATCAAATGCCAAGCCCCTCATTTTCTCACCTTAACATATAATATCTGAAAATTCGACAATGAAACGAAAAGGTTTAGCTTCTAACCCCAAATTCCAACGGAGAATCGAAATCCTAAACAAGCTTGTTGAATCAATCCACAAAGCAGCATAGTTCCTCGCAATAGTTAGACACAACAACAGCAAAGCATTCAACAGTACCTAAATTCAATAACGAGCTAAAATTCATTATCACAACTCACAAGCATTGAATCTATCATAATTCTCAAGTTAAACAACTTTTAAGCTACGACAAAAGTATTAGAATCAATAGACACAACGCACAGTCAAAATACACCTCAAACAATGTGTTTTCGCGATGAAAACGGTAACGATAATGCGAATTATAGGTCATAATGTGCTTAAAACAGACTTCTCATTAACCACCTGATTGATATTCATCTACTGTGCAATTTTTCAAGCTTCTGTAATGGCTTTGACTAGGGTTCAAATGAACAGAAAAATTGATCAATAGATGAATATCAGATGGTGGTGATGGACTATCGCGGTTATGGGGCGGCGGTGGTGTTCAAGTTTTCTTTTCGATAGGTCGGTGGTGTTCAAGTTCAAGACCAATTTTGTCATTTTTACTTTTTTTTTTTCCAATATTTGTTTTTCCTTTTGATTAATTCCAAAAACAGAATACAATTGAAAAATGATGACACCATCTAACCCTGTCCATTTTTAAATTATTTTGTAAGTCATAAGTTAAGGGATATTTTGAGAAAAATCTAAAAATTCACCATAAGTTGGAGGTGTTTGGAAAAAAATTTAGAAGCTAACAAAAAATTATTTTTATTAAAATTAACTACCACAAGCTAAAAGCTAGGAAACAACAACTTCTAGATTAAGGTTATTCTCGGTTTAAAGAAAAAGTGATTGTGGGGTTTTAGTTTATCAACCAAACACTCTAAATGTGCTTAAATGAGACCAAAAGCGGATTGTAGCTTCTTCTGCCTAGATCCTCAGCTATAATTCATAAAGGTACGGTAAGACCTTACCCATTGTCGAGCCTAAGTAAGACAAATTTAAAAAGTAGGTGTGTAATATGCTTCTTATACGAGTGTACATGTGATACACTCAAGACTCAACAACTATTGGGTCAGACATATGTTTGGTTGTCAACGATTGACATAGGACAACTTGAGACCGATTGGTTTACTAGATTCATAATATACACCACTTCACCCGCCAACGAATAATCCTTTGGTCTATTTGTTAGGGTTGCAAACGATTAACACTTGGTAGCTTAAGATCAACTTGAGACACTATCTTGCTTGCCAATTGGCGACGCTTGACAGTTTGAAATAGTTTTGTTCACACGGTCAATCACGATCATTATGTTTGTCCGTGGTTGATGCTATAAGGTAGATTTATTTGCAAGACTGACCTCGTAGTCCAAACTACTCGTGGACGTTTGATGCCTAGCACTTTGAGGGCGATTTTGTCACAAGATCGGCCCTTGAAATCAACATATCCGCCAAAGATTATCGCTTCGCACCTCGAGGTCACTTTGTTCACAAAATTAACATGACTTGGACCATGGCAGGTGTACCTCACTAAGGCCGACAACGGAAAACTTGGACTCAATAAATGACATGCATATAATTAGTGGACACCTTGTCATATAAATAAAACCCAAAAAAAGAAGAACCGATTCTAATTAGACCTAGTTGTGTCAATCCAAGTTTAGCCAGAGTTTAAGCGTTAACTATAAATACCCCATTTCGGAACTACCGAGATACTCTCTTTCAACTTAGTTCCAAAAGCAAACACACGTACCTCCTCTGACCAACATGGAAGAACTTTAGATGGGACATTTAGTTGGCCTTATATCATAGGCTTGAGTGTTGATAGTTCTCTACGAGTTGAAGCCTACTTGCAGTCTTCATTTAGATAGATCCTTATATCAAATTGAAGTGGAATTCGATTTTTTTTTGCAACAACTAAAACTTGGATTTAAAATTTAATTCAATCGATTTCAAAATGATTTGATCTCCTCGATTATGTTTTCACAACCCTTGATATATTTTTTTGTTGTGTTTTTTATACAAGTGTTCTCTAGTTTTAAATGAAAATTTGAGCCGTTATAGTATCTTCTTTTTTAAAAATTAAAATACAATAAATAAAAAGCTCATAATCAAAATCGAATCAAATCAAATCGATTTAAATCGAATTGGATGTTTCAAATGATCCACCTTACACATTATCAGTTTCTTAAAGTATAGATAGGAGCAACGTTAATATATACACTGATAAAAGCAACATTAATATGTATATTTTGTTTTTATTGATGAAATAAAACATAAAAAGAACAACAGCTTTTAAAACATAAAACACCATAGACTGACCTTATACATATTAAATCTTTTTATTTTTTCTAAGTAATTACTTTTACACCAGAGGTTTAATATAACCACACGGCGACAATTTGAAATTCTAGTTTCACTGTCCGGTGTATATTTGATGGTTTTATCTTGTTTACAACCACTCAGCCGCAGATATATTATGGATAACTAAAAAGAAAAATACTAATTCTACCTCATCCCTCTCTTATAACTTATAGGCCATAATTTATAAGTTATAACCTTCCCAATATTTAACTCTTCTATATGTATAAAAAAGCAATTTTCAGATCTCCCGTATTGTTTAAACTTTAATGTAGAAATGTTCGTTTTCTAAGTCCTATGTATATTTTTCAGTAATAATATGGGTCCACGCAACTGAAATTTAGGTATCACGTAATTTCCAACTTCCAAGAACTATTGATTCGTGTGACTCGCGGTACCCAAGCTGATGACGATTAGTTCCAAATATGTCGAGGAATTTTACTTTTGTAATATAGTTCTGCCCTTACTAAATTTTGTAATTGTGCGTTGCATTATTAACAATTTAATAATTACAAAAACTATTAATATAATGTTTTATAAACACCAAATGTCATCTTATGCAGTTTTAACTTTTAATAGTATCTGCTCCCCTCAAAAACCACTTTTATTCGTATGAAAAACAAGGATTTCTCCTTTTAAGATACTCCTATCACTCTTTTCTAGTTTAAGAGACAAATGTCTGATTGATATTCTACCGTAAGAAGATAATTTTATGGTATACGTGCTTAGGAGATGACAAACAACTTAATTTGTTTACTTTTTTACCACGTAGGGCAATGTACCCTATTTAACATGACGAATATGAATAACTTGCCCTATTTATTTGTTAAACATGGCATATAAGCAAAATACTATTAACTCTAATAAAAATTAGGGTCAGTGGTTTTTTGCTTCTTAACGTTTGGGGTGTTTTGTGAACTCCCCTTAATGTTTTAAAAAGAACACTTTGCCCCCTAACGTTTGTAAAAATGGGCAATTTGCCCCTGATGCCAAATCTAATGGATGAAAAAATAGCCACGTGGCAAAAATGAAGGGTAGATAAGGACTCAGAGGGTAAATTTACAAACATTAGGAGGAAAAATGCTCTTTTCAAAATATTAAGGGGCACTTAGCAAAACACCCCAAATAGGGGTGATCGCAATTGACCCGAAAAATTAAGATCAAGAAAAAATAATAGTTTATTTCTCCATTTAAAAATAACGGGTCAGCAGTACTGGGGACCGAATCGGGGCAGGGAGTTTGTTAATCCAATTTAATAAACAGAACATAAAAGAAAAAGGGAATACAAAATATTCTCATTCTACATATATATATATTAAAAAAACATTATTTTCAAAGAGAAGAAGAAGAAGAATGTGATTAATGTTTCTTTTTCAACAAGTAATTTTTCATCAGATTGTGAATGCTAACTCTGTGAAGGCTTAGATTGATAATACATACATATATGCATTACGAGATAAAAAAATAATCTGCTCCGATTCTCTATTCTTCGATCGCACTTCCTCATGGGTACGTACACCTCTGATCCTATTCTGTTTTTATCCGATTATTATTAATCTAATGATCTGCTGTTATTCAATTTCAATCACAAGCTAGGTCTAAATTACGAAATTATGCAACGATCATTTGTTACGTACGTGTGTATCATAATGTATCTATTTGTGTTATAAATCTCATGCAGAGTTATCAGGAGCAAGTTGAAATGATTGTTTGATTTTATATTCGGCCTTTATTGTTATGGAATGCTTTAATCATTTCTAGTTGTTAATTTTGTTTCATTATTTTCTTCTTCGTCGCACGTGCCACCATAGCTGCTGTTAGTAGTGTTGTTAATGGACTCTGGCTACTTGAAAATTTCGTTGTATGGTAGTTTGAAAGTTAATGTTGCGTTTGAGGTTTATGCTAATGCAATCGAGATTCTATTCGTCCAGATACAAGCGACGGTAGTTGTTCAACGCACCTTATAGATGGTGATGGTACTTTCAATGCTGCTGGAATCGATAGTTTCATGAAGCAAGTTAAACTTGCCGAATGTGGGCTTTCTTATGCGGTGGTCGCCATCATGGGACCTCAGAGTAGTGGTATGGATTTCTAATTTTTAACTTACTCTTTTAACTTTTGTTTGTTAGCTTTCAGATTGTCGAATTTCAGCTGTTTGGTTAATGTTTTATTTTTTTGAAATTGAGCGCCACGTAGAATAGTTCTTATCCTTATTGATTTTTCTTTTTGGCAACTTGGAGATTGGTTTTCATTTTGATGGTGCGGTAGTCTTAAGTCATTTGGTAACAAGCGCTTTTAGAGACTTTCTGTCAATGTCTTCTGAAATCGTTTCTGGTTTTGACAGGAAAGAGTACATTGTTGAACCAACTGTTTAGGACTAATTTCAGGGAAATGGATGCTTTTAAAGGAAGGCATGCATCTCTAACTCTCCACTTACTTTGTTGTTGCTTAATAAATTGATTACACTAACATCAACTGAATTTCATCAGGTCGCAAACCACTAAAGGTATATGGATGGCACAATGTGTTGGCATAGAACCGTGCACTCTTGTTATGGATTTAGAGGGTACTGATGGAAGAGAACGAGGAGAGGTCTAGTACAATCTCTACTTTATGAATTAACTTTTATGGTAATTTGGGAATTTCATGGTTTATTATTGGATCTTGGCTTGTACCTCAAAGATATATTCTTTGTCAATTTTGTCTGGCTTGGGGTACTCATATGGCCCAGTCCATTTTATTATCTCATTTCTTAGTCTTGTTGCATATAGCTTAGTTGTTACCAAAACTATATATTTCTAGTTTATTTAAGCCTTCATAAATAGAGATTAGTGAGAGAGAAGTTTTCCATATAAATTGTTACTTTCCTTCAGTTTTCCCATCCTCTAGGAAGGCTGGGCACAGGAGAGGGACCTGTTAATTGACAATTTGATATCTATCCAAAGGACTTTTCATCTTTGTGAAGAATGCTTTCAGCTCTGGAGTACATTTGCTTATGTATATAAACCAATTGCTAGTATTATTATATTGATTTCAGGATGATACGGCATTCGAGAAGCAGAGTGCTCTTTTTGCCCTTGCTGTATCAGATGTAGTGCTGATAAATATGTATGATTCTTGCTTTGTGAAAATGGTCTATCCTTTTAGTTTTAAATGAAATTGAGTTCAATCATTTAATGTTCATGAGTTTCTTTCTTGTGAAAATTTCATGTGCAGGTGGTGCCATGACATTGGTCGTGAGCAGGCAGCAAATAAACCTCTCCTTAAAACTGTATTTCAGGTTCGTGATCAGTTTGTTTTTGGGCAACCGTTCAACATATACATTGATGGTTTACTAATTCTTGTTTACATGATCAGGTTATGATGAGATTATTTAGTCCACGCAAGACAACTTTGATGTTTGTTATTCGTGATAAGACGAGGGTATGCCTCCTTTTTGTTGTTTTTCTTGTTTCTTGTTTTTCTCTAATGATCCCTTCAAATAAATTTGAGATTCTTAAAGCATTGGCTACTTTTGTTGCCTGGTAATTATAAGACCTTTGCATTGTTGTAGACACCTCTGGAGAATTTGGAACCGGTTTTAAGGGAAGATATTCAGAAGGTATTTTAAATGCGGCTTTCTGCCATGTGGTTGATGGATTTTACTGCTGTTGATTTCTAATATTTTCCTTTTTCCTCGTCTTTCCCCTTCTTCTGTAGATTTGGGATTCTGTTCCTAAGCCACAAGCTCATGCGGAAACTCCATTAAGTGAATTTTTCAATGTAAGATGTTGAGACTAAATGAGTTTATCTTCTATTTCTGAGTTGTCTAAAACTTGACACTGATTGTTCTCCAAATGGTTTATGATAGGTAGAAGTTGTGGCTCTCTCCAGTTATGAAGAGAAGGAAGAACACTTTAAAGAGCAGGTTGTTGCTGTTTTAGAATTCTTCAAACTTTACTTACATATCATTATGAAAGTGTTCAACTTTTGGCCTGTGTGTATATTTCGATTTTTGAGGGAGAAAGATGGATGCTCTCTCAGTACCATAGGGAGGAATATCACATTTGATTTTGATGTTTTATGCATTGTGAAGGTTGAAAGTTTGAGACAGCGTTTTTTCCACTCAATTGCACCTGGAGGGCTTGCAGGGGATAGGCGTGGTGTGGTTCCTGCTTCAGGTTTCTCCTTCAGTGCACAAGAGATATGGAAGGTCATTAAGGAGAACAAGGACCTCGATTTGCCTGCACATAAGGTTGTGATTGACACATTCATTTTGAACCTTCTTAGGTAAACTAGTTGCTTTTGTAGCTGAAAATCTGATTGATATTTTTTTTAGGTTATGGTTGCCACTGTTCGTTGTGAAGAGATTGCAAATGAGAAGTTCTCTTATTTCATTACAAATGAGGTACCTATGATTCCTATCCTCTGTGAAAGTTCAGTTAAGGTTAATGTTTATACGCCTGTCACCAATTTAAATTGTATTGATTATTGATGCTTATGAAGGAATGGCGTCAATTAGAGGAGATGGTGCAATCTAAACCAGTGCTTGGGTTTGGGAGGAAGCTCACTTCAATTCTTGATGTTTGTCTATCGGAGTGAGTGAAAGACATTGCAATTACACACCTTTTTAATGTTCACTTGATTATAACTGTGTCCAGAATTTCTAGATATTTTCATTAGAAATGTCTGTCGACTCTGTACCTACCTTGAAGAAATTGCAACTTTTTGGAGAGTGATTCTGATGGGTGTTGGTGCATGAACATACTTTTGTAGAATGTGCTATTGTATTAAAGAATTTTGGTGCAAAAGACTTTGTTATTTTTGTTGCATTTGCTGCTGAAAGATTAACATTATATTGACCGGGAAACACCCATTTTTGGCTAGTTAGTACATCTGAGCTAGACTGCATTATGGCTAAATGACTGGATTTTGGATGAAACGAAGATACCTAATTTCTGTGAAAAGTTTAACAGGAAGCTGTAACACGTGTCACAGGACCAACTGAGAATGATGTGATATATATTTGATAAACCTTGAGGTCGTCCTAATGTGCTTGCATGAAATTGAAAGAGTATCTTTACTGAAATTGGGCATTCACATCCTGTGGCACACCTGTCTAGTTAATTGAGGACAGGGTTATTGGCTAAAATAGATCTTTGTGTATCTTTCTACATGTGAAAAATAGCAGTTCATTACTGGCTGTAAACTGCATGTATGGAATGACATTCAGATTAAGGTCAAATATTTTCCGCTCACTTGTTTCATTTATCAAGGAAATAAAAAACTGCTCCTGTTTTAGTTTGATTCAAGTTAATGAGATATTCACATCTATGTTTCAAATTCTTGCTTATAATAGGTATGATGCAGAGGCTACATATTTTGAGGAAGGTGTTAGATCTGCAAAGCGGAAACAGTTGGAAGATAAGCTTTTGCAAGTAATACATACTAAACCTGCAGTATTATTTTACTCTTCCATGTACACGAATAATGAGAGCCAACATGGAGCTTTGTCATTTGTTTATGATACGCGCCATGCTAAAAATTCTATTGGGGCGTTGTGCTCGACTCAACGTGGTTTTTTGTTGGGTTCATATTGATTAAATTGATAAATGTGGATTAATAACTTGGTTATTTGTTACATTCAATCAAATAAAGCACATATATATATATATATATATATATATATATATATATATATATATATATATATATATATATATATGCGTAAAACTGTGCTTCTTTATTTTAACGCCTGGTAGTATTAATGTATTTCTCGTGAATCTTGCGGGGACTTCGGAGCTTATGGGTGCAGAAGATTTGTTGTCTTGAATCACATTTAGACTTTTAGATATTTCAGCGTCTGCAAACTTGTATTCACTAGAGATTGGTATATACAGATAGTGAAGCTTAAGCGAATCCTTTGCAGAAGAAAGTTGCAAAAGAGTTATTTAGCAAACATACGAATTTGACTCAACCCTTTCAAGTTCCTTATAATTTTTTATCTATTGAAAAATTTGTATTCTGGTATGTGAAGGGGGGTGACAATTCCAGTCGTCAGAATTACCTTTGTTTATGCATCATAAGATACTTGAATAGATCAGCCTGAATCCTTTTTATTGTGTGTGTCAAATACTACAATAGCAAAGGCAAAATCTTTATAAAATGTTGTTTTACCTGCTTTTGGTAGCAAGTATCTGAAGAAAACTGTTATGACACGTGAAAGGAAAATTTCTCCTTTGCTTAATTGATTTTATTTTACTGGTATTCAGTTTAACTTTTGCATTTGTAATATGTACATTTATGAAAACTTCTTCTCCAGTTATGTCCTATTGTGTCTTGCACGGCAATTTTGCGTGGTTCAAGTGTTGAAATGTAACTGTTTAAATGAAATAGCTGATGATTTGGGATGGTGATAATAGAGTTAATGAATACAAATTAAACTCGGTCGTTATCTAATTGTTTCACTCCCTTTTTTCTTCTTCTTACTACGTGTCTCTTTGTTTGGTTAAATTAGCTTGTCCAACCAGCGTACCAGTTCATGTTGGGACACATACGATCTGGAATCTTGGAAAAATTTAAAGAAGCATTAGATAATGACTTGAATGGAGGAAAAAGCTTCGCTGTGGCTGCCCGCGATTGCACCAATTATTTTATGTCACAGTTCGATGAATCATCTGCAGGTATAGTTGATTTAACATGCCATATACATGACCACCTGGAGATATCATTGTGCAGTTAGTTTTTACTTCGAATTGAAGTTGAAAAATCTAAACAGGCACAAATTTGAAATTTTGTTTAAATAACTGCTTTATGCCTCTTATATTAATAATATATAATAAATAATAAGTAGGTAAGCTTTGCTGCTGCTTTTTTGTGATCCTTCGTGAGGATTTTATGCTAAGATAAATGAGCAATCTCAATATTCAGTAGCTGTTACATTAGATAGATGGTTACTAAGAAAAGTAACACTGTCATTTGGATTTGGATATGCATTTCAGATGCAGACATTGACCAAGCTAACTGGGATTCAACGAGAGTAAGAGATAAACTCCGGCGTGATATAGATGCACATATTGCTGCAGTTCGGGCTGCCAAGCTGGCTGAACTTACAACCATGTATGAGGTATCAAGTATTCCCTTGTTTAATAATTGGCTGGAGTGCTGTTATGGTTGTGTGATTATTCTGTGATTTTTTCTCTCTCTTAAGCATGATGACTAAAATGTGAAATTGCTGCGACATATTCCCAGAAAGAATGAAATATGGTTCTGTAAAGATAAATCACAATGGCTTATTAGTATACTTTCTGAATCCTGCGTCGATAATTTGTAGTCTACCTTTATTAGTTCAAGAAGATGGTTTGCGAATTTTATAATTTCAAGTTATGCTAGCTTGTATGCTTCTCTTTCTTTACTTGTTGGGTTATGTAATGCATCGGTTCCCACTGATAAATTTCATCTGCAGTCAAAATTGAATGAGGCAATATCTGGACCTATTGAGGCCTTGTTAGATGGAGCCAGTGAGGATACATGGCCTGCAATAAGAAAACTTTTTCAGCGCGAAACTGGAATGGCTGTGACTGGGTTTTCTAGTGCGCTAGCTGGGTTTGAAATGGATGATTTAACAAAGGATAAAATGCTCGAGAGACTAGAGGAGCATTCAAGAGGAATAGTGGAGGCAAAGGCAAAAGAAGAAGCTGGAAGGGTTTTGATCCGTATGAAAGACAGGTGTTTACGAAGTTTTGTTATAATGAACTAAAATATATTGCACATATGAGATGGTTTCATGTTTCTGCAATTAGAACTCACCAGATTATTTTTGACCAGGTTTTCAACATTATTTAGCCAAGATTCTGATTCAATGCCACGGGTCTGGACTGGAAAGGAAGATATTCGAGCAATCACTAAAACTGCTCGTTCTGCTGTATGATATGACTTGCTAAGATATCTGATGGAATTTTAGTTTCCTAATGCTATTCTAATCTTTTGTAATGTTTGTGGCCTAGTCTTTGAAGCTGCTATCTGTTATGGCGGCTATCCGTCTGGATGGTGATGCTGATATTATTGAAAAGACATTGTCCCTTGCTCTCGTGGATCCGAATTCTGCGGCTTCCAGGAATAGGAGTACTTCAGAGGATCCTCTTGCCTCGAGCAGTTGGGATGAGGTGGGTAGCTATGAACGTTAATACTTTGTAATATGACGAGGTGGGTAGTACTCATATTATGGAATGCTGTAACCCCTTGTAGAGTCAGAGTAGTTTCTTAAGGTGTTACTTGATAACTAATGCGTTAATTAAGTTTTGTCTTTTTTGTGTGCGTCTTTTCCTGTTTTCGTTTTTTCCACTTTCAGAAACCGTCATTCTTTTCGCCCTTATTTGAAGAGCATTTTACAGAATGTGTTTGGTCTGAGATGACTACTTTGGACCTAAATATTTTTTTAGTTTTTAAATTAAATTGCACCTATTTGCTGTGGTGAGAGTACTAAGTTTATTTTGTTGAACTTCTTCTCACCCAGCTGATATTTTAGCTTGAATTATCAGATGCAACAAATAACATTGCTTGTAGTTTTTGAATCTTAATTAACTTGTGTTGCATATGTAGTAAGGGATTTCAGGTAGTTTGGTTTACATGCCACAAAATTCAGTCCACTAAAAGTCAAATTCTTCTTGCATAACTGAATCATCTACTAAGTTTATTAGATGTAAGAACAAATACTTAGTTCCCTGATACACAGTGCTCATCTTGAACTTAACCTTACTGGTGCATTAAGTTCCGTTACTTATGTTAAGAGCATCAGTTGATCTGACTGGAGCTCTTAAGTATGCATATCTACGTGCATATGGTAGTTAGAGGACCTTGGATGTGCTTGCCTGTGTTTGTATTATCTTTGGTGTAATAATACTTGGCTTACGGTTGACTTTGTATCCTCAGGTTCCATTATCGAAAACCTTGTTAACACCAGTCCAGTGTAAATCTTTGTGGAGGCAGTTTAAAATTGAAACCGAGTATACTGTCACTCAAGCTATGGCTGCTCAGGTAGACTTGCATGCATAATGTCCCTGATAATCTGACTAGTACATGGGCCAAGTTATATTACCTGTATATCAGTTCCTGTTACGTCTGTACATTATTAATTAGTTGAGAGCTTCTAAATTTGTAGTGTTGGCAGTTGTTTCATATACAATTACTGAGGTTTACTTCATAACTTTCAGGACGCTAGCAGGCGAAATAGCAACTGGTTGCCACCTCCATGGGCAATTCTCGCTATAGTTATCTTGGGTTTTAATGAATTTATGACTGTTCTGAGGTACATGTTTCTGTAAAAGAGAACTGTTTTTAAAGAGGGAATGGGTTAATACTAATGCATTACACATATATTGATGGGTATCTTTGGAAATGAATTTCTTAATTTTTTTCTACTTCCTTTTTTCTTCTTCTTTCTGGTGATGGTGGGTGTGCTTCATTCCCTTGTCATATAAGTACGGATTTCACTCGTTTCATGTTTTCATTTGACAGAAACCCTTTATACTTGGGTGTCATTTTCGTTGGTTTTCTGATTATAAAAGCGCTATGGGTGCAATTAGACATCGCTGGCGAATTCCGCAGAGGAGCTGTAAGTGAACCTTTTACAAGATCCTACCAATTTCATGTTCCCTATATATCTATTTGTCTCTGGTTCACGCACTGCTATTCCAGTTTTCAAATTGCAATTACGTAATGCTATGATTTCTTGTGACCATGCCAGATTTTTCATTTCCTACTCTTGTTTGCTCTGCCAGGGAAGTTATGAAGTTTCAAATATTATGTTTAAAAGCAAACTGGCTTGGATTTTTGAGCTGCTCTTTTTTTTTTTTTGGGGGGGGGGGGGGGTGTGGTCTTGGATATGCACACTCAAACTGACATGGGATCTCTAATCTTTGAGGAGTTACTAAATTAAGTTTCTGGGAAGGCGATTTGTCCTCTTGCTATCTAAACTGCACCTATTGAGGATTAATTCTTTTGCATGATCTATACCTGTAGTGGGTTCAACTCATTTGGGGTACTAGATGGGTTGTCGATATAAAAATTCTTGTTTTCCGTACCAGGGACAGTTGCTCAAATAAACTTAAACCAAGTTTGTTACAGTTTGTGCATTTAGCTTTCTTTTTGAGATGCATTAAGTTTATGTCATTTAGTTCTTCCTATCAAGTTGTGATCTCCTCTTTGACATGCCACAGCTACCTGGAATTCTCTCTATATCCACCAAATTTCTCCCTACTATAATGAACCTCCTTAGAAAACTAGCAGAGGCGGGCCAAGGACGTGCTAATACTGATCCTCAGCGCAATTCCCCACCTCAAGCAAGGACTGTACAAGCGGGTGCAAATGTTCGCGGTGAAATGTCATCAAGTGCTTCATCTGAGATAACTTCATCCGAGAACGGAACTGAACACTCTAGCTCGTCGGTACATAGCAAAGAGCAGTAGCTAATAAGCCACATTCACATTTGTTTGCAGATTCCATCTCTACAATTATTTTGAAATATCATGGGGTGGGCTGTGGGCACCTATAATTCCTCTGGTTCAGGTTGCTAACACGAAATGTTCATTAGTAGCAGGGCGGTGGTTTGTTGTGAAAAATTGCCCCTCTACTAATTTTTATCTTTTTTTTTTCTTATCTTTTCTATAACTGTTTTAGATGTCAATTGTTTGTCCGTCGAGGTGATTCTGGACGTTTACTTGCCGGCCTCGAGTGCGATTGTTCTGTTTTGCCTTCAGTTTTGTATCATTAGAAGTTAAAGCTATAGTATGTATAAAATGACCCAGTTTGTATTGAAGTAAGAGATGATTGGATCCAGAATTGGAAAATATTGATTTTTAAAGGAACATCTTGCCACTTAGTTTCTTCTTTTTATAATTTTTAAGACTGGAGAGTGATAATTTTATCTGCTTTTGTCCACAGATGTTTCATGGTTGTGCTTTCTTTCTTAATTTCACCCAATGAACATGTTAAGATTCATCAGCGGCATGAGTTCATGCATTTTGAGTAGGCATGTGCAAAATATTACCGTACCAACCAAATTGTTAGTAATCGAGTTGATTGGTACGTATCTTGACCTTGACCGATGATTTCCGTTCTGGTTCATACCAGATTAGTGAATCCCTGTTTGATTTGTAAACGATTTTGGACCCCGATAACTGAATCATAACGGTTTAACGGATGTAGCGAATATAATATATACATAGTAATTTTTTTCTTGAAGTTGTAGATTATCTTGTTGCGTTGAATCGTTGTTCTTAATAATACTTCTGTGAATTTGATAGTGTAAACTTGTGATATGTTCTTCTCAAGTTATACTTAATACTTAACGTGCTTCATTGCCGGAAATTTAATTTGCTTTGGAAGAAAAAGGCTAAAACTAGTTTGGTAGAAAGGCCAATAGAATTACTGAATCATACTAAAGGGTTGATTCGTTAAACGATTCGACTTTATAATTGTAGATTTTTGACTTTTTGCATCAATTTCCCCCATTAATTATATTATTAATATTTTCTCAAATTTATCTGCATCCGGTAAATAACATTAAAATCATTTTTCGAGCAAAGATTGGTAGATCGCTTCCTCAAATACCACCCCTTTCCCGTTGCAACTCTGATTCTCACCCAGAGCTTATGGTCCTCGAGTAGTTCCACGCCCCTCACCACTGGGGACCCTCTATCTCCTGCCCCTTCTACTCTTGAAGTTGACAGATTATTCATGTATTTACTTACAATGACGTGGTGTAACTAAGAGTTAAGATGATAGAAGTCTTTGAACTTTATAATACTAACATTTGAACACCACATTCCCCCTGCATTAACACCAAAAAATTATTAGCTACACTACCTCATTTTGCAATAGATTGATGTAACGATTTCTCATCGGCCTGGCCCTAACCCCTGCATCACCTCGCATGGGAAGTAGTAGTGCCATGCTTATCTTTTGCCCGCCATTTTTATTCTAGAGGTGGTAGCCTGAGGTGGAATGCAAACAAATAGGCCCCCTAATTTATTCATCACGAAGGAGTAATTCTTGCCAGGCCATCATAGTGAAATTTGGTGCAAGGACAAAAGCTCGTGTACAGTCTTTTTTTTTTTTTTTTGAAATCAAGGATCAATATGATTAAACCATCAGAGGAGAAATTGTCAATACAAGTGAAGATCACCAGCTCAAAACACGACTTAAGACACTTATTTCAGGAGAACAAAGACAAAATAAGTGTAATGTTTTATGAAGTAATTATTTGATTGGGAGAAGTAACCACCAATAATTATTTCATAAAATAAAGGGATAAATATAGTTTCACCTCCTTCAAATTTATTCTAATATTTACAAAAACATAAAATAAATTCTACTGCTTAAATAATTTCAAAACACTCATTTAAAGCTAAAAGAACATTATATATAGACGTCCTTGAAGTTTGAAAGATTAGAAATACACCCCTTAAAACTATGGGCGAATCCTACCTTTTAGCCAAATTAAAGTTTGAGGGGTATTTTTATACGACTCAAATCTTTGTGAGGCCTAAACGTGCACTAGTTCCTGTGCCACCAAGAGATTCATGACGCATGTACGCACATAAATGATCTTGATGTGCATCTTGACAAGGAGTTAGAGCAATATATATTTTATTTTTACATAACAGTTATCACACGTGACATAAATCTAAAGATAACATTAAGTATGACACATCATTTTGGTACTAAATACTTAAAATGATATCTTTAATCAAATCAAACTCCATAAGTTGTATGTAGATGCAATTATCCCTAAACAAATAAACCACAAGTACTGTTTCGTGAAGATCGAACAACGTAACAGTGCACATGGTAAATGAATCCTATTTCCTCCTAGTTGGAACTTCTTGGGAAATAAGGTTAGCTCCTACTAGCTCCTACATTCAGTTTCCCATCATCATCAAACAATAGGTGCTTCACAAATGTAATAAATTAGAAGGCGTGCACACCTACGTTGTCTATGCAATAATTCCAACGACAAGCATGGCTTTTGCCTTCTATTATACATCCATCAACCACCTCAATTCAAGTCGAAATAATAATCTCACTTTCATTTATGTTCTCCTCCTTTACATTGTAGCTAGCTAATGAATTCAAAACCCATCGTTTTCCGTTTATCTGCTATACATCATACAGGGTTCAAAATTTCACAACCTTAATTTCTAAAAAATTATTCATTAATTAATAATGGCTTCCCTCTAATTAAAGTGTGTCACCACCAATGTTTAACATGTGTCGGGTGTCAGGCAGAGTGCTTCATAGACTAGAAACGGTACATAAGTCTGGCAAATTTAGATATATTTTTTTTAAAGTATAGTTATGCCAAAAAAAAAAAAAAAAGAAAGATGATCATGAAATAATTTTAATTTTTGTATGCCAATACAATATTATAAAAAGTGCAAAATTTATGCACATATCTTAAATTACATCCTATATATGCTTTATAATATTTTTCTTAAAATTATAAAACCCTTCAATGTATTTCACATATTATAAAATTAAGTGAAAAATGTAAAATTGAAACACAAAAAACTAAATACTAACCAAGAAAAGTCACAATGATCATAAATTTAATTTCTGTAATCAAAAGATATAAAATAAAAAGATGAATTTCAAATTAATTAGATATCTACCAAAAATATATAATTTTTTAATATATATTTCAGGCAAAATAAGAACAAAGAATTAAAAAGAAAAAGAAAAAAGTTATCTTTATCTTTTGGTGCATAAGCCAAATTAAGCTCCGAAGAGTTTCCTTACTGTGTTTTGGAGCAAAAAACCCTGAACTAATCCTGAAACGAGTTTTTAAAAGCACTGTCAGTATGCCACCGTATAATATTTTTGGACACCGATGGTACGTTAAGTATAACATGCAAAATTAGTCCACCACTTTTTTTTTGAGAAAGAACATATTCTTTGTTTTTATGGCTAATTAGTAAATGACTATTTTGCAAGGTACAAAAAAGTAAGAATACTTTTGCAACCACCCTAAAGCTAAGAGATCTGTTTTGCATGCATTTCGCCTTTTTAAGTTTTTATACGCACGTCCACATCTATAAACATTATGTGGTGACACATTCTAATTTAATTAGAGGGAAGCCATTATTTCTCGGAGAAATTAAGGTAGTTTAAAAATTTCGTTATCGATCCTTTCCTCGTGACACATTATCAAACTCTCTAAGAGATGATAAATGTCAAATTAAACATTCTTTATATATATATATATATGTGGCTCAAGACCGAGCAAAATCGCCTGAGACAAAGGGCGATTGATATTGGTCCAGTGAGGCAGATTAAAATCCAGCCTAGCTTTCTGAGCACATTGATTGATGAACTTGATGCATGAGATGAGTGAAGGATAATAACCGAGTGGTTAATGTTATATACTGTTGATGTCAGTGGAGTAGGAGAATCTTAAATAACTAGACAACTTCATAACATACTTTGATTCATACGATCATCTGTTAGGTGGTTTTTTGGGGCTACACACATTCAAACATGTTTTCTTGTGTCAATTGGTTTTTTACATGAGTTTATGGTATCTTGAGACATACGTACCGAGTAGCGTTGATCAAGTTATAGGAGATTTTAATTGGGGGATCTTTAGCTGGTGGATTCTGTCCAATGTGAACTTCCTATAATCTGATGCATGGGTCAAAGTTTTTAAACGTTTCATATATCATAAGTAACGAATTAGTCTATGTTCTCGACTACATAGAATTATTTTTACGGACATTGTAACAACAATTTCTACGATTTTTTTCGAAACATGTTGAAAATTGTTGTAAATTTGCAAAAACTTCTAATATTAAACAGATTGAAACATCCCCTGAAACTGAAATCGTGTGGCTATCAATATCTTTTTGGGAACAACATAGGAAACAGAGGAATCACGATTTTTAGGAATTAATTTAAGAAGTTGGTAAGGAAAATGAAATGTATGTCAAATTCAAACAATGAAGTGAAGGGAGATATATTATCAATTCTTTGGACACTTGTTTGCATAATGAACAAGATAATGACATGCATTAATGACATTATTTGAAAGGCTCCACGATTTAGTTACGAAAATAATTCAACGTCAGACGTCTTATTCTAAAAAATTTAATGTTTTTTGCTTTTTTCAAAATTAACGTTAAACAGTACTAATCTAAATCAACTTAATTGCACGGCATGTCCCATTTCAAATATTTGGTCCCATAACTCACAGAAACCATAATCAAATGCTACATCAATCATTGTTAAAAAAACGTAATTATGTTTACAAACGGTCCCCAAAGTATTTTCAACCGAGTAAATATCAATTAGGCCTAATGAGAAACTTAGACAAAAAGTTTAAAGTTGTCAGTGAATGCTCACTGTAAAAGTCTAAAAGATAGTGCAATGTGACAATAAAAGATGGCACATACGTACATTGTCTGTGGCAATATAAGTAGAGAAGTTGAATTTGGTGAAAAATAGTTAAAGCAGCAATTTTTATTTTTTTTTTAAATCAGAGTTAAAAGTTAAAGCTATATATGTATTTTCCAGCTGGGTACATAACTAGTTTTCATGTGCATTGTCTATGTAGAGTGAATGTGGCAGGAATTTAATGTAGATCCAAAGGGCATGTTTTTCTTTTATCCGCCAATGTTCTTTATGCAGACACTAGTAACTAGTGGAAATTAGAAACACTGCATAAAATATGTTGTGCTCTATATTAATATACATGTAGTTAGTTGTTGGAAATTGCCAGCTCTAAGTTTACGATAGAAGTTCGATAAAATCAAATTGCCAAAAAAACGTGGCACAGTTGATTTTTTTGTTATGGGTAAATAAAGAAAAGTTATGATCGATTGTATAGGGATTATTACATTCATAACCTCTGAAATTCGATCTAGTGCAAAATCCTCCCATACTATTTGAATAATTACAAATACACCGGACGAAGGTTCATAAACATGTAAAAGTAGGGGCCCCGTTTAGAATATTTTCAAAACATTAAATAGGGTATCCTTGTAAACTATTCAAGACTAAATTTAACAGACTTATTACTATATAGTTTTTGAATTTCAAGGGGGTTTATGTAGTGTGTACATATAGCATTACCTTATCCCCATATCTAATTGGAGAAACTTCATCCATTATTTGATTGATCAAAGACACTTGTCAAGCTTAATGAAAATAATAATTTGAGTACATATTAGTAATATGTTTCAAGTTTAATTAGGAGGCATCTCCATAAATATTTAAACTTCATCACGAGGTTACGTTTCTGATACTTGTAAACTTTGAGGTGTATTGTTACAATTATTTATACGTTCATGTAATTTTAATCATATTTTAGGAGTGAAATATAATTGTCCTTAAAGATAATCGTAGAGGGGACAAATAGTGTGGAGAGAGAAAGAAGTCGTGGATTTATTACATGGGCATAGTATTCATAGGGAATTTTGTAATAATAGTCCTCTAAGTTGACACTTCTTCAATTTAGTACTCTATATTTTTATCTGCAATTTTAGTTTTACAAGTTACAACATGTTTCAAAATTGGTCCTCTAACCAATTTTTTGCCCATTTTGGCCGGAAATTCTAGCAATTTCACGAAATTTGATTATTTCTTCCGGTTCTTTTTCTGCCCCCTACAAATTGTGACTTTGTGCTTGTGTTTTATGAATAAAACTAAATGAAAAAACTCAATTTTTTGGCCAAAATTACTGAAAATTTGGTCAGATGACCAATTTTGAAACATGTTGTAACTTATAGGACTAAAATTGTAGATAAAAAATATAGAAGACTAAAATTAAAGAAGTGCCAACTTAGAGGATCATTATTGCAAAATTCCCGTATCCATAGAGCTAGTTGGCAGCGTAGATAGTTGCAAAGTTGGTCAATAATTAGTCAATAATCGTCTCACAACAGGTACTTCTTTTGGTTATACTAGTAATGCAAAATGGGTGGTCCAGATTCAACGTCTATATTAATTGCCGTATAATATACATCGAGGTGGGTGCCTAGGATTTTAATTTTGTATTCATAAATTAGTAGAAACCGTAAAAATAATTGGTACTTCTTTTGGGCCCGAAGACTTTCAATAAATCTTTCATCACGTGTGTCTACGTACTATATATGAAAGAAAAAGTAGTTTTGAGTTTTCATCCTTTTTTTTCTAATGTCTAAACATTTTTTTTGAAATTTTGTTTTGGATACTATTATAACAAGAAGTAGTACGAATTAAATAAAGTCAGAATATGACATATTCACTAGGAATTATATTTCTTTGCATTCATGCAATTCAGTTGGG
This sequence comes from Misopates orontium, assembly GCA_946800315.1. Classification (NCBI taxonomy): domain Eukaryota; kingdom Viridiplantae; phylum Streptophyta; class Magnoliopsida; order Lamiales; family Plantaginaceae; genus Misopates; species Misopates orontium. The sequence goes on from OX326949.1 coordinate 44,477,117, forward strand.
CAAATGCATAAAATTCCTATGCGCTTCTAGAAACCTGAACCAATTATTTTTTGAGTTTTGCACCAAACTCTTTTCCAACAAAGACCATTTAACATAACATCAATTAAATGTAAATGGAGAATTTTATCCTTCTTTGTTTCGAAATTAAATGTTTGGTGCATGGTTTTTTGTAATGGGAGGGCGTTTGATGCAAATTTTTGATAACATGAGGGAGTTTGGTGCGAGATTTTAATAATATATGAGGGGATTTGGTGCAAGTTTCACAATTTTTTTTTTTAATTTTTCCATATGAGTATTTTAGTCAATATATAAGTATAAATGTTTTATAAACTAAAATAAGTCTCGTATAATACGGGTTTAATGCAAGTCCTATCAAAATAAAAGGGTTTGGGGGTGGTATTTTGACATGGGAGAGTGGAGACAAAGACATTCATATGTAAAATAATAATAATAATAATAATAATAATAATAATAATAATAATAATAATAATAATAATAATAATAATAGTAGAAGATCTAGTGTCCTTTCAAAAAAAAAAAAAAAAAGAAGAGCTAGTTTATATTTTAAAAAACATAGGGGGTTTATACATTTTCCCTGATTCAGTTTTGCGGAGACATCGTGTTTATGTGGGAGAAATCATTTAATGTTGGTTAGTTAGAAGAAACGTAGACCGTTTTCAAAATTCTTTTAAACGATTAAATTGCATAAAATAAAGCTACACCAAGTATCACATGTTAAAAACTTTAAATTTATTCAGACAATAATGCATGAGAACCATTGATAAATATATTGTCTCGTAGTGGTCGCAGTTTTGCCCTAAAATAAATTTTTTTTTGTAGATCTAGTTAGCAGTTGGATAAATTTTGCTTTAGCTACCTTATTCTCTCTCCTCTAGAGATTCATGCTTTTGAATTGAATTTACACACACGGCTCATATTTCATGATATACTAGAAGAATGACATCACAAAATTAAAAGTAGTTTCAAGTTCAACCAATATTTATCTCAGCTCGAATCATCATTATAAAACATGAACTGATAAACATAAGAAGATCTCACCATAAATAATTAGGCGCCGAATTATATCCATCTAGATTCCTACGGTATTCATAATTGTGCGTGTGTGTCATCTACCATAAAAATTCTTAGTGGAAGAAAATACAACCCACATCCATAGAACGAGTTCGTTATAAATTTTTCTTTGCATTTTACTAATTAATTCACAAGTCTTAACTTTCACTGCTAAAGATAAAAGAATGATAAATTTGAAATGAAACAATACACATATAAAAGCTATACTTAAAATTTGAAGAAGACGTCCACCTCACATTTAATGAAAATTAGTGGTGAATAAAAGAATAAACATAGTCAAGTCAACGATAGTCTTTTCGTGACATGACATATCTCTATTAGTTAGAATTAGTTGCGTCTTAACATTAATCACCCACTAAAATAACTATTGATTATGTTTGTAATATTAAGAACGCTCAAATTCACCGAGTACGTATTATTCTAGTTTACTTAGTGCGTCTTCTAAGACTAGTGGCTGCAAGTTTCCACCACGTCAAAATTCTAATCTCAACTGCTTGAGATATACTATATGATCGAATAAGAATTGCGTCGATGGAACATATTATTCTCCTCCTCACTCGTTTCCATTAAGTAGAACATTTTAACTATTTATCTTAATATTAACATCGCTTTAGCTAATAAAATTCAAGCAAAACAATCTTTTTTTCATTTTACTTCCTTTTTCACCTCCATCTCTCAAACACAACAGAAAACTAACACTACTCCCAAAGTACAAAACTGGTTAAAACACAACACCCAAGACGATTCTGTTCACATAAGTTCATCATTGCAGAGGAAAAAAAAAAGAAAAAAACCCACAGAACTGGCAAACCACCAAAAAGTTGAATCAAATCGCTCACTCAAACACACATGTACACAACTCTCTTTTCTTTTTTTCTTTTCAAAATTTCACACTCATGTGCGCACAAAAACTCACATTAATACCCTTTAGTTGGTTTGGTGTTAAATGTTAACCGATTGGAGCAAAATTTGCAAGGCTGGCTTTTGCAAAATGAGCTGTCCATATGTACGAAAAATTGAACAAAATTAAATATACAATTGATAAACACAAAAGAAGGGCTCTATAGTGTAAGTCCAAACGGCGTGTATCAATTAATTACTCTCCAACTGTGCCATTCAATTTTTCAATTAATGCCCTTTTCCCAGTTGGGATTTCTGTGACATTAAATGTTCTCCTCTAGAACCAAAAAAATTAAAAATAAAAGTTTCATCATCATACATTATCTTCTGTTGCTTAAATCTATATATATACACAATCCACCACACAATTTTATTTATTAAGATAATCACTTCTGTTAAACTGCATGCATGCCCACTGTAACTCTGTAATTGATGCTCCGCCTGTTCTCTATATATATATCACACGCAATAAAGTGTGTGAGCTCAGAACAGAGCTTATAATAATAATAATATTATTATTATTATAGTATATAGAATAAACAGTGAAGAAGGCCAACCACAAATAGCCACATCAAGAAAATTCAGATCTCTCTCTCCCCAAAAGATTGAATTTTGCTAGTGTGTGATTGTGTGTGTTTTTTCTGGCTCTCCAATGGGTTTTGTTGGTGGTGGTGACTGTGCAGCACAACTTTATTTTTGTGTAATTTTATTGATCACCACTGTGCTCACTCTCTGTCAAGGTTAGTTTTATTTCTCTCTTCACCTCTCAGTCTACATTTGTGTCAATTAAACCCCGTCTAGTCGCGGGCAGAATCTTCTGCACACGACTTGGCGGGGTGTTGTAAGTGAGAGAGTGGCCTTGCTGCTACGATCCACCGAGATTCATCCCTGTCAAAGTTGACAGGGTGGAATCTTTTGCTAACCACTTAGCGCGGTATCGTAAGTGGCAGTGTTTTTACTGTCACGATCCACTGAGATTTTGTCATTTGACATTTCGATTCGTGATATCATGATTAATTGTTTGATAAATTGGCGTGCAGGCTATGATCACCAGGCACAGTACCGGTACCCTTTCATCAGGCCTGCCAGCTCATTTTCCCCTCCTCCGTCGTCTTCCGCCACGGGGCACACTCAAGAAGCTAAGGACTACGACTACATAATCGTTGGCGGGGGCACGGCGGGGTGTCCGTTAGCAGCGACTTTGTCGCAAAACTACACCGTTTTGCTGCTGGAGAGAGGCGGAACGCCGTTCGCTAACGCGAACGTGACGTTCATGCAGAATTTTCACATTTCGTTGGCGGACATTTCGCCGGAATCGGCGTCGCAGATGTTTATTTCGACGGATGGAGTGTTTAATGCGAGGGCCAGGGTTTTGGGTGGAGGTAGTAGTATCAATGCTGGATTTTACACCCGGGCAAGCGCAAGGTACAATTGCCAACTTTCTTGATTTTCAATTTTGTTCGAATTTTTTTTGGGTCTATAATGTGGTGTTTTTCAACTATTGTCGCATAGTTCCAAATTAAGTTAATGGAAGAACTTAATTTTTGTTGGATGTGAGCAACATGTGGGGTTTTTTTTTTCGTAATTTGGATTGTACCACCTAAATTATAGCTTGTTAATAGAATTTGTCGTCTCATCTAAAAGTGTATTTGAAATAGGTATACGTGAATCCAAACTCTTTTTGGCTTGAGTTTCAATACCATGTTGAATTGCGAGCTAATCTAAAAACTTAATTTTGTAGAGAGATTAAGAATTTACGCTAATATATAATTGGTGGGGAATGAAAGTTTCTTTGACATAATTAGAAGTTTCTAGTGTATGGCATTTAGTGAAGAAAATTGGCCTATACGTGTTATGAGATAATCGGATGTTTTTTGGTGGAAAACATGTTACTTCAATTAATGCATGTTTATGTATAAGAGTTTCATTTGCCTTTCCTAGTTCAAGTGGAATTATGAAATAAGAGAAGAAAAAATTGTTAGCCAAGTAATTTTTGTGGTACTATTGCTCATTAATTAATTACATGCTATATCCCAACCCCCTATTGCTGTCACAACAACTCAGATTTTAATGCATTTATTTTAATACCTTAGTTTTGTCAATCAACAGTCACAATTTGTCAACCATAATCTTGAGCCTTCAACTCAAAATAATTAAACCTTCTATGAAAAAGATGTTTGGTAAACCAAAAAATGATGACTATCAACGGCCATGATCATTTGGTTGGTAGACATTATTTGAGAATAGGAAAAGGAGATGAAGAAAAATAAAATGTGTAGTTATCCGGATTAAGACTATTTCCATCTTTTTCCTTTTTGACAACAATGTATTGGTCATTATCAATTGAGGCCATGTTCGTTTGTAAGGGTGGCATTTGTCCATGGATTTGAAAGGTTGTTGAATGAAAACATGTAATCACTCAATTAAGACATATTCCATTTTTCCCTTTTTGACTAAACTTTTTTGTATTGGTCATCATCATTTAAGGCTGTTTCATTTAATCTAGTACTTTGTTAGTCTGGTAGAAAAAAGCACACATTTGTAGATGGGGAACACTGAATTAGCACTATAAATTGAATCTCATTTATAACAGCTAACTACTCACCATCATTGATATTGATTGCAGCTACTTTTTTTTTTTCTCATATCTTTTGTTTAATATTTGATTGTATTGTAAACTATCTTTTAATTTTTGCCTAAACTCTCAGCATACTTAATTTGATTGCTTATGAATTTTGAACAAGAACATGCTCTGGTCCAAGCTTACAAGAATACCTTGCATTTTTAGTAGCATGAAACCTTTTGTAGAGTCATAAAGGTTGATAATTTACATTGGTCTGATCACAAAAAAGATGTAATTCTTTAAGAGTTGTGTTAGCTCTGAATGCATGAATACTGTGGAGTATTAAAAATCAAACCGCCGAATTATGATAATTAATCGTTAAAAACTAACAACACATGTGGTATTAACTGTGTGGAATTTTGTGATGCAGTTACATTAAGAGTGTAGGATGGGATGATAAACTAGTGAATGAGTCATACCCCTGGATTGAGAAACAAATCGTTCATCGTCCAAATCTAAATCCATGGCAGAGAGCAGTAAGAGACAGCCTGTTGGAGGTTGGGATTGCACCTTTCAATGGGTTTACCTACGATCATGTGTATGGAACCAAAGTTGGTGGAACAATCTTCGACAGGTATGGCCGCCGCCATACTGCTGCTGAGCTTCTACAGTCCGCAGATCCCATCAACCTTGAAGTTTTAGTACGTGCTACGGTTCAGAAAATTGAGTTTGATAGCACAGGTAATGTTTTGTCACTCTTCTTCAAGTTAAATGACATGAAGTGCTAAAATTGAATTGTGTCCAGATGGTTTTTCTTTTATTTGTTTTCTTGTTTTGTCCGTTTCATATGTACAAACTTAAGATTATGATAGAAATACATACGCTAAGTTTTGAATTTCTTGCAACAGGAAAGAGGCCAAAGGCTATAGGAGTCATTTTCAAAGATGAAAATGGGATGATACACAGGGCCACTCTTTCAAAGAGGCCTCAAAGTGAAATCATCGTGTCCTCTGGCGCAATCGGGAGCCCTCAGCTGCTGCTTCTCAGTGGCATTGGGCCAAAGGCTGAACTCGAAAAGTTCAACATTTCTGTAGTGTTGGACAATAAGAATGTTGGAAAAGGCATGTCTGATAACCCCCTCAACACTATTTTTGTCCCCATGAAGGAATCTCTCAACCAATCATTGATAGAAACCGTGGGAATTACCAAGTTGGGAGTGTACATCGAAGCCAGCAACGGTTACGGACAGTCCCCTGACAGTATTCATTGCGACCATGGAGTTGCTTCAGCAGAGGTAGTTAAGTTATATCCGTACGTTGTAAAACTGATTCAAATTACAGTTCTTATTGTGGCATTTGGTAGTGCTATGAAAGAAACGGGCTGGCGGGTAGGAATTTGGTCAGCGTGGTGTCCATAGCATAATATAGTCCGTTCATCCTCATTGATTAGATAGTCTTACGAAGTCAGATTATAGTTAGAGAAATAGCATATTAGACAAATAGCATATTACAGCATGCGCATACTATAATTCGGTCTTAATCATTGCCAGCTTATCAATTGACTCCTTGTGTAAACAGATAGGTCAGCTGTCCACAATTCCTCCAAAACAAAGAACACACGAAGCCATTCACGCCTTCAGACAAAGAAAGAGAGACCTACCACACGAAGCTTTCAAGGGAGGTTTCATCTTAGAAAAGATTGCCAGGCCCCTTTCCAAAGGTCATATTACGCTTAACAACACGAATATTGACGACAACCCTTTAATCACGTTCAACTACTTTAGCCATCCGGCAGATTTAGCAAAATGTGTAGATGGGATCCGTATAATAGAGAAGATTACAAAGTCGAAACATTTCACCAACTTCACACAGTTGGACAAAGGAACGGTTGATAAGCTAATAAATATGAGCGTGTATGCGAATGTGAATCTCATACCTAGGCATACCAACGATACGGAATCCCTTGAGCAGTTTTGCAAAGATACCGTCATCACAATCTGGCATTACCATGGAGGGTGCCATGTTGGGAAAGTGGTGAACTCTGATTATCAGGTTCTTGGCGTCAAAGGCCTCCGTGTTATTGATGGTTCGACTTTTGGCGACTCCCCCGGAACGAATCCTCAAGCCACAGTCATGATGATGGGACGGTAAGATTCATTATACTAGTGTTTTGAACTTTTGATACACTTAATTAATGCCAAAGAATAAAATAAAAAAATTATAAGTTTTGGACAATAGATATTGAAGTGTTTCTTCAAATGCAGGTACATGGGAGTCAAGATATTGAGAGAGAGATCAGGAAAAGCGGCTGGTGTTTAAGAGTTGGCAGTAATAATAAGTAGAAGAGATTTGTGTGTGTGCACTGCTTGTTATAGCCTTATAGGTAAAAAAAAAATTGTAATTCTTTTAAGTAAATCCTATTGTTAGCTAGAAAATATATGTAGAGAGTAAGTTTGCCATTTGAGGATATGTCAAAATCAGTACATTAGTATTGATGTATTTGGAGTATCAACTAATGTTATTTAAGCTTCTTTTCTGTTCATCCAAAAGAAACTCTGTGTCCACTGCCTTCTACAATTTTCTTTTTGAATAATCTTAAACAAATAAGTTAAAGTGAAAAGGCTATAAATATGTCTGATTATGGACAGATATAGATCTAAACCTTGGGTGGACTTGAAAGTAAACCTATAAGATCAAGAAATAAACTTTTTTTTTTCTTAGGAAAAGAGTACCAATGTCCTGTCACATGTGAAAACATGAAAATGCTCGTTCAAATGCGTTTACAACTTAAATAAACAGTTTGTAACAATGTTTTCAAATACTTCCAACACTGTCTTTCTTATTGTTAATTGTTAAACGTTTTAAAGAACAATCTGTAAATAACATGTTCAATTTTCTTAATCAACCTAGGTCAAGAAGAAAATGGGCAGTGTTTTGGAAACGCTAACTCAAAAAAAGACTAACTTTCAAAATTATTAATCATTTTATTAATATTTTGTCAAAAACAAAATCCTTTTAGTAATCTGATTTGTTGATCAAAATATGTAAACTAATGGGCCGTCTGTATCGTACTCAAATTTCTCCGGTGCTTATATTAGATGGCCTATATAAGTCCACCAAATAAAACTCGTGGCCCTTGGGCACGGGTTTGTGGCCTATGCTGGAACTACCAAAAGCAACTGGTCAATTGGAGAACTTTATTTTCTTCTTTTTTTTTTTTTTTGGATAATTCAGTTGAAGAACTTTATAGTGTGCTGTGCTGAATTGCATAATATTATATCTATAGTACACGAGGAGAAATTAAATATAGATTTAAAGAAGCAAAGGGTTTTTTCCAGATGGTGAGAACTGTGAACTAAATTAATTACACGACTAGTATAGGAAAATTTATCCTTACATATAATTTCAGTTGCACGCTCATTTCAGGCACATTGACAATAGATTCATCGTTTCATACTTCTCGTTTTTTAAATATAATTCCAAATTAAAACTTTCATATTAAAATCATTCAACATCTCGTTTGTATGCAACCCATAAACAGTATTCTGGTCCATGGAGACTTTACTTCGCATCTAAAAATGTCCCCGTTAAATTTACGAGTCTGCTAAATTCACAAAAAAAAGGAGCCTATATAACAAGTTAATTACAGAAACCACTTGTTTCTAAATAGCAAATAGTTTATTGTATAATTTTTACTCGTAAAACTCTTTTTCGTTTGAACAACCGGTATCCGAACCCACATGGCCGACTAATTCGGTTTCGGAGCGAGTCCCGGAGTTAAGGTTTTAAACTCCTTCCAACGGGCTTGCGGGGGATCGAACCGTAGTTCTTCCTACCAAGTCTAGCCCCTGGCACCACTAGACTAAAACACCGTTGGTTAAAACTCTAAAATTTAGGTAGTGCCTTTTTCTTCTTTGATTTGATCTTCCAAAACTCGAGGAATTGATTAAAAAAAGATAGTGGACGACATTTAATACAGTCAACCAAAAACATAACGCGATCGAGTCGCTAACTATTTGCTAATCTTGAAATTTCTCAAACATAATTGCCAACTGAAATACACGGAAGCTAGCGTTGTTCAAAAATAGCATATGTGTAGTTTTGGCAATTTACTCCTTATATGATTGCTTTGAATCTTTTCCAAAGATAGTATAATTAATAAATTAATGAATGATTCATAAGTTCAGGCCAGATTACTTGTTACAACTTACAAATTGACCACTTGCCAAGGAACAATATAAGGGGAATGAGAGCTTAATTATTGTGGTAGGTCACGATTAGTGATACGAAGCAGTTTTTTTTTAGTTGTTTATTATGTATTTTTATTATTATGTTTATGCATTAACTATGTTTTATTTATGTTTATTAAATTATGTTTAAGTGTGTTTTATTATGCAATTAGAATATTCTATAAATATTAGTAGTGGCTTAGTGGGCAGTTTTTATTAACTGTTAAACTGATGTAATTAGGAGTGCAGACGTTTTTTTTATCATTAAGCATATTATTGAAAATTGAAGTCTTTTCTTCATCTCTTCTTCTTTAGGAGTTGTGTTCCGACTCGAATAGGAACAATATTTCTTACATTCGTTACATTGGTGCTCTCATTGAGAGTTTGAAATGTCTCTCGAATCCTTTCAAACTCATCACTTTCAATATGATTTAAAAACTCGGCAACTCATAACCGACTTGTTGGATGGAGTTAGGGAGATTTTTGAGGAATGGAAGCAAAACATAGACAATATCTACGACAAGTATTCCCCATCCACAATCATTTCCATTCCATCGCCGCCACCTCCGCCGCCATCGCCACCACCACCAAAACTCCTAACCGCTATCTACATCTACAAAGCTCGGTGTAAAATTCGGCAACAAAAGAAGTCCCCAAAAATTCAGAAAACTCAGCCACCCTCCCAAAGCCAATCCTCCTCCTCTGATGATCTGTTTTTGGTGGAATCAATCCAACACTTCCAATTGGAAATTGTAGAATTCAGGGCTTCATTTATGCAAGAAGTCAATCGTGTATATTTTGGAGACGACATGTTCAATTGGAAGAAACGAAAAAAGGGATCGTTCTTTGAGGAAGATTAAAGAAGGGTCTTGAGGACAAGACATCTTTCAAGGGGGATGGAATGATACGAAGCATTTTTTTTTTTAGTTGTTTATTATGTATTTTTATTATTATGTTTATGCATTAACTATGTTTTATTTATGTTTATTAAATTATGTTTAAGTGTGTTTTATTATGTAATTAGAATATTCTATAAATATTAGTAGTGGCTTAGTGGGCAGTTTTTATTAACTGTTAAACTGATGTAATTAGTAGGAGTGCAGACGTTTTTTTTTTATCATTAAGCATATTAATTGAAGTCTTTTCTTCATCTCTTCTTCTTTAGGAGTTGTGTTCCGACTCGAATAGGAACAATATTTTTTACATTCGTTACAATTAGTATAATAATTATTAACTAATAATAATAGCTAAAAGCAACAGATCACGAGAGAGATACGTAAAATGTCCATTTAACAATAATTTGAACTCTCCAATTATCTCCCTGAATGTGCGGGCAATTAATTAGGTAGGAGAGGTGCAGGGTTACTCTCCTATTTAACTTTTTAGGTTTTTTTATTTTTTATCAGTTGCTTCTTCAATCAGCCAATGAACGCTGGGCCAAACTAGTGTAAAAAATGCAAGAAAAATTACTTTAGTTACATTTACCCATTTTTTACTAGTTTTATCATCTTTTATGTACATTCATTTCGAAGCAAAGACGATCTAATAGTTTATGTCTCCATTTAGATTTATTGTTTCAGGATATATATAAACTCAGTTTCATATTTTCAAAATAACTAAATATGTTTGATTCATGATTGAACTCGACATGAGCCATTCCGTCTTTGTACTTTTACGGAATTCATTGTCGTATAAATTATGCGAATGTGAGATTTTCAATTTATTTGAAGTAATCGATATCTAGATAAAAAAAAAACTTTTATGTAAAGAACAAATAAATAAATGAATTAATATATGCTTTGCTTTGGTTTCAAGCAGTGTAAAATCAGTGCCAGCAAAAATTATGGGACCGTATTTAGCTGAAATTGATGGTTCACTCTCGCACGTGTTTGTTTAGCAACAAACCGAAAATGGAGAAAAAGATTCCACCTCACACACTCCCGCGACAGTTGGTGAGCTGGAAGCATTCCTTTTAGGTTAAAAATCACTTGCAAGTCTACTTCACACGCAATTGCATGTTTCTAATTAATATTCTTCTCTTTTTGGTACAAAACTATGAAATAAAATAAAAACTTACTCATACTACTACTACAGTCAATTATAAAAAATAAGTTAATAACAATAGCTCTAAATTCTAATACGTATTTTAAGCGAGCGAAGTCAAACTTAATCCCTGAACTTTAAGGTAATCACAAAAATAATCCTTACTTTTAAGAACTTGTAATTTTAGTCCCCTTTCACAATTTTAGTCTTATTTTTGTGACTTGCAAATATATGACTAAGATTACGGAAAACAATAAAATTGAAGACTACGTGAAAAGATCCAAAATTCCGTGAAGTGCAACCACTTTAATGTTAAAAGACTAAAATTGGACTAGTTGAAAATAATAAAGACCCATAGTTACGTCAAGTTTCTATGTTTGCAACCACTTCAAATTAAAAAGACTAAAGATTTGAATACGCCATATTTTAAGGCCTTAATGCATTTTGCAGATTTTGGTATTAAAAGCTTTTACATTAAAAAGGTGAGTTAAAAAGGCTAAAATCGCAACTCGGCTTATTTAAAGCCCTTAATTCATATGCATGCAGATTTTGGTATTAAAACTCAAAAATGTGAAAAAGGTAACACTTATACGTTCTACACTCGAGACGTCACTAACCTTGATTAAGCACACAACACCTAATGGTCAAAATTACCATAATTAACACCACCCTAAACACTCACTAATTGCGATTATTGATTAGTTAACCCGTTCCAATCACTAAAATTTCCCCCCAAAACCCTCTCCTTTCTCTCTCTAAAACCACTCACCAACACTATATAACACAAAACAAAATCTCATTGCATTAAATCAAATCAAAAAAACAGAGCACAAAGCAAAAACAAAAGAAAAATGGCCGATAAAGTGTATCCTTCAGCCAAACCAACACTGCCGGTCACTAACACCGGCGCTAATGCTAACTTTCCGGCGAACAAAGCTCAGATGTACAACGCAGCTCGCGCGGCGTACCGCCCTCAGCCGCCGCCGCGCCGCCGTAGCGGCCGGAGCTTCTGCTGCTCGTGCTGTCTCTGCTCGACGCTGCTACTACTACTCGTGCTCCTCATCGCCGCCGTCGCCGGAGCTCTGTTCTACTTTGTCTACAAGCCTCACCGCCCTACGTTCTCCGTCGCGTCGCTTCACCTCGCTAAGTTCAACCTCACCAGCACCGCGGTGATCTCCGATTTCAGCGTGACGCTCACGGCTCGCAATCCGAACAAACGGATCGGATTCGCGTACGATCCGATCGCCCTGAGGATATTCTCCGGCGATCTGAGCGTCGGAGAAGGATCGATCGCCGGATTCACGCAGGCGAAGAGGAACGTGACGAATCTGAGAGCAGTTGTGACGAATTCGAGTCCGTTCAAGGACGGAAGTGACGTGTCGAAGCTGAGATCTAGCTTGAGGAGCAGGAATTTGCCGATCAGGATCCAGTTCGATACGGAGGTGACGGCGAAGATCGGCAAAATTGAGACGAAGAAGCTCAAAATTAGGGTTAGTTGCGACGGAATTAGGATCGCGGTGCCAGCTGGCAAAACGGCGACGGTTGGGAGTACGGCGAATGTGAAATGTGAGGTTGATCCAAGGGTTAAGATCTTCAAGTGGACGGTTTGATTAATTAATTACTACTGAAGTTTGTGTTGGTGAATATTTTTCTTTTTTATTTTATTTTATTTTATGCTTTTGCTCATTGTTTTTGATTTAATTGCCATTTTATATCATTTTGATTTGGTATTGTTAGGGTTTTAGTGATGGTATATGAATATATTTGCGTAGTTATTCAGTGACCGGTGAATTAATCATCCTCATTGATAAAGTTTCATCACTAAATTCGTTTGTGACGGATTTGAATGAATAATATTTTAGATTTGATTCCACAGATAAATCTCGATAATTGCGAATTACTATTTGATTATGAAAAATGTTGACTTCATTATTGTTAGTCTATACTCTATATAAGCGATTCTATTAATCATTATGCGTTTTTAGAAGTTTGCACCTTTTAATTATTTACGACTAGTAATTAAATGACTGACGGTTGACTTCGGTAAACGGATCAATGGGGAATCTAAAATTAATTACAAATTTATGCTGGGTGTGAATTTTAGTGTACTTTAACTTGTGTATGGCCTTGATACTTAAATAGGCAATGGTACTAATTGTCCCTGTAGTTTTTGTCAAAATTAATATATTGAAATTTAGAGGTCTACATATTTGAATTATATATAATTAATCTCAAAAGGGAATTACATAGGTTTTTAATAATTGAAAACATGCCCCAGGATAAAAAGAATTTCTAACTTGAGAGACAAAGCATTAATGATTGTATTTGCTTGTCCCAAGATAATCGTGTGTGAACAAGTACAACTATGAAAGTTAATATTGAGTGGTGTCGGTGGATAAATAAACTCAAGTAGAAGTTAATGAGTGGTTGTGTGATTAGGAATTGGGGCCCAACAACATTATTTGACGATTATTTATAGGACGAAATTTAATGTTGTGTGACGGTGTAAGAGAATTAAAAAAGGGAAAACCCAATATGCAGTTTGCTAGCATATGCAATTATGAGTGAAAACATGTGAACAGATATTAATTCGTCGGAGATTAGTACGGAACGTAACGAAATTAAAATTTATAAATAAGGAATTATTGACACCCTGTTAGAATATACTTCGCTTGTGCCTTCGGGCCTTCGGCTTTAGTTTTTGTTCTTTTAATTGGACTTTTGTCATAGCGAAAGTAGATAGGTTAAGGTTCAAAACAGTTGGTGTGCAATAGTTTATGAGGTGAAATTATGAAATAAGAATGTAGAGGGTCGACTTGATTCTTATTGGTACCTATTTTTTTCTTAAAGAAGCGTATCAAAGTTTCCATTTCGTTCTGTCTTGATCCGCTAAATACCATAAATTTTTAATAAATTTTTGAGATATGCTAGACATGTTTCATAAATTTCATAAAATAATTATTACTATAGACTTTGAAATATTTTTATATTTACGTTTTCATTTAGCCGAATGGAGATGTTTCATGAATTCCGGTTTAAAGACTTTAATCCACCACAAAAAGGTACAAATTATTATAATTTGGTAAGTCCACATTGTCACAAGTTTCCATGAAATATATCGGTATATCCATACGAACATTAGGAGAAATTGTTAGATGCATTATTTTATTATGAGGTGATGCATGAATGTGGTGGTATGCATTAATTTGGTTATTTGGTATAAATATATGGTTGGAATATGGTGTTGAGATCTAAGAATTTTTACTGCATTATATTTTTTTTTTTAAATAAATTTTAAACTTTAGTTGTGCCATGTTGGTTGCATACTTAGATTGTGGTTAATGTTTACTCAATTTCTTTGTGGTAATCAATCATTTCAATCAAAACGATGGTTTGTTCCATAGAAGCGGTTTGCGGTTGGAATCGCGCTGGTTACAACTTACAACTGGTTTTTGACACCTAATTCTAATATGATTTTCCAGCTTATCCGACTTAACACTTTAATCAATCACCATCGATCCATCGCCTATTATTCAGCACCAGGACTTTTAAAAAAGGCACAACTAGTTGCAAATGTCCTTATTTTCCAAAATCAGGACCTGCATAAGAACTTATTTTGTGTCACTAAATTATTAGCCTATCAAAAGTTAACTCAAACATATTTTTCATATAAGTTGTTATTTTTCTTCAATAGAAACAACTCCTAATTACATTCACAAAATTTGAGAGAACTCAACTTATTCTCGAGAACTATCCCTGCATTGTAGAGTTATAGTACGTACTACGACGTAATGAGCGATGATACGTGAGACACCAGTAACCATACTTGCATTTGTCTCTTGAAAAATTCTTGTTCGAAAATGATGAATAAATTGAAGTCCCTACAAACCCAGAAACATCTAGGGAACCAATAACTTGACAATATTACATGTTCTCAGCTATTCATGATAATCAAAACAATATCAACATTTGGGAAAAATCCACAAATTCCTCAATTTTGCAAAACCCCTTGTGTTTTGAAAACCCTGGAGTGTACCATTTTTATTTTTTTTTGCGTTTCTCCTCAAAAGAATTTTTATAACAACTCTTCAACACATAGATCCCCATTAAGGCATTAACAAGATCTACTCAATGAAAGCAAGAGTTTGTACTTATTCACTAAAATTTATCCACACATCAAATAATTTAAAGGCTAAGTATAGGTTGAAAGGGAAAATTAAGTTCCCTCAACTTTTCTGTTCGTGATGTATAATATTTTAAATCCCTAGTGCCGATGATTGCAAAAGGGAAAAGAAAAGCAAATACAAGCATTAAAACTGCTTTTTCCTTCAGTTTTGTCGACAGGAAATGCAATTAATATTTACCTGTATATATTCCTATTTAACTACTTAATCTCCTGTCTTACAAAAGTTCCAATTCTACATTCTGAAAAGCACTAGAATCCAACTTTCTTAAATTTTGCTGCCATTAAAATAACAAGCAATGGCAGCAAGATTGGATTTGCTTCTCTACAAAAAATTGTTAATTAATACTCAATGAATTAATATATTCAGATATTACAGTTTGTGAGACTGAAAAATGTGGCAGCCGCCTTTAGATCATGGTGATCTTGAACGTACGGGAAACACCCTTCATCTTCCTTGAATGTTGGTTTCTCCTCTGTGAAAATTGGATCATTGCTGCAATAGTATAAGGTTTCATACATATCAGTCTAAAATGAAAAGAAACAATAACAATTTTTACAATTGTTGTGCTTTATTTTATTGCGGCCTTCTAAATATTAGTATATCATTTTATACTACGTGCTTGACGAGCACGGTGGATCATCTAAGCTACTTTTTGTATATCATTTTATATATTATATAATCATACATTTTCCATGTATTAAGACTCAGAGCACGAATCATCGTCACAAGTAAGTGGCACACAGAGTGGTAAGATCCGTGCTAGTCTAATGAGTATATGGTGGAAAATTGGACAAATTGAAAAATGTGAAGATACTTGTAAAATACAAACCTCGGTATGATGTTGCCTTGGGAATCAAAATTGAACTCCGCATCTCTTACATCATCGTCACAAGACAAATGCTCAAGAATGGGATTGATATCATCATTGCACTCCTCTATTGAGATTTTCCTAACATGATTTTGATGATTAGCAAAGGAATTAGACGTAGACTCTTGATGTGCATGCACATTTCCTTGCATGCATCCCCATGAATTCACATCATCCACCACCACCACCTCATCCTCCGCTTGCCCCGTCACATAAGGCCCTCTCCATTTATCATTATAAGATCCCAAAACGTCCCCGTTCATTGCAGACTCTCCGGCATCTGCCACTTGCACCACCTGTTGTTGTTGGTGGCGAGCTGCCCTATACATGGCGAGGTGGTGAAGCACGATCTCGAGCTCCGCTCTAGCTAGGCTTATTCTGTGGAAAAATACATACTAATTAATGTCTAGTCTCTCAACAAGTTAAAGTTTTTATATGATACGACTATTTAATATGGTATTAGAGCCAGACCGAAAGGAGGCCTCGTGTTTACGAAATGATAAGTTATCTACTAGAAAGTCACATTAATAATTTGTCTATCTAAAAACTCTCAAGAGTCACCTAAGACTTGTATCTATAAATTAGCATTCAAATAAGCCACCGTGCACAACAGGTGAGGGGCGTGTTGAAAAATATATAGATTAAAGAGTTTACATCTAACCTCTCTACAAGCTTAAGCTTTTAGATGAAATGTCAATTTAATACCTTCGCACGAGATCACGTATCATGCGGTGGCATCCACCAACAGGGTCGGCTGCTCGTGCGTCCGATTGGAAAATGATTGTCCGCATGGCGTGATCTTTTTCCTGCAGGTTGAAGTCTTTGACGAGCTTGACAATGTTGCTTACTCCGAACAATTTGTGTGCGTTCAAAAACTGTCGTTGGCGGTCGTGAGGGAAATAAGGGGCGAGAATGCAATCCGAGGCGCATTTCCGTCGTTGGTACTTGCAGGCGGCGCAGGCTTGCGTGGTGGAGCCATGGTTGCGGGGCTGATGAGAGATAGTGGTGATATTTGATGAGTTAGGGGTCTTTTTGTGATGATATTGATGATGATCAATGTGATTATTGATATTGGTATTGGAAGTGAATTTTCTTTTGTTAGGATTATGATTATGATTATTGTTATTGTTGTGGAGCATGACATTGTTATTATGGGATTGCATGGCTAATTATATGGTTGTGTGTGTGAGATATCGGTGGCAGCTCCGGCGGGGATGGGGATGGTGAGATGTTTTATGTTTCTTGATTGAATTGAGGCTTTCTTTTTGGGGGATTTTTCGTGTTTCTCCCTTGTTTTCGAGTTCAATATGAGAAATGTGGAATGAGGGACGAGGAGAAAATGCAGGGAGGATGAGACTTATTTATTAAAGTATAATTAGCTAGGTGAGTATTTTCATAATTAAGTTTTAATTATGTCAGGTTTGTGGATTGTTTTTTTACGAAAGTCGTACGTGTGTGATGAATGAAAAAAATGAATGATCATTAAAAAAAATGATCGATAATGGTTGAATGCGATAATTTTTTTTTTTTTTTTTTGTATTTTTGTGTGTTGATAATGTCATTGTTGAATTTGCTTCAGAAATGTATGGTCAACATTATCCAGGGCCAATATTATATGGCCATTAAATATATAATCCAAAATTAAAATTAATTATATAATTTATTTCGAAAGCTTTCTGGACCTATTTGGACAATGTGAGTAGGCCTGTTGGTAAAAATATAAGCTGGACCAGAGTTCTAAATCCAGCTCATACTTAGGCCCGATTTGAAACTACTACTTCCAGTAGCTAACGAAATATTTTCCTTAGTATTAGTTTTATTGTTTTACTAATTAAAAAAAAATTAAACTAGCATTGTGAAGAATCATATTCTTTCTTTTAGTACCCAATAAAAAAAAAAGAATTATATTGATGGAATGTTTGTACTTTATTTTTTTCTCATTATTAGACTAATAATATTTTAATGATTATCATTGAAGAATAGTTCTATGAGATTGAACCTGTGGATTAGACTGTGTAAAGGAGAATGATAGGTCATAACTGAGATTCTAATTAATTAGAAATATTGAATGGATTAATTCGTTTCATTCCACACTCGCCCGTATTACTTCAAATTATGGATTTTCTTACTGAAATAAAATCAATTTTGTACTTTAAATCTTAACACTCAGAGACTCTAGTAATGAACAATAAGTTACGAAGTATTCTCTTTGTGCTTCTAAAGGTTTTGTACGGCAACAGCAGATAAGGACAACACAATGACACTCGACATATATACATATATCACTTTCATTCTAGCTTGTTCTCATGTACTACAATTCGCATGTGAATCTATATCTAGACTTTCATAGTTCTTCAAATTCACATCCAATAATATTTCACACTATTTTCCCATCATGCAACTCCTTTTCAGACCATTAAAAGAAGAAAAACAATAGTTTTACAATTGCGAAATCGAAGAATTTGTACCTAGAGTTTCATTTTGTATAAATTTGTATGTTATACTATAAATATTCAATGAATTGTCGTTTAATCGAAAAGCACAAATTTGTGGAGAGAAATATCAATGATAAACATAACATAAAAAGATTAGTTTGTATGTGAATGAGAGTTGAAAACCATTAAAAGAATATAAAGATACATTTGTTCTCAGTACAACTAGGCTTAAATAAGACAAAGATTCAACATTATTTGTTAAATTTACACCATATGTAATTGAAGTAAGAAAAATGTGACTGGTTTTAGTGTTTCTTTTATTTATTCACTTCCTTTGTTTCTTTTGTTTATTCACTTCCTTTGAGTTAATTGACTTCAATTCAGTATCTTAATAATTAAATAACACTTGTAAAGTGTCGCAAACGATTTAGGCTGATGGAATCCAAGATTTGAGTTTTTCACTGTGCCCGTCATAATAGGTATAAACCATTATATGGAGCAGTACTACTACATTGTGAACACGCGTAATCAGGAAAAATATACTATTTTTTCCGATATACATAAGATAAAAATACCCAGGAAAATCATTTCTTCCCTCATATTTCACTATTTTCAAAATAGTATTTTGCTTCCACTCATTGAACATATATATATATATATATATATATATATATATGTATATATATATATATATATATATATATATAAACATATTATGGCATAATAACTTGCTCGGATCAAACGCGCCAGTGGCATTTTCATCTGTTTTTACATGTTATTGATTAGTATAACACTCGGTCCATACAGCTGTTACAAAAGTTATGTTTGAAAAGGATTACAAATATTATATTAGTGGAGATGAGCTGGAGGAGCATGCTGAGACTTGGGTTGAGCGAGATCCCATTTCAAAAACTAAATCATTGAAGAATAAAACAGGATAGTGACAAAACAAAACTAATTTTAAATTTTTTTCTTTACTATATCTTTAAATATATATATATTATTTATAGAACATGAACTATTAGAAAATGTATAGCTAGTTTCATAGGGAGTCACATTATTAGTTACTACGGGTGTGGAACGTTTGGCAGGATATGTCTTAAATTATTATTATTCTTTAATTAAGTTACCTCTTTTTGCCCATTCAACTTATGAAAGCATTGTACCATATTGGCGTGCTTGGATTTTTCTGCTCCACTTCAAGATTTAGTGCGACATAGTTTATGCCTTCGTTAATCTCCGATCCATATTTATGGTTAGGAAAGATCTTCCTTCAAAGAATTTTTATGTTTATAAAATTATATTTAATGGAGAGGGAGTTCTTATAATACTCGAAGCGTATATATACTTTTCACCTTCATCTTCCTCGAAAAACATTTAGATGTTCGATTTTATAATTCTTAAGATATAATTTTCTTATGTCAAATTCATTAGAGTTAATGGTCTTTTTTCATTTTTTTTCTCCTTCTTTTTGTGTGTGTGGGTGGGTGGTGGTGGGGGGGGGGGGGGGGGGGGGGGTGTTGGGTCTTTGTGACCTAATGTTCAATTAAAACAAGCTTTATATAAGAATACTAACCACTGTAGGTCAAGTTGACACTTTAATTAACACACGATCAAAAAAATTGACCATTTAAATTTTGATATATATATGTATACGTACATATATGTTATATTCACATACATATCTTTAATCTTTGCATATGCCCTTAATTTGCTCAACCTCTCCATTTTAATAATTGCTTAGCTCTTCAATTAAACATGTTGAATCAAGTGGCCTTCATGATTTTTCGTGATCTTTTTTAATCTTATCCGTCAGAATAAATTGTTAAATAAAACCATAAAAGGAATAATTAGAATAAGAAAGTATACCAGTAAATTTACAATCCAAATAGGAAAAGCTTAGTTCCATGAAATAGCTCAAATAGTTACTAGTTAGCTATATATGCAGCATTCACAACTTATATATTAATTATCAAATAAACGAGTGAAATCTTCTATACCAGTACTTGAAACGAGATCTATAGCGAATTTCATGTGTCTCAATGATGAAGACGCTTTTAAATCCTTATCAAATCCTGATGGCGTGGTTTTGAGTATGATAATTGTTGGTAAGGAAATTATAGACAACCGGAAAAGGTAATTTAATATTTGCCACATTAATTTATAAAATTGAACATAAATCATCACAAAGTATGCGACATAATTTAAAAGACCTAGCTAAGTGAATTATTTAAGTTTATATAATTCCTAAGGACATATTTGCAAAATGTCTTTCTTTTGCGATATATTATTTGTATTTATTTATGTAGTCCTATCTTAATTTTTCGACAAATTAATTTGTATAGTCTGTGTCATTTTAGAGTTTTGTTTAGTATGGTAATTATACTTGGCATTCATATTTTAAGTTAATTATTGCATGATTATCATATATGTAAGAATTAAAATAATTAATTAAAAACATTACTCACATTTATAAATACAAATTAGTTAAATTACGGTTGACACCATTACCCAATTCTAAATGATGACCATGATCTGCAGTACTTAAGTCCGTCATAACGAACTTCTATGAAAGTAACTAAGTAAGGATTAAACATTGCGATACTTGACTTAATTTTGTCCAATTAATGCTGCATAGTCATACACTATATTTTAGACCTTTAGCTAAAAAACAAAGGTACCTAACTCATGAGCCATCACAATAGAATGAAAGAATCAAAGATTAATTACCGTGCCACAGAAAGATATATAGTTATTATGCTTTAATCATTGGTTTGGTCTTAATCAATCACTCAATCATGCACACTGTAAATATTTAGAAAGCTGATCATAAAAAGGGGTCTAATCTCATGACCATATAATAATAATAATACAGTAAAAAGCAATATATACAAATCATACACAAATCAAACACTCCTTTTTTACATGGTGCCTCCTTTTAAGTTTCTTTATAATAGAATGGAAAGGTGGTGTGCTGTGGAGCAAAAAAGTTTTCAAATCAAAAAAACAATTTTATTTTTTTTCCATTTGTCCAACTTTATTAAAGCTAGGCATAATAAAGAAAGATGAGATTTTTTTTTTTATTTTTTTTTTTGTCTGGGGTTTGAAGAAGAAAACAAAAGTAAAGACAGAAAGTGCACGTCAGAGTTAGCCGTAGGGTTGTGGTTTTTCTAGGGGAGATGATTCTCTCTCTCTCTCTCTCTCTCTCTATTTTTTTTTTTAATGCTATTTTTCTCATCCACATCTCTCTCTATCTTGAAAAACACAGATAAAACAGAGAGAGAAAAATACTTGTTTGTAGAAGATGGTCTAAGACTCTAAAATGGTCTTTGTTTTATTTGTTCTTACATGCATGCTTATAATTGGTTTTTCTTGGTTTTAGAAAGAAAAAACATAGAAAAGGGAAAAATAAGGGTTTGATTTTGTTTCTTCTTATCATCTCATCTCTCTGTCTTGTTTTATAATTTTTACTTTTTTCAAGAAACAAAAGGTAGCTATAGCTTGTCTCCAGGGGTGAAGCCAAAGGAGAGAAGAAGCCATCATCAAGAAACTTCGCAGTTGAAGTTTATATATTGAATCTGAGTTCAAACAAGATTTTAAAGGAACAAACTTTTTAGCCACTTCAGCTGAGTTACTTACACCCTTTTCTAGGTCAGTATTTCTTTTGTCTTTAGATCTCAAATATATATACCATGTCTTATGTCAAAAAAAGTTAAGATCTACTCCCTTATCACTTCCCATGATGCTAAAAAAAACTCACAAGATACTCACTCTGCTGATGTGTGCTAGCTAGCTTATAAGCTGCTGTTTTGAAGTTAAAAAAGAAGCAGCAAACAATGGAAGAGAACATGTCCAATTTGACTTCTGCCTCAAATGAAGCAAGTGTCTCTTCAACCAACAGAAATGACACTAGTGCTACTGCTAACATATACCCACCACACTACTTTCCTACTTTAGATCAACCCCAACATCCAAATCCAGCCAAAAGGAAAAGAAATCAACCAGGCCATCCAGGTATAAAACAAAATAAAAATCAAATCTTTATTCATAAACTGCTAAAAAATTTAGTCTTTTTTACCATCATAACAAGAAAAAGAAAAGATCTTTACTTTTTGTTTTGAAACAGACCCTGATGCAGAAGTGATAGCTTTGTCACCAAGAACCCTCATGGCAACAAACAGATTTGTGTGTGATGTATGCAACAAAGGGTTTCAAAGGGATCAAAATCTTCAGCTACACCGAAGAGGCCACAATTTGCCATGGAAACTGAAGCAGAGAACAAGCAAGGAAGTTCGAAAAAAAGTGTATGTTTGCCCTGAATCAAGCTGTGTGCACCATGATCCATCGAGGGCATTAGGCGACCTCACAGGGATTAAGAAGCACTTTTGCAGAAAACATGGCGAGAAGAAGTGGAAATGCGACAAATGCTCGAAACAGTATGCGGTCCAATGCGATTGGAAGGCTCATACCAAGATTTGTGGCACGAGAGAGTATAGATGTGATTGTGGTACCCTTTTCTCTAGGTAAAAAAATCACTAGTTTTAATTTATTTATTTATTTATTAAATAACGGGGTATGAAATATGAACATAAGACAATATCCCATTAGTGCATTATGTGGTCTGATTTTGAGAAGAGATTCAAAGTTTCAAACTTGAACAAGAGTCTAATTGATGAAGACATCTTCTTTGTTTAGTTAATTTCATTACATAAACTAATTGGATATCACTGTCAAATGAAACCACCACTTATAAACAAATGTGCACAAGAAGTTAACTAACACCAATATAATATATACTCTCTTTGTGTGTGTATGTTTCTTGATTCTAATTGTGAATCTTTTTTTTTTCCCTCTATGTATATTATCAGGAGGGATAGTTTTATCACCCACCGAGCATTCTGCGACGCGTTAGCAGAAGAAAGCGCGAGAACAACGCCAACGCCGCTTCAAACAAGCTCGTCAACGTTATCTCACCACCACATAAACCTCCAACAAGTCCAATCCCATTTCACCAATGCACAAGCCTTCACATTCCCTATCAAGAAAGAGCAACAACAAAATTTCACCACCACCACGAGGCCAGAGATACCGCCCTGGCTGACGTGTCCACCAACCATTGGTACAACCCCATCATCAGTTTACCAAGACCATGATCAAAACTCAAACCCTAACCCTAGTAGTACCAGCATACTGGGGCCCACTACCCTATCCTCATACCACCACCCACCACCACCCCCACACATCTCAGCAACTGCATTGCTGCAAAAAGCAGCACAGATGGGTGCAAAGAGCAGCAGTAGCAACCAATGTGAGTCAACTGCAGCAGGTATGTTTAGCATACCCCACCACCACCACAACAGTAGTCACGTGCCTGCTGGCTTTGGTCTGAACTTGTCTTCACGTGATCACGAGTTTATCAATAGCTTGGCTTCTTATGGGAATAAAGCTGCTGCTGCAGTGACAGACACAGGTGGTGCATCAGCAGCAGGTGAGATTAGCAACTCTCCTAATTCACCTTCTCTGCTTCATGACATGATGATTATGAACAACAACAACTCACAACATCCTAGTAGTAGTACGGGGTTTGAAAGGTCATCAACCTTTGAGGATGTTGTTACATTTGGTCATGGGATTAAAGATTGTGACAATTTTCATGCAACACTTGGTCATTTTAGTGGTGGAAGTGATGGAATGACGAGGGATTTCTTGGGATTAAGGCCTTTGTCACAAAGTGACATATTGAGTATAATGACCAACAAAAATGATTGTATTAATTATGATGATCAGCATCACAACCAAAACCACAAGTCTTGGCAAGGTTAGCTACCACCTTTAGTTAAAAGGACACATTTCTTTATCTTTGTTTTATTTTATGAGAATCTTGATCGTTCATATGTTTTGAAAATTGAGAATTCTAGCTAAGATAAGATACTATTGTTATACACCTTAAAAGCGCGTTAAAGGAGTGCTATTTTTTGGTCATCGGGTAAATTTTCGATGTGAATCTTCTATGTCATTTTTATGACCGTCGTTACTATATATGATGTGTTCTGAATTTTAATACATAATGGTGGTTATATAGTAATATAGCACAAAAAGTGACATCCGATTTATTGTGGTAAATTTTATGGTGAACCCCCAAGCATGAATATTCCAAGTATTTGCCACAAATTTGATGAATCTTAAGAAAATGTGGAACCTAGAGTTTTTCTCTCAGAAGCATGCTAATACTTGCAATTTTGAAGTATATTCAAGAATGTTTCTTAATTGCTAATTCTTGAAACACTAACATATATATGTTGTTAGAATTTTTGAATTTAATATGCTTTGGACCACTAATAAATGCATTCCTCACTCCTCGCACTTGTTCCTATATTGATCGCATGTTGTGCTCCTAAAGTGAATCAACCCCATTCTAAGATGGTGACTTCCAAGTCTATTTCAAGCTCTTAAGTCGTGCATCAAAAAAGTCTGACAAAAAATTAATGCCGTTGATGCGTTTTTTTTCAACCCTATAGAAAAAGAAAAGACTAATAGCATAGAATGTCTTTTACATGAGGGTTTCTTTAGGCAAAGCATGCCACACTTCTAGCATGCAAATCTCAAGAAAATCTTACATAATTTTATGTCACTTATAGGATGAAGAATATATAATGCATAGGATACCTTTGATGGGAAAAAAGATTCTGATGTAGTGTGTATATGTGAATTTTAAAACATGGGTTTGAAAGATTTTGCTGTATATTTGCAAAACAAAAAGGTATTAGATGCTGTTTGACTGGTGAAGTGGGTACAAGTGGGACTCAATCCCGATGCTACTAGATATTAGACATTGCCCATAACGATGCCGTGCCTAGTTTTTGATTTATGTGTGGTGTGCATGAACATGATCCATCTGGATTCTTTTGTATATCCATCTCATGTGCAAGGCTTATCTTTTTCCAAGAGAAAGAAAGATGACAAAGGACGAGACAAGAGTGACAACTTAGTAATGGGATGAGTCTTTTTATTATATGATTAATTTATTAGAGACTATAAATTATAAATGTTTAATTTTTTCTATAAGTTTAAAAATGTTTAATTCTTTTAGATAAGTTTAACTTTTTTGATGGGAGATGACGTAAAAAGAGCATAGTCCCTAATTACAAGCAATTTCTTTAGTGTTTTTTTATTATACCATTTTCAAAATATTCTCAGATTCTTTTTCCTTTCTAATACTTGTTGATTAGAATCTTTAGAAACATAATTAAGACATTCTCTTTCACACTTATGATATGATTAGATTATCTTTCTTTAAATAAAAGTAGTAAATTACATGGATAAGATTCCTCAAATGATTTGTTAATCTAAATAGGGGGATATACCTCGGCTAATTACACGGACACCCCCTCATGTTTGAAAAATTACACAAACACCCCTTGTGATTAAATTCTTTTCGCAATTTGTTACATTTTGCTGAATGTAAATTTCAGTCTCTCATTTATATTGTAAAGTCAATGAAAAATAAACCAAAATTGTAAAAATGACAGAAGATAAGTCTCATTTATTCTGTTTTAGAAAATAAAAAAACATAAAAAATAAGGTATATCTCGAAAGATTTTGTAAATTAGTCATCACATCATTATTGGCATTATGATCCAACACCATAAGAGTGTATATTCGATTGAAAAAATACACTACAAAGGGTGTTTGTGTAATAAGATGCATACTATAGGGGGTGTTTGTGTAATTTCTCAAACATGAAGGGGTGTCTGTGTAATTAGCCCACACCTCAGGGGGTGTTTGTGTAATTCTCCCATCTAAATATGATGAACATAGTTAATTAACTGCATTTTTAGATAAATATGCTTAATTTGAATAATTAGAAGAAAGTTGTCATTAATATTCAAAATCTGCGAGCTTTTACAGCAAAGCAGCCACAATATCTCGAATACAAGTGTTATTTTTGTCCAAGTAGATAAATATTGCTAAGTTTTTTTCACATAATACCACTTGCTGCAATGTTTAATCTTAAATTACCATTGGAAGTAATACAAAAGTAAAATAACCCTTAGAGTTTTTTTTCAGTACCTCAATTTTTTTAATTTTGCTATCTCAAATCTAGAACCACTCAACAAAAATAAAGAGTAAGACATGTAATTCGAAAAATAGTAGGAGGACTATGAAAAGAATTATTGTTATGAACATTGCCATAAGAAGAAACGTTGATGGCCTCGTTGTAAGGAATTAACCGAATGTAATTACAAATCGACATATACTACAATTAAGGAGAATAATAAGGCAATCACCAACATTTATATAATTTCCTTTATTCAGTAAAGGGTAAAATTGAAACTTTATATCTTTTGCTCTAATTTTAGGATTTTGCTTCTATATTATTTGCCTTTTTTTATGAAGATAATAGCCATTTAATAGGATATTGAAGTCAAAGATAATGAGTCTGAAGGCAGACTACCAAATTAACATGCCTTTATGTTTAATCCTGCCAAAAGAAAACATATTGTAGGCTCCAAAAAGGGATTACGGCACGAACAATCTACACGTCGTAGAAATTACAATATCAATTATATCTTGACTTAATATGAATTCGCCATATTATATTCTGAAGGTTTATAAATTAGACATCTAAATGTAATTTTATATTTCTAATCACGTTTTCATCTAATATCATGAAGTCTTGACTTAACATATAATTAATAGTTTTTATTGCAATTCATTTCTATCTATCTATTGCTTAATTTTGTATAATTCACTGGATTTGCCATACTACTTTCTCAAATTCATTTCTAATTATTCTCATTATTTGCATGTAATATATATAAAAGATAAGAAAGATCACTTATATATCCCAAGACCCGATTGTCTATTTTATTTTAATAGCAGGGAGTAGTCTATTTTTTTAAAATTTTGTAGTAACATTCGAGCGTGTATTTTCTTTTAACAAAGTTAGTATAGATTATAGTATAGACTAAAGGCAATGATAATTTATTACATTATGCATTTGTGATATAGCATGGCATATCATGATTCGGAGCTTAAACCTGTTGTTGAATCAAGACTTGATCAGTTCTTGTTCTGTATCCCCATGCCCATTTTAAATTGTAAAGGTATTTTATACGTCAATCTAATACTTCACATACATGAAAAGGTTAATTAAATTCTGAATTTTTATGTTTTTGATTATGTAGTTACGTTGTCTGCGTAAGAGACTTAATGTAGAAGTTTATGGAAAAGTCCAAAACAAATGTTTAAACTTTGAACTTGATCGAATATAGACAGTATATATATATATATATATATATATCCCTGCTGCTGCTTTTGAACTCCACGTTAATTATCTGTGATTTCACAAAGTTCAAATTTTTCGAACTGATCTGAAGCCATTGATCTTCTAATCGATAAATATCCATCCAATTTTTATGTGTCAATAGCATTTCTTAATATGTTTTCCTCATTAAACTAACTTTTTGCTTTATTAACTATCTGCTACAAAATATATATATTCTGGACTCAGGTCACGTGTATAAGTGGTTTTCACTGCTGTACGATGGTTTAGTTTAACACAAACCTTTTAAAACCTTTCTATATTACTAACTACTGGATGATGGTCTGAACATGAAATAGTGCAAGCCATCTATCAAAGATTAGTAGTAGATTACTAACGTCTGAATTCAATGTTACATTAATAGGACATTATTCTGTACATGCATTATAACAAGCTTAATTATATAGTCGTCACTTGTTCATAATTCTTTTTACAAAAAGAAGAATATCTTTACTTCTCCCTCTTCCTATTTTATCAACTCCTCTTTTTTGTTTCAGGATGAATATATAATTACACTACACTTCTTTCTGTCATATAAAAAATCGGTTAGTCCCTGCATTTGGCAAATCGCTTCCATTTAGTCCTCCAATTGGTCTAAATATATAACATCTTACGAACTTTAATTTTTTTTTTTTTTTGTCGCGCCCACTTAATAATATAAATTGAGAATCTATATATTTTTAAAAAAATTACAAAATAATAACTTTCACTTAAAAAAAAAAAACTCATTTTCCTTCAAACATATTGGTAACTATGAATTAATTTTCAAGGAAAAAAAAAAAGACTTTGACCATCTTCCCAAAGGTCCGCCGCTGTCCGACTGAACAAAAATTTAGGGACACAAACGAATTTGATCGAGTGAGATTTGGAATGAGAGGGCGACCACCACGTCAGGATGGTTGAAGGGGTTGAAGGAGTGAGATTTGAAAATTTATTTATAATAATAATACTTAATTACCTAACCAGAGGAGTAATTTTAAAATCATGAATTCGAACCCATGTTCAAAATATGCTCTATACAGGGAGTTTTCTGAGAAATCAGAAAACAGAAATGGAAAAAATTACATTAATAGAAAATTATCTACTAAACAAGGATGAGTACGTTTACCTCATCAACATTTTAGGAAATCGAGCCGGATAACTCTAAGTTATTTCAAGATCTTAGAGAAATTCAAAAAACAATCCAACACTTTGGTAATCATCAATACCAAATATCGGCCCAAATCCATTTAATTCAAATGGAGATGAAAAAAATCACTAGATATCAAAAATCTTAGGTAATCTCCGAGATATACATAATAGGGTTAAGAATCTGGAAACAACTAAGTTCGTGGGAAAAAAAAAAAAAAGAGGATGGTTACCACCATCTTTTGGAACAGAACATCTCCTACACCAAAAAGGCAAGACGGTGGAAGTACAACAAGAATGGATGGAAAGCAAGAAGGTAAGAGCCTTACTAAAAGGAGAACCAATTCCCCTTTTAACCGTAATGGCAGCCAGGATCAACCTCGATGAAATCAACTATGGAGACATGCAAAACCTCAACGATCTTGCAGAATCATTCCAAGAGTTAAACTTGTGAATATTAAAACAAACCAGTTGGCAGAATACACAACAATAACCAATGCCCAGATTCCACCGTCGATTCCAAACATGGCAACAGAAAGTATAGAAACACATAATCCGATACAAGAAGAACGCATGCCACACAAAACAATTTGTTACTAAAGCAAGTGTCCATTGAGCGATAACAAGGCCTCAAACCAGGTGGCCAGATAATACTCAAACACTTTATGGGAAGTCTGAACTAGATCCGATACATTCATGTGGGCTTATGCTCAACTTGGATATATTAGATTTTAATAATCGAGAACTCCTAATTGATGATTGGGCTTCAGCAATGAGAATAACTGGTGGAACTCTTGATCCTGACAAAAAAGAATTCATATTACTCCTAAATATGAGTTTTGAAGGATCAGTGAATATTGCTTGGGAACAAGCATATCAAATAACAAGAGAAGAAGTGTTGGCAGGAGAATCAATGAAAAGAATTTTAGATAACATGGCCAAGTTATTCAAGATCCTTTTTATTGGTCTTGAATATTTTGAAGACCCTGAAGGAGGTATGGCCGGAGGAGGACAAGAACAAGCAAAAAGATATGAACGAGCTTTGTATAGTCTAAAATTACTTGATATATGTAACATAGATATATGTATATAACTCTTCACAAAGTACAAGTGGAGAGAAATGTTTATGTTGGTTTGGGTTATATATTTTTTCATTTATAAAAAGAATTTGATTTAGTTCATTTTTATTTGATTCAATACATGCTTGGGTTTCGTAGGTTATTTCCATTTGATTTTTGCTTATAAATGTTAGATTGTCTAATGATGTGAGGTGTTGTTGATATAATTGAAATATATTTGATCTCATTAACCACCCTGCCGTATAACAAATCTTATATTTCTCAACCAATTCGTAACTTAAGCTATGCTTTATTTCCCACAATAGTGTATGGCATTTATTGGAGACAACTTTTTTTCGTTGAGTGGACCGTCAAATTGTATTGGAAGATCAATATATCATGATTCAAATAACATATATAACATTACCAAGAAAAAAGTAATCTTGTTTAAAATACAAAATGGACTTCTATACCTTTTTTTTTTTTTTTTTTTTTAAAGTAATGGACTTCTATACTAATTAGTCTGTTTTAGTGTTTCTATAATTTAGCCAAACAAGTAAAGAAAATTGGCTCGGTCTAGGGCCTGGCCCATTCAAAATTGAGCAAGTTATTATACTGATAACTATATGTAAAATTTACAGCATAAATGAAAAGGAAATAGTGTAAGATTGCCTTAACCTCTAAAACCCTTGAAAGGGAAAAAAGAAAAAAAAAAGAATAAGAAAAATCGGACAAGTTTCTTTTTTCTTTTTTTTTTTTTTTTTCCTTTTTTCATGTTTTTGGAATCATTGTTACCTTTTCAAGAAAATAATTCTACTTAACGTTTTTGTGCAATTCGATCATTTATTTTTTTTAAAATAAATTAATTACACTTTAATAATTTAAAGTATTTGTTGGAAATATATATTATTTGTAAAAGCATTCCACTAAACTAATTAGATTTTTGTTTTGTAGTTTTCCTTGATGTTTGTTTTTTGTAAAATCTCCACAATGTTTAAATACTTCAATCTAAGAAGATATGTTGTTACTCCTTTTAATTTACAAGTGTTACTAGTACTTTTGTGACAACAGAATGAATAATACAATAATAGATGATGAGATAATAGAAGAATAAATGATGATTTGTCAAATACTTAAATCAAGCACAAGTGAAATAAAATAACCATAGTTTAGATATATATATATATATATATATATATATATATATATATATATATATATATATATATATATATATATATATATATATTTATGCAATTTTGGGAAGGAATTAGATATTTGTGCACGATATATAAGACTTAGAATTTTTATAGTAAAGGACCAAATATGGGAATACAATACACATTAGGGGATGAGAAGTTGAAAATTTACCCCCTATCCTAGTAGAACTATAAGAGTATGAATATTGGGATTGGGGTTACTTATTATTATTATTATAAAAGCAAGAAACAAAGTAAGTTTTAGGCATTATTGAAAAAAGGAAAACGCAAGAAAGAAATATACAACGAGAGAAAAAATTAGGGTTTTTTAGCACACACGAATTCATCAGTGATAATGGCGGAATTCATGAATGAAGAAGCAAGAACGGTGATGGATTGTTCCGAGGAAACGGAAGCAGAGGGTAGTTTTAATCGGGGGGTTAAATGCAGGTACAACGGTGTTCAATATCATGCTGGATCGGAGCTAGAGATGACAGTATTGGCTCGGGACACGATGATCATCGAAGAAGACTATGCCAAAATAGTCTTAGTCGATGTTGGCTCTTTTTGGAGCAAAGAGGTTGAAGCCAGAAATCTTATGCACACGATTATCGATGCGGAGGGGGACAGGGACGTTCTTGATGGAAAGCCTAAGACGAGGCTCATCTTCCTGAGGCAGGACCGAGACTACTGGCCGGGTTCCGAGGACGATCCTCTAGTTATGGCGCGTCGGGCCATGAAGGAGCTGGAGGAGGCGAGTTACGGCAGGAAGCCCGAATATTCCGAGCTGTTTGTGCCCCTCCGTTTGCCACGGGAGGAGGGGTGGAACGACGGTAGCTACAGGGAGACCTTTCGGCGCTACTTCGACCCTCGCTTGCCCGGAACAAGATTTATCATCAACAACATGTGCCCGGTGCTCACAAATGAGTTTCATTACTGCATGCAAGACCCAGGTACCCGCCCGTAATTGCTTTCATCTTGTTGTTTTCTATTGTTTCCTTTGGATAGCTATTGTTTGTTCTGATGCTTGCGAAATTCTGTGTTAAGATCTTCGGGATATATGGTTAGGCAGTCCACTCGCAGGCATCATCCAAATAGAACGATCGGTACGCTCTCGAGCTTAATCTATAGTTACTTTTGATAACCTTTAGTTTGTTAGGATAGTATTGTGATTAGTTAGGATAGTATTGTGAGCCATGTCCTTGAATTTTTGGTCAACAGCTGGTGCGTGCTTGAGCTAAATCTATATGTTCCAATCTTTCAAATGGATCTGATTTTTTGTTGTGTCTCAACTTGTATTTACTCTTATTAAGAAAATATCTTGATTAGAAGTTGAAATATCGTGGTCGGTCTAATTCGCAGAAAACACATTAAATCTATGTTGATGGAGGAATGTAAGAAAGAGAATTTGAATGCTTCAATCAATATCCAATTTCATGTTCTAAATAATACACTTCGCACCCTGGGGATAGGATTGTTTCCAGTTTTCCACCTTTTGTGTTTGAGTGCATAGTCAATCTTTGAGAGGGCAAATTCTTTATTTCAAGTCTTGATAGGAAAGTGCTCAAGTTATTTCGATCTTTTGCAGGACATTTAGCATCAAGAAAAGCGATACGCGAATGCCATTATGGAGGATCCAACAACATGAATTGGTTTCTAGCATTTGTGTATGGAGAGCCTACATAATTCGTCTTTTAAGGAAAATTAATGATACAGTAGTTAACGTAGTTTTTAGCTTTAGCTACCAGTGGGAATCTTATACTCTGTTGCACTGTTTCTGTTGTGGTGCTTTTAATCTATACCAATCACTTTGAAGTTTGAATGATTTATTTTCTGTGTGGTGTGAGATATACTTGTTTGCTAGTCAAGAATGAATCAATATATGCATGTTTCTAGAGAATATTGTATCACAATTCAGACCTTTAAACCTGTGGTTATATTAAAGTTTTTTGTTTTGTTTTTGATAAGCAAACAATTTTATTGAGACTAAGAAAGTACAAAGTGTAGTACGAGATCAACTAGCAATACAAGAGCATGGTGACAATTCTATTGTGACAGTTTAATGTAGTTAACTGGGCCTCTCTACTAATTACTCTAATACTAGAACATTTGAGCCTCTGTACTAATTTAAGTCGTTGATGCACTGAGGATTCTGTGCATAGCCCCTTCTTTTGGAGTGGTTCATGGCTTTGCCTCTATCACCCACTAGCTATAGCAGGATCATTTGCTTGAAATTGTTACTTAGTGAAATGATGGTTTGATAAGTTTTTAGTATCTATTTGCTCAACCACACGTTAGTACAAGGAAGAAGGAAATTGAACTGCAAGTTACTATTATGCAGCTTCATTCGCACCCCTTTCTTAAATATAATTTTGTTGCCTTTGAACTTGTTATAATGCTGAAAAGACCAATGCATTAGCTAGTCATTTTACGAATTTGTGTACGTGTGATGGACGTATATATATTATGTATTAGTTCTTTTTTGTACATGCATTGTAACAAGCTTAATTATATAGTCGTCACTTGTTCATAATTCTTTTTACAAAAAGAAGAATATCTTTACTTCTCCCTCTTCCTATTTTATCAACTCCTCTTTTTTGTTTCAGGATGAATAATTACACTACACTTCTTTCTGTCATATTAAAAATCGGTTAGTCCCTGCATTTGGCAAATTGCTTCCATTTAGTCCTCCAATTGGTCTAAATATATAACATCTTACGAACTTTAATTTTTTTTTTTGTCGCGCCCACTTAATAATATAAATTGAGAATCTATATATTTTTAAAAAATTACAAAATAATAACTTTCACTTAAAAAAAAAAACTCATTTTCCTTCAAACATATTGGTAAATATTAATTAATTTTCAAGGAAAAAAAAAAGACTTTGACTATCTTCCCAAAGGTCCGCCGCTATCCGACTGAACAAAAATTTGATCGAGTGAGATTTGGAATGAGAGGGCGACCACCACGTCAGGATGGTTGAAGGGGATTTAGAATTTGGACTTTTGGAGGCACATCTCGAATTGGGATGAGTTGTGGGGGCACTTAACACTAGTGCACCAAGACTCTCCAGCTGACATGTGGACAGCAGTCCCAAAACCATATTTTGTTGTTCAATCCTTAAATATTTTAAGCTATAAAAGTTGAGTCCTTCATATTTGAGAAAAAACGACAATTATCGCCAGAAATAGTATCAGAGTTAGGTTTAATTTACTTAAATGAAAATTTATTTATAATAATAATACTTAATTACCTAGCCAGAGGAGTAATTTTAAAATCATGAATTCGAACCCATGTTCAAAATATGCTCTATACATGGAGTTTTCTGAGAAATCAGAAAACAGAAATGGGAAAAAATATATTAATAGAAAATTATCTACTAAACAAGGATGAGTACGTTTACCTCATCAACATTTTACGAAATCGAGCCGGATAACTCTAAGTTATTTCAAGATAAAAAAAAATAAAAACGAATGAAGAAAAGTCATTATAAAAAACTAAAATCTGAAAAATGACAAATTTAAGATATAATATATCTAAAAAGATGAATACAAAACCAATATGAAAAACAAATCTTCAAATGAAAAACTGGTAATAAAGTATGAAAAAATGAAAATATACGAAGTGTCAATGAAAAACTCTAATATAGAAATAAATGTATAAATCTAGTAAACAGTTGAAAATTTAATTATAGATTTAAAACATAATAAATCTGAAAAACAAGAATAAGGAGAAAGTTAATACAAAAAATAATAAACTTCAAAACATGTTAATAATCTGAAAACTAAAATATCTAACTAACCATACAGAAAAATATATAATAAAGGAGGAAAAAGTGAAAAACTTACAATAAGTTTGAAAATTAAAAACCTGACTGAGTAATTAACTTTAAAAAATAAATAAATAGGAAATAAAAACCAATGTAAAAAATTATATGAAAAATGATGTAAAACATTCAAACTATAATATATCTAACATCATAGGACTGAGCGAAAATCAAAATAAACATATTACTATTGGAAAATGAGAAATAAAAAAAGAAATAATGTGGTTAAAACCAACTTAAAAAGAAAATCTAAAACAAAAATTACTTAATTCAAGGACTTGCAAAATCCGCAAGTATTTAATTCCAACAAGACAAATGGAGTCAACTTTACTATCTCCTGAATTTCTGTTAGTGCAAATCAGAACAACTCTGCTAGCCTTTTCTGCATTTTATGGAAACTGGAACGTTAACATGAGTAACTATCCAATAGCTCCAAATATAAAGGTAAATACAAATATTTTCTGAACATACACAAATTAGGTCAAAACAAAAATAACAAGGTAGACAAACTACCTGAAATTGACACAAGTACATGCAATGAAGCGAAGTCTGAAATCAAGATACTAATGAAAGCGAAGGTATAGAATTTTCTTCAAGAGGCATACTTACAAAACTCAAAGATGTGAAAGTACCAGAGGAGTTCAATGATACGGATTTGAGACCGAAGACGAAGTGTTGTCTTTCTCCTTCATCTAAAATTTTCTCTTTTCGGTCTGATTCAGATCGGTGTCAGATGAATCGAGCTCAAATCCAGCGAAATCGGACTCAGTTCGGCTCATATCCAGGAATAGGCCAGAGATGACATGAGACTGAAGCCGAAGTGTTATCTTTCTGCTCCACCACAATTTGCTCTGCTCGGTCCAATTTTGCTGGATTTGAACTCGATTCATAGGCCGATGACCTAAAACATGAATCGAGTTCAAATCCAGCAAAAATGGGACCCGCTTCGACACAAATGTGGAAATCGGACTAACAAGTTAGTCACTCTTTCCCAGAAAGATCTCATTACTCCATTTATGCTACAATTCTCAAAAAAAAAACATATAAACAGGCCTTAAAATCTATACAAAATGAAGCTTCTTCTAGTCCAAAAATGTGTGTAAAAACTAGCTTTACTTGTGGAAAAATAGGAAGAGTCAAAAGCTATCCCGCAGTTAGACATATAGCAAGGAAAATCCAGAATAAGAACATGTTACAACATGAGTCATGAAAGTAACACATGAAAAGCTAATTGAGTCCTAGATGGATACTTAAGAAAAGATATTACAAAAAATAGCATTTAAGAAAGGTAGTTCTGATCATCCTTTTAGACTTTTACCAGCTAAGGAACTCACCATGAGTTAACACCTAGAGAAGCAAACTACTCACAAAACAGAAGGTTGAAGAGGCATATCTACCAGCTGTCTCTTGCTCTTGGCTAGTCCAGCGAATAGCATTTCTATGAATTACGTAATTCAGCATCAGCATATAAACACACGCATTCCTCAAGCATATGCCTTAAGCATGTCATTATATCAAAATATATCCATCATTGACCGAGACTATGTCAAAATATGGCATCTATGCTCCAGGACCCCGACTACAGAGCCCCCACAAGATTAGTAGATAAGCCCCATCTAAATAATGATCCAGACATACGCAACATAGCAATTTTTGTGTACTGGTAAACAGAGTGATGCAGGCATAGAGAATTAGAGAAAAACTATTATGAGTAAATTAGTTTCTGGAGTATACAAGTACCTCCAAGGATAACTTTGTTAGAGTTGACTTTTAGATTTCAGCAGAGTTTTTTAATACTTCAGTCTACAGGCATTTTAGGAGTCACATGTTTTATGCAAGATAAGATATGAAATCTTGTGTAAGTATTTAGTTTTCCAGTCACTTATACCTCCATTAGATCTTATAAAAATTGTTTTCTTGGAGTCCTGTTTAAGTTTTGCCCAAGTTAAAGGCTTTTCATACATTTTTGCCTTGTTATGGAAGCAAAAGATTCTTACTGTTTTAGCTACCGTGCTTGGGTTAATAATCTGCATCAGTCAATCAACATGGTTTCCAAATTATTCAAGCTTTTGAAATTTCCTAATGATTGTTTACAAACCCAAAATTAAGAGCAGCCCAAAGGATTCTAGAAGTAATTCATAGATTTCTTCTTGATCTTTATATTCCTATTCCCTAATTTTCTGCAAGACACTGTTAGCCCAGCTCCATTTGTCAGCCTATTGTTCGCACATCCTTCCAGAATGGCATCAAAACTTTGCTTCAATAACTTTTTTTTTTTTTGCTAATCTGAGATTGAACTACATCATAGACTTTCTTAAATAGAGAAATAATATTTGCACAAAAACCAGAACCACTTAGTTGGACTAAATCAACATGCATAAACTTTCAGGATATTGTGTCAGTTAACCTATGCAACAACAAAAAAAGCATCTATTCCATGGATTACACGGATGAACCTTAAACATGGCATAAGATCTTCAAAAACTTGGAACAGAAAATAGAAAGAAAAAAAAAAAACGAACACTAATGCAGCTATTAGGATACAGTTCATAAGACTTTCTCTTAATAAGTTTCTACTTTCTAACATTACTGTTATCTGTAGTAACTTTGGGGGAACATGGCGTGGTAAAAGATCAGTGTACATTTT
This sequence comes from Misopates orontium, assembly GCA_946800315.1. Taxonomy (NCBI): domain Eukaryota; kingdom Viridiplantae; phylum Streptophyta; class Magnoliopsida; order Lamiales; family Plantaginaceae; genus Misopates; species Misopates orontium. Next base: position 44,514,616 of record OX326949.1, read on the forward strand.
TGCCGTCTGATTGTGTTGGAATGTATTCAGTGTCTAAATATGTCAATCGTGTGCGCTTCAAGCTATTCAGATACATTAAAACATCTAATTCAGCTATAACACCATTAGAATTATAAAAAGAATAACATCTTTTCCCCCTTATATTTAACACTACTTATAAAATGGTTTGACATGATTTCTCAAACGCTTACATAAATCAATTCAATCACATATTTTTCATTTCAACATCCACAAAACTTACTAAACATAAAAAGAGACAATCAACGTCAACAAGCATCGCTAACATTATAGAGATACAATAGCAGCAAAAATCCATAAAAGCAAAAAAAGAATACAAAAAATCTCACCTTTAACAGGATCAATATCCGAAATATCAGCACCCTCTTGCTTCAAATCCTCGACCGCATCAAACCCATCACCACTCTCCAAATTCGCCGCTAATTCACTCTCAGAGTCATTTCCTCGAACACCTTCACGGCCATTTTCAATTTGCCTCAAAGTGTACCAAACCGGGGCCTTTGCACAAACGCAGAACATATCACCATTTCCCATTTCACCTCTTTCGAATCTCCGAAAAATCTTGACTTCATCGTTTTTGCTAACGTAAATGGGATTTCTTCCTAGTACTTCGAACTGGATGCTGATCTTTTTATTTGTGTGAGGAACAGAGAACAAAAGATGGCGTCGAGATACGGCTTTGTCCGAGGAATTGAGCCCGTTGACTCGTCCGAGTTCCCGGGTTTGACCCGGAAGGATTCGGGTCGTCGACCCATCTGGGTTCACAATCTCCATTCAAAGAAGAAGGTACTTGTCTGATTTTTCTATTTTCTCTCAAGTTTTTGTATTCAACAATTGAATAACACGTTTTTCCTCTTTGACCCAGAAGCGTTAAGTGTATCAATTTTTGTATCTATCGACACGCAAACTATACATTCAATAATATTCAAATCTTTAAACAGTTGATGAGGTTTTTTAGACAAATAGATTATATATACGACATTAGTCACAAATAGATTCAATAGTTTATTTTGTAAAATAAATGAATTACACTTTAATAACTTAAAGTATTTGTTGGAAATATATATTATTTGTAAAAGCATTCCACTAAACTAATTAGAATTTTGGTTTGTAGTTTTCCTTGATGTTTGTTTTTTGTAAAATCTCCACAATGTTTAAATACTTCAATCTAAGAAGATGTGTTGTTACTCCTTTTAATTTACAAGTGTTATTAGTACTTTTGTGACAACAGAATGAACAATACAATAATAAATGATGAGATAATAGAAGAATAAATGATGATTTGTGAAATACTTAAATCAAGCACAATTGAAATAAAATAAGCATAGTTTAGTATTTCTATAAATAAATATATATATATATTTGTGCAAAATTTTGGGAAGGAATTAGATATTTGTGCACGATCTATAAGACTTAGAATTTTTATAGTAAAGGACAAAAAATGGGAATACAATACACATTAGGGGATGAGAAGTTGAAAATTTACCCCCTATCCTAGTAGAGTATGAAGATTGGGATTGGGGGTAGTTGTTTGACTTATTTGATAATAATAAAAATAAGACAAGTGAACATAAATTAATATATCTAGATTTAAAATCACAAATAATAATAAATTGTTTGACTTCCATAACTATTTGAATTTATGAACTTATCCTTTTCCTAGTATAAGTATAAGAGTATGAATATTGGGATTGGGGGTACTTTATATATTATATTATTATAAAAGCAAGCAACGTGTAAGTTTTAGGCATTATTTATTAGAAAAGGAAAACGCAAGAAAGAAATATCTTCGAGAGAAATTGGGGAGAGAGAAAAATTAGGGTTTTTTCGCACACACGAAACGAAAGAATGGCGGAAGAATTCATAAGCAATAATGGTGGAATTTACCAGTGAAGAAGCAACAGAGGTGATGGATTGTTCTGAGGAAACGGAAACAGAGGGTAGGTTTAATGGGGGGGTTAAATGCAGGTACAACGGTGTTCAATATCATGCCGGGTCGGAGCTAGAGATGACAGCGTTGGCTCGGGACACGGTGATCATCGAAGAAGACTATGCCAAGATCGTCTTAGTCGATTTTGGCTCTTTTTGGAGCAAAGAGCTTGAAGCCAGAAAGCTTATGGACACTATTATCGATGCAGATCGTGACAGGGACGTCGTTGACGGAAAGCCAAAGACGAGGCTCATCTTCCTCAAGCAGGACCGTGACTACTGGCCGGGTTCAGAAAACGATCCTCTAGTTATGGCGCGTCGGGCCATCAAGGAGGCGGAGGAGGCGAGTTACTGCACGAAGCCCGACTATTCCGAGCTGTCTGTGCCCCTCCGTTTGCCACGGGAGGAGGGGTGGAACGACGGTAGCCACAGGGAGACCTTTCGGCGCTACTTCGACCCTCGCTTGCCCGGAACAAGATTCATCATCAACAACATGTGCCCCGTGCTCACAAATGAGTTTCATTTATGCATGCAAGACCCAGGTACCCGCCCGTAATTGCTTTCATCTTGTTGTTTCCTTTGGACAGCTATTTATTATTGTTTCTTCTTAATTGTGTTTCTCAGATCTTCGGGCGATATGGTTAGCCAGTCCACTCGCAGGCATCATCCAAATAGAACGATCGGTACGTTCTCGAGCTTAATCTATGGTTACTTTTGCTAACCTTTAGTTTCTTAGGATAGTATTTTGAATTCGTGATTAGTTAGGATAATAGTATTGTGACCTGAAGTCCTTGCCTAATCTGAACTGTTTTCAGCCATGTCCTTGAATTTTTGGTCAACAGCTGGTGCGTGCTTGAGCTAAATCTATATGTTCCAATCTTTCAAATGGATCTGATTTTTTGTTGTGTCTGAACTTGTAATTTGCTCTTGTTCAACTTTTTACTTGTTAAGAAAATATCTTGATTAGAAGTTGAAATATCGTGGTCGGTCTGATTCGCAGAAAACACATTAAATCTATGTTGATGGAGGAATGTAAGAAAGAGAATTTGAATGCTTCAATCAGTATCCAATTTCATGTTCTAAATAATACACTTCGCACCCTGGGGATAGGATTTGTTTCCAGTTTTCCACCTTTTGTGTTTGAGTGCATAGTCAATCTTTGAGAGGGCAAATTCTTTATTTCAAGTCTTGATAGGAAAGTGCTCAAGTTATTTCGATCTTTTGCAGGACATTTAGCATCAAGAAAAGCGATACGCGAATGCCATTATGGAGGATCCAACAACATGAATTGGTTTCTAGCATTTGTGTATGGAGAGCCTACATAATTCGTCTTTTAAGGAAAATTAATGATACAGTAGTTAACGTAGTTTTTAGCTTTAGCTACCAGTGGGAATCTTATACTCTGTTGCACTGTTTCTGTTGTGGTGCTTTTAATCTATACCAATCACTTTGAAGTTTGAATGATTTATTTTCTGTGTGGTGTGAGATATACTTGTTTGCTAGTCAAGAATGAATCAATATATGCATGTTTCTAGAGAATATTGTATCACAATTCAGACCTTTAAACCTGTGGTTACATTAAAATATTTTTTCTTAGTTAACGTCGTGTTTAGCTCCAGCCCCTAACTGGATATATAATTACTGCGAGAATCTTACTAAATTGAAGTTTGAATGACGTCATTTTCCGTGGGGCGTGAAATATTACTTACTTGTGTTTAGTTTTGGCTAGTCAAGAGTATCTAGATGGATGGATCGATGCATGTTACAAGAGAATATTGTATCATAATTCAGACCTTTAAACATGTGGTTGCATGATGTGAATAACCAATTTCTTCTTTCGATTCTCATCTGTGTTACACATATGAAATCAAGTTCCAAACTGTATATTCTTTCGTTTGTTCAACCTTGCCTAATCTGAACTGTTTTCAGTTTTCACTATGGTTAGCAAGCAGTATGGTGCCGATGCAGGAACCATTCCCTAAATTTTTTGTAATCCTTAGTTTCTCTATAGATCACTCAATTTAAGCCACCTATTTGCTCAGATAATTTAGGCAGTTTATCTGAATTGGAAATAATATAAGCCCTCTATCTATTGAAGATTAGTAGTAGGTTAATGACGTTTCCATCCAGTGTTACACAAATAGGATGACAGGTCATTCTGTACATTATAGGCTTATAATCTTCACTATGTCCGTAATTATCAAAAAGTAAGATTAAACTATCTTCACTTGTCCTTGTTATTGGAAAAATGCTCAAGTTATTTGGATCTTTTATAGGACATTTAGTTTCAAGAACAAATGGTGGAGGATCTAACAACATGGTGGAATTGGATTCTGGCGTTCGAGTATAGATAGGGAGAGAGATCACATGTCTGGCTAAAAAAATGTGTCTTGACAAAGGACTAGTGATTATGATAGTGTTTTTTTTTTTTGGTAAGCAAACAATTTTATTGAGACTAAGAAAGTACAAAGTGTAGTACGAGATCAACTAGCAATACAAGAGCATGGTGACAATTTTATTGTGACAGTGTTGTTAATGTAGTTAACTGGGCCTCTCTACTAATTACTCTAATACTAGAACATTTGAGCCTCTGTACTAATTTAAGTCGTTGATGCACTGAGGATTCTGTGCATAGCCCCTTCTTTTGGAGTGGTTCATGGCTTTGCCTCTATCACCCACTAGCTATAGCAGGATCATTTGCTTGAAATTGTTACTTAGTGAAATGATGGTTTGATAAGTTTTTAGTATCTATTTGCTCAACCACACGTTAGTACAAGGAAGAAGGAAATTGAACTGCAAGTTACTATTATGCAGCTTCATTCGCACCCCTTTCTTAAATAAAATTTTGTCGCCTTTGAACTTGTTATAATGCTGAAAAGACCAATGCATTAGCTAGTCATTTTACGAATTCGTGTACGTGTGATGGACGTATATTATGTATTAGTTCTTTTTTGTTTCAGGATGAATAATTACAGTATACCTCTTTTTGTCATATAAAAAATCGGTTTTAGTCCCTCAATACTTGGCAAATCACTTCACATTTAGTCCTCCAAATGGTCTAATAACATCTTATGAACTTTAATTGTATATTTTTTGTTGCGCCCATTTAATAACACGAATTGAGATTCAAAAAATACAAAATAATAAATTTGATTTTTTTTTTTTGTTTTTTAAAGAAGCTCATTTTCCTTCAAACATATCAGTAAGAATGAATTAATTAATTTTTCAAGGACAAAAAGAGGACTTTGACCATCTTCCCAAAGGTCCGCCGCTGTCCGACTGAAAAATAATTTTGGGCCACAAACGAATTGCTTTTCAAGTGGGGTTTGAAACGGGTAAGGTGCAATTATATGACGGGATTTTAATTGTTTTGGTAAAGAGGGGGCTAATTTTAATCTTTAGTTTTGGCAAATGTTATTAAAACTGTCCACAATGTTGAAATATTTTAATCTAAGAAGATATGTTGTTATACCTACTTTTAATTTACAAGTGTTATTAGTACTTTTGAGACAACAGAATACAATAATACATGATGAGATAATAGAAAAATAAATGTTTTGTCAAATAATTATATCAAATACAAGTGAAATAAAATAACCATAATTTAGTCAAACATATTGACATATCTAATAATCATAAAGTTAGTGTTTGTATGAGCTAATATTTAATTTTTGAAATGGAGTCTGGTTAAAAGTGAATATTTTGGTTATAAAAGAAATTTTGAAATTCGACAAGTTTTTTTTTTTTTTTTTTTTTTTTCTTTCAATGAATCTTTGAAAAGTTCTTTTCATGTATTGCACGTGATAAGATTCATTTGAGAATTAGAAATATTTCAAAATTTGAGAATTCTGTCCATCTTTGATTTATGAGAGAACAAAAAAGCTAAAAATTAGAAATATGTTGAAGTTTGTTGAAATTTATCCCCCTACTTTAAGGCGAGCATATTAAAATTTGATTAGAAAAAATTTCAATATATTTTAAATCTTCTTTTTCGTTAATAAAATAAATTTCTAACTTTTTTGAAAATTTTCAATCTTTTTAGAATTTTTTGTAATACCAAATACTCGAAAAATATACTTTCTCCCATCTAGTTTTCTTCAAATTGAACATTAGAGAATGCATTACGAATATTCTTATTAAAATAAACATGTTCTTGATGTAATAAACATTTCTAAAGGACAAGATATATAAAAAATTAGTTGGAAAGTTTTTTCATCTTTGGACTTCCAATGGGTGTTTACTCTAATTTTGGTCATCTAAAGTAATCATCAATTATCTTAGTTCTCCAATGTGCACTAATAAGTTGCACCTGACAGCAATGATGGCACGCGATGAGCAAGGCACCCAGTTAGCTCGGCCTCCCGCACAGAAGCTATGCCAGACTAGCACATAAGGAGCACGCAACGCAAAACAAGAATGACCTGAGCCAAGCGACGGGCATGCCGATGGGTGCGACATGTACAGCCTGCATGCGCGTGAGCGCACTGGCTGTGCATTGAGGCTGCATGAGCCAGTTTTGCAGTTTTTTTAACTCTTCAGGGTCTTTTTTGTATATACACTTTTTAAAAGCTTGTAGGGTGGTTTAGAGGATTCTAGAAGGACTTGATAATTGTAAAGTCAGTTAGAAGAGTTGAGAAACATTGTAGATACGAAATAGTAGCCGTTAGATTGAGTTGCTTTCCACCGTCCAGTGAAGAGGTGGCTATATATATATATATATATATATACATGTAAAGACCTATCAATTAGAGACTAAATCCCAAATTAAAAGATAAAATTTAGGTTTATAAAAACATGAAAAGAAAAAAGGGAATTCACTGAAATTGGGTGAAGAAGCAACAATGGTGAAGGATCTTTTGAAACGCAAGCTGAATGAGATATGTGTTGAACGATATATGTACAGAGGAAATGAAAACAGAAGGTGAATTAAGGTTAGAGTGTAATGGGGTCAAATGCATGTACAACGGGGTTTGATATCATGCCGCATTGTCCGAATCTGAGGAGGAGCTAGAAGAGATTAGAGCATTGGCTCGGGACACAATGGTTATCAAAGAAGATTACTCAAAAATCGTGTTGATCGATTTTGGCTCTTTTCGGAGGAAGGAGTTTGAAGGCAGAAAGCATATACATACGATCACCGAGGTCGTACAAGGATCACTCGTGCGGTTATGCCATTGTAACGGGCATTATTCGGACCGTAACCAACTGCGGGTTGTGGTGCTGCAATCAATTCAACAACCACAACATCTGTTAAGACACTATCTAAAGAGTATTGATCAACATCAAATTGGAGTTCTCCCGCTAAAGAGTATTGATCAACATCAAACTGGAGTTCTCTCGAACCCCATTGTTGACACCCGACCAGCTGAGCATTCCTATGAAACATTCGGTTAAACATCGTACGTGGGAATGTTATATATATATATATATATATATATATATATATATATATATATAAATTGCAAAACATACAAATGAAATGCTTGAGTTTAAAGGAAGAGATGTTGGGTCTAATTTATAGGAAGAAGCTACTCTCACTCACAAGATAAAACAACGAAAGGAGATTCTGAAAATCAATCTTTTCCAAAAGGTGGAACTGAATTGAGGGTTGAAATCTTCAAGGACATAATATTGTTTATTTATTAAATTACTAGCCACCAAGACGCACGCGGAACCGCGTGCAACATTTTCTTTAATTTAAAGAATAACTTATAGTGTACATATTTTTTTCATTTATTTTTTGACATAAGAAATAATGTATATTAAACTTCAAACTCCAGTTAATTAAAATTCAATGATTTTACATTTAGCCTCAACTGAAATTTGATGTAGAGAAGTGATGTGTGAGCATTTTGTTGATTCCGTTTCTGGTCCTATTAAACAAAAACATATTAAAAAACATTAAAAATTGAAGTATCAAATATTTCTATATGCATGACAAATACATAGATGAACAATATATGCATATAAAAGAAAAAGAAAAGAGATGAAGTAAGAACAGTAAAAGAAAAACTTGATAGAATAATTTCAAAAAAATGGAAGGTGGTAACGGATGAAAGAAAAATGAGGAAAATAATAACCTCTTCCTACAAAATAGGGAAATGGAATATAGTGGAGTCCTTAAAAATGACAATATCAACCCTTCTTCTTTTTTGTTTAAGTGAGTAAGAGAGGGTAAATTTGGAAAACACTTTATTTGTACAACAACTTCCATTTTGTCTCACAAAACCTGTTTGTTATATATATATATATATATATATATATTGCAAAAGATACAAATGAAATGCTTGAGTTTAAAGGAAGAGATGTTGGGTCTAATTTATAGGAAGAAGCTACTCTAACTCACAATATAAAACAACGAAAAGAGATTCTGAAAATCAATCTTTTCCAAAAGGTGGAACTGAATTGAGGGTTGAAATTTTCAAGGACATGGTACAAATGAAGCAAAAGAATCGAGTCAGTCAAAGGTACTTAATAAGCATGCCGGAGTATACTTCCTCGATTTCCATTGTGCATGTGGCTCTATGCTAGTTATTAAACTGATGCATGTACAACACAAAATTAATACTGGCAGGTTTGAGGTGCATTATGTAAGATATATAAAAAATTAGTTGGAAAGTTTTTTCATCTTTGGACTTCCAATGGGTGTTTACTCCAATTTTGGTCATCTAAAGTAATCATCAATTATCTTAGTTCTCCAATGTGCACCAATAAGTTGCACCTGGCAGCAATGATGGCACGCGATGAGCAAGGCACCCAGTTAGCTCGGCCTCGCGCACAGAAGCTATGCCAGACTAGCACATAAGGAGCACGCAACGCAAAACAAGAATGACCTGAGCCAAGCGACGGACATGCCGATGGATGCGACATGTACAGCCTGCATGCGCGTGAGCGCACTGGCTGTGCATTGAGGCTGCATGAGCCAGTTTTGCAGTTTTTTTAACTCTTCAAGATCTTTTTGTATATACACTTTTTAAAAGCTAATAGGGTGGTTTAGAGGATTCTAGAAGGACTTGATAATTGTAAAGTCAGTTAGAAGAGTTGAGAAACATTGTAGATACGAAATAGTAGCCGTTAGATTAAGTTGCTTTCCACCGTCCAGTGAGGAGGTGGCTATATATATATATATATATATATATATACATGTAAAGACCTATCAATTAGAGACTAAATCCCAAATTAAAAGATAAAATTTAGGGTTATAAAAACATGAAAAGAAAAAAGGGAATTCACTGAAATTGGGTGAAGAAGCAACAATGGTGAAGGATCTTTTGAAACGCAAGCTGAATGAGATATGTGTTGAACGATATATGTACAGAGGAAATGAAAACAGAAAGTGAATTAAGGTTAGAGTGTAATGGGGTCAAATGCATGTACAACGGGGTTTGATATCATGCCGCATTGTCCGAATCTGAGGAGGAGCTAGAAGAGATTAGAGCATTGGCTCGGGACAGAATGGTTATCAAAGAAGATTACGCAAAAATCGTGTTGATCGATTTTGGCTCTTTTTGGAGGAAGGAGTTTGAAGGCAGAAAACATATACATACGATCATCGAGGCCGTACAAGGATCACTCGTGCAGTTATGCCATTGTAACGGGCATTATTCGGACCATAACCAACTGCGGGTTGTGGTGCTGCAACCAATTCAACAACCACAACATTTGTTAAGACACTATCTAAAGAGTATTGATCAACATCAAACTGGAGTTCTCCCGCTAAAGAGTATTGATCAACATCAAACTGGAGTTCTCTCGAATCCCATTGTTGACACCCGACCAGCTGAGCATTCCTATGAAACATTCGGTTAAACATCGTACGTGGGAATGTTATATATATATATATATATATATATATATATATATATATATATATATATATATATATATATATATATATATATATATATATATATATATATATATATATATATATAAATTGCAAAACATACAAATGAAATGCTTGAGTTTAAAGGAAGAGATGTTGGGTCTAATTTATAGGAAGAAGCTACTCTAACTCACAAGATAAAACAACGAAAGGAGATTCTGAAAATCAATCTTTTCCAAAAGGTGGAACTGAATTGAGGGTTGAAATCTTCAAGGACATGGTACAAATGAAGCAAAAGAATCGAGTCAGTCAAAGGTACTTAATAAGCATGCCGGAGTATACTTCCTCGATCTCCATTGTGCATGTTGCTCTATGCTAGTTATTAAACTGATGCATGTACAACACAAAATTAATAATGGCAGGTTTGAGGTGCATTATGTAAGATATATAAAAAATTAGTTGGAAAGTTTTTTCATCTTTGGACTTCCAATGGGTGTTTACTCCAATTTTGGTCATCTAAAGTAATCATCAATTATCTTAGTTCTCCAATGTGCACCAATAAGTTGCACCTGGCAGCAATGATGGCACGCGATGAGCAAGGCACCCAGTTAGCTCGGCCTCGCGCACAGAAGCTATGCCAGACTAGCACATAAGGAGCACGCAACGCAAAACAAGAATGACCTGAGCCAAGCGACGGACATGCCGATGGGTGCGACATGTACAGCCTGCATGCGCGTGAGCGCACTGGCTGTGCATTGAGGCTGCATGAGCCAGTTTTGCAGTTTTTTTAACTCTTCAAGATCTTTTTGTATATACACTTTTTAAAAGCTAGTAGGGTGGTTTAGAGGATTCTAGAAGGACTTGATAATTGTAAAGTCAGTTAGAAGAGTTGAGAAACATTGTAGATACGAAATAGTAGCCGTTAGATTAAGTTGCTTTCCACCGTTCAGTGAGGAGGTGGCTATATATATACATGTAAAGACCTATCAATTAGAGACTAAATCCCAAATTAAAAGATAAAATTTAGGGTTATAAAAACATGAAAAGAAAAAAGGGATTTCACTGAAATTGGGTGAAGAAGCAACAATGGTGAAGGATCTTTTGAAACGCAAGCTGAATGAGATATGTGTTGAACGATATATGTATAGTAACTAGAGCCTGTCCTCCGTCAGCGAGATCGAAGACCTAGAGGAGCAAAAGCCTCACAAAAAACCTAATTCGCCTCATCATAATCAAATTCGATCCGTATCGCGAACACTCGCGCCGCTAATCGCCGTTTTGCTACTCTCGTGCTACACTCTATTCGCGTTTTTCTTCAAAAGCGACGACGTTTTGACGTCGGAGAATCTGCTCTTATCTCTAATCCTAATCGCGGTTGTGCTGTTTTTCGTCTCGAGAAACAGAGATTTAGTCGAAAAAAACGTGTTTTACGCTAAAAAATACGTTACGCTACGCAGAAGTCGACCGCGATTTCATTTTGGAAGAAGTCGTTGTGCCCTCAACCGTGAAGATGAAGAGGATCGTTGCCTCTGCTGCTGATAATTATTCTTTGTTCTGGGTCAAATGCATGTACAACGGGGTTTGATATCATGCCGCATTGTCCGAATCTGAGGAGGAGCTAGAAGAGATTAGAGCATTAGCTCGGGACACAATGGTTATCAAAGAAGATTACGCAAAAATCGTGTTGATCGATTTTGGCTCTTTTTGGAGGAAGGAGTTTGAAGGCAGAAAGCATATACATACGATCATCGAGGCCGTACAAGGATCACTCGTGCAGTTATGCCATTGTAACGGGCATTATTCGGACCGTAAACAACTGCGGGATGTGGTGCTGCAACCAATTCAGCAACCACAACATCTGTTAAGACACTATCTAAAAAGTATAGATCAACATCAAACTGGAGTTCTCCCGCTAAAGAGTATTGATCAACATCAAACTGGAGTTCTCTCGAACCCCATTGTTGACACCCGACCAGCTGAGCATTCCTTTGAAACATTCGATTAAACATCGTACGTGGGAATGTTATATATATATATATATATATATATATATATATATATATATATATATATATATATATATATATATATATATATATATATATATATATATATATATATATATATATATATATATATAAAAATTGCAAAACATACAAATGAAATGCTTGAGTTTAAAAGAAGAGATGTTGGGTCTAATTTATAGGAAGAAGCTACTCTCACTCACATGATAAAACAACGAAAGAAGATTCTGAAAATCAATCTTTTCCAAAAGGTGGAACTGAATTGAGGGTTGAAATTTTCAAGGACATGGTACGAATGAAGCAAAAGAATCGAGTCAGTCAAAGGTACTTAATAAGCATGCCGGAGTATACTTCCTCGATCTCCATTGTGCATGTTGCTCTATGCTAGTTATTAAACTGATGCATATACAACACAAAATTAATACTGGCAGGTTTGAGGTGCATTATGTAAGATATATAAAAAAATTAGTTGGAAAGTTTTTTCATCTTTGGACTTCCAATGGGTGTTTACTCCAATTTTGGTCATCTAAAGTAATCATCAATTATCTTAGTTCTCCAATGTGCACCAATAAGTTGCAACTGGCAGCAATGATGGCACGCGATGAGCAAGGCACCCAGTTAGCTCGGCCTCGCGCACAGAAGCTATGCCAGACTACCACATAAGGAGCACGCAACGCAAAACAAGAATGACCTGAGCCAAGCGACGGGCATGCCGATGGGTGCGACATGTACAGCCTGCATGCGCGTGAGCGCACTGGCTGTGCATTGAGGCTGCATGAGCCAGTTTTGCAGTTTTTTTAACTCTTCAAGATCTTTTTTGTATATACACTTTTTAAAAGCTAGTAGGGTGGTTTAGAGGATTTTAGAAGGACTTGATAATTGTAAAGTCAGTTAGAAGAGTTGAGAAACATTGTAGATACGAAATAGTAGCCGTTAGATTGAGTTGCTTTCCACCGTCCAGTGAGGAGGTGGCTATATATATACATGTAAAGACCTATCAATTAGAGACTAAATCCCAAATTAAAAGATAAAATTTAGGGTTATAAAAACATGAAAAGAAAAAAGGGATTTCACTGAAATTGGGTGAAGAAGCAACAATGGTGAAGGATCTTTTGAAACGCAAGCTGAATGAGATATGTGTTGAACGATATATGTACAGAGGAAATGAAAACAGAAGGTGAATTAAGGTTAGAGTGTAATTGGGTCAAATGCATGTACAACGGGGTTTGATATCATGTCGCATTGTCCGAATCTGAGGAGGAGCTATAAGAGATTAGAGCATTAGCTCGGGACACAATGGTTATCAAAGAAGATTACGCAAAAATCGTGTTGATCGATTTTGGCTCTTTTTGGAGGAAGGAGTTTGAAGGCAGAAAGCATATACATACGATCATCGAGGCCGTACAAGGATCACTCGTGCGGTTATGCCATTGTAACGGGCATTATTCGGACCGTAACCAACTGCGGGTTGTGGTGCTGCAATCAATTCAACAACCACAACATCTGTTAAGACACTATCTAAAGAGTATTGATCAACATCAAACTGGAGTTCTCCCGCTAAAGAGTATTGATCAACATCAAACTGGAGTTCTCTCGAACCCCATTGTTGACACCCGACCAGCTGAGCATTCCTATGAAACATTCGGTTAAACATCGTACGTGGGAATGTTATATATATATATATATATATATAAATTGCAAAACATACAAATGAAATGCTTGAGTTTAAAGGAAGAGATGTTGGGTCTAATTTATAGGAAGAAGCTACTCTCACTCACAAGATAAAACAACGAAAGGAGATTCTGAAAATCAATCTTTTCCAAAAGGTGGAACTGATTGAGGGTTGAAATCTTCAAGGATATAGTATTGTTTATTTATTAAATTACTAGCCACCAAGACGCACGCGGAACCGCGTGCAACGTTTTCTTTAATTTAAAGAATAACTTATAGTGTACATATTTTTTTCATTTATTTTTTGACATAAGAAATAATGTATATTAAACTTCAAACTCCAGTTAATTAAAATTCAATGATTTTACCTTTAGAGCCTCAACTGAAATTTGATGTAGAGAAGAGATGTGTGAGCATTTTGTTGATTCCGTTTCGGTCCTGTTAAAAATTGAAGTACCAAATATTTCTATATGCATGACAAAATACATAGATGAACAATATGTGCATATAAAAGAAAAAGAAAAGAGAAGAAGTAAGCATAGTAAAAGAAAAACTTGCTAGAATAATTTGAAAAAAATGGAAGGTGGTAACGGATGAAAGAAAAATGAGGAAAATAATAACCTCTTCCTACAAAATAGGGAAATGGAATATAGTGGAGTCCTTAAAAATGACAATATCAACCCTTCTTATTTTTTGTTTAAGTGTGTAAGAGAGGGTAAATTTGGAAAACACTTTATTTGTACAACAACTTCCATTTTGTCTCACAAAACCTGTTTGTTAATATTATTAATAGATTATGATGAGATTTTTAGATTGGAGTGTCTTGTTAATATTATTAATAGATTATGATGAGATTTTTAGATTGGAGTGTCTTGAAAAGTGTATAGTAAAGATAGGCACGGATTCCTAAAATTCGAGATTCATAAACTATCTATCGATTTGGGGGATTGTGTGTATCGATGATATTATTATTATTATTATTATTATTATAATAATAAGTTGAAACGTGTAAAATTAGGCATTAAAAAAGAAAAGAGAAGGCGGTTGATGATTCATCCATAGAAATAAAGTTATTAAAGAAATAGGAGCCCACAAGTTGCCCGTATATAATCTTCAAACTTCAAACCACCCACCCAATTAGAGGAGACGAAAATCAATCAAAAAAATTGGTAAGCATGGTGAAGTATCGATTGAAAGGCAAGGTGATCGATACATCTAGAACAGAGGAGATGGAAAATTTGCGTAAATTATCCTCCCGACGCCAAGGAACAGCAAAAAATAGCACGAGGGCTAAGATTGTGTTTGTCGACTACGGCAGCGAAGCAAATGACCGACCATATATATACAGACTATCATCGACCACGAGCTAGACAAGGAGGACCGCGCGCGACTACTTCCAAGAAAGATCCCGATGCCATGGCTCGTCGAAGCTCTTTGCAGCTCGTCGAAGCCTGATTACCAGGAGCTTACTTTAACTAAAGATGCTTGGCTGATTCACCTTTTCGACACTGAGGGCGAATCTTGTGTTTAACTTTTGCTAGTCAAGAAAATATCACTTTTGGAGCTCACAACTGTCTGTTCTTTCTGACTTATGCATGTTTGGTTTCTGCTTTATTATGATATTTAAATGGATGCATGTTTAGTTTCTGTTTGATATGATATTGAGAAGGGCTCATGTTTAGTGTCTGAGTTAATATGATAGTTAGATGGATGCATGTTTTAGTTTCTGATTTGATATGGTATTTTTTTTTATGGATGCATGATTAGTTACTGATTTATGATACTTAGATGGATGCATGTTTAGTTTCTGATATGCATGTTTACTCATAGCTTCAGTACCCAATTTCTTTTTCTATTTCTGATATGCATAGGTATATTTTAGTTTATTATTTTTGTTCTAAACTCAAATGATACAAATTAACTTAAGATGCAGTAAGTTAATTTTCAGCAAGTCAATTTGTTTATAATATTTTTAAATTATAATAGGTACCGTTGATACATATTGACAAAGGTGAAAATAAATTATCTGAAGCAACCAAAAACTCCGTTGGTACATATTGACAAAAGTGAAAATAAATTATCTGAAGCAACCATAAATTTATATGCGTGTAAAAAATTATTGAAAATAGTAATAGCTTATGTGGTAAGACAAGAGGAAATCAATAATTTCCATTTGGATTTGGAGCAATAATTTTATATTATGCCAGGGTCGGATATGGAGCCCATTTGGATTTGTTATCACTTTAACCCTCATCACAACACTGTGCCGATTCTGAGGCCGAACATCAATAAGGCCCAACCAGTAATTTGGAGGATTCTGAGGCTCATTTCCAATATTAAGCATAACCAAAATGCAACAGGCCCTTAATAGAATTTCTGCCCAAAACCTTTTTTTCTCAAATGCATTTTCCTTTTAATCGACCCAACACATGTAAAAGAAACATACCATTACATGGCCGAAGCATATGGGCAAAATTTCACCAAATATATCTAGTGAAATCTTTATGTTCAAAAGCAGGACTGCTTTTGATTCCTTTTTTAAAGCCTATTAGAGTTCTAGGCCCTATATTCGATCGCAGCCTTTTTTGTACACGTACTAACTCTAATTTTTTTACTCTCAGCCTTTGGTTGTACCACGTCACCATATAGTGGTTGTACCTAATAATTTTTAGCGTGTGTGTGTGTGGGGGGGGGGGGGTGTACAACAAAAAGTACACTAACAAAAGAAAACGCATCCAGTTTGCCAAACAAAAATGTTCATCCTTTCATCAAATTAATAAAATAGATAAGGCTTTAGAATTTATTTCGATCGCATACTCCAAGTTTAGTGGATTTTTTTTTAAAAAAACATTTAATATCATTTTATTGTAAATTCAATTTCATAAAGAATAATTGTAGAATCTTATATTTGGGTCATTAATATACTTATAGTTATAATTAAATTTATTATATTTAAGTGGGCTTTACATATCTTTTTATTGTACTAATTTTGGAATAATAAGTAGTGCAGTAGTGCTAATACTTTAAACTGAAAGAGCCCAATAGTTTGGTAAACATATACAATTAGTTTTATACATTCAGAATACAAGAAGACTATATGCGTACAATTCATTGACGGGTGGAATATATTGATTGACCTTTTCCCCCCAAATGAATGTACTATTTCTAACACGTAAATGAGTTGGACTGGTTTAAGGGTATTAAATAAGGAAAAACGAAGTTTGAGCTTTTCTGCAAAATTGGAAGACGTATATTTCTCCCTCAAATATTTTGATTTTGTGAATAATTGTGCAGCTTTGTACTCCATAATCGATAGTCTGACCCTGCAGAATCTCATAAATATATATATATTGGCCCTATAAGATTCCAGCTGCAAACCCCAACACTATTTATTTCCCTTGTTTCACCATATATATGTAATTATTTTCTTTTCTCTTGCAGTACGTAACAAAAATTGATCAGATGCTTGCTCGCTTGTTTTTATTGCTGGAAAAGTTGAGTCCAAATTATGCAAAATCGAAAAAACCTACTTTGTTATTTTAATTGATAAAAACCCATTGGCTAAAAGTTAAAACTTAAACACCCCCCTCCCTCCCCTCTATTTTCTAATACATGCATTTAAGACAACTTTGCCCCTGCTATGTTTCCAATAAAAACTAGCAAAAAGGACCTTGAGTTTTTATAAAATTGGCAATTATCCTGTTGTACTCTTAAAAAATTGCCAATAACCCTCTTCTATTTTCTTTCCTTCAATATGATGTATTAATTTTGATAGCTTTGGTGAAATAAGTTTAAAAGACATAATGGTCTATTTACTTTGAGTCAACTCCTAAATCAAAATAGGGGCAGTTTGGTAATTGTTAAATGTTAAGAGGATTTTCTCCAATAGAAATAGTATGAAGGTTTTTTTGTGCCAATTAGGGATAACACATGAATAGTTGGCTAATATATAGCTCAATAAATGTACTAGCAAACTTGGTGTATGTTTCTTTTTAATGTATGTATGTATGTATTTATTATAACAAGTGCTTACAAACAGGGGCGGATCCAAGTAAGGGGCTAGAATGGGCTCTAATCCTGGGTCAAATTTTGGCTCAAGTCCAATATGTATGTATGTGTATTAAATGTGTAGTTCGCTTTAAAAATGATATGAAGATAATATGGAGGTCCAAACGAGTTTACCCAACAAAACAACTACACTTTGGGCCAAATAAACCCACATCTTAACCAAATAAAAAACAACTCAATCCACTAAATTATCCATGTACAATTTTATTATCATTTTTTGTTATTTTTCATCAAATCGATAAATGATGTTTATTGCGCATACAAATCCTAGTGATCTTTTGAATATACATCAAAATTAGGTTTTATTTTATTTTAGTGAATTTTTATTTTAGTTGAACTTGATTGAGAGAGTATGAGAGTAAGACTAATATAATTTTTTTTATGCACCTAAGATGTTTGTTGAATATTATTTTATTTGATAATTTAGATGCTAATGGATTCTAAGCAAAAAATTTAAAAAACTACTATAGTAACCAATGCATATTATTCACTTTAATTTATATATTTAATATTTTTATTTTTAATATTTATTTAATTAATTCACTTAAGTGCAAAATAGCCCGATGTGGAAAAAAATTCCTAGTTCCGCCTCTGCTTTTACAAACGGATTTATACAACAAGAGAGTTTTACATGAAAATGAAACTAGATACATGTCATTTAAAATCTGCTAGGCCACAGTTTGCTAATAGCGCTTCGGAAATAAATGTAATAATGCTTATGTACCACAAAGTCGGGGTTCAATCAAAGTGATATTTCTTGTTCTTTATTAATTACTTCGTGAAGAGTATGGAAGAAGAGAGTAACAACTATTGCTGCGCAAAAGATATCACTAAATGTAAGTCTTGATACTAAAAGTCCATGGACTTGGATAGGTAAACAATTTGTTTCATGCAACAACTTCAAAACTTTTACCAAAATTGCAAGAAGACCAATTTGTCATGCCTACTTTTTGGAGAAGAAGAGGAAAGTTTGCATTATTATCATATTATGTATTGAATGGCTCTTCACAAAACAATGTAAGTTTGTTTTTTGTTCTAATTGGTAATTTAGAATTGAACCATTTAGGGATATGAGTTAACTATGCTCACTCTAAAACTACTGTGTTGTAGCTGGACTTAGAGTGGGTGGATTCTTACAAAAAGGTGGTGTTTTGACAATAATTGGTTTTATTTTCATTGGAAGTTTTTCGTAAAGATATTATCGTCCTTCATTCCTTTATTCGCTTTCATCTATTTCTGAGTAATCAAATAGAGCCTTAGTTAGCTAAAATGTGCCAAGGAAGCCAATTTGCACATAACTTGAGTATTATTTTTCACCAAATTCTTTGGCTGCATGGTTAATTTCTCGATCACTTGACATAATTTAGACCATATTTGTTGTTGCATTTAGATTTGTTTAGCAGTCACGTTTTTTGTTTTATACGCAAGCTATTAATCACATTATATATATATGCATACTAAACAAAATAAAGAGTGATTAACACGTTATCACTAATGTCATATATGTAATCTATTTAAAACATTATTGAATGTATCGTTTGCGTGTCGATAGATACAAAAATTGATACACTAACGCTTCTGGGCCAAAAGACGAAAAACGTGTTATTCAATTGTTGAATACAAAAACTTTAGAGAAAAGAAAATAGACAAGTACCTTCTTCTTCGAATGGAGATTGTGAACCCAGATGGGTCGACGACCCGAATACATCCGGGCCAAACCCGGGAACTCGGACGAGTCAACGGGCTCAACTCCTCAGACAAAACCGTATCTCGACGCCATCTTTTGTTCTCTCTTCCTCACACAAATAAAAAACCCAGCATCCAATTCGAAGTACTAGGAAGAAATCCCATTTACGTTAGCAAAAACGATGAAGTCAAGATTTTTCGGAGATTCGAAAGAGGTGAAATGGGAAATGGTGATATGTTCTGCGTTTGTGCAAAGGCCCCTGTTTGGTACACGTTGAGGCAAATTGAAAATGGCCGTGAAGGTGTTCGAGGAAATGACTCTGAGAGTGAATTAGCGGCGAATTTGGAGAGTGGTGATGGGTTTGATGGTGTCGAGGATTTGAAGCAAGAGGGTGCTGATATTTCGGATATTGATCCTGTTAAAGGTGCAAATTTTATTTTTTTTGCTCGTATGTATTTTTGCTGCTATTGTATCTTTATAATGTTAGCGATGCTTGTTGCTGTAGAATGTCTCTTTTTATGTTTAGTAAGTTTTTGGATGTTGAAATGAGAAATATGTGATTGAATTGACTTATGTATGTGTTTGAGAAACCATGTCAAACCATTTTATAAGTAGTGTTAAATATAAGGGGGGAAAGATGTTATTTTTTAAAATTTCAATGGCGTTATAGCTGAATTAGATGTTTTAATTATATTTGAATAGCTTGAAGCGTACATAATTGACTTACTTAGACACTGAATACAATCCAACACAATCAGAAGGCTAAAATGTTCACTGATCTTTTACCACGCCATGTTCCCCCAAGTTATTGCGCAGAAACGAACCTGCTCTGCTACGATCATAACCTCATTTGAGTACCATTGTGCTTTGTGTCTGCGGCCTGTGGCAAGCTACATGGATTGAGAGCTGCAGAAGTGATGCATAATGGTAGTAAGAGTTGGGGTTATGAGTTATGATGATAGCTCTGCTGGTTCATTGCATCACAAGAACTATGGAGGAATGATCATTGACACTGCAGTAGTTGGATTGCTTTTGAGTTTTGATGTCTGAACAATTAGCGTCTGCATTTTTGATTGCATTTGATGCCTGAATAGCTTGTGTTTGGAATTATGTTTGATTGTATCTAAATTTTGTATTATGTCAACTTAAAAAAGCAATAATGCAATATATATATATATATATATATATATATATATATATATATATATATATATATATATATATTATATAAAATAGATAATTTATGTATTTTCATTTATTGTCACAATTATGTTATTAATATACAATTATTATCTATATAGTCCAATCATAGTTTCAATTAAAAGCATCCGAAACAAGATCTTTTTCTTTAGCACCACCACTTATAAAGTGTGTGCTATATTATTTCTCAAATATAAACATAACAAGTGGATCTAAACACATATTTCTCATGTCTACATCTACTAACTTAATTTAATCCTTATATTTATTTACCACATAGTTTAATATAAATTCAACATTGTTCTTAGCACACTATTTGTTTTTTTTAAATTGAGGAAATCTTTCAAATAACGTTTTTCAATCACAAAATTTCCACACAAATTCCAAACAAGTCCATGAAGTTGTGGGAAGTTGGAAATAGAAGAAATTGTATTTCTTTTTTATTGTGAAATCTCTTGATAAATTCAAATACTAAAGCTGTAATGTGTTGTACTTAGGGGCTCCAGGACCTTGGGCCCTAGGATTGGTCTGTGCAACCTTGAATTCTTCGGAGCCTAAGTATTTTCCTTATGTCTCATTTTCAAATTTCAATGTATGGATCATATGATTCAAGGGTTGGTCAAAGTCTCGCTTTTCCAATCCATTTGCTGAATTTTATGTTCATTTGACTTGTGGAAAACAATTGAGAAGTTACTTCGATGTATGTTGTACTTGTTGATTGCAGTAAGAGTTTTGTTATATATCATCAGTGTTTTAAACTGTTCCCCTAGCGGCTTGGTTCGATATTCTCTTGCCATTTATAATGTGAAGTAAATATGTTAATCCTAGCCCTTGATTAAGCAAATTTGCACGGCTGATTCAGTATTTATCTTTTTACAGAATTTGGATTTCTGGTTATGGGACACGAGTTTGATCCTTACCCAAAGAAAATGATCCGAGATTTCAAGAACTGGGACTGGTTTCTCGAGGGACCTAGCAAAGATAGTGAGGACGAGAACTATGAAGGAAAGAAAGGAAAGGGAACTGGGAGAAAGAAGAGAAAGAAAGGCGCAGAGAATGATGATGAGGAGTGGACGGGGGAGAGTGAAGACGACAAAGAGTTAATCAATAAAACAAGGAACACGCAAAAGCCTAAATACACTACACGGTCCAGGGATCGTGGAAAACCAAGTAAGGATACTAGCAAGAGCAAAGGTACCTCAAGTAAAGAAAAAAACACGAATGTGGAAGATGAAGACATGGAAGACGAGGATGAAGATGATGAGACGCTGGGAGGCTTCATTGTAGAGGATGAAAATCTTGAAGACGAGGATGAATTGGGCGATGAAGAGGAAGAAGAAATAGGAGAAGACGATGACGAAGATGAATGACTACTCCAAATAAAAAAGGAGCTACTGACAAAGCCTTGATTTTGTACTATTTTAACTTGCCCTGTGTATGTTGTAAGAATTACATTTTAACTTTCGTGTAATTATCAACCTGTTTTAACCATTTGTAATATCATCTTTTATACTTTTGCCTAATTTTAACAATGCCGTTTTATCAAATTGGGGTTTGTATTTGTTCTGTTTTTGTTAATTGAAAAAATCTAAGCTTGGTGTTTAAGTTTTTTCATAATCACAGCAGATCATGCATTGTTTATTTTATTCTTGCCCACCTTCATGAAAATCGCATGTTGACTGTTAACTCGGCTCAAGTAAAGCCTTCTATAGCACTTTGTTGCCCTATGTGCGGAAAAAAATATATAGGTAATATTCAAAATTCAAATAAACTAAACTGTAGACCAGAACCTAACTTCAAGAATACAAGGACATAGTACGACATGAAACCGACGTGGAGAAACAAAATTTGAAAGGAAATCTCGACATACCACAAGAACGTTTACATAATTAAGTTATAAAAATAATTAAAATTAAGTATACCATACAACTTGAAGGATAAGACATGAACACATGTATATTTACATAATTATCATAATTATGCGTTACAAAAGTTTGAATTAAATATGCTATACAACAAGAGGGAACAAAGTAATGAAAAATTTCAATCTGTTTTTTTTTTTTGAAGTGTATATATCTCGTTTTATTAATGTGGAACACTGAAACACAATATAATAACTTTGCTTAAAAGTTATAAATGTTATCTCAACTTAAATTAAAAGACTTCAATCAAGTACACGAAAATCGTCAAAGATAAAACAATAGTTTCATGATGTGAGGGCATGATAGGATACATACTCATTAGATGCTCGACACGTGTATCTATAATTTTATTTATTATCCTCATCAGATGTTCGACACAATATCCATAATTTTGTTTATCGTTAGTCATAGATACGCAATGTAGCACTCGAGGTCCATATATGAAGAGTATCTCAGGAGTCAGGAGTAAAAGAGTCAGTATTACGTGATTTTCTAGAAGTGTCGATGCAAGGTGGACCAAAATTCAAGGCTGCCCAATGGGTCCTAGGCCCAAAAGACTGGCATACAGCATATTCCCCAGTACAGGCCCAAGCACTAAACATAACGTAGTGACCAAAACGACGACGTTCCTTCGCCATATAATCAGGAAACGAAACAAATTGCACAAATCAATATAAAAATTTTCATCAGAAACAATAAAGCGCCAAAGCTAGGGTTTCATCAATTCTCATCAAATTTCAAAACGACACCGCAGCAGGAAGCTCTCAGTCTCAATCAATTCATCATCATCATCATCATCATCATCATCATCAACTAGATAAATCCTAGCTAGTTATCGTGTTAGGTAAATCAATCGTTATCAGGTTCAGGTCTTCGTTTAGGGTTTCCCCTAAAAAAAAAGAGGAGTCAAAAATTAGAAAGTGTGTATAATCGCTATTTAATTTGCAGGTGTTTCTGTGTTTTTTTGTTGTTGCTGTTGATAGGTAGGAATATAGAAACTTCAATTTTAGCGATGGATTATGGTGTACCTGAACAAAATGTCGCCGCATATGGCGGCGAAGAGGAACCACAGTTTGAAGGACATCATTACGAGGCGGAAGAGGGAAACTACGATTCCGTCGATAACGTAGATGATAGTGCAGGCGTAAAGCATGATTCTTCCTCGTCTGCAGGGTTAGTTGTTGTGTTAGTTTAGTTTGCGTGTCGTTAGGTCTCCATGTTAGATTGATCGTATTGCTTTAGTTTGTTGTGTATTGTGAGAGCTGAGGTTGAAGGTTTGGGTTCGATCCCCAATGAAAAATGCAGAGAGATGTGACTGAATGAATTCTTGTAACTGTTGGTTTTTTTGTTGTCATAGAAAACTTTTCGTTGGTGGCATCGCTTGGGAGACCTCAGAAGGTACTACGATCCAATCCTCCACTTGTTTATTTCCTTTACCGTTTTATTGACTTATGAAAAGTGAGAAAAAGTCCATATTTCTTTTGATTGTGACTTTAGCATGTGTAGAGTTTGGAATAGATTTATTGGAATGTTGAATATTTGAGTGTGTTTGTTTAAACCCCTCGAATTTGTTAATTTGAAATTTTGAACCATTTTACCACTTATTCCTTTTCTAGGCAAATATTTAGTTGAAATGTCTTCATATGTATGATATCTGTTGTTTTGCAATGTGGTTCTGTTTTCTGGATTAAATGTCTGCATACCTCTCCGGAAACAAATCTCTTACAGAATATAGTTGAAATATTTTTGTTGGTCTGATTTTACCACTTACTACGAGAGATGCTGGAGAAAACATCATTATGGTACCCTGGTCACTTGTTTCCTCTTGAGTATCTGCTTGTTTGCCTACCCTCCCAATTTTCTTAGTGATCAAGGTATAAGATGGTTCAGGGCATCTTGGACTGTTTAAATAGATCTTTATGTTCCTTACGATTCTTATGATTTTGGGTCATTTAAGTGTTTTTTGATGTGTTGCACTTCTAAGTCAAAGGTGTAGTCATTTATGTTTTGGTGAGATTTAGTTATACTTATCATGCTTGGTATATGCTCCTTTCCAGAGTCATTCAGCAAGTACTTCAGGAAGTATGGAGAAATTACGGATTCTGTGATAATGATGGATAGGGTCACAGGAAGACCTCGTGGTTTTGGATTTGTAACATTTTCTGATCCAGAAGTTGCTGAAAAGGTTTTACAGGAGGACCATGTCATTGATGGGAGAGCGGTAGGCTTTATTTGTGATTGAGCGCCTAGCTACAAGACCTTTATATCACAGTTTTCCCTTATAGAGATTTATCTCACTTGGGACTCTTATCTGCACTTGCATTTCAGGTAGAGATAAAGAGAACAGTACCTAGAGGGGACTCACAAGTTAGAGGAGTGTCAAAGACGAAGAAGATATTTGTGGGTGGTCTTGCTTTGTCTTTGGTTGAAGGTATGTGCTTGTGCCCCTCCTAAATCCAACATTAACCATATACTGATGTTGTGGAGCATGACATTATATTTTATTGCAGATGACTTAAGGGAGTACTTCTCATCGTACGGTAATGTTGTGGAGCATCAAATTATGCTGGATCACACAACTGGTCGTTCACGAGGCTTTGGATTTGTAACATTTGAGACTGAAGATGCAGTTGATAAGATTTTCTCTGATGGGCAAATGCATGAACTTGGTGGAAAGCAAGTGAGTCAGCATTAATATACATATTCGCTCCTATGGCATGATGAGACCACTAAGCATAAATAATAAATATTTGCAGGTTGAGATAAAGAGGGCTGAACCAAAAAGATCTTTTTATGATAAGCCAAATGAAAGCCGGTTTCGTCGTGGCGGCAGTAGTTCAAAATCTTCTGGTAATTATGCTGGTAATTCAGAAGGTTATGGTGGTGGCTACGGTGGAAAGATGGGTAGGTCGTATGGTGGTGGTGGTGGTGGTGGGTATGATAGTTATGGTGGCTACGGTGGCTATGGAAACTTTGCTGGGAATTATGCTGGCGGAGCAGCAGGGTTTTATGGTGGCTATGGTGGATATGGCTATGGTTATGGATTTGGTGGGCCTATGTATGGTGGTGGTGCATATGGAAGTGGTGGTGGCTATGGGGCTGCAGCTGGTTATGGCGGAGGTGCT
This sequence comes from Misopates orontium, assembly GCA_946800315.1. NCBI lineage: Eukaryota > Viridiplantae > Streptophyta > Magnoliopsida > Lamiales > Plantaginaceae > Misopates > Misopates orontium. The sequence goes on from OX326949.1 coordinate 44,540,085, forward strand.
GCTTATGGTGTAGGTAAAGGATACGGTGGTGGTGGTGGATACGATGGTGGCAAAGGCTTTGGAGGTGGTAGCACTGGTGGTGGATACGATGGTGGCAAAGGCTTTGGAGGTGGTAGCACTGGTGGAGGTTATGGCCCTGGTAAAGGTTATGGCGGAGGTGCTGGTGGCTATGGTGGCGGAGGTGCTGGTGCTGGTGGATATGGTGGTGGAGGTGGAGGTGCTGGTGCAGGTGGCTATGGTGGCAAAGGATATGGAAACAGTAGTACCCCAAATGGGAGGTTTCATCCTTACAGAAAGTGACACTCTGCATGATGAGCAGCCTGTAGCTTTTTGATTGTTTGCTTTCTCCTAGAAGTGTAGTTCCGATTGCTCATTTTGTACTTCAGGGAACTAAAATTTCGCAAACCTTGTTATCTTTCCTTAAAACTGTATGGCTTGGCACAAATAGGTGACGCCTTGTGTATTTCTGGACTAACCAGATTGAGATTGTAGTATTTCTAAATTAGACGATCATTGTGCTTAACATCATTTGGGTTACCTAGTGATAGAGTTGTATGGCAGGTTCGTGATAGTCGCGAAGTGTCTGTGTACTCAGTGAGTAAGACTTGCTATTTTGCTACTTCGGTTGGCTAACTAGATACCATTTACTGTGTTTCTTTTAGCTTTGAATAGTATATTTTTAATTTTTTTTTTGTTTAGCTACGAGCCGTGCTCCATGTAGGTTGAAGGATTACTGCTCATTTTTTGTCCCATCTGATTCTTAATTTTTGAATTAAGCATTGGCGGAAAATGCTATTTCAAGACCAGGAATGAAAAGGAGAAAATTCTTCACCTGATTATTATTTGCTCAATTGAGCTGAGCACCAGATATTAACATATGATTAAAAAAAAAGGATTTTGAAGGGAACGCAGTGACATATACTTCCTAAGGACTTGCCTTCGAAAATTGTTTTGATACATCTTCAAGGCGGATTATAGCCTATTTTCCAGTGCATGTTCACATAAATCTTCATATCAAAATATCATCTACATCTTTACGAAATATAACAAGACTGACATGATATTTTACACATAAAATTTGTAATCTCCCAATTTAGTATATAGTAGGTATATTTTCTCAGATACAAACACACTTCCTCTCTCCCTGGGTGTTTGATAGTTCACGTTAACATTCTTCCTGTATCAAGTAAACTCACCCCGGATCCTAAATGACCGAATTGTAGTAAGGAAAAAGGGGATAGAAACAACCGGTGAAATACTACCAATCCCCAACCTGCACACGGCTTACCTTTTCGAAGGTGTGCTCACCACGTGCCAAAGGAAGCTCTCGTGTTGATTTGATGCTTCGCATTTGTTCATCAGGGATCATGAGCCTCGGATAGTAATGCCTTTCTTTAACGGGTCCAGTTTTTAATTGAAATTAATGTGTTTCTGTTGTCGAATATTAATAATTGTCCATTGTTCTCGTTTGTCACTGTATTCGGATTTTGTATTGTAATGCCTGTAATTTGAGCTATCAAATGGATTAACTGTGTTTTCATTGTTCACATCTTTCTGGTATGATTTACTTTCGTTGTTGTATACGATGTATCATTGTCAGTTATGTGCAGACGAGTAAACTTGAACTTTAAGCATGCTCTGCTACATAAAGATTTCGGGAAGGCCGGTCGATTGTGTATCATTAGCCTTATCTAGTGCGCACCCTTTTCTTGATCGAAACCTTTGTTGGTATACTCTTTCGTGCCTTAAACAAGTCGATATTTGTTTTTACATGCTTACTGTGTTTAAGCTGTCGTTCCTTTTCTTTATTTTGCTTGATGTTTGGGTAATAAGTGGTATTAACAGAAGTACTAGCTCTGGCTACCACATCTAATTCAAATACAACTTGGTAACTCTAGGTTTCATTCTATTGCCTATTCCTAATTGCTGGTCCTCTATTGGCTGGCTTCGTATTCTTGTGATTAAACGTTTTAGTTTCTGGTTAAGCAATGATCAGAGAAAATAATAAACCAATTGATGCATATAATTTTGGGTTTGGATGATATTTGATCCTTACTTTTTACAAATTCTGTACTATCGAAACCTACATTTCATGACGCCTTTGTGACAATATACTTGTTTCTTTGTTCCTAAGTTTGGTAATCCCTTGTGAGCTTTTTATACTGCTTATGGACTTTGAATTGTCACAATGTTCGAATTTTACTGATTTTCGTGTTGTAACAGCGTAACATTGAAATTATAGATTCAAAAGGGGCATATAATAAGTTGATACAAGGAATCTGCTGAAGTTTTGTCGTCCCATTAAACTCATACATAAGTTTTCAATTAAAAGTAACACATAACTATCAGCAACTTATAGGTGACCGTTGAATTTTGAGCTTGAATAGCACGAAACACTATAAATTTTTTCACGAGAGTATTGGAGAAAAGCTTATTCCATTTGATGAATGATTCTTGAGTGCCTCCACATGGGGGATTCTATGAAGTCCAAAGATCTGATCTCAAAATCCTTTAATTCCCCGTTATCTGCTGGTGCCGGGCGCATATCTGTTATTTTTAACAGTTTGAGAGTTTTTGTTCAGGTGTCAAGCGTCATGTTGCTTCTCGTTTCAGCATTTGTCAGCCTACGCTTGACATGCAGTTAGCTCAACTAAGCTGTGATGCCGCTGCTGGTGTGGGTAGTCTTTAAACAGACCCGTTGAGAATGGTATCCTACTATGTCTTATGTAATTGGTACTTTCTACAACATCTTCATGATTATCCATATTCCATACGCCTGTCTGAATCATGCAAGCAAGTTGTCTTATTTGAAATGTGCTAACTGCATTCTGGAATAGAAGCCTTCCTTTTTATCAAATGGAATTTCAGACACTTTGAAGAGTCTTAATAGTAACTGTTCCCAGCTTTTCGAAATAGATTTCGTTTACTCCTTTCTCTCCCTCTGTGCAGTTAGATTCTCACGTGCCCACGCAGCGAGAGAGTGGGCTACGCCTGTTGTTTAAACGAGGGACAAAATGGATTTTTCGTTTAGGCCAACACAGCCAATGTTTGCGAATGTCAATAATGTAATCTTTTGGCGCTCCATTTAAGCTGAAGACTTGGATCATTGATCATTCATGTGGATGACCTCCAGACAGTCAGATCTTGTGACATGTTTGCAAAATTAGGTTTGTCCTGATCAATGATAAGAGAAGCAAAGAAAAAACATGAGAGGATCAGATGATTAAATCTATTAAAAGGAAAAAAAAGAGGAAGATATATTCAAGTTTTAACAGTTGATCTTACTCATCTTGATTTCAACTGGTATAATTCTCATGATTATATATATGTATGTTATTTCTCATTATACTGTTGAGTTTACATGGAACCTATCCTTGAGAGTTTCCATCTTATACATTATGTAATGGCATGAGTTTTATTCTATATGTAAGTAATGAAAAGTTCACTACATTCTATTTATTGGCTTCACCTGATGCAGACATGGGTCGAAGTTTTATGTCCATTATGCGATTCGAGTTTCAAAATGTAAAAACAAGATTCCACATATTTTGAAGAATTCGCCAAATAATAACAAAATAACGAATGTAGTGTACTTACTTTCATTTCTATTAAATTGAATAAGAAAACAAAATAAAAACATATTTAGATGTATGTATTGATTATATTGCCTGACCTATTTGGTCATTTTGTAATTTTATTTTTGGATAAGTTGATCAATCATTTTCATTTGTAAGAATAAAAAGTGACAAAAGAATTGTCAATCAAGAAAACCCATGAAACTTATAAATAAAAAAAGTTACGTTTTTTTACTTATTATTATTATTACCAAGGGAAAAATTAAATTGAAAAATAAAAAATAAAAAAGAAAACAAAATTACTTTTTCCAGGCAAACACACATTCCTCCACTCTACGACTAGGGTTTAACATCTTCACCTTCATTCCCACAACTGAACGTTCAATTCAGAGCACAAAAATGGCGTCCTCCTCCAAAACCCTAATCCGCAGAGGATTCTCTCTAATGACCCGATTACTTCACTCAGCACCAAATCCAACGGCTCAAATCATCTCTCCGATCCCCAATTCAATCGCGCCGCCCAAATTTTTACCATCTCTCTTCTCTCACACCGCACATTTTCCTAAGCATCATCGAAACGACGACGAATCGATCATCAGAAAACTCTCATCTGAAGGATTCATCTACCCCTGTGGCCTTCCGTATCTCCCGTTCTTCCTGCCCGACGGTAAAAATTTTAAATTTTTCTTATTTTTTTTTTGTGTTCATTTAAGTTAGCTGTGAGAATGTACTTTAGTTAAGTTGATTTTGGAAGAACTTATTTGATGAAATTGAGCTGGCTAATTATCTTGTAAGAACAATTTGATATGAAAAAAGATTTCGATATGGACTTCTGTATCCGTCTAAATTGAGGAGCAGTAAACGCGATAGTGGAGTGCCTGTTACTAGTGCTGTATGGGATGTGTAGTGCGTTTAATTGTCGTCTCGTGTTAGTTTTGAATTGCCATTGTATTGTAATAATGGTGATATTGATTGAATATGTATTGCACGGAATTGATGAAATGTTTTTTACTTCATTTTTGTATGTGGATGGATTGGGTTTATTTATGTAGAGAAGGTGATAAAGAACCTACAATCATGGTTAGGAATTTAGGATTGTCCCAAGATATGTTTGCGACTTTTCGAGTATTTTCGTTGTTTGTGGTCATCGGCCTCTAATTTCTTAAAATGTAATCTTTGACCGTAGTTCATGCAAATATATCACTGATTTCGAGCATATCCAGTAAGTGCTGATTTTAGCAACTGAAATCTGTTAATAAGGAGTTGAATCTTTCCGTTGTTTAAGAGCCCCTTGGATCATTTTTATGATAATTTTGTGCAAATTAATATGGTGATTTGGGGATATGGTTTTACTCTGACACTCTGCCCTGCCCTTTATCCTCTCATCCTCAACTTCGGATATCCTATCGTCTTATAATTTGTACTACTCTTCCGACTCCACATGTCGCATTACTCAAGTGGACAGTCCTACGAGCATGGTTCCAATACCAGCTACCAGGAACAGTAAACTATGGTTAGGTCTCAGTGGAGTAGAGGGCAAAAAAAATGTTCTGTATTCTCATTATTACAAGAGTAGAGCTGTTAGGAATTTATGATTCATAATACAAACTTAATGCTACACACTCAGTGTTCTTTTATGGCGTTGACTGTTGAGCTTGCAACAATGACTTTTATTTTTGATTTACTGGCAATTCAGATGAGTGTTACGTTGTCGACAGAATGTGTTATGATCTTAAAACCCATAGGAGTTACCACGTATGACCTTTAACAATACACATAGCCAGGCATTAGAAGCATCAGCCTCGCCTTAACTGGGGACATATTTTAAAAGCACTTGTAGGCCTGCGTCAGAGAGGTGTCAATTAAGGTACATACTGAAAGTTTGTTAACTTTACATTGGTGATGGAAATTGTAGATGAGGTAAACTGGCATTGAAAGGGTTCTTTCACTTTTTTTGTAAAAGATATCAGGTGTATTTTGTGCTTCAGATGGTATTCCTTTCAAGTATTTTTGTGTAGTGTTAAGGAGTTGTATAATTTTGTCAGTCTTTTAATTATGGCAAATCTTGTTTGTTACCACATGAATTTTGGTCACCAGTGGTAGTACTGAGTAGGTCTATGAGAATATAAAGCCTTGTCACTGTAGTACCTATTTTAGTTGTTCTGCATTTTTTTAGGCTCATACAAATAATATTCCGAAATGATTAAAGTTTGTTGGATCTTAACTGAGTCTTTCAAATATGTTAATGTAGCAACTTATTACGGTTGATAGCTACTATTTCTTAAACTTCATTTAAGTATTGCTTCGATAAGAGAGGATGGTCGCTAGTGGATCCCTGTCTGATGGAATGACCTTTATAGGGTCAGTGGTTACTGAAATGTTGAAATTATTAGCTATATTGAAGAATATAATGTTCATGACCAGAAGACAGCCTCCAAAAGATTGTGCAATCTCTAAGAGGTTTTCATGTTTTGACTTTGTCGGGTCTTGTGGGCGAGTATCCTTTCTGGTGAATAATAAAAGGACGGCTGACTGAGCACAGACAATATGAAGTCATAAACATGATAAGGCATTGTTATTAACTGTCAGGTGGTTCATATTCGGCTAATATATTTAGTGCATCACCATTCAACTTTCTGAGCTTGGGTCGTCAAGCTTACGTCGCTCTATGTTACCATGTTTTGACTCTGTCGGGTTTTGTGGGTGGGTGGCCTTCTAGATGAATAATATAAGGATAGACCGAGTGCATACTATGAAGTCATTAACACGACAAGACATTGTCGGCTATTAACTGTTAGCTGGTTATCGACTAGTTTTTTCATGCGCCAGCATATACCTTTCTGAGCTTGTGTCATCAAGCTTACGCACTCTTATGTGAATCCAAATGACTATGGTCCTTAATTCAGTAAATTTGCAAACGAGATAAGTTAGAATACGTTGTATCTTTATGATTCTTGGTTGGTTTACTTTTTGTAAAAATTGGTTGTGATATGTTCTCTCATTTGACTTTCGACAGGAGACGATTCTTCGTCAAGTGAGCCTATGCTTTTATTTCCAAAGCGTACCTACCAACCAAGCAATATCAGGCGCAAAAGAACACATGGCTTCTTTGCTCGGTACTTTCCCTTTTCTCACACACACAACATTCTCTTTTTTGCATGTAAGTGTCAAAGATGCTATTAAAACTCCCTGATCTATTCTGCGCACCAGAATTTGTGCACACGTGTGCTGCATTGACATTTATGAGTTCCGACCTTGTTACCACTCACTTTCCCAGTTTAACATGCTATGCATAAGTCGTGCGGGTAAACATAGTTCTTGATGGTTCTGTGATACTTATGCCATCCATTTATAATGCCTAGAATTTGTATATTCAAGCTTATAATGATTTATCCTTTATATGATTTGCTAATATTTTTGCTATCATGTACAGAAAAGCAACAAAGGGTGGTCGAAGAGTTATTGCCCGGAGAATCGCAAAGGGTCGGGCCAGGATCACAGCATGATATCACTATCAAGTCGTTTTTTTTTTTAAAGAAAAAATCAAGCTTTAATATGAATGATTGCTCTGAACAATAAGTCATCCATTAGGCAACAGTTCATATGTACTGGCTATTAAGTCTTTATTTCTGCATTTCTTGATTTTGATGGCTTCAGTAGGGGACTTAGAGGGCTGGTTTATTTTTTGTTTTATTCTTACTGTTAAGCTTTCACTCTTTTGTATGGACTGGTATTTTACATATGCAAAGTAGCGGACTGTATCATGGGAAGAAGTACGATGAATTTGATAGCCTTGCAGAAATATCCAAAATATTTTCTTACATGCAAAGTATTGGTTCTTACTTCTAATTATCTGCAAGGGCCTGTTAACTGAGAAATCCATAGTCAGTGACAATATTGGAAGAACAATTTTATGAAATCGTTGAAAAGAAACTGGTGTGACAAAATAATCTATATTTACTTTAAAATGCCAAAAATAATAATTTGAGGGTGGGGTGTGTAGGGGCAGCAGGGGCATCTCCCCACTCCCGTTTGCCTCTTAATTCTAATGAGGCCATTATGAGGGACAAAAATGTGTTCCGCGTGATTTATGGTTCTATGTGAATCTTTAAGAAAGCATGTATTCTACTAGACTACTCTAAAACAAGAAATTATAAATAACGATTATTTTTTCAGCTCCCCACAGAACTAATTTCTTGAAGTAGTGGTGCACACATTTTGGCGTCTTATATTCAAACATTATAACATATATTGCGTAGAATATGTTATACATTTACATTCACATGTGCTTTTTCGTTTTCCTCATTTTTTTTTTCTTTCTTTAATCACCTTTTATGACGCTCTCTTTTAAAGCGGTTGTTTATATTCTAGACAGACACATGTGTATTTCTATGTTTTGCAATTGACACCTACACATGCAAATTATCTCTATTTGACACACGCATGCTCAAATGTCACACATGCATATTCACTCCAAACAGGAATGACATATGCTAATTTGTCAATCATTTTTACTTTATTTTTTCTTTCAGTTTACTTTGTATTCACGGCAACTATTCGTATATTCTTTTTCCTTAATTTTTTTCCTTCTTTCTTTAATCACCTTTTTATGACGCTCTTTCAGTATTGGTTCATACTCATAAAAGATTCTTCATATTTTAGACACATATGTATTACTATATAGTCTAATTGACACCTAGACATGCAAATTATCTGTATTTTGGACACGCACATTCAAATGTCACACATGCATGTTCAATTCAAATAGGAATGACATAGACTAACTTGTCAATCATTTGTACATTATTTGTCCTTCAATTTACTTTGTATTGACGGCAACTACTCAGTGTATTGTATTTTCTACGGGCTTGCAAATTATCAGAAAACATACATGAAAATTAAAGTTTGACTAAACACGGATATTGTAGTTACAGCATAACCTTGAAAATGAAAATGTACATTATTATCTTAAAATTAACTTGACCATAAATCATGATACAACTCAACTCCTATCATATGGTCAAAAACCCAGCTCTCAGGACAATAATTCTCCCACATAAACGGGCCGCTGCATGGCAGTGGTGCCAAGCTTGAGACATCTGCCGATGGCAGGGAGGAGGAGGAGGAGGAGGCGATAGGCAAGCCTAAATCCACTAGCGGCGGCGTTGCGGTGGAGGAGGAGGAGGCAACAAACGCCGCTGATGGTGTAGACGATTCATTGAGTCCCTCCCAGCTCTCAGGACAATAATTCTCCCACATAAACGGGCCGCTGCATGGCAGTGGTGCCAAGCTTGAGACATCTGCCGATGACAGGGAAGAGGAGGCCTCGGCGATAGGCAAGCGTAAATCCACCAGCGGCGGCGTGGTGGTGGAGGAGGAGGCAGCAAACGGCGCTGATGGTGTAGACGATTCATAGAATCCCATGAGGGACTCGATATTTTCGAGATGGCTGGGATAATTAACACCGGCATTGCTTGTGCTCACATCAGGAGGGAAGTTCGTTACCCCATCAAATGTCTCAAGAAATTGTAGCACTTCATCAAAAAAAGCGGGGTCATTATATTCGAACAAGGAAGAATCATTTTGCGCTAGAACTTGGGATTGAGGATTGTAAGAAAAATCAGGCCATGTGGGGAGATTGGATATAGATGAAAGAGTGTTGGTTATTGGAATATAAGTTGGCGGTGGCGGCAATGGTGGTGGAACATTCGGAACAAACCCTTGAATAGGCATAGGAGCATTTGAGATAATCATATTGTTGGTTGGCTTTATAAAGCTCAAGTTTTGAGAATGGTTAACGGTGCCCACTGCATGAACTGGAAAATCTCCAGAGGGTTTGCGAGACTTAGACTTGGCAGCTTTGCAATGAGCCCAAATCTTGTTTTTGATACTTGAATTCCATACATTTTTTATCTCATTATCCGTCCTGCCAGGAAAGTGCTTTACAATCAAAGACCACCTGAAATATAATAAAAAAAAGTGATGTCCATCCTTATTAGGTGACATTGGTAATTAATAAATAAAATAAACTAATTAACTAGAAATTGATGTGATTTTTAGTACTCAAACAACCACCTATTCCCGAAAATTGCATGGAGTTTAATGAGGTGAGATACTTCTTCGGGAGTTAAATCACCTCTCTTGAGGTCGGGCCTGAGGTAATTTATCCACCTCAGCCTGCAGCTTTTGCCGCATCTCTCCAACCCTGATAACCACAAAAACCAAACATGTGATATATGTTCATGCATTGATGTGTGCATATAAGAAAATGAAAAAAATAAAAAGTGTGTGATTAAAGAGTATATATACCGGCTTTCTTGGGAACTTGAGTCCAACAACCTTGGCCATGTTTATTAATGTAGCTTCTAAGAACCTCATCTTCCTCCGGGGTCCAAAGCCCCCTCCTAACTTTCTGCTTGTCGCAGCAAGTGTGATTGTGGCCTGCCATTTGCAAATCCTCTTCTAGCACCAGATCACTCCTTTATATAGTTATCTGCAAAAGTTTAGACAAACATATATGAGTAACATAGCAAAAAATAGAGAGGAGGAGAAGAGAGAATTGCACCTAGACAAACATATATGAGTAACATAGCAAAAAATAGAGAGGAGGAGAAGAGAGAATTGCACTGCCAAAGAAATGAAAGCCTCACCAAATTTGAGGTGAAAAGCTGCAATAACCTCTTTAAGGGAGAAGAGGGTTCTTATATATGTGAGGTTTCAGAAGAAATTTTGATTTCACACGAGTCAACCGATTTGAGGGTCCCACTTACTGCTGCAAAAAAGTTTTTTTCTTAACTTCTAACACAGAAAGTAAATGGTATCATAAATTTACAAGAAACCCATGCATTCTTTAAGAATCCACAGAAAGTTCATCTCAAAATTTGGAACTAAACCCTTAAATTCTGCAAGTATTTTTACCTCTGAATTCTTTCTTTCCTAGGGAGTTGGAATGAGTAGTTAAATACAACAATTGTGTGCTGATCCATTTATGCTTAAATGCAATTGAAGATGAATTAATGAAAAGAATTATTTTTATAATGTGTAAAGTTTATCATGAACTTAGAGCTATCATGATATACCTGATGAGAACTCTAAAATAAGTAACTACAAATACTCCAGCTAAGCATGGATTTTCAGCTTTGAATCCTAAGATGGTAAAATTATACAAATACCTTTAATGAAGAAAGCAAACCAAAAATTATTGCTAGTTGAGCCATTTCATTAATTAGAACTATACATTTAAAATCAGTGGTTAGCATATATATATTTATGACACCAACTTCCTCAATGTGTAACCCTTATAACTAACCAAAGTAACATAGTAACTAGAGCGGTAAGTTTCGGCTTGCCAGGTTATGCCAATATGGTTCTTTGAACTGGTCCTTTAGATATGAAATGTCGTGTGTATATGTGTTTGTGCATTACAACTAGCTACTGTAGGTGTATTCTTATCTGAAGGCATCACTCTGATGAAGCATTCTAATCCCCTACGTCAAAGCGGTAAGAGGGTTTTTGTCTTCTTGAGTGAGTTACAGCTCTCTTTTTTTGTTTTCTTTTTGAGGGGTTTCGTCATCTTTTAGCACTTTTGGTGAAATATGATGGAGATGATTTATGGAGAAATGTGTATGCCCTTCATTTAGTCAGGTGCTTTTTAGCCATTAGAAAACCCTAGTAAATTGATAGTCTCGAGAATTGAGAATGAATAGTTCTTGATTATGACAATGTAGAGCGTTATATATTTGGGTAATTATGAATATCGTGGCCAGAATACTATATAGCCGCATTGTTGATTAATGGTTTTTATATGAAAAAACTCTGTCATAATTAAGGTCCATTTCAACCTATATATTTTATATGCCCTTAAGATATGTTACCATTAATGTCTTAAGCATCCTTCCTATTTTCCTCGTTATCATACAGAAACTAAGAAAATACAGTAAAGTTACATAATAATTAATAATATTAGCAAGAAAACTTTGTAAAAGAAGAGTGGCGTAGATTAATGAGAGTACAATAAGAAACTACATATCTATTATGATACAAAATCTAGGATATATACCCATGTCTAAAAGAATTAGAGTAGAGAAAAGAAAACGGATGCTCTAATTGTGTTTCTAAGAGTACTTTAGTTTCGTTCAATTTTGAGGATTAATGAGTGAGGGAAGGGAACGTTCTAATAATGGCTATTGTACCTGTACAAGAGTGATTTTCACTTCAAATTACTATTCACAGACATTTTGCCTCCCAGTCAAGAATAATTGGAGCAATTAATAATTAATGGATTGTATATCATAATGAATACATGTTTTCTTTTTTTCTAAGAAATATCAGACTACAAAAATTAGACATCTCATATGAAACATAAACTATATTAATTAAGAACCAATTCCTGATTACTTGACTCTCATGCATCGTGGCTATTGGGTGACTAATATTTATTTTTATTTTTATATATGTATACGAATTTTAGACAGTGATTTCAACTTTGTCATTATCAATTTCATCACCATATGTTACCCTTTGAATCTTAACAAACTAAATCTCTTACCAACTCTAGGTGATTCCGTATATGTCCTTGAGCGCACCCTTTGAATTTTAAACAGGGGCATATTCTGAAATTTAATCTAGGTTGGGCTGTACTACATTGACATTAAAATAGAAGATGAATATTATAATGTAAAATATTAATAAACAAATAAAAAGTTGAATCGTTTGAGGAAAAATAATGAGCTAGCTGGACAAAATTATAATTGTCTTTTGGTTATATTCATAATTTTATTAAATTAAGTTTAGGAGTTTTAGTTTAATTATCTTAAGTTTTTTTATATTGGGTTAATAAACTAATTACAAGTTGTGCCACAAGACTTAACAGGCTTAGAAAGTAGCATATATAACTATTCTTGCAATATACAAGAAAAATTTGTAAATTAACGAATATTCGCAGCTCAACGCAGATATTTGATTTCTTCATATGTTTCGTCTTATATTTAAGCATATACGTTTGCAATGCGTCACATTTTATTCGTCTCTCAATGTAATTTTCTTCTTCTTTTTTCCTCCTTTCTCTTTTATTGCATTTTGTGACACCTTTTCTTGTATCGGTTCATGCTCACACGTAGGTAAAAGGTTATTCATACTGTAGACACATATACTTTCTAATAGGCATGCAAACATTCAGCACTTGACACACACGCGATCAAATGTCAAACATGCACATTCACTCAAATTATGAATGGCATGCTAATTTGTCAATCTTTTGAGGTTTTTTTTTTTTTTTTTTGCAATTTATTTTGTATTGTTTGCAACTACTCATATGTTGTACTTTCTACTGGCTTGTTTGTGCTGTCTTTTTAATTTTGAAGATACTTACTTTTTTTTTTGAAGGTGAGATACGTACTTTATACATCATTCTTTTTCTTTCAAAATACTTGCTTCTTTTTTTTTTTTTTTTTTTTTTTTTTTGGTAATTTTTCAAAATATTTGCTTTGGTTAGAACAAACTATATGTATGACATATGCAAAATTGTATGCCATCCTAATTTCGTTGTAGTACAATTGACACTCACGTATGTAAAAGTTTAAATCTTACGAAAAGCTGACTAACTCTAGAAGGGACACTCCTGAATTAATCATGTATAGACATTAAATATAACTGCAAACTCGGCTGATATATCATTAATTATCGTGGGAATATTTATTAATTACCCGGATATTGGAATATATGTTGTGAAATGCTCAGTAGGAACTGAACAAGGGGCCTCGAGAAAAATTATATATAGACACTAAATAACTGCAAATTAAGTCGGGAATTAACTGATTATCGTGGGATTATTTTTATTAATTGGGTCATATTAAAAGATGTTTGAACTAAGAAGTCACGGAGTGAAAAACAAAAAAAGAGACAAAATTAACAACACAATTAATTAATCACATGAAACATAGCCACGTGCATTAACGAAAATAACATACATTACCAATAATGTGCTGGAAATACAATACTGGAAAATTTAAGTGTGACTACGTACAAACATTACACTGCATCAACAACATAACCTCAAAAAGTGAAAGAAAGTACACTTATCTTAAAGGTAAACATGAACTTGGCAAGAACTTGATTCTTGATTTCAGAGTTTTGACTTTTGACGGTTGAAGTTGTTAAGATTTACATAATCTCTTCAAGTCAAAATATGTCATTTATGATATATATATAGTATTAAGTTGAAATAAGGTAAGATTTATATCTGTATTTAATATCAATGTTTCCTATCTCTGTAGTTTGTTGTTTCATTTGAGAAATGAAATATACAAACATCTCATATATTGAAGTTTCCTCTTGTAATTACCAGAAGTAACAACCAAAAGTTGTATATATACATTCTTCTCATCCACTTAACAAAAGATAGAATTGTGAAGGGATATCTTATATTTGTGTATCACAATTAAGAAATTAGAAAGCGACTTCATGACTAAATACTAATTCATCAAATTAAATTATGGACTAGAATTTAAAGAAAACGTTGTCTTAGTAGCTGATGGTAAAAAAAAAAAAAAAATATCATGGCTACGCCCATATTTACGTTCTTCTACATTTGTTTATTGTGTAAAGAATATTATAGCATTTCTCATGCATGTCTGTTCACTGTTATCATCACACAAACAAAATTCGAGATATAATCGCATCTCCTTCTTTTTTTTTTTGTTTTTGGTGTACATTGAAGAGCAAAAATGGATAACATAATTACACATGTATACCGAAGAACTATCTATATTAGAACACATAGGTTGAAATACCCCATATGGAAGTTAATTAACTCACTTTCAGATGGAATATTTTCTTACAAAAACCATTTATAAGTGATACAGCTAGTTTGCAACAATACACCAAATTACTTTTTGCTGCAATACTCATGCAATGGCATCAAATTAAAAATGCCACGAAAAATATTATTTGATGATATGATTAAGAAAACATGAAAAAAAAAAATCATTTTTTTATGGAATTCATGCAGGAAACGATGCTAAATCTAAAAATATCTTTGATAAAAATTAGATTCAAAATTTAGTATTTTTTTCCCTTTTCCCTCATTACCAAAATTAAGTTAGTTTCTTGCACGAGTTACTTATTAGTGCCTATTACGACTCTCTTTTAGTGTTCGTTCATACCCACAGGTGATAAAACATCATTCACATTGTAGACATGTGTTGTCTAATTGACACCGAGACATGCAAACCATTGGTACTTAACATATTCATTCCGTAGGAGTGACAAATGCTAATTTGTCAACATTTTGAAAAAAAAAAATTCACTACATGTATGTCATATTTTTTACGTGCTTGTCGGTGTTGTGACAACAAACGCCTGTCGGTGCTTGAGATACGTATATACATCGGTTTCTTCTTTTTCTTTTCAAAAATATATGTTTTAGTATACCTAGCTATGACATATGCTACGGCCTTCTTGATTTGATGAGTGTAGTTGATCACTCACATGTTTAATAAGCTCAATATGAAATATGGCTCAATGAGAACTGAGGTTTGGACCTCTTGAGAGTCATATATAGGACATTAAAATTATTGCTTACTCGAGTGATATATGACTGAATATTACTAATTTAGACACACTCGATTATGAAGTATATAAGAAATTGAAGTCACCGAATAGAAATAAAGAAATGAAACAACATATACACGAAACATATATAGCCTTGTACACTAACAAAATAACATACATTAACGAGTTGGAAATAAAAACTGGAAATTTAAGTTTGACTGGACAAGAAGTCAAAGACACTACATTGAACTTTATAACCTTAAAAGGAAAAAAAGAAAAAGGTACATTATGACCTTAAAAGTAAACATGAACCACTAAATCATGACGAAACCTCATCTCCTGTTAAATGGCTAATAACCCCATCTTTGTGGCGAATCAGTCTCCCAAATAAACGGGTTGTCGCGTGGCAGTGGAGCCAAGTCTGAGGCGTCTTTCGGAGGCATGGAGGAGGAGGTCGTAGCCACTAGGTCCATTGGTGGCATGGTGGTGGTGGTGGTGGTGGAGCCTAAGCCCATGACTGACTCAATATCGATGTGGTTGGGATAAAAAGCACCAGCGTTGCTTGCATTCATAGCCATAGGGAAGTTTGTTATCCCATCAATTGTCTCAATAACTTGCCCCCGCATAGCATATGAGAAGGGCATCTCCTTGCAAGTGATGTTTGGTCCAACTGGCTCGGCTGACATCGAGTTTGAGTTCATGAAACCAGTGTTGTGGTGAAGTAATGTAGTGGGGTTACCCAATCCAAGAATGGCATTACCGTTTGACACCACATGTTCCGTCGGGATCGTGTTTGAGTTCATGCAGCCAGTGTTTTGGTGAAGTTGTGGAGTGGGGTTAGGAAATTCAAACATGGGATTATTATTTGGCACCACTAGAACCTGCATTTGGTATGCTTGGACTTGTTGAGTGTTTGGATTAACCATGAAGCAAATGTTGTGGACAACTGGAGTGGAGTTAGCATTTAGCATAGAAGCTTGAGGAAGATGAATTCCATTAGTCATGGCTTGAGGGGTGTGAGAGAAACTAGGCCATGTGGGGAGATTGGTTAAGGGAATAAAGGTTTGTGACAACATCGGTGGTGGTGGTGGTGGTGGTGTTGGTGGTGGTGGTGGAACAGATGGACCAAAATCCTGAAAAGATGAAGGTATGTTTGGAAGATCATTTGTTGCATTGGGGCATCCGGGATTCAAAAAGTGCGAATAGTGGCAACTGCCACCGTCATTTGCACAAGTTTTTTTGGCAGCCTTGAAAGTTTTGTATTGATCAATCTTATTTTTTATGCTTGAATTCCATATGTTTTTAATTTCATTGTCAGTTCTGCCAGGAAAATGCTTTACGATTAAAGACCACCTGTTGAGGAAAAAAGAAAAATGTTCATTTTTTTCATACAAATGTAACTAACTAATTTTTAATCATCACCTATTTCCATAAACACTCTGCAGTTCAATTAGGAGAGAGATCTCCTTGCAAGTGAAACCACCCCTCTTTAAATTAGGCTTCAGGTAATTGATCCACCTTAACCTACAGCTTTTGCCACACCTCTGTAGCCCTGATTCGCAAAAGTAAAACATATGCATATGTTACTCGTGTGCTCATGTATGTAACTGAAAGAAAATAGTTTGCAGTTAAAGAATATACCAGCTTCTTTAGGAACTTTACTCCAATTGCTAGGACCATTTTGAGTAATGTAGTTTCTTAAAATCTCATCTTCTTCTAGGGACCAAAGGCCCCTCTTTACTTTTTCTTTATTGCAGCAAATGTGATTACGCCCTGTCATTCGCAATTGTTTTTGAATCAAATCAGCGTCTTGTATATCTACAAAACACAAAAATATATGAGGAACAAAATAAGAAAGAAGAGCAGAGATGGATAATATCAGTGGAGAGATACACCACCTTGGAATGAGAGGCCTCTCAAGCCTGAGTTGAGATGCTGTAATTAGCCTTTGGGGGAGGAACGTATGTTATATAGTGGGGGTTTTGAAACGGATCTTTGCACAAAAGTCAACCATGCATCAATTGAGGGCCCTACATATTTTTGTGAACAACGTTCTTTTTTTAATTTATGAAACTAGAAAGTTAATAATTTCATAAACACACAAAAAGTACAACCAATGCAGTATTTAAAGCCCCACTAACTTTCAACTTCATCACGAAAGGTGGGACTAAATCATTAATGCTAGTGTAATTCACCTCTTAACTTCTACCTTATTTCATGAATTGGCATGGAATCCTTAAATACAATAATTATGTGTTAATTATGCTCTTGTAAAGAGAGTTATATTCATTAAGTATAAACTCTACAAATTAAGAAAGAGAACTATAAAATTAGTAACTTATTAGTTATTATACTCCAGCTAGCCATGAATTTAACTCATTGTTATCCATTCTTGAAACTGTAGTTCTCGCTATTTTTTTGAACTGTACAAATATCGTTTATGAAGAAAGCAAACAAAATGTTATAGGTAGGAATTGGCAGATGAATGATTTTATTTCAAACCATTTATTACTAGAGCGGTGAGTTTAGCTTTCCATGCCAAAGTGGCATTTTGAGCTGATCACTCAGAAATTAATGAAACGTGTGTGTATATTGTATTTTACATTCTGGTTGTCATGCTTTCTCTTCATTGTTAGTATCACTTTCATGGTGTAGAGGATTTTTTTTTTCTTTTTTGGTGCTTCAGTTGCAACATCTTCACTTTAAATCTGTTTAATTTTGAGAATTAGTGAGTGAGGGAAAAGGAAACTTTAATAATGGGCATAATATATTTGTAC
This sequence comes from Misopates orontium, assembly GCA_946800315.1. Taxonomy (NCBI): domain Eukaryota; kingdom Viridiplantae; phylum Streptophyta; class Magnoliopsida; order Lamiales; family Plantaginaceae; genus Misopates; species Misopates orontium. Next base: position 44,557,987 of record OX326949.1, read on the forward strand.
GTAAAGAGTAATAGTCACTTTCTAATTACTAGTTACTCGACATTTTCCTTCCCATCCACAAATAATTGAAGCGGCCAATGGACTTTGATATCATAATAATCATGCAATATTGGAGTACAAAATTAGACATCTCACAAAAAACTTAAATTATATTAATGAACCAATCTCAGACTATTTGTGAGACTTTCATCGTGGCTATTGGATGGCTAAATTATTTATATACTTTGTGTCAGAAAATGATTTCAGCTTTGTCGGTATCAATGTGTTTTTTTGTTTTATAAGCCCAATGAAACTTTTTATTAGAAGAGCTCGGGGAGAGCATAAGAAATGCTCAACATCCAAATTCCATGCACTATGTCGGAAACAATCATACACTATAAAGTAAAAGATCTTTCGAGTTTGAGCTTATCCAGTTCCAAGCTCTCAACTTGATTTGTTCCCCCACTTCATCGCAGTCCGTTTGGCTCCCCTTGAAGACTACATCATTTCTCGATATCCAAATCAGCCACAAGCCATGAACTAATATGGTTTTCTACCGTTCCTTCCCTCTATGAGTTGGTGTGATTCCATCCAATTGAACGAGTAAACTATCAAGTTTTTGTGGGAAAGCAAGATGTATTCCTAGCCACTTGAAGATACTCCATTAACTGAAGGCGATTCATTTTGTACAACAAAATTAAACAAATATATTAGCTTACAAACTACTGGTCATACCTCCAAGTATATAACTCATTTTCAAGGTAGTATTTGTTGTGACGGATCGAGTTTGTCACCGTTTGGTTTCGTATTAAGTTTGTCTATGTGCATATTCATAGTTCCCTTGCCACCCTTTTTTTGGTGTTTGTACTTAATTTAGTCCCAGTCTATAACTTTTTAAGCTCGTCGTCAATTTTTGAAACTTTTCATCACATTTGGTCTCAAACTCTACTTTATGGTAAGAATATTGACACTGTACACTCTCAAAATATTGTAATTTGGCACTCCCCACCCAAAAATACTTTTACCACTTTGCGCCCTGGAATGTCAATTTTGAACTTTTAAAAATTAGTATCCTCTTCTAAATATTTATAAGCTATATTTCTTACTTAAAATTAAAAAATTCAATACAAATAGAATTAGAGAATATTTATAGTTTAACAAATCTCATTTTTTTTATTTCTTAAATAAATCTCATTTTTTATGTATTTAGATTAAGGTTTCATATAACTTTTTATTTTATAAAAAGAAAATTTGGAATGTAAATATTAGTGTATCTTATTCGGTGATATGTTCGAAAACTCTATAAAAGAAGCGACAAAGAGAAGAAAAAAAAAAAAAAAGACTCGAGTTCGAAATTCCTATAACACCCTCACGGTCGACACAATTTCTCCCCTGCCCAGAGCAGAACAGTATCTGCGCCAGGAAATAAAAGAAAGATAGTAGTGGGTCAGGAGCTCAAGAAGAGGAAACCTCCTTCTAAGCGCCGAATGGAACTACTGGAGTGTACTAGAGGTTGGGAAAGGTTCTTTTCTTTTTAAAAAAATAAATAGATACATTATTTATCGAAAAAGAAATGTTTCAAAAATAATAAGTTTTTTTTTCTTCATTAAAATAATAAAGCTAACCTAATATATACTCTATTCTAAGATATTTCAATTTTTTTAAACATTTAACTGATATTACAAATAATTCTTTTTAATTAATTACTAAAAATCTACTTGATTGTAAATTATTATTTTTTTAAATTAAATACTACTCTTTTATTTTATAAGATATATATTGAATTTAGAAAATACCAAGAATGTAAATATGATTATTTTAAAATATATAGGGGTGTATGTGTGATTATTTAAATAAACTGGAGTAAAAAATAATAATAAGTCGAAAACTAATAGATGATAATAACGAGCTAAATTTCGGGGAAGCTCGAGGGTTGAAATTGGAAAAATTGCACTGCAGAAGAAAAAATTGGCATGTCTCATTCAGAACTAAAGTTTATACTCGACCACATTACATGATCATATTTGATAAAGAAAAACAAAAACAAAATCCAACTTTGCTTAGAAGTTGCACTAAATTTAGTAATATTCTCCCACTAGTTATTATAATTAAATTAATAACTACACCCACAAATTCTCTATAATTCCAGCATTTATTATTGTATATTTAAATAGCAACAAATAGAAGAAGAAGTCGCATTTTGCTTATGTGACCACGTGTTTGAAACGCGTCTATCAACAAGTTCATTGACCTAATATATAACCCTTTTCTTTTTGAAGCAAGACACTACACACTATAATAGAAAGAAGCGGCTGCGGAGATTTCGAGTTCAATCTAATCGGTGAGCATCGAGTTTTCAGAAACCCTAAGATCAAATCATTTTCTATTTTCCTTTGAATCTTCTTAGTCGTGTATTTCCGTTGTTAAGTTTATTTTATTTTTGTTTGACGAACAGCCACAACTCGGTAGATCGGGAAAATCTTGTTACAACATATCAGAACGCTAATTTCATAATTGCTTTGTAAGTCTTTTTTTCATATATATATATATATGTACATGTTAATTTCAATCTTTTAATGCCTCATGTATGGTAATTAAGCGTGAGGAGAGATTTTTTTTTTTTTTTTTTTTGGCATCATTTATCGCTATTAAAACTTAGTTATAAATGAATCTCGAGATGGAAAGTTATATTTTTCTAAAATAATTTATTAATCAAATAGATTAGTTTAATGTAAGGTGAAGTGTGAAATAAGATCGCAAAAATTGGTTAAATATCCTTACGTAATAAGTTAAAACGCCTATGTACATTCACGGGCTAAAAGGTTAATTTGATGATCTATTCATTTATTAAAATGTATTTATCTCTGTGTTCATGAGGTTTAGTATGTTAAAGGAATAATAATTGGTTTACCATGCACCCAAAATCTTTTAGTTTTATTACTATCTTATTCGCCTTCATTTGCAGGTTGTTGGGTAGATATAATTGGAGGACAAATGGCACCAAAACTCAAAAGGTCTTCCAGCGTCTTGATTGCCAACACAGACCAAATGGTATGTTCGTCCCACAAGTCCATTTTGAGGAAGGTTTTCTCAACCTTTGGCTTATTTTAGCCCTTTAATATTGATATGGTTCCATATTGGTCTTCCGACCGGGCCGGCAATGGGTAGGGTAAAAACCCTACCCTTACAGACCCTGTCAATACCCAGTGAAATGTTTTTGGCAAGATCTTTAACCTTACTTTTACCCTACAGATACCCGGTTAAGACCCAGACATGGGGTAGGGTTCAACCCTACCCAATTTTTTTTTCTTTTTTCTTTTTCTTGAGGTGGGTTTACAAGAGTGAGATGTGAGTCGTGACATTTGATCTTACTAAACATAATACATAGCTAAAAGTGTAGTTTTTAGCGCACAATCAAATTAGTCAAATTTAAAATGTATGAATCTGAATAAAACTCGATATGACTTCAAACAAGCATATAAAGTTTAAGTTAACTTGTTTTAAGGGTTTGATTGTCAAAAGTTTCAGGGATGTCAAGGTAGTTAGTCCAAAAAATATGCAGGTATCACTGATATGAGATCAAATACTAGTGGCTTCACTAATATCATCTCTTGATTTTATTTTATTTTTTACACTTTTTAAAAAGATGTTAGATCTAAGACTTAAGAAAATCCTAAAGTTAACCAGAAGTTGGCAAATTCCAGCCTTACAGGATTGAAATTAGAGGATTTACAGACTGGGTGACGAAAACTGGATCATGTCACTATAGAGGATTAAAACTGAAATGAATTCACCTTACACAATTGAGGACCAAAAATGAAAAACTCCCCAAGCTTTATGATTGATTTTTCAGTTCTAATTAAGAAGGAATAATATTTGGTAGATTTTAGAGAAATTCTTTGTTGGTAATGTCTTTTCATGTTGAATGTATCTTTTGATAATGGGAGAAATTTGAAAGAAACAGCTAGCTCAGTTGTCTCCTCTAATCTTTTCTCCATTCTTATTGTGGCTAGCCAAAACCTTGTGAAAGGATTGTGACAGAAATCATTAATTAGTGCAATATTTATAAGGCTAGTTGCAAAATCTTCATTTATCTTGTAGCCAAATTCTAGTACTTATAGTACATTTTGAGGTTGGTAATTGATAGATTTATGAAGCTTTAGATAATAAAAGCTTAGAACTTTAGCATGTACAGATAAGTGCATGTTCCATGATATATGCTTTATGTTATGATTTAGTTTCAATATTTATAAATATGCATGCATGAAATACAAATTTCATTGCAATAAGCAACCAATTGATTTCAATTTCTTGTCATCAATATAAGAGTTATATAGAAGTTAGCTCACAAGATATTCGGTAGAACTGACGTATTAGTATGCAAGCAACAATGATTTATTTGATATTAACTCCTTGTCATCAATAACACATGAAAAAGGGTGGAGGATCGCGACCTTTAAGAAGAGGAATTCAGGGTGGAGGATCGCGACCTTCAAGTAGAGGAATTCAGGGTGGAGGATCGCGACCTTCAAGAAGAGGTATTCAGGAGGAAAGTTCGAAAGAAGTCAGCAGAGGAAATGTCAATGAAAAAACTGGGAATATTAATGAAGAAGCGGAATATGGCGAAGAGCACCAAGAGAAGCAAGTGGAGAGAGGCAAGTCATGATTATATATGTCTTTTATATCCAGTTATATTATAGATGAGTATATATATATATCTCACTAATTATTACTACTTGATATTTTTTATTTAGATGAAGCTCCACCGATTCCAACACGTCGACGTAGACTAGACCCATACGGAACTGATCTTTTTAAGTCAGGACTAGCGGTCCGGCCCAAAAATCCGTATTATGTAACCAAAAAGAACATGAAGCACCCGGATTGGCTGGTGAGTGTAGCGAGTGAATAATGTTAATGCTCAATGTAACATGATGTACTTATCTACTACAGTAAATTGTTGATAAATCGATTTATTTCTTGACTATCATGATATGCTACATATCCACCATACATCTCTATGATATTTATTTTAGGCCTTGAACTTTACTTTAGTAGTCTTAATTTGTCTTTATGCAATAGGTTTATTTGTCTACAATTTGAATAAGAATTTTTTGTGTTCTCGCCAGGTACTATATATTAAAGTGGCTAACTTATTTTTCTTCGATTTCATTCAGTGTGTTTCAAAAGATGTCTTTAAACACAAGGTGTACGATCTACCTGAGACTGCTTTACTTATGGATGAGGATGGTAGAAGATGGAATACAAGACTATGCATAAAGAAGGACGGCCGCAAAATATACCAGGGCGGATGGAAGTATTTTTGCGAAAATAATCATGTCAAGGTAGACGATTTGTGCATAATTGAATTTGTCCCCCTAAAAAATGCAACTCACATACGTGTGAAAATCGTGCGAGCAGGTGGGAGTTCATAAAACAAATAGAAAACAATATTAAACTCAGTTATTAGTTTTCATATGGTTGTGTTTGTGGTGTACTTATTGGGTTGTAGTGAGTTATGAATTTTTTTGGTGATAGTTCGCATTATTCCTTTTTAATTTGTTGGTTTATAATTATAAGTATTTCTTTATAATTTGTTGGTTTATATAAATTTATCTTTCAGAATGCTCATGCATAAAACAGGATTAGTGAACCAATCATTAACAGATTAAGAGAACTTATAGAGTAAAAAAGAATCAGGAATATTATTGCACAACCCACACAGTATGCTTGTTGTCGCATCAATCATTTTCTACGACAGTGCCGTAGTCTCAGCCCGAGCCTAGGAATCCCTGAAGTTTGTGAAGAAATCACTGAGCTTCTCAGCTTCCATTTGCCGCCCGCCAGAAAAAATTGAAAAACAAAAAAAGAAGAAGAAAAAAAAGTTAAAAAGGTTGCTTAATTAAAGACCAAAATCAATTAATAGAGATTAACTAAGGGTCAAAATTGAAGTAAAATACCCTATTTTGCTAACAAGTGGAGGTACGTAAGGGAATACATTTGCAACTTAATTATAATTTATAAAATAATAAGAATTGAAATTGCGATAAATGAATGTAAGAAACCGTATATACTTGCTAGTTAGAACAAAGTAGGGACGGGTACTTTTAAATTAAAAGGACTAATTTGCATACTTTAACAGTTTTATAAAATAATATGTAGTAAATCGCGTCCGGCATTAAATTATCGAACTGATACTCGTGACTCCGGAACCAAAATAAAGAGAATGATTCTAGAATAACAATACCTCAAAATCTTATGGTTGGTGTTTTAAGAACCAACACAGTACAAGAGATGAGCTCGGAATTCATGTTGCAACCGAATTGTTGTAAGCTTAAGTGATGGTTTGGGTTAATTTTGGGATATTGGTATGCATTTACATGAATAACAACATGGAGTTCAATGAATTTAAGCACAATGAGTAGAGCATCTCTCGTTGAGATTTAAAAAAAAAAAAAACAAGTGAGTAAACTTAATGGTTTATTATTGGAAAGACTAGTAAAGATTTTGAGATTTTGGATCAAGGCGTGGTGTCAAGTTCACTAACATGTATATTCAGGGGCGGAGCCATCCACAAGGTTTGGGTGGGCTTCGACCCTGGCAAATTTTGGTCCCAAAATTTTTAGTATATATATGTCTTTAATAGTTTAGCCCAAATGTAAATAAATTGTAATAATAAAGCTCAATCTCTAAGTCAAGAGTAGCCCAGGGTAAAAAAAAAAAAAAAACTGGCTCCGCCCCTATATATATTCACTTTGACTCAAAGTTATCCCAACATTATCATGCAAATAAGTGACTTATGAATTTCTATTTTTATTTGTGTTACAGATCACAATTTCATCTTTTCCAAAACATAAAGTTTCATTTTGTTTCATCAAAACCTCTGGGCTCGTCGTGCTTAATTCGTGAAAAGTGCAACCCACCTACTGATTCTAATTGGATCAGCTATGATTCCGGATTAACTATTAACAAAGTTCAAGGACAATAAGACTATGTATAATTCAGGAAGATGTACAGCCTCTCAAAAAAAAAAAAAAAGTGCCATTTAAGTTTGAAAGGCACGATAATGTCTTAAAAAAGTTACAAAAGTAGTTTCGAGTGATTTCTAAGACAAAAAGTTATTTTGATCCATATATATATATAACCAATCTTTGCTTTTTGTTCCATAAACTGAGACTAATGCTGTGATTTCACATTCTTTATGGTTTTAAAATTTTTAAATATAAGGGACAGAAAAACTTAATTGGTAAAATTACATCCACCCTCCCTTGAGGTTGTATCTTTCCATCCACCTCCTCTATAGTTTGAAGTTTTAGAATCACAAAATGAATTGCTAAATGCACCATTCACAAAACAATGAACTTAATACATTACCACAGTTTGAACTATAGCAGCATCTAGCTACAAACAAAATCACTAACTCTACACTTAGATCAAAATATCTGTTGATCCATTTTTTCTATCATCTCAAACAAATCTTGAAAGTAAAACTAGACAATCCGACAAAAAAGCATGTAAAGCAACAGAAAACCACATGGACAACAAGCTGTTGAACACATCAAGATAACTTTCGGAGCACGCAGACACATAAGTAATTTGAATTAATTACTTCTCTTGTGCATCATAGGGTAAAGATCCTTGCAGAAGTCGAGCGAATAAAGATCGGTATCAGCGCTCCTCCTTGCATTCCCTCTAGAAAGTGGACTTGGTTTTCTATGGTACGTTAAATCCTCAACCGAGTGTCTCTGCATTGCTTGAGCAGGAGACGAAGAATAGTTGAATGGTCTCTGCTTTGCCTTGATAGACTTTGTAAGGCTCATGTAATTGGGCTTTGTGACACTCTGGTCAGCCGGAGATTCAGAAGTAGTCGTGGACGAGTTTGAGGTTGTGTTCTCATCGTAATATGGATCAGAAGAGGAACGTAAGATCTGACAACTCATTGGAACTTTAGCAGAAATTCTGGTGGAGACGTTGTTACGCCTGATTTTAACAGAATCCCGGTCAGGTGAACTTGAACACGAACCTACCATATAGCCGCCTTCCTTTTTCCTAGAAGTTGGTGTCATCTCAGATGAATTGGTATGAAATTCTTCCATCAACCTGGTCTCCCACGGCTTTGTCGCCATCCATCTTTCTAACCAATCAACTCCTGAGCTTTCCTTATCCAGATTTCTCGGTGTTCCAATCTTGTTTGATCTGGGACACGAGGTGGGATTTTTCTTTGACTTTGGATGTTAGATTAGCAACAATGGTTAGATAATATCAAACAGTACTCCAGTGATTTAAATAAACTCAATTTTGGAAGCAAAAATACCACTTACTTGTTGAGAAAGGGCATAGGCAATGGCCCTCTCCCTTTTGATGGCTCCTTCTTGTTTCATTTGTAACTTAGTCCTCACATCTTGAATTGTCCCCCGACTATCGCACCATCCACTCTGGGATCCCAGTTGACAACAGATAAGCCTATATTTTCACATGATAAAAATTCTAATAGAAAAATATCCATACCTCAGCTTGTTTTACGGGATCAATATTTTGAATCTCTGGCTGCAATTGAGCTGTTGACTCATTATATTGAGCCCGAACTCGAGCTTGAACTCGAACAAGAGCTTGCATGCACCTAAGTGTCACATCAGCTTGTTTTCTGACCAGCCGTCCACGAACTATAGCTTGTAGTCTCACCAGTGCTCTCAAAGCCCTTAAAGCTCGTTTCGCCTAACAAAATTAATCAACAGAGTGTTAGTAAAAGTCTATTTCACCAGTATATCATTTGAAACTCCAAGCTAGTTAGCATGAATGCTAATCACAAGTCTCATCATTTTTGTTTTTGACAACTAGTACTCGATTGTATGTTTCAGGAATCCAGATAACACGATATGTAAACTAGATTCAATAATCTCTTCGTAATCTCTTATAAAGCAAGATACATGTTAAAGCATAAAAATTACTCCACAACATGAATTAAAATTTCTGTAAATTCCCTCAAAACATACAGAAACGCTTCCATTTTTTACTTTGTAGAAACGAAACATAAAAGTATTTACAAGTTCATCACAACAACTATGTTTAAGAAAAACATTTTGGAATGTTTTTCTAAAATTGCAAAAAGTTACCAATATTTAGTAAATCTAAACATAGTCCTAAACCGTAACTTTGATCCATGGTCCAAAGCTCACTGGTCCTAAGTCGAACTTCTAACACATAAACCGAATTTAAGGTCGAAATATCTCACACACACACACACACAAGCAGTTAAGCAAACAGAAATATACACATACTATAACAAGAATCACTTTTTCAATGGGGTCTAAAACAACAGAAACGTTAAATCAAGACTCACGAGAAAAGCGCGAAAAACGGTCTGAATTCGAACAGCAGCCCATTCTCGACGAACAGCCATAAAATCCTTTGGTGAAGCTTTAGCCAAAGCAGCAACAGCAGCCGCTATTTCTCCTTCAAAATTATACGAAGAGGACTCCGATCCCGTCTCATTCGAGTCTCCGCCGCTTTTTCGAACAATCCCACCAGACGCACTTCTCCAAAGCTTCCATCTTTTTCCCTTACCACCTCCTTTCTCCTGCAACAAGAATCAATTTTTATCAAACCCCACTTACAAAAACAAGTGAATAATTGAATCAAACGACAAAAAGATCAAATTTTTAAGAGATTTTAGCTCACGGGTTCGTTTGAAGAGTGCTTTTTGAGACCGATTAGTGATTTGATCCACTTCCCTGAAGCACCCATTTGTTTAAAAATTTGATCTTTATTTTTTTGTGTGTGCTCTGACAATCTTGAAAAACTGAAATGTGAAGACAAAATAGAAGAAGAAGAATGGGTTTTTGAGCTTGGGACAAATGAAGAGAACAATTAGGTTTTTTATCTCGAGATTTGAATTTTGATTAAGAGTTTGTAATTTAATGGCGTGGAGCGGAGTGTGATAATTTGAATTTGAAACTTTGAAAAAGGAAAAAAAGTGTAACGGATAGTATTCTTACGAGGGACTTTTAATATGGTTGGTAGCTTTAATTCTATAGAGAGAGTTTTAATTTAAATTTGATTTGACGAATAGGACGTGCTTTTATTTGGAAATTAATGATTCAGCTACCCAATTGGGCAAAGGATAAAGATTATTTAATTACCAAAAAAGACGGGATAAGAGAATATTTAATGGTCCCCTTTTCCTTTTTTCTTTTTTTGTTTCTTTTTTACTTTTTCTGGTTAATGTAAAAAAGTGCGTAAAGTCTGCAAAGAGCCAAAGATGAGTTTGATTAGTTAAACCGAGACCCGGCTCCTCGTCGTCCGGGCTGCTGGCATTTTTTGAGATTATCGAAAAATTTGTTAGTTAAAAAGATTCATTACAAAAAAAGTTGTAAAAACAGAATACTTAAAGTTTGAGCAATTTTTTTATGTGTTTAAGCATTTCAGTTGTGTGGTGAGGGTAGTATTTGGGAGTTGAAAGTCATACTAATTTCTTACGCAGTTACAACTTTTAATGTTATTTTAACATAATTGATTTTTTAAGGAGTGGATTATTAAGGCAAAACAACTATATAGTGGGAACTTAGGCATACTAATAAAATGGATTTTGTCTTATCTAGTTTTAGACTCGTAACATTGGACAAGTATAGCCCAAACAGATCGCATAGAATTTAAGGATACTAATACAACGATTTTGTCCTATGACGTTATTTCGAAAATCCCTAGATAGAACTGGGTCATGTCCAGCAGTTAATGGGCCTTAAAGATCATGCATATATATATATGGGCCTCAATTAACACGGAAACCCACTGAAAAACACAAAAGAAAAAAAGAGACTTATACGCTAGAAGGAGGGGTTGAACCTCCGACCTTGTGGTTAACAGCCACACGCTCTAACCAACTGAGCTATTCCAGCTAGTTGCCAGTTTAACGACTTGTAGTTATATTATAACGTATTTTAAGTACAGCAAATAAACTAATAACAGGTCAAAACTAGGCACGTCTGTGAATACAAAGGACACTCACTATATGGCATATTCAGCCCCACTCTTTCTTTCAGTTGTGTACAATCTATTTATACTTGACAACCTATTACCTAAGGAATAAATAGGTCATATACCAGCTTAAGACCTAGGCTTTTCGCTACTTAGAGACATTCCAATTTACAAAAAAACAAAATTACAGGCCAAATTGCAAATAGTGCCAACTTGCAGAATTTGACTCCAAATAACAACTAAAAAGAAGCACGCTTTTTCAAGTGTAAATTACTAAATTTTCTTAAAAGAAGTGAAAACTAATATAGAGATTTGAAGGTTCAAAAATGCAGACTGTGAGTCATTGTACTATATAATGCACAATTCAGTGAGTGATCAAGTCTTAGTGCAGTATTTAGTCACAGAGAAAAACACAGCACCTCAATCACTCAAACTGATAGACATTTGAGCTGCTCTACCATTTGCCTGCTGTATTAGTACCTGAGGTCACATATTTATTCTTATTTTATTTTCTGGTAAAAAAACAAATGTCAATCACAAATTCTAAATGTGACACTAATCCCAAGTGCAAAAAATAGCTTAACTTTATTCATCAGCTAGTGATAAGATAGGAAGAAAAATTCTGAAAGCATTGAATGAAAGGTCTCAGCTTTTCTTATGTTCAATCTTAAGTTCCCAGGTTTGGCTTTTTTCACTGTTCATATCCTACCCTATGCTACTATTCTACGAATTGGTCAATTGTGATAATTGGCTCCTCATTTAACCAAAAAGTGAGAAGCATTTTTCTAGTATGTAGTATGATTTTGATCATTTTATACTTGAGTGTTGGGTGTATAATCAATCAGCAATCTGACCCGAAAAGTGAAATGTTAAAATTGTCATTCAGGAAATAGTTTTTAGACCAATATGGTCAGGAAAAATAATTCTTTTTCAATACAAAGGAAGGGGGAAATCTAGAGAAGTTAAACAATAATGTTGCGATAACTAATCCCGCCGACAGTGTCGAAGAGGAGAAAGGGGGCGACATTCGTCGAAGGTGATTGAAAATCTACGCACCAAAAGGAAGATCACGACCACAAGAAGCAAGTTTGTCTGCAACATAATTGGTTTCCCTGTACTCATGATTAATAACCCAAGAGGAGAAAGACGAAATGAGGATAGAAAATTATGCCTAATAAAAGATAAAAGACGGATAAATTTATTTGTTTGTCAAATTAATTACGTACGTCTAAAGATATTTCCAAGCCATAAGTTTTCACTATTTTCAACGAATAGGGTACAAATATAAGTTGCGCACATATTCGTCGTGGAATGTCATACGGTATTTCAGGCTTCATAACACAACACTAATATCGACTAATTTTACATGTAGCTAGTGTTTGAAACAAACTACTAAAATGCATGAAGGCTGTTATTTCGTATCATTAACTAACTTATTAATTTATATCCCTATCTTTATAGGTCTTATTGCATGAATGAATGTTATCAGGCCTTTCTACTGTGCATGAACAATAGCTTCTGCAGCCTTTTTATTTGGAATTCCTTTTTCTTCCATTTATACAATGTAACCAATCAGAGGCGCTGCAGTCTAGGCTCCCAAGCCAATTTTTCCTCGTTTAAATTAACCTCAACTCATTAATACTATTTGCTTCTGTTTTTTTCTACTGAAGTAAAATTATTTAATGTCAAATAAGGACAAGTGTTTTCAGTTTTCCACTCAATATTTTTAGAATCTCTTGTTTGTGAAGCAACCCTTCTACTACTCTACATTTGCCTATGACTATTGGGAAAATTTTAAATCTTGGGAAATGGGATTTTTTTTATTTTTTTTTTCTTTTTGGCAAAGAGTATTGGCCCTCTTTTTATAACCACTAATCATGCATACCCTCTTACAGCTCAAGTTCACCTCAAAAAACTTCTCATAATCTCTACACAATCATTTGAGAATTTTTATGCATAATGAGGGCAAGATTCTTTTTTTTTCTTGTTTTATTTGTGCTCATACTTAGTTTGGGTGGCGTATCAAGCAGGAATATTGCAACAAACTCTGATTTTGCTGTTAGTGATCAAGGTCTCTTTTTATAACATTTTTGTTCTTCTTTATGTACCGTTATCTCTCTTTTTCCCTTTCTACTACAACAAAAGAGTAATTTTGTCACATCTCTTGAAGTAAAATTTTCACTAGACATTTATATCTTTGCATGTTCTTTAGATGTATAATTACTTTAAAATTTGATTTTTTTTATTAAAACCCAAATATTGTTTTGGTTTTACTGACATACAGTTGAATTCTTGATCAGGGACAGTCCATATAACACCCAAGTCATTGCAGATGAATCAGAACTCAAATGAGGTAATTAACACATAACAATACTCTTATGTTGTTTACTTTGAGTTAATGACATTTTATCTCTTTGTTACTTGAAATAGTAGTGTTACGTACCCCTGTGAAAAATAAATTGGTAGATACTATATACCCCTTTTAGTTGTACACGTAATATCTTGTGATTAAAAATGGTAGGCAAACTACACATTTGCTTTTCATTAGTTGCACATTATCGCCAAACACTTGCATATAAGAGTAGTTATTTTGTATACAACAATATATAAAAAATTTAATGTGCTTGTTTAATATTACAAGATGTGACCATATTTATTTTTCGTAAAGGGTAGTATGGCATAACATGTGCGATCATTTGCATTCATTCTTTACATGGGGCTATTGTGCAAAAAAAGAAAAACCTTTATTTTATTTTATATTTCAATTATCTTATATTATTTTTCATAATTGAAGGGTGCAATGGAAGAAGCAGCAAAATACAGAGAAGTCCACAAGATAGGTTCAGACCCACCACGATGCGATCACAAGTGTTACGGGTGCATGCCTTGTGAGCCCATTCAGGTGCCCACTACAAGTAGCAGGGTGGGGGTCCAGTACACTAATTATGAGCCCGAGGGCTGGAAATGCAAATGTGGGCCTACATTCTACAGCCCATAGAGGCTAGAGCTAATTTATTTTGTTCACAGATGGAATTAATCCAAGTGAGGAAGAGTGTGACTTTTATGACATTGTGAGAATTTAAACTTCATTTTTTAGGATTTTGTAAACTTTAATATGGTGGACGTGGGATTAGATTTTATTGTGTTTTAGATTTGTTTATGAAGGAGAGAATGGTTTCAGTTTTATTATCAATATTAATTGTAGTTTGGTTTAAAGTAGTTTCACCTAATTTAATTAATGAGATGTGTTGATTGCGGTTTTGCTTTCTTCACCTTCGTTTTTTTTTTTTTTAATAGAGTTTTGGTTGTACCATTAGGCCTTAGAGGAATTATTTTATAGTAACATTTATGCATTAAACATATGACTATCTATACAGTCAAAAAATATCCTCATGTATTAGGTTTAGTAGGTAAATACCTCATGTGAAAAAGAATACAAGTTATTTGATTTATGGCAGGTGGATATTTACCTACTACTTATTTTATGTATTTTTACATAAAAGACTAAGATATTTCTAATTAAAAATTAGTACAGAACAACAGATATATAATTATTCTATTTATTGTTGGTTAAAAATTTAATTTACTAGATTTTGTAATTTAATGTCTGAATTTTCATTTGTGTAATTTCCCCCTTAAGCATAACGTGTAGCTATTCTTTTCTGTCGTTTATTTAATAATTTTTGTCCTATATCATTTACATTCATAAGTATGGCATACTATATTGCACCAATACTTTGACGAATCATGGTGTACTATATTTGATACTTCTTTATTCGTATCCGATATTTTACTACTTTAATACTCAATGCTTCTAGATTCTATGCTTCACAAGTAATTTTTAGTGAACGATTAGATTAATTGTGTGTTTCGATTTTACTAATGCATTACAAATTAACTTGTGATGTTTTATTTTATGTATTAAGTTTCGATGTATCATATAGTAAAATATTTGTAATAATGCATAATATTAATATAAATATTAGTACTAAAAATAAGCGGTCGTAACTCGTACCTATGACGTGCCATATTCATCATATTCAAAAAAAAAATGTGTCATCATACCCATATTGTACATATCCATGCAACATAAGACTCACTACGCTATCTAATCTCGAGACTCTGTAACTTTCTCGACATAACATAAAATATAAAATAACAAAAATAACTAGAATAAATATAATATAAGAAAATCTTATGCCATTGCAAGAGCATAACCTCTTTAATCGACTAAAGAGCTATCTGGTAGCTTCTAATAGTCCCTACACTAAGAGGTTTTACGTTGACTATCACGCACTATCCTAATTGGTAGGACTACATTCAAATAAAGGCTTGACAGATATAATTTAGCTAACCCTTTACTTCTACATTTCTACCCATCTTTATCGAATTGCACATTCTACCAAGATCATATTACACTAAGACTTATCAAATATTTTACATATTATACTCTTCACCTAATATCACTCAAACATAATCACTGTTTAACTAGCAAACAGCCCATTAAATGATTTCTGTTATTTTGTTTTCTTAATTATTTTAATTTATCCATTTATTTTTTCAATAGAGGATTGGGCCTCACTAACAAGCCCAAATGTATATTTTGACCCATCACATCAATTAAAAAGAACAAATCCACCAAATCTAAATCAAGTAACTCAGCTCCAAACATTATTAGATTCACAGTGATTTTAACTCGGAAAATCGAACTTCTTCTCCACAAATCAGTCTCACTTGCAATGGCCACTTTTCTCAGTCGAGTAAGTTTTCTATGAGATTTTCAGTATTGTCATTTTATGAATCCAATTTTGTGTAATATTCGAGATCTTAGATTTTCTACTTACCGACTTTTAACTATTATTGAGATCTGAATAGTTTTGCATTCATAAACCTTCTGATCCATGTTATTTTTTGCAATTTTTTGTCAAAATCAAAATCAACATCAATATTTTATTTTTGCGTAAAAATCAATGTTAACTTAGAATTAAGCCTTGTGATCAGCACCTATTATTAACATCTACAATCCAGTGTGTGTGTGTGTGTGTAAGGTTGATCCATTTGTTTCTGATTGAATGCTGATGATATGTTTGATTCAAAATGTAATTGGGAAACTGTGTCTTTTGTATTTGTAAATCGTTCCGTTTCGTTGTGTGATTGATGAGAAGGTATTAAGTACATTATACTAGGAATTTCTTTTTATGAGTTTTGATTGAATTGTGCAATGTAGGAGGCTTGCCCAACAATAAAAAACATACTTCTATTGGATTCCGAGGGGAAGCGCGTCGCTGTTAAGTATTACTCGGATGACTGGGCGACCAACGCCGCAAAGCTAGCTTTTGAGAAGTCCATCTTCACTAAAACTCAAAAGACCAATGCACGCACGGAAGGTACATTTTATCTCGCAGTTTCTGTTCTTGATCGTGTTAGAAATTTATGTTTTTATGACAATTCTGCTTAGATGTCATGTGTCTTGATCAGGAAATTTACATTCAATTGCTTTTTACATAATGGCATATTTGGTTTTTGGTGGTTAAGCTATTTGGTTTCTTGGACGGCACTAATTGTTTAAAGTTCCGGTCTGCAGCGGAGATAACTATGCTGGAGAACAACATAATTGTGTATAAGTTTGTCCAAGATCTGCACTTCTTTGTGACTGGGGGTGATGACGAAAATGAACTGGTATTAGCTACCGTTTTACAGGGTTTCTTTGATGCCGTTACCCTTCTCCTCAGGTATTTGAATCAATTAGAATCCGATTAGGTAGGAACTTTAAAACTGATTTGATAATTTACTAGTCTATCTGATGGGATTTTATTTTTTAGGAACAATGTTGAACAAAGGGAGGCGCTTGAGAACTTGGATTTGATTCTTCTGTGCCTTGATGAGATCGTTGATGGAGGGTAGGTTATGGATACTGTCATTAAGTTCAGTTTTGCCTATCACTGTTATATTATAGCCAAATTAATATTGTATGTATGTTTGACCCATCTCTATCTATTTGAGTTCAGAAAACAGTAATATTAACTGCCAGTGTGATGGAACCAAGCTATACATTGATGATTTTTCTGTAGATTACCATGTTTTGCGCCCATTGCTGTCTATTTCTTGCAACAGTTTTGTGCCAATGTGATGGAGTCACGCCATATATGATGATTTTTCTGTAGATAACCATGTTTTATGTCTGTCTATAGCTGTCTGTTTCTGGCAGCAGTTTGTTTCCGTACAATGTTTGACAAGAATTTATCTTTTAGTTTTGAGATTTGCTTTGCCTACCTAATAATTTATCTTGTCAAGACATGTCTATTCTATTTGCTTCATTTGATTATGGTAGATTCTAACAAGTATCTCAATTATGTCTGATTGCATTAGCCCACAATTTTGTTGCTTGCTTATATCATTGAAAGTTAATCTGCTATCTTTTCCTTTTTTCATAAAGCCCAACACCTGCAGCTCGTCCTGTGCTAGCCTGCTCCCTATAAATTTTATAAACCGTCTGTCTTGTTTTTGTAGAATGATTTAATTTACGGGCAACATTTCTTCTTGTTTAGCATAATAGTTGTACCTGGTTATAATACTGGTTAAATTTGTTTTCCTCCTCATTCTACTTCTTCAAATACTATTCTGCAGCAGAGAAGTTAGACCCGGAGATATCTTATTCTAAATGCTATTTCAGCATAACACAATCCTTCTTTGCATTTAGCTTAAGTTTGTGGAATGAAAGCTATGAACCGTCTTTTTCTCATGATTAGCACTACAATCAATGTATTCTAGGTTTCTTTTTTTTCCTATGAGTTACTCTGAGTTCTGTATTGGATGCAACAGTCCTCAGCAAGAACTTATCTTCAGTTTGACATTTCTACTAAATTCGTGACTGCTTTACGTGTTTGGACCTCTTTTCTTCAGTTTTCTGCTCATCCATAGTCCATGAGTTAAGAATTGAAACATTCTCAATATCAATCTCGTTCAACTATTTTGTCTATTCTTTGGTTTTCTGCTCATCCATAGAGTTGTGCACTGGAAAGATTCACAATACAATGTTGCTTAACTATTTGGTCCTTTCTTCTACGTGTTTTTCCTATCCATGGATAAGCATTGAAATATTAACAATATCAATCTCGCTGAGCTATTTGGTCAGTTCTCCTTCGGGTTTCTGCTCATCCATAAAGTAAAACATTGAAATATTCACAATATCAATGGCGCTTGAATGTGTAATGCAGGATTATTCTTGAAACGGATGGTAGCATTATTGCTGGGAAAGTGGCCACCCACACTATGGATGATGGGGCTCCATTGTCTGAGCAGGTAATGTTGTTGTTCAGTTGATTCGACACGTTTCATTAAATCATGTTTTTGTTGGGATTTGGCACACAATTCTTCAGAAGCATATATATGGTTCCTTTCTAACACATTCAGTTCAATTATGTTAAGAACTTGTTTCATGAAATCGCTAGAGTTTTGAATGCAAAGCTTGAGAAAACTAGTGGCTAATGACATCTGCACCCCACTGATGTTTTGTCTAAATGCAGAAACCTCCCTAAGATATTGAATATTTACAAAGACATTCTGTGAAAACTTTAAGAAAGTGAAGAAACAAAGGGTCTATCTGTAATGTGTTTTTAATCATCTATTCCTTTTGTCTGTCTTCAATTCATAATCCTAACATGGAGCTTTCATCTCTACAGACAATATCTCAAGCTTTAGCCACTGCACGAGAGCATTTGACAAGATCGCTTCTGAGATGAAGCATTCCCTACAATTCCCTATATAGTTCATCAACAGAAGATTTAATTCTCGATTTCTACGCTATAATTCTTTGTCACTTTTCTTAAATTTCTGCCTGAAGATCAAAAGACTTATGTTGTTTTGTTTTGATGAGTACCTTTTACTCCCGTCAACTGTTGAACCTTTGAAAACATAAAGATTTATATTTGGTTCAAGTACAAAGTGCAGCATGTGCGTGTATGTGTATGCGTTGTCTTCTTACTTCTTGATTTATAGAAGGGTCTCGGGAGGAAATATTATTTTATGCAAGTATTGTACAAATGACGTGTAATCAACGATCAAGTTCATAATATTTTCCTAAACTATTGACACAACAAACTTATAATCCTATTTTCATTGTGCATTTACGCTGATAACAGGATTGTATATACTAAGTCATTGTGCAACGTTTTCACGGAATAATTTTTGGTTTCAACGAGCTACTTAATCTTTATTTTGGTCGCTGGAATTAAATAAATATAGATTCCAAATTCAAATTTATATGTTGAAATTGATGTTGCAATTTAGAATTGACAGACCAAAAGCGTAAGAAATTCTTAAATCCATTAAGGTGACCACTTAATTATGAAAATTGGTTTAAAATCACATAATAATTCACTAGTGACTAGTGTTAGAAATAGCATCACATATTGCAAAACTCTAATTCGTAATCAGCTTTTCTTCGAATACTTCAAGTCTTCAACTAAAAGTTAGCATTCCCAACTACCTTTAACCGACACAAGAATAGATAAGATTTTGTTAAGAATGATTTTGTATAGTATGGAGTAAAGACCCAACCCATTCATAGCTTTATTTGTTCTTTTTCTTGTATTGTGTTACGCAACCATTGTGTATGAATGAATCAATGAATAAACATTTAAATAATTACTCTAGTCTTGATTGTTTTAAATAGAGGAAACAGTTAAATACAAAATTATACCGTAGATTTAAGGGCGTATTCTCTTATTGGAAATTGGAATTACCAACCACTATTATCTTAGAGTACAAAACGTAAAGTAGTTTGCAGATAGCGTCAGCCAGCCAAATCACATTAAACAAACTCGTTGTGATTGGCAGCACATTCGAAGGTATATAGTTTAATTACCTTACGTGAACGACCGAACTTTAAAGACGAACTTGTCTTCACTCTTAAAAGATGCCGAATTTATGCGAGAGCTTTTTTATTTTTATTTCTGAGACCGTATTGTAAATATTTTCCCTTTTCTTTTTCGTAAAATACATAGTCAAAGAAAAAATTTGTATTGCGACAGTGGCTTTATATATATTGGATTGTTATTGTTATATAATATATATGAGATTTGTCGATGTGCAGGCCAGTAAAGCACTTTTTCAGTTGCTACTTTTCCAACAGGCTCTATCCATGAATCCCAAATCTGGATTTATTTACTTACAACTGCCAATTCTTTTATACTTTTTTCCTTTATTCCCCCACTTGGAAGTGTACTGATTTAAATCCTTCGTTTTCAATCATTTGGAACAAGAAATGAGATAAGTCGTTGTCACGTTTTTCAGGCCAAATGGACTTAAACTGATAATAACTAGTGCAAGTCTTTTTCTCTCTTTTCTTCTTTTGGATTTTGCCTGATTGTGTATTTTGTCATATTTTTCGTTTTTCCACATTAGTGGGTTGATAGTGGATTCCAAGTCTTTGTAAAGGAAGCAGAATTCCTCTTGAAGAAACGACTTTGTATCTTGTTAATCTATCAATACAAACAAAAAAGAAAAAGAAAAAAAAAGCAGGAGAAAACCGAAATATTCGCAATTAAAGGTTGAAAGAATAAAGTAAAAGGTTGGGGGTATCGTTTTAAAAAAGTTATGTGCACGAGGGAGTAGTTAAATATTTTCCCTCCTCTTTTTATATGTATAAATATTGTTAAACGTTTATGGCATTAACATCGAGCAATATCTTGATAAATCACGTACATAGAAATAAAACACATGAACTTTAAAAGAATAAATTAAACTGAAGCATAACATATTGTAGAAATGCAACGTTACAATTTGCTATGGAAACAGAAAATGCACAAAAATCATACGTCTTTTAGAATGCTTGCACGAAAATTAATCGTGTTATTTTTTTTCCTACAAATTCTCATCTTGTTTTTAAAAACCTTGTACAAAACCCCCTCTTTATATAGAAAAAACTTATCAGCCCGTTAGTTACATACGAATTATCAATTTTTACTCCTCTTAACGAGTGGGTGGGGGTACATATTTTTAATAACACAATGCAGTATGATGCATGATTATTTTTTTTTGTAATATGGAGCTTTTGTGTAGATTTTTAATGACATGATTGATTTTTGTGCAAGTTTTAGAAAACATAAAGGTGTGTAGTCAATATAAATGGAGTTTCATTCAGGGTTTGGGGTTTTTACGCTATGATAAACAAGTGAACCATTAAGCTCATAATCTATTCTTGTAAATTATACGAGTCAAACAAAAATTATATGAAGTCGAAGTGTCGAACACAACTTTTTTCTCTGACTCGTTATAGTTGAATAAAACAATGATGACAAATGACTTAAAACTTTTACATTTATGTTCTTCGTCCACGTTAGTAACAAGTCTAGTGAGCAAAGTCAAGAAATACCAATAAGTCGTAAAACAATCAGTCACTCATCGCGGGTGACAGTTTACTTGGAAGTTGAAATGCATAATAATTTGGTAAAAAGAAATGAAAACGGAATAGTTTTATATTGTATTAATGGAATGTTTCTATGGATGATTTTCCAAGCAACTTCTCTTGATGGGGTTTGCTTTTTCAACTTTATTATTGAATTTAGATTTATACGTGCGTGAGGGCCTCATTGTGGGTCCCAGTTAATTGACAATTCGTAGGTTCATTTGTATTACTTAATCAATTAATTAAATAAACCACTTGCTTCGTGGTGTATCTTTTGTCTTTTCATTGTTATTTGTTAACATCCACTAAACATACAAGCAACTATGATACTATTAAGTATAAGAATTTCAGATTTATCTCTAGAGCAGAATATCTTATTAACTTCGGTGTAATCAAACCCATTTGATCAGTCATGTTTGTGCACAACTTGAGGTGATTGATTTTTTTGAAAAAATTAATTAGTAAATTTTGAACACCCTTTCAGAAAAAGAAAAAAAAAAAGTATATATTCTATGGCTCTGAAGCTACGAACATAACTTTTTTGGAGTTCCTCTTACGTGTAAAAGTATATGTAAGGCATATCAAACCATCTTTTAAGAAGTAAAATGACGTAGTGTTTAAGTTTCTTGGGGTTTGGTTTATCCATGAATTCCTTCTTTTTATGAGTAATAATAATACGTGTTTATCATATTATCTAGGGAACAACACTTTATTAGTAACTTTATTATTTCTAAAATGACAAGTAGGAACCAAATATTGAAGTTTCAAAACTTAATGAAAAATAAAAATAAATAGTTTAACCTGATCTTCATTGATGTCAATCTCAAAATTTCAATTCCAATTCCAATTCCTTGTAATGAACGCAATGGTACGTGTATGTAGGTCACGCATTTTTCTTGCTACTACTAAATAGTGACGCCATCAAGCACTATTAAATTTGTCAGGAATTTAATTCCCTCGTACCTGAAAAAAGAAACCAAACATAAAGTTCTACCGCAGTGTCGCAGTTTTCCTTTTTTTCGTGGATAATTAACATTCAAATAAATACTTTTTTAACAACCAATTATTCTATAATAAATTAACCTATTAACTCAAAAAAAGGAGAATTAAAGAAAAGAAATAAAATGAAGATACGGGTCTACGTGGACCCACCAGTGAATCCTGGTTGTCTGAAACGTACCACGTCAGCAAAGGTGGGCCCCAACTTTCGTGGAGTAATGAGAGGAAGCGGTGTCCATGCTGACGAGACATGCCATAGGCGTGTTTAATTTTTTTTATTTTGTTTCTACTCGCACAAAATATTTAATAGATATTTTTCTAAAACAAAATCACTGCCCAAGATCTTCGCTATTGCATAAAAAGAAAATTCATTTTAAAGTATTTAACCATATTAAGAGAAACTTTATTCGAAACAAATATGTTACTATTAACCGAAATGATAACTGCAAACTAAGAGAAGGCTGTTTGCCATGGCGTGTTGCGACAGCTTTTTTCTACTCGCAAAGACCATTTAATAGATATTTCTAAAAAACACACTGTCCAGCTTTTTTGATATATATCCTTAAAAAGAAAAGTTGATTTTAAAAGTATTTACCCAATCTAAGCAGAAACTTGTATTTCAAGCAAGAAATATATAACTATTAACTGAAATTAGTTTTGCAAAAAGAAACGGAGTAATTTTTTTCTTCGTTCTTATAAGACTTTACATAATAAATCATAAAAATGAAAACCTATTAATCACACACAATCCAAAATGATTTAATATGGGATGACAAAATGGATTTTGACATTTGGAGTTAATGGCAATCAAGTAGTATACCACCAAATAAAAATGTTTCATGTTCTTTTACTTGTTCAAATGAGCTCATTTATACAAACCACGATTGAGACCTTAACTATAGTATTTTTTTTTTCCTTTTATGATTCTTTTGACTTTTGAAGGCTTATTATTTATATATTACCAAATAATTACATATCTTTTTGCTTACCAAAAATTTAATCGAAATTTAGTTCTCGGTGGAAAACCACAATCTAATATGTAACGCAAATTGTCAAACTTACATATCACATGCAATTCAACTCCAAAATTCCTAAAAAAAAAAAAATATTACCATTTTCTACAAAAAGATACCACTATTAATAGACCCGCATGTACCCAAATTCACTGAACCCGAAATTATTCAAATACGGAAAAAAAGAAATATCACCACGTCAATATTATTCAAGCAAAATCGCATTAGTCTGTCGGTTTACCAAAAAATGAGGGTTTTAGTCTTCTAGAAACTACTAAGTCTATACATTTTAATTTTGTAAAGACACAAAAAAACTCAATACTATTGAGAGATAAAAAAAAAAATTCACAAAAGGTAATATATTTCTTTAACTACCAAAACCCCATTAAGACTTTAAAGTGAAACAGTAAAAAAATAGGAGTGAAGATAAACAACAATAATAATAATAATTAATAACACAATAATTCGGCGTCTGCAGCTCAGCCTAAACTAAATTCAATGTCCTGCTTCACTATTTTCTCTCTCTAAAATCACTCTCTTCTTTCTCTCTCCTCTAACCCAAACCCCCTCACCGTTTTGTCGATCTCAGCTGAAAAAACTGAAACTTCTCATCAAAAGCATTCACATTCTATCGAAGATTTTGTTATAAGGTAAAGTGATAAACGAGATCTTCTTTATGCTACTGATCTCTCTTTATGTTGTTACTGATTTTGCGTTTGATTTGTGTGTTCTCATCAATGCGGGTTACTGTTTTCGTTTTTGAGATGAGATGATGTGTTGATCAGGTTTTTGAATTTTGAATTTTGGACTAATTTGTTGTTGAGCTGATATTTGTTGTTGTGATGCATCTTTTTGAAATTTAGGTCGTTGAGGCGATGATGAGTTGTTAATTGATTCGATGAATGTTGGCGAGAGTGATTTTTTATTTTTATTTATGTTATTTTGATTTCAGTGAACTTTTACATGTGAAGGTGAATGGTTTTAGGCATTTAAATTTAATTTTACTGTGGCTCTGGATTGTTCTTTTGAGTCTTTTAATGTGAATTTGATGTGGCTATGTGAAGAGTTTTCTCTGTGGTTGAATGTGTTGAAAATCTTTGTTAATTATTGTCATGTATTACTTGAAAATATATCTTGAATCAGTTCTTGGAGGAGAAAGTAAATGGTTTTTTTCTTTTTTGGTTTTAATTAGTCAACAGGTGTGCTACATTGGGAAAATTTCATTAATAGGTATTTTCGTGGAGGAGGCAGATTTTGGTGTTGGCTTGTCGATTTAGTTGTGGACGATGATGGTTGAATTAGAAATCCATTGACTTGCTTGGTCAGTCAATGTAAGAGTTTGGGGTTTCTTTTCATAATTTCTGTGGTAGCAGTACTGAGAAATGGTTGGAGGCAGGATACGGGCGAGGATTCGCCGGAGCAATCTTTATACATTTGGCTGCTACAAGTCACAGGCACCTGACGATGAGGGACCTAATGACATTCAAGGACCTGGTTACTCAAGAATGGTTTATTGCAACCAGCCACATATGCATAAGCAGAAACCCCTTAAATACAGCTCAAACTATACTTCCACGACCAAGTACAATATTATTACGTTCCTTCCTAAAGCCATATTCGAACAATTCAGGCGTGTTGCCAACTTGTACTTTCTTTTAGCCGCAGGATTATCTCTAACTCCTGTAACACCGTTTGATCCTGTGAGTATGATTGCTCCATTAGTCTTTGTGGTTGGATTGAGTATGGCTAAAGAAGCACTGGAAGATTGGCGTAGATTTATGCAGGATATGAAGGTTAACTTGCGGAAAGCTAAAGTACTTAGAAAAGACGGCGAATTTGGTCTCAAACCCTGGATGAAGATTCGGGTCGGAGATATAGTAAAAGTAGAAAAGGATCAGTTCTTTCCTACAGACTTACTTCTTCTATCCTCAAATTATGAAGAT
Organism: Misopates orontium; assembly: GCA_946800315.1. Lineage (NCBI taxonomy): Eukaryota > Viridiplantae > Streptophyta > Magnoliopsida > Lamiales > Plantaginaceae > Misopates > Misopates orontium. Next base: position 44,583,303 of record OX326949.1, read on the forward strand.
GGAATTTGCTATGTTGAAACTATGAATTTAGATGGGGAAACAAATTTGAAAGTGAAACAAGCTTTGGAGACAACATTACCCTTGGATGATGATGCGGCATTTAAGGAATTTAGAGCAACCATAAGATGTGAGGATCCCAACCCGAATCTCTACTCATTTGTTGGTAATTTGGAATATGATCGCCAGGTCTATCCTCTTGATCCATCTCAGATTCTCCTCCGTGATTCAAGGCTCCGGAATACTGCCTATGTTTATGGAGTGGTGATATTCACTGGCCATGACAGCAAAGTTATGCAAAATGCTACACAATCCCCTTCAAAAAGGAGTAGAATTGAGAAACAAATGGACAAAATAATTTACATCCTCTTCAGTCTCCTGCTGTTCATCTCGTTCATCAGCTCTATTGGTTTTATCGTGAAGACTAAATATGATTTGCCAAAGTGGTGGTACTTACAGGTCCCAGACGCTGCCAATCTCTTTAATCCAAATGACCCATTAATGTCGGGGTTTTGCCATTTGATCACTGCTCTTATACTATATGGTTATTTGATTCCGATATCCCTCTATGTGTCGATTGAGGTGGTAAAAGTCCTCCAAGCTCTGTTCATGAACCAGGATATTCATATGTATGATGAAGAGACTGGAACTCCCGCTCAGGCACGGACATCAAACTTAAATGAGGAATTAGGACAAGTGGACACTATCCTCTCTGACAAAACTGGCACCTTAACTTGCAACCAGATGGACTTTCTTAAATGCTCCATTGCTGGTATGACGTATGGCACACGTGCTAGTGATGTAGAGCTTGCTGCTGCGAAACAGATGGCCATGGATATGGGTGGCCTCAGCCAGACTGGTACACCTCATTCATGGGAACAGGGTGGACAGATGTTCCAGGAATCAGAAATTCAGTTAGAGGATGTTGTTACTTCAAAAGATGAAGATATCCGTAAACCTCCGATCAAAGGGTTTAGCTTTGAGGATAGCCGCCTTATGAACGGGAATTGGTTAAAAGAACCCAATGCGGATGTCATCTCATTATTTTTCATGATACTATCTCTTTGTCATACCGCAATCCCAGAGCAAAATGAAGAAACAGGTGCTTTTACCTATGAAGCAGAATCACCAGATGAAAGTGCTTTTCTTGTTGCAGCTAGAGAATTTGGTTTTGAGTTCTTTAGAAGAACACAATCAAGCACATTTGTTCGTCAGAGATATACATCCTCTCAAGGGCCTATTGAAAGGTTGCTTAATTTGTACAATTGCATTTTAAATTTTTTCAAGCACACAAATATAAAAATGAATATGTTTAGCTAGTTTTCGTTGCTTTTTTTTCAAAATCTACTTTATCTCGCGCCAAGTCCTCATATGTAATGTTTCTTCAACTACAGGGAGTTCAAAGTTCTCAATTTGTTGAATTTCACTAGCAAAAGGAAGAGAATGTCTGTCATTGTGAAGGATGAAAATGGTCAGATCCTTCTCCTGTGCAAAGGAGCTGACAGGTGTGTCATTTAGTTTTTTAATACATGGTTTGGTGACCTGAGTTCTTGCAACCCCCCCCCCCCCCCCCCCCCCCCAACCCCAACTGTATAAAATGAAATTCTTTAAATGAAAAGAGAAAATAGATGGGTGTGCAGTGGCAAACCCAGCAAGAGGTTTGTGTAATTTCCAGTTTTCATTAAGTGAACAGATTTCAGTAATTCCTTTTTGCCGCTTCGATTTTATCTTTGTCTTGTCATTCAAGTGTTTTTGAGCAAATTAGCTCTTGATTGAATGCGTTTCTTTGATTTACAGTATCATTTTTGAGAGGTTATCGAGGAATGGAAGGATGTATGAGGAAGCCACTACAAAGCATTTGAATGAATATGGGGAGGCTGGATTACGGACACTAGCACTTGCTTACAAGAAGCTCGATGATGCTGAATATTATGCTTGGAATGAAGATTTTACTAAAGCTAAAACCTCAATTAGTGCTGATAGGGAAGCTATGCTTGAGAAAGTGTCTGATATGATGGAAAGGGACCTGATACTCGTAGGTGCTACTGCTGTGGAGGACAAATTACAAAAAGGGGTACGTCATACATCTTACATATGATTTGACGCGATAATTAGACTCTCTCTCATCTATCTCCCTCTTTGTATTATCCTAATTTCTTCTCTGCAGGTGCCTCAGTGCATAGACAAACTGGCGCAAGCTGGTCTAAAGATCTGGGTTCTGACAGGTGACAAAATGGAAACTGCAATTAACATAGGGTACGTTTCTTGACGGTTTCTTGAAATTCTATACTAATTTAGGATCTTGATTACCAAAGCTTCGTTGGTTCTTATCTATATCTCGTCATCATGCAGATATGCTTGTAGTTTGCTTCGACAGGGGATGAAGCAAATAAGTGTCACGACACCGGGTACAGATACATTAGTCCAGGATCCCAGAAAGGTAACTTATCTCTAGAAAGAATGTGGTATAGTGTTTGCAAGGTAATATAGTAATGGTACATGACATGTTGTTTGTTTTGGAGCAGGCTGTGAAGGAGAACATCTTGATGCAAATCACTAATGCAACACAAATGATCAAGCTAGAAAAGGACCCTCATGCTGCTTTTGCATTGATTATTGATGGGAAAACACTAACTTATGCACTGGAGGATGACATGAAACATCAGTTTTTGAATTTAGCAGTCGATTGTGCTTCCGTCATATGCTGTCGAGTTTCACCAAAGCAGAAAGCTCTGGTAATTTGTTACCCTAGGATTTCAGAATCCCTTTCTGTTGCTCGTTACACTTTGGAATGTTCTGTTGCAGATATGATTATAAGGCTATCTTTTCATCTGTTCTCACTCTTGTTATCTTAAATTAGGTAACAAGATTAGTAAAAGAAGGAACTGGGAAAATCACGCTAGCTATTGGTGATGGAGCCAATGATGTTGGTATGATTCAAGAGGCAGATATTGGTGTTGGCATTAGTGGATGTGAAGGCATGCAGGTTGGTGGTGAATCTGTCCCATTTCTATTGCTATATGAATTGGTACAAAAGTTCTCCGAAGTATTATGAAACTTTTCTTTCCCTTTGTCTTGGCTGAAGGTGCCCCCCTATGACATATGCCGAACAAGTATATTCAGTTATCAAAATAAACTCTTTTTTTTCCTTGGACAAACTTCAAAATATAGTTATTTTGGTTGAAGGTACTACGATAAAAAAATGTCTGTTCTTTTGAGTTCATTTGGAATTATTTTAATATCAGTCTTGGTCTCTCTTTCACCGTATTCAGTATCAGTATCTTTTCCAAATGGGTTTCCCACCTTTCATTTTTGGAAATTACCCGGATCTAGAACTAAGGGCAAGGGCATCACTATAGCATCAATCCAAGAGTCCAAGCTGCTGAGCTAAGTTTCGTTCCAGATTAACCTCACTTTTCCATGTGTATTAGAATGCCAGTGTATGGCGTGACGGAATTTCATCATTTATTCATAGAGTTACTTTGTAAGGAAAGCAATGAGCTTCTGAATAAGGTTCTACCCGGGTTTAATATAGGCCTCTATAGTTTATATTCATAACGAATGACTTTAAGATGATAAATTATTGAAAGAAAAGTTGATCTATCTGGTCATGATATTCGTCGAGATTAGCAATACAGCAGAGTTAGATTACTGCTTACAGAAATTAATCTCGCTTTGTGAATGCTCTGCTTTCTAAGTCCAAAACAGCTAATTTTAAATCAGCTGTTTGCAGGCTGTGATGGCGAGTGATTTTTCTATTGCACAGTTTCGGTTTCTGGAGAGGCTCCTTGTGGTGCACGGACATTGGTGTTACAAAAGAATTGCTCAGATGGTAAATTATTACTACCTGAACTTGGTGTATTCTGTGATATTGTCGTAAAGAGCAATCAAGTCATGGATGGATTCATTCAGCATCCTGCTAGTTACTACCTTCTAACTTGAAATCCAACTTTGTGCATGCAGATATGTTATTTCTTTTACAAGAATATTGCATTTGGCCTTACAATCTTCTACTTTGAGGCTTTTGCTGGCTTCTCTGGACAGTCGGTTTATGTTGACTGGTATATGCTATTATTCAATGTAATTCTCACTTCATTGCCCGTCATTTCGCTTGGAGTATTCGAACAAGACGTTGATTCTGAAGTATGCTTGCAGGTTAGTTCTCACACCCCCACCCCACCCACCCTTTCATCCGTTTCCTATTCTTATGCAATCAATTTTTCATGATGCAGTTTCCTGCTTTATATCAACAAGGGCAGAAAAATTTGTTCTTCGACTGGTACAGAATATTTGGGTGGATGGGTAATGGTCTCTATACTTCCCTCATCATATTCTTCCTGAATATCATTATTTTCTATGACCAAGCCTTCCGATCTGGAGGCCAAACCGCCGATATGACTGCCCTTGGGACTGCTATGTTCACTTGCGTTATTTGGGCCGTCAATTGCCAAATTGCTTTAACAATGAGCCACTTCACCTGGATACAACACTTCCTAGTTTGGGGCAGTGTAGTAACATGGTACTTATTTCTGTTGGTCTATGGAGAATTAGAATATTCCCTCCCGGTGAACGCCTTCCGGATCCTTCTAGAAGTTCTGGCACCCGCTCCACTATACTGGTTGACCACACTTTTAGCAACAGTTGCATGTAATCTCCCCTACCTTGCTCACATTGCCTTCCAGAGATCTTTTAATCCATTGGATCATCACGTGATTCAAGAGATCAAATATTACAAAAAAGACATTGAGGATCGTCATATGTGGAGGAGAGAGCGGTCCAAGGCACGACAGAAGACAAAGATTGGGTTCACGGCAAGAGTAGATGCAAAGATTACCCTGTTGAAGGGAAGACTGCATAAGAAATATTCGTCAATGAGTAATAGTGGTGCGCTAAACAAAGATAACCATGCACATGTATGATAGTCCTTTGGTTTTCCTGGTTCTTTGCTAGTTTAGAGTGGGAATTTTATGTTTTTACTCCCCTTTTGGGCAATTTTTTCATTCGATTGTTGTTGTAGTTTTTGCCCAGTATAGTGAAAACTTCAGTGAGGAAATTTGTTTAAGCCAAAGTTCAAAGGCTAATGTTGAGTGTAACATAATTATGTAAGTTTGCAGTTTGTGAAAGTAGTTGGACGTGATTGCTTATTCTCTTCCTACAGCGTTGTGCTTCTGTGATTCTTAACAAGACACCTTAAACTCGTTTACAATTAATAATCGTCGGTAGCTAAAAGATATTTTTTTTGTTTATTTTGGGAGAAGAATACTGCCCTGAATATACATACGAGTCAAAATCACAACTGAATCTCACGGAATATCAATACAAGCTACCCAAATCATTCGTGTTTTTATTTAACCAACAATTCAAAAAACAAGTTGTGATATGATATCTCACGTCGCATTAATAATTGGAACCATTTCGTTAATATATGCAGTTTGTGTTCAGCATCTGTTGAATATATGGAAAAAAGTGGAAGAAAAGTTGAAAACCTCTAGGAAATCAAAATATTGACTTATTTCATACTTCAATTATTAGCGTTAACGTTTCGATAATGCTAAATTTAGTTTCTCACACCAATCTCACCAAAATTTTAGGCCTTCTTAAACTTTTTTAGTATTATTTCGATGTATTGTAAATATATTTTTTCGAAGTGAGGACACATTCATCTCCCCATGTAGACCTCGAGGCCACAATTTATTCATGTATTAAAATTTATGCTCACAATTACTTTATGATTTATATTACAACTTGTTGATGATGTAGAACAATATAATCTCAAAGTCTATAGATTTGGTTCTAACGTGAGTATTATCCGTTTATTGAGCTAACTACTAAATGCAATTTAACCTTACACCTGTTTGAACTACTAACATTACATAGTTGCATGGTATTTTCGCCCTCAACTAGGAAATCAATCCAACCTCTTGGCAAACTAAGTCTTCAGGAACTTTCTGCAATCAAACTACACATCTTTAGGGTTTGTCAACGCTTTTGTCGAAGAAGATTCAATGCTTAGATCAGTTTACAGAGTACATAGGGTCTAATTGAGCAAGTTAGAATAGTCATAAATGACATGTCTTTCCCAATAATGGAGGGAGTATTTATAAACCTTTTCAAAGTGTCGAATACGGGTCAACTCATGGCAAGTCGGCTTTCGTCATGTCTCGATTTTTTAGTCTCACGGATTGAATATTAGTCGAGTTGCCTTAGGTTTCTTCAGTATCTTTAAGTATCGAGTCATGGAGAGATTATTAGGTGCATCGGATGTACGATGAGGTGGTGCAGCAAGTCGGTTATTTATATAAATGCATGGTTGGGATGAGATGTGGAGAAGTTACTTCCTTATAATTTAGGAATATTATTTAATCTCAACCTTTGGTTGTACCACGTCACCATACATCGGCTGTACCTAATAATTTTTCGGAGTCATGATGGGTCGATTCTTCATTGTTTACGAGTTACGAAACAACAAGTGGCCTTATAGAAACACGTGGTTAACTATCAAATTTGTACATCAGACATGCATAACCTAGATTAACTTATTAATATAGAAGTCAAATAATAGTTATGGATATATATGTTATGTTTCATCAACTTATTGTTCTAAAGTAATTTTAGCCCAATTTGGATTCATTAGGCCAAAATCCAATCAACTCACATTAAACCATTCTTTTCACCGACACAGTTCAAGGCCCATTGATGGACCCATAAACAAACACAGTGCAAAAATCCGACAAAAAGTACAACGAATCGGTGGGCGATCGTACGGCGTCGTAACGAACTCCTATTTATATATAATTAATAGTAAAGAACACGAAAAGAAAACAACAGTAGATAAAATTAATTAATAATTAATTTCATTGTTTGTTTGTTGCAATTTAGGTGAAAGCGAACAAATTAAAAAACAAGTCTACGGATTATCTGTCAGATCAAAGGATTTGCAATTTTGGTGTGTGTATAATTATTAATGATAAAGATGTCGATTCTCTCTCTTGTTCTCTCTCCTATTTTTCTTTTTTTCAAATCTGCAAATTAGGTCTCGATGAATGTCGCAAAAAAGGGGGTAAAAATCGAATTAGGGTTTTGATCGGTGGAATAATTTGATTGATGGAGCCGCGTGTGGGGAATAAGTTCCGATTGGGGCGGAAAATTGGAAGCGGCTCATTTGGAGAGATCTATTTAGGTTTGTTTGTCTAATTGTTTTTTTCATATTTTGTTGTATTGAGATTTTGTTGTTTAAAATTGATTTGTTAAATGTTTGTTTTTATTTTATTTTTATTGTTGTGAAGGTACAAATATTCAGACGAATGAGGAGGTTGCTATAAAGCTTGTGAGTAAATTATATATAATTTGATTGTGTATATTTCTGAATTTGTTATTGATTCATTGTGCAGTGGATAAAGTGTTATTGAGTTATTATTTATTACTTGTGTTTCTTTGGATGCAATTGGTCACCTAAGCGTAGGCGTATATACGTGGAGTTGATGTACTCGACAAGCTGATTTACGATGTGAAGAAAGTTTTGGGCTTTCTTTTGTTTGTGTGCAAAGAGTGTGGTGTTATTGTCTTTTGCGTTGGCGTTGGTTCACCTGTCGGTGTTTGTTTGATGCATGTTTAACTCATTTGTATGTCGGTTATATAATATGCTGGCGGTTTTGTTTCTAATAGATATTTTAACTGTGTCAAGGTTAGTGTAATTAATGAAATACGCGAATAAATGCAATATAGGAATGAGTATTGGTTTACCTATTATACTGAACACCTTTTTGTCTTTGAAGCTCGATTTCAATTTTAAAGGAACAAAATGTGCTAAAAAGTTCATAATTTTCCGATACCGACTGCAAATTTGATATTCCGATACAAGTCTCCTGTTATAGTCTATTGCCTCTTGTATTTTATTTGACTGCTACCTTTTCATATGTTTTTCCTTGTCTGACTTTCTTACTGCAGTTAGAGTGGTGTGAATCAAACGAGGTTGTTGCTTTCCTGTGATTCAGTGTGAATTGCTTAAGACTATTTTTGAGTTCGATAGGCCAAGAAACAGTTGGTTTGTGTTAATTCTGGGATGGGTTGCTAAATTGAAACGTGATTGAGAATTGTTGCGTTAAAATGCTCTTTTTAGTATTTTATGTTAGTGAGAATGAGGGAGATTCTAGTGGTTTGACTGTAATTTGGTTGTCGTAAAAATTATCAATATATCAATCTTCGATGTAGCACGTTCAATTTGTTTCTATATTAATACGAGTAATGCTGGTCCGTTTCTCATTTTTAATAGGTCGATTGAGAGTGACTGCATTGACTTTGATGGGTTTACTAAAACAGTCATCTTAATGTTTATCATATCATTCATTGACAATGTGTGTTCTATCACTCGTTTGTCATTTTTTCTCTCTGTTACAAACTTTTATTGCTCATTTTCTTCGATTGCTATTCATTTGGCTGGTTTTTTGTGCTCAGGAAAATGTCAAGACAAAGCATCCCCAGTTGCTATATGAATCAAAGTTGTACAAATTACTTCAAGGAGGAAGTAATGATCTCTTTGTTATTTTTCCTGGCATTGTTTTGTTTTGCCTTTTTATTTATCTCCAATCTCTCTGTTGTGGCAGCTGGAATTCCAAATATTAAATGGTTTGGGGTTGAAGGCGACTACAATGTTCTTGTGATGGATTTATTGGGACCTAGTCTTGAAGATTTGTTTAACTTCTGTAGTCGGAAGCTGTCTTTAAAGACTGTTCTCATGCTTGCAGATCAGATGGTAAGAATTTCGTTTACTTGTCTTTTGTTGAGATCTTTCTATGTTTATGTTCAAGATTTTGATTGAAGTCCTCATTATAATTTTCAGATTAATCGGGTTGAGTTTGTTCACTCTAAATCTTTCCTACATCGAGATATTAAGCCTGACAATTTTCTGATGGGTTTGGGAAGACGCGCAAATCAGGTTTCCCATTTTAAAAAATAAATAAAAAATTTGCCCAAGTAATTCTTTCAACCGTCTGCTTTAAAATTTTCAAAGTCTATAACTCCTCTGAGTTCATTAGGTTTATTGCATTGATTTTGGACTTGCCAAGAAATATAAAGACTCCTCAACACATCAACATATTCCATATAGGTAAGTTGATTTTCATTTGTATAAGTTGTAATTAAATCTCTTGTTTAGTTAGGTTTTCCATTAACGGTATCCCTAAGTTTACATGCATAACACTTTGTAGATCTCTTTTCTGAGACTTATTGTACTTGTTACATAGTTCAGCGCAATGATGTTTTCTAATGCAGAGAAAATAAAAACTTGACTGGAACAGCCAGATATGCAAGCATGAATACGCATCTTGGCATTGGTATGCATATGATCTCTGACTTTTTTTCCTTTCAATGTTTTGTTTTAAAGATTAATAGATGAAGCGTTGATTTTATGTTTGATTCTGTTTTACTTCATTTGCAATGCATAGAACAGAGCCGCAGGGATGATCTAGAATCACTTGGATATGTTTTCATGTACTTCTTAAGAGGAAGGTGTGTGCCATTTCTTTTATTTATATTTCTTTAGTCGACTTCCTTTGGACTTTGCTCATTTTCTCCAAACCGCAGCCTTCCCTGGCAGGGACTGAGAGCTGGAAATAAGAAACAAAAATATGAGAAAATTAGCGAGAAAAAAGTATCTACCCCCATTGAGGTAACTGCATTCTAACCTGTGTACATCGTTGTGTCTTTATCAAAATGCAAGACTTATGATGAAGCTCAATCTTCTTACAGGCTTTATGCCGCGGCTATCCTACTGAGTTTGCTTCTTACTTCCATTATTGCCGCTCCCTTAGATTTGAGGATAAACCAGATTATGCTTATTTAAAGAGGATTTTCCGCGACCTTTTTATTCGGGAAGGTTTAGCCGCATTCCTAACCACTAACACATTTTATGCTCATTATATTCTAGTGCTTGCCCTCTGATTATGATTGTTTCTCCCATTTCTCCCGTGGCAGGTTTTCAATTTGACTATGTGTTTGACTGGACTATTCTGAAATACCAGCAGGCACAGCTTGCCAATCCTCCATCCCGTGCCCTTGTAAGTAACTACAGAATTTAGACCTACCTTCTGTCACTTCGAAGTTACAATCCTGATCAAGTTTGGAACAGGGTGCTGGTGCTGGAACAAGTTCAGGGATGCAACATGCTAATATTGATAGGCAACCAGGTGATTTGCTGGGCATTCATATCCTTGGTGGCAGTCGTCCCTTTCTCATGCATGCAGTTCTTTGTTATTTGAATTATAAACTTTTTTGAAGTTATTTCTTGAAGGAGCATTTACTCTTGGGCTGTGGTATGCTGTTTTGGGTATCATGCGGAAACTGGATGTAATACTATTCCGTCTAACTTTTGTGCAGGGGGTGAGGAAGGTCAGGCCCCTGGTTCTCGTGGCAGAAACTTCTTGGATCCTGGTTCTAGACAGAAGGGTCCTGTTGCAGATGAATCTAGTAAGACTAAAGAAGTAAGACTAACCCAAATGGAAGAAAAACAAAAAAATAAATAAATTATAAAGATATGAATTCCTGTTTATATGGTTGGTTTTGTCTGGAGTACTTAGCCACTAACTCCTTTTAAATTTATTTTTTTGTGCCCCATTGCATTCTATTACTACATTTCTTATTGGCAAAAACATTTGGAAGGACATAAATCAGAGAGAATTTGAAGAAATAAAAAAAAAGACTACACAGACACCTTAAGCTTTAGGAGGAATGAAGCTTGCTGAGGAACTTTTCCTGTTTGCTCCTATATTATGTTACCTAATCTCGTTCATATGTTCACTATTCGCTTTATGGTTCTTGCAGTTTTCTAGTTCAAACATCTTCCGGCATATTGGTTCATCAAGGAGACCTGCTGTTTCCAGTAGTCGTGATCCTGATATATCAGGGAATGATAACGACCTTTCACGCACCCGTGCTACAGAAGCAAACTCAATGGCTCTCCGCAAGAATTCCAGTGTGGCACAAAGAAGTTCACCAATAGTCTCATCAGATCATAAGCGTTCATCTTCCAATATACCACCATCGAATATAAAGAATTTTGAATCTACACTCAAGGGTGTGGAGGGCCTGAACTTTGGCAGTGATGAAAGAGTACATTATTAGCCGCTGCCATGTTTTCATTTCCTCTGTAAATATCAGAATGTTACTACACCTATAAGGGGAAATTGGATAGTAATGTGGATTGTGCCCTCAACAAAATAAACAAGGCTCTGAGGAAGAAACCACAAGATACCAGCACCAAAGTGGAACTCTAATGTGATTATGTTGTATCTGCAGTTTAAAAGATTTTGTTATATAAATATTTTATTTCTTGTCTTAGCTCTCACTTTATTATACTTTTATTTCGTTTGTAGAGCCAAAAACGGAGATCAGTTTTATTAATATATGAAAAGAGACCAGGTGAGTGAGTTCATATTCAACTAGCATGTTTCATGTGAAATAACAGTTGTTTTTTGAAGAGCGAGTATCAAATGATTCAAGTGAGAATATTGTTTTCGTTCCTTAAGGTCTCTCATTTGGTCAGAACTATAATGAAAATATTAGGCATAATATGGTTTTCTGCCATTCAGTTCCATACCATATTGGCCCTAGATATTGCTTATGTAAGTTTTATTTCTTTAGTTCATTAACCTACATTTAGAAACCTCTTAGTGATTCCAGTATGAGATGAAGTTTTCAATTCAAGAGGAAAGTTGATCGGTCAAAATTTCTGTGCTAACAGAATGCTACACATGCAGTCTGCACGAACTTTTGGAAAAGGATTAACCTCATGTCCTCACCAGGGTTCATGCAAATAGATCAAAATAGATTAAAAA